>OZ018333.1:18725573-19345885 GCA_963969495.1 Ceratothoa steindachneri
AGATAGCGACGCACGCACTCACCCAAACCAATACACTACTCTTTCCCTGTTTTTTGGGGGTCCGTTAATGGTCGCAATACAGACGAATAGCCAGGGAAGGAGAGGTAAGGTGGTTGGGGAAGAAAGTTAAGGTTAATGTCAAGGTCCTTTGTTTTTCATTTCTCAGCATCGATGAATAACGGGGGAATTTACGGGATTTGTATGTGGTTGTTTTGGCTAATCCTTTTGGAGAAAAGTATAAAAAACAGGTTACGCGCTTACATGTCCCAACACAAAACGTTTGGCGCCAACATGTTTCGCAAAAACGGAAAACCCCTTCCGCTGATAACTCAATCCCCCCTTCCCCCCAAACGCCCTAACCGCGCCACTAATTGTTACGCATTTATATGTATCGCCACTACATGTTTTTCAAAAAAGTAATCACCCCCTCCCCTCGGTGTAATCGAACCACTCCTTCGGTACAAAAAAAAATGTCACGCGCCAACCTGTTATCCCGAGGTAACTTGTTTCGCAAGTATATGTTACAAAAAATGGCAAATAACCCCCCACGGTAATTGAACAACCCCTTTGAGACGAAGCAATCAAGGTTTTCAAGCCAACACAAACCCCGAAGTTTATATTTTTGGCGGCAACGCGTTTGGAAAATTCGAAACCCCTTTCGCAGATTGATCAGAAACCCCAAACAAAGCTTGAATTAATTTCTCGTATTTTTAGATTAAAAGCCTTTGTGTTCGATTTACAGAAAAATGCAATAAACTAAAACATGAATTTAATAATCATCATAAATCCCACATATACAATTTTTTTTAGAAATAATTAGGATTGATAGTTATAATAACTATTTCGTATTGCCTATATTTCTGGCTCCCGTTTTTGAGTCATTACGCCCGCCCTACTACAAACACATCTGCCACACACCTCAGCGGAGCGTACTCCATTACAATACCCGGACACTACATAAACAGGTTCCTATTACAGACTAAACACGCAAAAAACAAATAATCCCATTCCAGCAGTCTGAACCATCTTCCTCAATACCATTCCACTACACTAACCCATAAGAAATATCGCGCCTCCCATTGGTCGCCCTGGTTCGGCTCTGATACGGTCACCATCGAAAAATACTCACAAACATCACAGACCTCTTCATAGACCGATACCAGACAGCTCAATACATATTCACAACATGCCCGACGCTTGCACAACCGAGGCAAAATTTGCTGGAACTCCCGGAGAACCTCGTCCAGTTAGTGGAGGATGTCGGGGCCATTGGTAGAGGGCCTCCACACTAATCCAGGTGTATTTTGGTTGGCGGCACCTAATACCCTTCAACTCTAGGGGAGAGGGCTTTGCGGGTTGATCTACAGCTACTGGGAACATTTCTTTCACAAATTAAACCATCAACTCGAGTTTGTACTCTTTCCTGGTAAATGATCTCTTAAGAATTGCAGCAGTTTATTTTATCAAAATTAATGTCTTTTGTAGCTAATCAAAATAACTTTTAATGTCCGTTCGTTGAAAATAGGCTCACCCCGATCCCATTTTTATAACATTGTTTATTTTGCCTCCCTAGTAAAGCGCACGAGTGATTGCAGGAATATTTTACAAGAAATATATGCTCACATCCACTGCTTCAATGACATCACTTGGAGCAACATTGGAAGCTTTAATACCGCCCATGATCGCTCCCAACACGCCACACGAAGCATCTCTAGCATACCTAGACACCAACGCCGCGCTAGTGGAGTGTTCTCTTGCGTCAAACGCATCTTTCACTTCAGGGGAAACTTCTTTGAACAATCCCATGATGTCACTCGAGGCTTCTTTAGCTTCGTTCAACATTTCTATGAATCCACAAGAATCTTTCCCAGCGTCTCTGAACACGTCTATGAAAGAACCTTCTCTGAACCCTTCTATGATGTCACGAGAAGTTTCTATTTTTTTTTGGGGGGGGGGGTTAGAAGCCCATCTGGCCAGTGACTAATTGGGCATAAGTCACCGTACTCACCACCACAGCTTAGTACTAGCCTACTTTAGAATAGAAATAAAAAAACAACAGGCAACAAGCAGGAAGCAGGCTCGAGCGTCGGGAGAGGTCCGCCTGCCCCCGGCGCAGAGACATGCGACCTAGAGATAAAACAACAATAACAAAAAGCATACTTAGTTAAATAAAAGGAAAAAGGCCAGCCTCCCCCAAAGAGTCGGTAAGTCCATCAGTCAATGTGCCCGAATCCGTCCCGAGTACAAGGCACAGGCGGTAGCGACCCCACTCAATCCGGTACAGGTAACGTGCGCGAAGATCTCACAGACTAGGACATTCGACAAGGATTTGCCGAACAGTCTTTTTTTCTTCTTTTTTTTTAAGAGCTCATCTGGCGACTGCCTACTTGGGCATTAGTCGCCGTATTAAAACTGGCCTAGTTCTAGGCTACTTTAAAATAAAATTAAAGAGAAAAAAAAAACAACACCCCAAAAGGGGGAAAGGAAGCAAGCTGGTGCGTCGGGGAGAGGTCCCCCCGGCGCAGGAGCGTGCAACTAAAGGAAAAAACAAAAAACAAAACAAAAAAAACAACAACAAAACAAAACAAAAACAAACCTTGCTTAAATAATAGGGAGAAGGCCGGCCTCCCCCAAGAAGTCAACAAGTCCACAAGTCAATGTGCACGAATCTGTCCCGAGCACAAGGGACAGGCGGTAGCGACCCCGCCCATCCCGGTACTGGGACAGGTATCGTGCTCGAAGATCACCCAGACTGGGACATTCGACAAGAATGTGCCGAACAGTCTGGGGGACGACGCAGTCGTTGCAATAGGGCGCAGGCGAGCGCTCCATCAGATAGCGATGCGTCACACGAGTGTGTCCGATTCGGAGACGACAGAAAGCAACCTGAAGCCGCCGCGACATTGGGGGATAGGTCCATGGGAACAGTCGCGGCGCAATGGCACGCAACTTTAAGTTCCCTTCGACCGTCTCCCATCTTCTTTGCCAAGCAGTCCGAAGAGCTGCCCGTATTCCTGCCATGTAGTCGGTGTGAGGAAGAGCGAAACGCTGGTCCGGTCGCAGAGTCCTCGCGGACTCTTTTGCGCCCTCATTCCCCGCAATTCCTACATGTCCAGGAACCCAGCAGAAGATAATCTCGACATCTGCCCGGCTCGCCAAAACCGTGGCGTCACGGATATCGCGAACCAGGGGATGCGGAGATTCCAATGCCCCGAGAGCACTCAGGGCGCTTTGTGAGTCGCCATAGATCACAATCCGGTCTCCGAACCGGGCACGTCGCGTAATCTCCCGTACCGAGTGGTGTATTGCCACCAGCTCGGCCGTGAAGACAGACGCAGCGCCTGGTAGAGCCCCGCTGACTTCAAACAGAGGGGATACGGCGTGGAAGCCGACCCCCTCTTGGGACTTGGAGCCATCCGTATACACTGGCACGGTACCAGCGTGAAACGATGTGTGCTCCAAAAAGGTCGAACGCAATACTCCCAGCGCAGTACAAGCTTTGGGAGCAGAGGCGTGGCGACAAGTAGCCAAATGTGGTACCCTCCAGGATGGCGTCCTGGGCAGAACCAGGGGCGCCACCGGCCCGAGAGCTATATCTACCTCTCGAAGGAGTTTCCTGGCCCTAAACCCAAAGGGCTTAGGGTATGACTGGCGTCTCTCGGCGGCATAGGCACCATCGAGATCAGCTGCGGATGCAGTGAGAGCTGTTGGCGACTGAGGGAGGCGCCGGGCTCGAGCGTACCAGCGAGTGATGCACTGCACGCGGCGCAGAGCGAGTGGCATCTCCCCAGCATCGACCAACAGGCTCTCAATGGGGGAAGTGCGGAAGGCACCGGTCGCAAGGCGAAGGCCGGTGTGGTGGATTGAATCCACCTTCCGCAATAAACGCTCGGCTGCGGAGGCATAAAACTCGCATCCGTAGTCGAGCTTCGAGCGAACAAAGGATCGATAAAAAAGTAAGGCGGTAGCCCTATCAGCGCCCCAAGCGCTGAACGTCACGGAACGGAGAATGTCCATGGCGCGGGTACAAGAGACCCTAAGGCTGCGAATATGAGCCTCCCAGGTGAGGCGTCGGTCGAATACAAGACCAAGGAAACGGTGCGACTCAACCACATCCAGGCGCACCCCATTAAGAAACAAATCTGGGTCGGGGTGAAGCCGTGGATGGCGGCAGAAGTGCACCACCTTAGTCTTGGCCAAAGAAAACCGAAACCTGTGCGCTTCGGCATAGCGAGAGACGCGGTTCAATGCCTGTTGGAGTCGACGCTCTAGAGTTGGCATCTGGGCCGCGCCAAAAGAGATCGAAAGGTCGTCCACGTAGAGCGTAGCGAGAACATCTTCTGGCATCACCGAGGTGATGCCGTTGATGCTCAGCGCAAAGAGTGTGACACCGAGGACACTTCCCTGCGGGACACCCTCTTCCTGCTCCTTTGGGCCGGAGAATCGACGATCTCGCAAAAATTCAGATATAAACATTGGGAGGCCTCCCCTCGCCCCCATCGTGTGGAGAGTCTCCATGATACCGTATCGCCATGCATTTTCCAGTCGGAGCAGAGAATCCGACGTGGAGTGAAACTTACGGAAGCCGCACTGTGCAGAAGACAGATGGCCTCCGCTGTCCAGGAAATAGGCTAATCTAACATTTACCAATTTCTCCATCAACTTGCACACGCAAGAGGTTAGAGAGATTGGGCGGAAACCGGTCGGAGTAGAGTGATCTCTCCCCGGCTTGCGAAAGGCGAGCACAGTAGCGATTCGCCAGGAGTCTGGGAGAAGACCTTCCACCCAGATCCTGTTGAACAGATCTAACAGAAAGGCCATGCCTCGCTCACCCAGGTGTCGAAGCATGGCGTACGGGACATCGTCCGGACCATGGGCGGTGTCCGCGCACGAAGCGAGAGCGGAACGCAACTCACTCACAGTAAACTTGTCGTTGAAGGGTTCTCCGCCTCTGGAGGTAAAGTCCAGCCGGCGGCCTTCCGCGACATCACGATGTGCATTGAATGCTGGCGGAGCAGCATCACGGCTAGAGAATGCGGAGAAACCGGTCGCTAAGGATTCAGCCACGGACGCGGGGTCCGAGATTGCGGTCCCATTCTCCTGGAGAACGGGAGGGGGGTCCTGCGAGAACTTGCCCCGAATCCTTTTGACTCGCTTCCACACCTCAGCTAAAGGGGTCTTCCCGTTAAGTGAAGACACGTATGCCCGCCAAGAAGAACGGCGGGCGTGCTTCGAAATATACCGGAACCTAGCCCTAGCCCGACGAAATTCAGCGACAGTGAAATCGTTCTGGCGGCGCTTATAGCGCATGTAGGCATAATGCTTCTGTTTGAGGGCCGTCTCACACTCGGCCGACGACCATGGGAGTGGTCGGCGTGCAAAACAGCCAGACGTCCTAGGAATAGTAGTCAGGCCCACGGCGATGAGGTTGCCGCAGAAGAACTCAACGGCCTCATCTACCGACCTAAACTCCTCGACTGAGATAGAGAATTCAGTCATTTCCTGAAATGCAGGCCACCGCGCCCGCGCCAAGCACCACCGAGGTGGTCTCTCAGGCGGCAGTTGCCCTGAAAATGATATTTGAATGGGAAAGTGATCACTACCATGGAGGTCATCGACCACCCCCCAATCAAAATCAGGCTGTGCATCCGAAGAGCACAAAGATAGGTCAAGGCAAGAAAATGAAGCGGTTCTCGGACAGTGATGCGTAAACTCATCCACGTTTAGGACACCCATCTCAAGCTCTTCGATCAGATCGGCAAGGACTTGTCCCCTGGGATTTATGGAGTAATCTCCCCAGAGAGGATGCCTGCCGTTCAGATCTCCAAGCAAGAGATAGGGCCTCGGCAACCGTGCCACGACGCGGCGGAAGTCCCCCACGTCGAAGTCAGCTGACGGTGGAATGTACGCAGAAATGATAGTATACCTCCTATCCAGGTGCAGCTGCACAGCCACTGCCTGAAAGGAGGTATCTAAAGAGAAAGGAAGAACGGAGACATCATGCCGGGTGTAAACCGCGCATCCCCCATCGACCGTCCCGCGGTGGTGGGGTCGCAAGACCCTTATACCCCGGGAGGGCAGGCAGGGAGCGCGCGCCTAGCATGGTCTCCTGCAAAAAAATAGCTAACGGGGAACGGGACGAGGCGAGCCTCCGCAGCTCCTCCCAGTTGGCCCGAAGTCCACGGCAATTCCATTGAAGGAATATGCCCTCCAGGCCTAGCTCGGAGGAGACGCGGGGGCCCTCCTCGAATTGAAGACCCTCACGGGAATGGCCGTACGCTTCCCGGGGGCAGAACCCCGGGCGCTGTTGGCCGGACAAAGCGCTGGAGGCGCTGTCGCCTTCGAGGACTTATTGGGGAAGGTTGGGCTCGCCATGCGAGTGTCTTTTCCTCCCTCGGCCTCGAAACCTTAGGCGGGCGCTGCGGCTTCGGAGGCGGGGGGCCCTCTTTTCGATGAACCACCGTCTCCGAGCCACTCGCTCCACCTCGGGGCGTGGGCGAAGGAGCCGAAGCTCCTTTGTTGCTGTCCTCCTTTCGGGGGACAGCTTTAAGAACCCCCGAAGATGGCCTAGCGACCATCTTCAGGGGTGTTGCCTCCTGTGAGTCTAACGACTCTGTGGAGGCACGTGGCCGTTTCGCCTTGCGGGAAACGGTCACGCTGGGGGAAGAGGGGGAAGCCCTGGTTTTAGCCGGGGCTGGGTATGAACCCTTTTTGCCGCCAGCTTTACCAGGGGAGCGCCCGGGTTGGGTAGAGCCCGCAGAAGGGCTCCGAATGGGCGCGGAAACAACCGTGTTCGTTGGCCTGGATGGGCCAGGAGCAGAGGGTGCCTTTCGAACTACTGAGGCATATGACGTCCCAGGCAGAGCTGGGCGCGCCAGGACCAAGTCCTTAGCCTCGCGGAATGAGAGTCTATCCTGGGCCTGAACGGCCAGGATTTCTTTCTCCAGGAGATATGCACCACATTGCTTCGAAGAAGCAGGGTGCGGCTCTCCGCAATTGACACACTTGGCCACACACGATTTGGACTTATCGTGTGCGACCTTGGAGCAATTTACACAGACTTCGGGTGACCCCGACTTTGCACGTCTACACGAGCGATTCGTATGGCAGAAGCGGTGACAGTAATAGCACCGCCGCGGCAGTGGCACGAATGCCTTCACGCGGTAGCGGTACCAACCGGCACGCACCGACTAGGAGAGCTTATCACAGTTGAACGTGACGAAGAGTGTAGGGGTGGGTCTCGAAGCCCCTCCGTTTTCTCATCACACATTCGACCTTGACCACCCCATGGTCGGCCAGCTCTAGGGTGATGTCCTCAATGGAGTAGTCAACGAGTTCCCTCGCATAAACTACTCCTTTCACAAAGTTCATGGTAGAGTGCGGCGTCACACTCACCGGGGTGCCATTAAGTGTCCGAAGAGCACTTATCTTGGCCGCCTCGGCGGGATTCGCCGCATTCGCCAGAAGGCTGCCGTCCGAGAAACGGGTCTCCTTCGGCTCTCTACCAATTGCACTAGCTAATCCTCTCCTCTGATGGATCATGTTGCCCTTGGACAACAAGGTGCCATCAGTGGAGCGAATAACGAGGAAGCGTTTGAAGCCAGCGGGCTCGAAAACGCCAGGTAACCTATGAATGAGGGGCCCCGATGTCATCGAGGCTCCGCCCTGTGCACTTTTGGTGTTAGTATTGGTCAGGGGCTCTGCACACGAGGGGGTAGAGGGGCCGGATGTGCCGATTTTGGCAGAGCCAGGCGCCGCCATTTCGGACCACCCCTCCCGCCTGGTGGCCTGGCAGTCCATCGGCATGGCGGCTCCACCTTAGACACGGCGTAAAAAATATAGATTGTGAAGAGGAGAGGAAAAGGGATGTGTGGAAGGTATGGGTGGGGATGAAGCAGGTTTTTAAAAACCAGCCACCCCAGACCGGAGCTCAGGGGTTAGGGAACTTTGTCCCCCACCCCCTCAGCCCCGATACGGGACGGTTGGCTGAAAGGAAGGTCAGCATCTACCCTGTGAAATTAGAGGCTGACCAGAGAAAGTTGTGGGAGAGGTTGTGTGAAAAGAGAGGAAACAAGTATTTTGAAGGAAGGAAGAGAGGCTAAGCTTGGGCCGGACGGAGCGCTGGATCCCGTCAGCACGGCGGCCAGGATGGCAAATCGCCGCGCCCCTTACGGGGTTTCGATGAAGCAGGATGCGGATCTCCGCAATTGACACACTTGGCCACACACGATTTTGTGCTATCTCCACGGCAGTGGCTTCAATGCCTTCACGCGGTAGCGGTCCCAACCCGGCACATACCGACTCAGGGAGCTTGTCACAGTCGAACGTGACTAAGAGAAGGGGTGGGTCTCTAATCCCCTACTGTTTTCTCATCACACGTTCGACCTTGACCGCCCCCTGCTCGGCCAGCTATAAGGTGATGTCCTCTATGGAATAGTCAACGAGTTCCCTCTCATAAACTACTCCTTTCACAACGTTCATGGTAGAGTGCGGCGTCACACGCAGCGGGGTGCCATCAAGTGTCCGAAGAGCACTTATCTTGGCCGCCTCGGAGGGATCCACTGCATTCGTCAGGAATCTCCTGTCCGAGAAACTGTTCACCTTGGGCTCTCTACCAATTACACTAGCTAAAGCTCTCCTCTGATGGATCATGTTGCCCTTGGCCAACGTATTGCCTTGAGTGGAGGGAATAAGTAACAAACGTTGGAAGCCAGCGGGCTTGAAAACGCTAGGTAACCTCTAAATGAGAGGCCTCTATGTTATCAAGCTTCCGCCCTGCGCACTTTTCTTTTTAGTCAGGGTCTCCGCATCCGGGGGTGGTCAGAGTGGCCAGATGTGCCGATCTTGGCTTGGTGGCTTACTGAAGCGGTGGATGGAGAGGAGTCCCGAGTCTTTTTTCATCTCTTTAGGAAAGGGCAGGGAATTAACCCGTTTCTCCCCGCCAGCAGGAGCCCCTAGGCCAGATGGACTGGCCTCAGCTAGGTCCTTCTCCGAGATGGAGAAGGTCCTCGCAGTTGCAGGGGCCGACGGAGGAGATCCATCCCCTCCTTGTACTGCCTCGAAAACTGGCCGTTTGAGGAGGACCTTGCATCGTGACCGACTCGAGTTCGTTGCTTGGCGCCGAACCCGGATTCGCTCCCATGCAAGGCCCAATCGTCTGAGGCTGGGTTGCCTCAAGGACCATGTCTATCTCAGGAGGGGGGGCTCCACTTGGCCATCCCCCCAGGACATCATATGCCTTACTGGCAGCAGTGTCTTTAGTCTCGCGTTGTGGGAAAGGGGCCTTGACCCCGGCAAGGTTCAATATTCTTGCGAGCAGATCTTTTGAGGGAAGCGACCGAAGTGCCCTGGCTTCCATCTCCCTTCTAAGGGGATTTACCCTACCGAGCAGATTCAATGTGGATCGGTCGGCTATGGGCTGCCTGCTGGCTTTATTGGCAGTCCCCTTGGAAAGTAAAGGGGGAACTGCCGCTGGTAAGAGATGCCCGAAGGCATCTCCAGACAAGGGTGTGAGGGGGAGTCCCTACACCCGTAGGCGAAGGAGAGGAGTAAGCTTCCTCTCCGGTTAGAGAAATTTCGAGGGTCCCCTGGGCAAGCACAGGCGGGGGGAACCTCCATTTCTTCTTTGGAGCTGCGAGGGCGGATCCGATGATGGAAAAGGAGAAAATGAGGGGAGATTTTTTATTTTCTCATCATTGGGCATGGTAAACCTTTTTTTTACGGGAAGCAATCGCTCAACACCCCCTCGCAGTAGCCCACCCTGCAATGGGTGCGTACAGGCCTGGCAGTTCCAGGTGCCGCCATTCAAGACCATCCCTCCCGCCTGGTGGCCAGCAGTCGCTCAGCATGGTGGCTCCACCTTCGACACGGCTTATAATTGATACTGTGTGAAGAGAAAAGGAAAAGCGATGTGTGGAAGGTATGGGATTGTTAAAAAAACACCATCCCAAACTGGATCTCACGGGTTAGGGAACATTGTATCCTCCTTCCCCAGCCCCAATCTGGGATAGTTGGCTGAGTTCAGCATCTACCCTGAGAAAATAGAGGCCGCTCAGAGAAAGTTGTGGGAGAGGCTGTAGATAGAAGTGAGAAAGAAGGGGAGAAATACAGGCTGTGTGAAAGTAGAAGAGAATAAGCTGGGATCGGACGAAGGGCCGAGTCCCATCAGCATGGCGGCCAGGGTGCAAATCGCCGCGCCCCTTACGGGGTGGGGGGGCAGTGGGGCCGGACTTGTCGATCTTGGCTTAGTCGTTTACCGAAATGGTAGCAATCCAATCCGCCTCCGCGGATGGAGGAGCCCAGAGTCTTTTTCGTTTCTCTCTTTTTAAGAGGAAGGCGGGGAATGAACCAGCTTCTCCCCTCCACCAGCAGCAGCCCCTAGGCCTCAGCAAGGTCCTTCTCCGAGATCGAGAAGGTCCTGGCGGTCGCGTGGGGCATCAGCCGGAGGAGATCCCTCCTCTACTTGTACTACCTTAGAAACCGGAGCCGTTTGCGGACCTTACATAGGGGCGAACTCTGGTTCGGTGCTTGCCGCCGAGCCCGGATACGCCCCCATGAAGGCCATACCGTTTAGGAATGGGTTTCCTGAAGGACTCATTACTATGTTGGGGAGGGGGGCTCCATCACAGGTCCCATTGGCAGTGGTGTCACTAGTCAGGCAATAGTTGGGGGCACAGACCTTGACTCGGGCTAATGTAAATATCCGAGCCAGCAGGTCTCTGGATGGTAGCAGCCGATGGACACTATCTTGTCTCAACCCCTAAGGGGGGTTTGTCCTACCGAGCAGCTTCAAACGGGAGCGGTCGCTTATAGGCTGCCTCTTGGCTTTCTTGGCACTCCTGGGAAATGGAGAAGAGTAAGCCTCCTTCACCGGTCACAGAATTTTAGAGGATCCCCTGTGAAAGCACAGGGGAAAGGGACTCCATTTTTTAGTGGCGCTGCCGAAGGCGGCTCCGTCGATGGTGAGGGGGGAGGGGAAGAGCGTTTTCTGTTTAGATTTTCAGCATCGGCCATGGGGACCCTATTCTTTCTGCGGGAAGCAAACGCTAATCACCCCTCGCAGTGGCCCGCTCTGCGAGGGGTGCGTCCGGGGATGGCAGAGCCAGGTGCCGCCATATTAGGCAACCACTCCCGCCTGGTGACCTGGCAGCCCTTCGGCATGGCGGCTCCACCTTGGGCACTCCGTGAAAAGATAGTGAAGCGAGAAGGAAAGAGGATGTGAGGAAGGTATGGGTGGGGATGAAGCAGGTTGTTAAAAAGCCACCATGTCAAAAGGAAGTTTAGGGGTTATGGAACATTGCCCCCTTCCCTCTCAGCCCCGATCCGGGATAGTTAGCCTAGAAGGTCAGCATCTACTCTGAAAATAGAGGCTGACCAGAGAAAGTTGTGGGAGAGGTTGTTGGGGAAGTAGGGGAGAAACACAGCCTAATGAAGGAAGGAGAAGGGGCTAAACTGGGGCCGAATGGGGGCGCAGTCCAGTAACCACGGGTGCCAGGAAGGCGAATCGCCGCATCCCTTACGGGGCTTTTAGACTCTGTAAAATTTCCCTTACCCCTAAATTCTCGGAATCCCCCTGCTCTACCCCCTTAGATGGAGCACACTGGAGGTGTCCTCCACTAACCTCCTCTTAAAGGTTTGGAACCGAATCATAATATTGAAATTATAATCCAATTGGGATGAAATTTCGTTGTCAAAACCCTCTTGATTAAACGAGGACCAAATCAAGATTTTCATAGACAATTAATTTGGTCATCATAAATTCGTACTTGTTCTAAACGTGAACAAATTAGTTTGTTTTGAGTCTCGAATGTCACCGGTTATTTCTGCTTTAATAATTGCCAGAGACCGTACTAAACTTCTTCTAGATTTAACTATATCATTTCAGCGCCTTTAAACGTTTTGCGAATTATAATGGGGGTGGGGGTGGGGTTTGAAGTCAGAAATGACTGATTTGATTTTTTATTTTGTTTTTCATTAATATCTTTATTATCCTCATTTGTAGTCATTTTTATTTCAGATATATTTTCCCGTATTTTACCATTTTTATTCATTTTTTTTTATACATTTAAATCTACTTAGCTAGATCGTTTAAAGGAAGTTTTTTTTAGCCATTTGGGTAGAGTAAAGACGCCTTTTACGCAGTTTGAAAGTGGAATCAGTTTGTCAACAGCGTCCGTCGTATATTGCCGAACTATTAACTGTATTTTCGATCGAGATAAATTTTTAACCTTTTTTGGACTTTCATAATCTACTTAAAATTAAAATCGATTGCGAGGTTTGTGGCCAGGCATTAGATATGTAAAACACTTCAGTTTCTGGGCGCACGCTAGGTGGCGCTTTTTACAGGCTACAATTTTGGGCTACAATATATGTCTTATGACGTTAGACAGTAGCGTCAGATGTGACAATTACAGTTATATTTTATATATGAGTATATACTGGGGGGCTGCGCCCCCCCCCCCAATTGATTGAAACTCAGGCTCATCGCAGGGTAGTCCCTCCGCAGTGATATCTCCTCCATGAGCAGTTCCCTTAAATTTACTGGGGGTTTTTTTCCCCAACAGCTTTTTACTGACAGAAAAACCTAACCTAATGACAAAAAATACTTACTTTTATAGGTTTCTTGATTAATTTATGCGCCTATAAATAATCTAAAAGTTTTTCGCGGTCATGCAAAATAAACCCGAATTCGAATAACGAAGAAGCACAACTAGAGCACGAAAAAGCCTTAACGAAAGAAACAAATGCTAAGCGGGTTCTATTTATAGTTACGACGTTGCCAGTAAGAAGCTGTTATCTTTCATCGCGAAAAAAATACGAACAAAAAATAAAATAAAAGATAAAGAAACCTTACCTAACTTAGAAAAAACTAAACGAGAAGAGGCGCAGATATTTAGTAAATAATAGACAGTTACAAACCCCCAAAACAACAAAATATAACGCCGTAATTGGCCACATCTAAAGCTACCGTCTGACGTCCTAAGAGATATATTGTAGAGTGTATTTGAAAAAGGACTCAAACGCGCATGAAAATTCAGGTAGGGGTGGAAAAAAAATCCACATTTAGGTCCAAGTGGCCAATCAAAATATTTACCTCAATCAATTGGGGGGGACTGGGGGGCAGTATATAATAGTAATTGTTTATAGAATAATTTTGGTAATTGTGTAGACGATGGCCGGATGCGATTATTTTGAGCGTCGGCCTGTTGTTGGGTACGGCTCGCCGCGGAGATAACACTGCGATGACCCTGAGTTTTATGGCGATTTTCGTTTTTATACTGGGGGGCTGTGCCCCCCATCCCCAAAGGATTGAAACTCAGGGTCATCGCAGTGTTATCCCCGCGGCGAGCCGTACCCAACAACGAGCCGACGCTCAAAATAATCGCATCCGGCCATCGTCTACACAATTACCATAGATTTCTAACGTTTTTTATTTAACCAAACGCGCATGAATATGCATGCGTGGGTGAAGGAAACGTACACGCAAAAAAAATGCACTTTTTCCGGCGCGCGGCCGATGTTCGTTTGCCAACAATTGTTAATAGGCCACAGTTGATCACCTTTTCAAATAATCCACAACAATTGAAATCTAATATATTTAAATCTTCGAAATTAGAAATTGATTTAAAGACAAATTTGAAATGATTAATAATTAAAGAGACCAGGGACTGATAATGGGTCTTATTAAGGCGACTAGTAGCAGATAACACTAACAAAGATGATCAATAATCACCCATGTGAATAGACTCCAAAGAATCAACTTGAAACGCCTTAAAATTAACTTAACTTATACCCTAAATTGAATTATCCTATTTGACAGCTGGAGGCCAAGGGAGACGATCTTACAGTCAGTAGACTTCAGAATAGACCAAATTGATTAGAGCTTTAAACTAGATCATACCTAAACCAATAGGCTAGACCATTGACCCAATCTTATTGATTAATGGCTTTACTTTTAAGTTTAATAGAGTAAAGTACACTTTCACGAAAAAAAACACTATTTGACTATGAGAAAAACAATATCGTAAATTTAGCGAAAAATTCAATTCACTAAACAAACTTTATTAGAAGGCAAATGAATAACAGCCAGTTCTTCAAATCTCATTCTAACCTAAAAGCATAGCCTAATAGGCTAATGCACCATGCACCGACCACGCTGTCCAAAGTAGCTGATCGAAACGAAAAGAAATTTCAATTTGCTTCGTTGAAATTTAATAGGCCTAATGATAGTATATCTAACTTAGTTCTTAATTCTAATCATCATAACTGATCTGTAAATAGATGAAACATAAATGAAATAACAGAACAAGACGATTGAAAGAAATAAGTAACAAAGCTTCTCAAATGCCATTGATCCTCGTTACAAATTGAAGACGCAAATTTCTTAAGTTATTAGATTTTTACTAATTCGCTCCCTTTATTTATATGGCAAAAGTTGATGGGGAATAAATATCCATAATTAAACGATAAATGAAACTAGCACTAATCAAAGAAGGATGGAATTTGAACGAAGATCACAATCATTTAAAAAAATTATTCTTATCATACCGAAATCCATTATAATTTTAAACTGATCTTGGTAATTAAATTAATAAATAACCAATAATAAAATATCACTCGTACTTACGAACTTAATGGCAAAACTTTTACCTATGAACCGAAGGTAAATAATTCTTATAATACCAAAGATCTTAAATCTGAAATATTTGAAAAGACCGGCTAGGTCTAAAGTAAATTAGAAAAGACTGATGTATCATAGCAGAAACTACGACAGTTTGATGTAAGCGGAAAGACAATTTGAATGCAAGTGTGCCGCGTTGTGAGTGACTCGCTTGCATGCAGGCTCAACGCGGGATTTTTCCCGCTATGAAGGCATTTCAAATGACGTGAAATGGGGTTTCCCACTGAATGAATAGTAATGAAAATGATTTAGGATGAAAATGTATTAATACGTAGGGTTTGGGGGGAGGTTTTCTAACAAGAGATTGGTTGAAACTGACTTAGAAATCGTGTGGTAGATGAATGGAATAAACTAACTAGTCATGTGATAGAAGAGTCCTTCATCCTTGGATAGTTTTAAGAATAGCTTGGATAGATTTATGGATGAGGGTGCTAGGTGAGAATGAACCGCGGAACAGGGAAGGGGCTGCATCGTATAGGCTAGTTATTAGTGTTTTTTTATCCTTAAGTTCTGCCTTAGTATCCTGTCTCCATTTCTACCGAAAGTTCGCCTCAGATTTATACATACTCGTTGAAGATATAGGTACACACATGAGCCTTATATTTAGCCCAGGAGGGCTATAAGGCTGTGCTGAAATTCGACAAATTCCACAATAATGGCAGCTCTCCCTGCTGTTACCTAAGACGACTCCAAATAAGCGCCATTCCACAAGGGCGATCACAAGGGTCTGTTTGTTTACATTACCGCACACGAAGGCGTGCCTTAAATCCAAGGGGGCCAGCCAATGGTGTTGTGCATTGTTGTCTGACTGAAAGAGACGGAGTAAGGAGGAGTGGTAGATGGAGGGTGAAAGCAGACAGTGGTTACCTTTAGGGACGTCTCAGATACCTTATTGAGTTTTGTTAATAGTAATAGTTGATAAATAAATAACTCATTATATTTGCTTGTTTTCAAAACATAGATTTTATAGCAGGCAAATTGCTTCATCCTGTCAAAGAAGAGAGCATATAAATGAGGAGGGGTTCAATCTCCCGGGTGCAGTTTATAGCTGGATAAGGAGAGGGAGAGTGCTTGACTGTGAAATTGTGTTAGGTCAAGTGAATAATGAGTGAGCAAACGCGTGAGTTTGACAGATATTTGATAAAAATCAAAATCAGTTGCGTTATTTGTGGGTGCGTTGTTGCGTATCTTGAGAGGTGCAAAACTGGGGTTGGTACTTCTCTTACCATACCATATCCCACAACGCACATGAGATGGTGGGCCACTTTTTTCTCCCTCCAATCCCCCATTTCCACTCAAAGGTTAAAATGACAGCCTCTGCTTGCGATTGTAGGAGGAAGGACAAACTATGCCTCTCTCCCCTCGTCTCAAGCAGGCAACCGTATCGTGATAAAGCGAAAAATTAAACCATTGACTGGAGTTGAGCTTCTTTGACGCCCACTATTAAAGTCTTCGGGCGGAGCTCATTATTTTCCTTTCCTTTAAATTGATTAAGTCTGAAAATCTTCTTTTGATGCCGATCTCACAAGTTGGCAAATTTCAGGTCAATTTCGCTAAGGCCTTAGTCGGGGCGGACTAGAGGGGGAGTGGGGGTCTTAACCACGGGGTACGTGCCAAAGAAGGGGAAATTTAGTTTGTGAATGGGGTGTGGGGAAAAGAGACCTGGCATTGGGGGACTCAAACTGTTCCAATATTTATCTTTCTACAAACTACAGGTTTACAGATTGTGTGCAATATAATATACACCGAACTTTAGTGAAGGTCATAGATTATATTAAATTTTAATATTTTACTTTTGATGTATAAATATTTCCCATTTATATTTATTATCATTGTTTGGAATGCGATGTCGAATGAGGGAACAAAGGTTCGCTCCCTCCCCAATGCCCTAAGGGGGATCTGAAGCTATGTACTTATTTTCCAGACGCGTTCACTTCGTCCATCTTCACAAAATCGTGCAGGCAGTTCACTCGTTTCTTTTCACCTTAAATTTTTGCAGAAGCACCAAAACACATGGGGTGTGGTTAGTCGCCGGATGGAGTCGATTAAGATTCTAATTCATGGCAGTTGCCATAGGTACCAGGTAACCGTCCGTGGTTCAGCGGGAAAAGAATAGCCATGGTTCGCCCCGTTCACGCAGCATCGGGGAGGAGGCCCGCGTGGCAATTTCCCTCCACGCCAATCAGGTGGATGTATCCAATAGACCAATCTAACAATACTGGCCTTTAAAGGACGCCGGGTCGATTTAACCACCTTTGTGGGCACTCGCTTTGTATGGAGGGTAGCGAATCCGTTAATCCCATAGGCGATTTAAGCTGATACTTGTATGCGTAAATGGAATCAATGTCCCCATAAGATTAACGGAACTAATGATCCGCTCCACACAAGTCCCTCATCAGCTCTTAATCAACGATAAGAGAATCTGAATCCATGGTCAAGGACAACAGCGGAATTTAATGAATAAAAGAGACTAAATTTGCGATGAATGGGGCTGCAAAGAGTCAGAAAGGAGTCTCTTTTATTAGGGGGCATAATACTAAAAAGCAAACCAATAAAACGAGGACTTGATCAAATAAGGGAAGGAGAAAAAGATAAGTAGGTAATATAGCCACAACTTGAGGCTTGTAGTCAAGCGAGGGGCAGAAAGGATTAAGAAAGATCTAGCCCTGAAAGTGCCTTAAGATATCTAGATAAGACTGGAGCGACCTGGAAAAGGTGTCCAGGAGGACTTAAGTTTTTAAGAAACCGATCTTTTCTTTTAGTCTTCACTCTTTGTTTGACTTTGGTCAAGTTCTTTCTAGTGCTCCGCTCCAATAATTTGGGAAATGTATCTAAGGTCTCGAAGTATCTTGGCCTCACTGATGAAGAAAGGCCGCAGTTCTCAAAGTTTCTCCGTGAGTTTAAGTTTTCGTGTTATCGAACCTGAGAGAGTTCGTACATCTGAATCCCATTAGTACTTTTGTTTAAAAATTACCGCGTTTATGAAAGAGTACTTGATTCCTCCTAATACTTTTTTAATATTTTTATATTTTCTTTAATTTCTCCTTTCACATTTTCAGCATATTAGCAACGTCAGAATAATATTTGCTTCCACATTGAGTTGCAGCGCCTCGGAATAATGTTCTTAGAGAGTTAAAGTGCCAGGTTGATCGTCTTTAAAATAAATAGGCATAAATAATACACGACTGGTGATGTTTTATAATTGCTTGGATATAACATAGAAATGAAGTAGTAGACTATCATTGTATACTGTTTTATAGTATTTGAACTTTGATGTACCTTCATGGGTAAAATGAGTCTATGGTACTTTTCATGGGTTATTGATGTTCTCGAACTGAAATGTGTTGTAAGAATGGGATTTACAGTTTGTGGCTGAGTGTGGGCTGGTTTGAAGGGAGAAATACCTAATGATTCGAAATTAGAGGAGAGTAGAGTAAGTAGGTTGTGCTGTGCTGAGTTCCGAAATTTCTACACCGGCAAAGGAGGAAAAGTTTTAGGCAAGGACTGCCAGAAACCTCATCCAAATCAAAAGGCCACGCACCCCACGTCGGTGCAGTGAGGCCCTCCACCTTCCAGTGACACAGGCGAGGCCCAGAAGGGGGAAGGGCAGCAGTGCCCGCAGGGGGACATGGGTCCCCCGGCCCCCCAGGACACCAAACGGATCCCCCTCCGGTTAATTGCGGGGCACAAAAAACCCACAAGGGAAGCCGTGCTGGAAAAAGTAGTCGGAAAGCTCAATATCGAGCTAACCCGTCTCCTCGAGACATCTAATGGGTGGGCTCCGGTGTGTTGGAAGAGCAAGGACGTGGAGGTCCTTGTTTCTGAAGACGCAAGACCTGCACTGAAAGAAATTGGACTGGAAGCGATCGTCCCCCACGAGTTGCTCGTGAGTCGCACGATCATCCTGAAACGCGTAGACCCCTTCTTCCTGGACAACTCCACTGAGGACATTAAGGCCGAGCTGCTATCTAAACAATCCTGGGCCAAGATCTCCAAAGTGGAGAAGATTGGGAAGAGCCTCGTAAAAATAATTTTCACGAAGAGAGAAATGGCACAAAAGGCTATGAGAGACGGTCTGCTGGGGTTCTACCTCAGGATAGCTCCCGAGCAGATTGAAGCAGAGGAATTCATCTTTCTAGAAAACTGCCAAAAATGCCTCGCCCTGGAAAGCCATGCGACGAGGGACTGCCCCCAAAAAGAGCAAACCTGCGCGGCATGCTCTCGAACCGGCCACGGTTGGAGAGAGTGCAGGGAAGAGAAGGAAAGATGCGTAAACTGCGGAGGGGAACACAGGGCTCTTGCCATGAGATGTCCCCTACGCAAGGAAAAAATCCGAGAAAAGCGCCAAAAGTCAAAACTGGAAAAGGAGGCAAAGTCAAGCGCAACATCTTACGCCGCTGCAGCATCTACAACAACACCAACAGAAAGTGCTTCTCCGAAACTGGTAATGCCAATGGAGTGCAAGGAGATCATGACTATGGTCATTGTCGCCCACCTGGCGAACCTTGCACGCCCAGGTTGCTTCTCGGAGGAGCTGAACACCATGCTCCAACATAATGGGGTAAAGAAAAAGCTGTGGTTCCCCCCGAACCCAGCGTCGCAGGATGTCCTCAACATCAAGTTTGTGGATGAACCGAAGGAAACTCCAGAGGAACAGCCCAAACAAGATGAAGAAAGAAGACAACCGAAGTCCACAAAAAACAAAGAAAATGATAGCCAGGAAGACAAAAAGGAAAGCCCAGCAACCCCCAAAAGCAGCCCGAAGAAATCGAAAAGAAAGAAGAAGAACACAAAGACAATTACAAAGGAAATAGAAGACGGACATACGGAAACCGACGAGTGCTCGGAAGATGATGATAGCTATCCAGGAGTGCCTCTCACCGAGAGAACCGAGGTCCTTGAAAAAGGATTTTTTTTCGACGGAGAGGAGCTCAAGCTGAAAATCTTCGGAAGCATCAATCGGCGTCCGGAAAGAGGTAACCAAGTAAAATTAGTGCAAGGAATTCGCAACGGTGACTTCAAATGGACCTTCGAGGGGCCTTGGTCCCCAAAAGAAATCGAAGGTCTAATGTGTAGTGGGACCGTGTATATTCCGGACACGAGCCTTCACACGGTAAACGCGCCGACCTTCAAACGCATCAAAAGCGGGATGAAGACGTCGGATATAGTGTAAGGAAGTGCTAAACAATAAAAAAGTGAAGAAATCAGGACAGTGCATAAACATATAAATCTAGTTTAATAAATAACTAATTTTTATTTAATGATAATTATAAAGTGTTAGTGTAAAAATTCATGATTAAATAATAATAATATCAAATAAGTGCATAAACATACAAATATAGTTTCATAAATAACTAATTTATATTTATTGAAAATTATAAAGTGTAGCATTCAATACTTAAACAACTAAGTTGTAAATAGTAAATCAATGAGTGAATGTGAATAATAATAAGTGCTAAATTAAATTGTAATAATAAATGGGAGTACGATAGGTACTAAGAAGTGAAAATTGCAAAAATAGTTACAAGAAATAAATAAGAATAAGTGTAAATAATAACAAAAAAAACAAACTAAAATAAGTATACAATAATAACATAGTGGATTATAAAAATAATGATAAGTGTAAATAGTAGCAAAAATAAGTATAGAATAATAAAGTTAGAATAATGATATAGAAATGTGATTAAAGTGATGGTAAAACTATAACAAATGTAATAGAAGCCGATAAGTGAAATAGAGTGCAAATATGAGTATTAAATAATCGGATTAATAAACAAATAGGAACCAATCATTAGATTAAAATGTGATTATATAAACTAAACCCTATTAAAGGGTAATATTTAAAGTGTAAATAGAAATATTGAATGTATAAAAAGCTGAACTCCTGCGTGATATGCTCCAGGAGAACCCCTCTATATGTACTTTTGCCTTCCCCTAAATTCCTTCTCCTTCTCAGCGATATATTTTTCTTTTTTTCAACTCTATTACTGTTACATTATATATATTAATTTATTGTAATGTCTTATGCTTTTTCTAATAATAAATATATCATCCGAAATTAGAGAATGGAGTGCCAAATTTTAAGCAGGGAGGTAAAGAGGACCCGAATAAGTTGAGACCAGTGAGCTTAACTTCTATACTTAGTAGAATTCTTGAGAAGATAATTAAGAAGGGAATTTCCGACCAGATAGAGAGTGGTAGGTTAATAAATGGGTTTAGATGAGGTACATCATGTTTAACAAACTTACCTGATTTTATGGGTTATGTAACTAAATAATTATATAAGGCAGAGGATGTTGATGTAATTTACTTAGATTTTAGCAAAGCCTTTGATAAGGTTCCACATATGAGATTAGTTCATAAATTAAAAATGCATGGAATAAGTTGGAAAGTTTTAATTGTCTAGCTGAATGGCTGAAAGACGGAAAATAGAGGGTGGTATTTAAAGGGTTGAGGTCACCGTGGAGGGACGTTATCAGTGTCGTATCTCAAGGATATTTTCTAGACCCTTTATTATTCATAGTTGATATAAATGATCTTGGAGAGTCTCATTTTTGCTGAAGACACTAAATTGGCAGCTGTAGTCAAAGAAGTTGAGAGTAGCTTTAAAGTGCAGAGCGACCTAAATAATTTTTTAGTTTGGGCTCAGAACTGGCAGATGTCTTTTAACCTTATAAAATGCAAGGGATAAATAGGGAATTTAGCTATGAAATAGATAGCATTGTCTGATTTCTGTTTTTGAAGAATTGCATTGAGGCAAAAATAGAGCAAAATGGTGCTAAAATGCATTAAGAGTAATGTTAGCTAAGGAGTAAAAAGTTTATCCTTAAACTCTACAACTAGTATGTCAGGCCACCTTTTGAGTACTGCATATAAGCATGATCATCACATTATAGGCCTTATATCAACCACCTAGAGTCGGTACAAATGAGGGAAACAAAAATCATAGACTGAACAGAGGTATCGTTAAGCATTTTTAAAATCTGTTCTGGGAAGGATAATTTGTATTTTGGCCAGAACTACCCTTTCACCAACCACACTAACTCTATTCTTTATGTTGGAGATACCCCTTCGCCCGGGAAAAAATCTTTCAAACTCGAACTAAACTCTATCTTTTCTATCTTTTCGAAATTTTCACCACTATTCCCTCTCTCACTATTTGCTCTACTACTCTATTCATATTTCTACCTTTAATAGGTCCAATGAATTGGAAGGTAGTAATAAGACTTGGGGTCACCAATTGAAAATCAAAAAACAGAAGTGCAGTTTGGATGTTATAAAATAGATTTTGACCAAAAGATTACTGAACTAGTTTGCCACCTGAGACAGAAGATATTCCAAACCTGAATGTTTTCAAAGCGAGATTGGATGATTATATGGTGAGGGGGCGTTATTTTTTTTAGGGGGGGGGGTATTATGGACTCATTCCTGTGGATGCAGTTTTTTTATTTTAGTATTTGTGGGTGATTGGATTTTGACGAGCTTTGATGGTGATGCCTTATGTTTTTTACCCTTTCCTTTGAATGGTTGGAATTGTCTATTGTAGATGGATGATCTGACGATCCTATGGATGCATTTTGTGGGTGGGGTTTCACGGATGCGGATGAGCTATGAGAGGACCTTGTGGCTTTTGTCATTCGTGAAGTTATGTTATGTTTTGAGAAGTTTGGTGGATGGCTTATGGTAGTACCTGGTTGCTGTCTACCATTCGAAATTTAGGTTTGATTTAATTTGTGCTTTCGCGGTTTGTATCCTTTCTACGTCCTGGTCTCCATAAGCTGTTGAATTTGTCCCTGATCCTTTTGTTCATTTCCTATAATATATGTTTGCTGATGACCAAAGATACCCATGTCATTACAGGAGGGTGTTTGTGTTAATCTACTAGACACTTTACTTAGCCTACAACACACTTAAATAACCTACATCATAAGGCCACGTGAGTCGGAGCATTTAAATACATGCCGTAGAGGACATCTAAATTGTTGCGTCACCCGCCAACCCGAATGATTGTAGGTAGATATGTAGCCATATAACCTCGACATCTTTATAATCCTATCTTCACCATACTCTTTACACATCTCTCCTTAATGAGGCTAATTTAACATCCTCTTTCTAAAAAGTTATAGCAATTGAAGATCATACTTTAAGTTTAACATAATCCCTAGGTGAACCACCCTGGGGACATTCTCGACCACGCAAACCAAATCCAGAAATATCAAAAGAATTCAGGCAATCATGAAGCCTAAACATGAAATCTGCATACAAGGTATATCATCAATTCATAATGGAACAGAGACTATCAATACACAACAAAGTGGACCAAACATTCTTCGTCAAACAACACTCAAATCATAATTATACAGGTATAAACTAGACGGAAACTCACCAAAGGTGCCTCTGTTAACACCATCACCGGTAGATCCTGGTGAGAAGCCAACTGGTTCCTCAAAGCGCATATTGATAGCCACAATAATTCTCCATCCACATAATTCTCTCTAACTTCGCCTCGAAAATATATAAATTAATATCACCTTCTGTAATTCATTCCATAAATATTTCATTCAAACAATGATTATCTCTTCTTCTCCGACACAAGTTTCTTATAGTTTTGGAATGAAAAAAGAATCCGAGCAACTCCATAAGCGGTAATCCCCATTTCTCCAAATTACGTTGACCGCAGTTATCAGGAATGTCACAAAACGTGCGATTAATATTGTAAGGGAATGGTCACTTCCCCCCCCCCCCCCCGATCACTCTTGGTGCAGTTCCAAGGCGGTTACCGCAAGGACATCCGCCCCAGGCATCGGCGGGTCAGTGTTTAACCACAGTGTGGCATAACTCGGTGCCATGTAAGACCCTAAAGGTCAAAAAGGTAAGATCTCCCCCAGGAGAGTGAGATCCAGTTTCACGTCGAACAAGAAATTGGAGACGGGTTTCTCCCAATCTCGATGGCTAACGAGGAACCGATGTTTGACTTCGTGGGAAAGACCGTTTGGAAAAAGAGCTCTCCTGGGGCCGTCCTCAAGCCCCTCCCCCTCCCCTTACCACTCCCCCAGTGGGGTGACGAGGTATAAATGAGGAACTCTGAGGAAAATCGAGGTAGTATACGTCAGTCTCTAGGGGACGAAGTCTTCGGATCCAAAACCGAGCTACCGAGACTGGAGAGGTAGTGTACTTGGCTCGCCAGACCAAGAAGTACCCTGCAAGAGAGGCAGGGCTACCTACCTTAAGGGGCTAAGAAAAAGCTCATCCTTGAGCTAAGTCCCTGGTTATCAAACAAAACGATAAGTGAACTTTGGTAAGTTCGATTTACTCTCGCCAGAGAGACTCCTCATATCCTGGTGCAACTTAAACACCAGGGATATTCCTCGTCCGTGAGGAATTAAGAAAAGAAGAAGGAAAAGGCTCCCCCTCAAGCCCGTTATTCGGTGGCCACACCAAACGTTAAGTAATTTATTCTCGCCAGAGAAACCCCCCTCCGTTATCCTCGCCCGTGAAGAAGACCCTCCCCAAGTTCAGGCCTCATCCATAAGGAAATTAGTAACGAAGGAGAAAAGCTCCTCCTCGAGCTTGTTACTCGGTGATCACACCGCACTCCAATTTAACTTGAATTAAGAACCAAGTTCGACTCACTCTCGCCAGAGAGACCACGACTGCCTGGGTGTTGCATAGAGCACCGTATTGGTTCTCGTCCTTGAAGAACCCCCCCCCCCCCGGAAGAACGTGTGGACCCCCCAGCTGCTACCCTCGCCAAGACGACCGTGGAATTCCGCCCATCTACACGCGTCAAGAGTAAATATTTCTGAGGCCCTTTAAACTCCACGAGTCCGTAAGCCTAATTTTTATATTATTGTTGTGTAGAGAAAACGTTAACCAAGTTTTGTGGGTAAACTAATTTAATTAATTTTTGTTTAGGATAATATTCCGAGTATTCCTGTAGTTAATGTATAAATGTTATGTATTCATTTGATAAAGGTCAATTATAAGTTATTTTGGGATTAATGTTCGTTTCTCTTATATATATCCTTACGTGTTGCACAACAGCTCTGTGCTTTAAGATATTCTTATAATATCAATATATTAGACACTCTTAGCACTCTTAGAGACTAGAACAAAAAGGAGGGGCATTCTACGACACTAAACAAAAGAGGTGTCAGGTAAGTAGGGTTCTTATCAGAAAGAATTCTACGACAAATATAATATTTCTTGTAAATCTCTTCCGTAGATAATTATTAATTGAAGTGGCGAAACGTAAGGAATGGATGACCATAGAGAGTGTTTCCTTTGTTACATGTTCTCATTAAATATTAACGACCTAGATTATGGTAGAAGAAATAACAGCCCTTTGTAATGAACTAATATTTCAATGACATTGACAGTGCAAAACATATGATCACTAATTAATGAACAAAGGTAATTGTGAATTATTAATCAGTGACTAAAAACGCAACAGTCTATTTATTATAACATGTAGAGAGCAAAACAATGCTTGAATTAATTTCTGGCCTTTTTAGATTAAAAGACTTTGGGTTCGATCTACAGAAAGATATAAGGAACTAAACAAACATTAATAATTTTATAATCCTCATGAAATCCACATATACACATTTTTGGTAGATAATTATGATTGATATTTTTTAATTTTATCTCGATTTAGAGATGCAAATCACAGCATGTTATTACTCATTTACATATTTGTAAATCATTCGTTTGGCCACACTTTTTTCGCCTAATTATAACAAATAACTATTTGGTATTGCCTATAATTCTGGCTCCCGTTTTGGTGACATGTGCAGTAATTGGTCGCCCATTATTTTTATTATTATTATCTTTATTATTATTATTATTATTCCAGAAATTGAGAGAGCCCTATCCAGCAGGCCACTCGTTCAGTATTTAGAAATAATCTGATTGCGTAAGTGGTTTCTATTTTGTTTTCTAATTAATAAGAAAGTAAACCAAATAGGTATAATCCAACGAAGAATCGTTGAACAGACCGAAAAATGGAAATTTAATGAATAGAAAGAAGGCGATGATCGAAAGATCGATGCTATTTTGGCGTCCTTATATTTAAGCACTCGTCGTTATCTCTCAGGCATCTCACAGGTTCCTAATAGGCACCAAACAACACAATAACCATCCCAATCCAGGGCTACGTACCATCTCCCTCAATACCATTCCACTAGGCATTAACCCATAAGAAACTTCGCGCATCCCACTGGTCGCCCTAGTGAGGCTCCGATGCGGTCACTATCCAGAAATACTCACAAACATCACAGACCTCTTTATACGCTGACACCAGACACAGCTTAACACATATTCACAACATACCCGACACTTGCACAACTAGTGCAAAATTTGCTGGAACTCCCTAAGAACCACGTCCAGGTAGTAGAGGGCATTGAGGGCCCTTTCCGAGGGCCTGGACACTAATCCAGGTCTATTTTGGTTGGTGGCGCCTAATTCCCTTCAACTCAGAGGAGGGGCCTCGCGGGTGCATCTACAGCTACTGGGAACAAATTCATCAACTCGAGTTTGTACTCTTTCCTGGTTATTCTGCTGTTAACAATTGCAGGAGTTTATTTATCAAATTAATAGGTCTTTTGTAGGTAATAAATTTTTTTTAAAGTCTCTTGGAAAATAAAGGATTTTGAACTCTTTTTAGTGTCTCTCCTAAAAATAGGCTCACCCCGTGCCCATTTTTGTAACATTGTTTATTTTGCCTCCGCAGGAAAGCGCGCGAGTGTTTGTGGGAATATATGCTCACATCCACTGCTTGAATGGCATCCCTTAGAGCCACATTGGAAGCTTCAATGCCGCCCATGAGCGCTTCCAACACACCAAACGAAGCATCTCTAGCATACCTACACCCCTCTGCCGCGCCACTGGAGTGTTCTCCAGCATAAAACACATCTTTCACATTACGGGATACTTACTTGAACAAACCCATGATGTCACTTGAGGCTTCTTTAGATTCGCTCAACATTTCTATGAAGCCACAAGAATCTTCCACGGTGTTACTAAACATGTCTGTCATTCAGAGCACCTTCTATAAACGCTTCTATAATGTCACGAGAAGTGCATCGAGCACTTCGAGACTATGGAAAACTCGTCCGCCTTCAGCAATCGCATCTTGGGCAGCAAATGAGTCAACTCAAGGACTATTGAATACTTTTTAGATGTTACAAGATTCTTCAGCGCTGCGATACATAGAATAGGATATTATTAACAACATGGATCAAGTGGTGTGTCTATTTTGTATGAGTCATGGGCGACGAAGAGATGTTTATCATCCTTTGAAGGTTTAGCTTCTTTTTTTTCTCGCTTCGAGTATAAAATTACCTGTTCTTAAATACCGATTATTACTAAAGTTAATAATTATAGGAGGCATATTTTTTTTCATTCAGTGAAGATACGGAAAATTAGAAATGTCTTATTTTTAACTTCAGAGCCCTAACTAGGTTTATACGTATGGCATTTGGAATAAGGTCTCATGTTTTTATTTCAGGATGCCGAAGAAAAGTGTTATGTCCTGTCCTTTAAAACTACCAGTGTCATATTTGCGGGGCCACTGGCGAGAGTGCCCACACACAAGTTTTAGACATTTAATCCAAGAACAAAAGGTGACCCTATCAAAGGTGGTGTACCTCCAGGGCCGTTTTCAGACCTATTCGTTGTATAATATTATTTCCGGTGATGAATAAATTATCATTGAACAGTTTTACATATTTTATGTTGCCATTTTTTTCCTCTAGTTAACTAATTATATCTATATTGCAAATTCTGGGTTGTGGGGTATATTTATATTACTATAAATATTAATTTAAAGTGGAAGTTCTAAGAAATTAAATATAATTTGTTATTGTCATTTTAACTGCGAAAAAACGGTGCAAATAGCGCTGTGTGGCGGAAAAGAAGAAGAGAGAGAGGCCGTGTAGTCATTGCCCTGTGCAGCCATATCAAGTAGACATTAATGCTTGTAAGGGGTCATTAAAAACCAGGGACCTTTGCCCATAACTAGAAGCAATTGTTTCGGGAGGGTGAAGGAAGTGTGGGCAGAGGTATGATAATGGGAGAAACAAAAACCGGGCACCACCGTCTTCTTTTGGTGGGAGTGAGTGATGAATGAGAGGTAAAGATGGGTAATAAAGATTCCTTTATAGAGCGTAGAAGCTTATTAAAATGCAGCAGAAGATCAGCGAAGAGAGGTGGATGGGGAGCACTGAGCGTGAAAGTGCACTGTCTGTGTTAGACACTCCTATCGATATCACACTATCTCATGCGTGAGGGTGACAAATCCACGGGATATAAATACTGCGCGATTGGAGGGAAAACACCAGGGAGATCCTTGTCCGGGAGATGCTAGTGGTCCTCCCTGGAGGCGACGCTCATATAATCAGTGGACGTTTCACGCGAGCAGCAAAAGGACTCTAGGCCAAACGAAGGTTTAGATTGGTTCATGGCTGCAGGAGATGGAACGGCATACTATTATCATCACCCAGAATTGAGAGGAGGGTTTTTTAAAGGGCTGAAGTTAATATAAGCGAAAACAAGTGGAAAGTGATTACCTCGAGTATTCTAAATAGAATCTTCGGATGTACAAGCAATTCTACCAGATGATGTTTGTCCACCACCCAACCCCGATCCAGTTTGGGGGGTTGGAGCTAGGCCTTGTTGCCCTAACAATAGAGCTCACCCTCAGAAATGAAGCATAGGCACCTTACTAATTGCCTGGTCGGTGTTATGATGATTGCCTGGTTACGGTGCAGGAGAATGACGCAGGCAGAGTTGTGATAGAAATGCTACAATCCCTTAGAGGCTGCCTATTCGACGGCAGATGCGATGCAAATTTTTGACCTGGCGTCCGACCATGAGGAGTGATCTATTTCAGTAGTAGACCATCTGCATAGAAAGCGTTATGGACACGGACGAGAGGTCCTTTCCCATCGAAAAATGACCAGGGGACAATGAATCGAAAGGGAACTGGAAAGAGCCTTCCCATAGTAATTAGAGAAAGGATTGAGGACAAAACCTTTGAGGATCAAGGGTTAGTAAACGAGAAACTAAAGTGTGACCCAAAGATCTTACCTAATTTTCAATAGGCTCACCTTTTTAATTCAATATATACTTATATTCACTGCCTGGCCAAATAAAGGTCGTTCAGTGTAACAATTATTTAATAAGCTATTGGACCTCCTCTCGACCAGAATTACAGCCTTCATCCTATCTGGCATTAATTTTCCAAGGTTTGAATCGACTGTAGCTCTCAAATTCGGCCACAATTCCAGCAACCGTAGACCCAAATCGTTTGATGATGATGGCAGATGCGATGAGGCACGCATGTCCCTCTCCACCTCATTCAGCATCGCCACATTTTCCCTTTTGCTGTGAGATTTTTTTAGGTAATGCATAGTAAGTCTAGTTTCTTTTACCTTGGGAAGTAGGTGCCACTGGTACGATACCCGGACTTTCGTGACATATGTGGTTTATTAACAATACTTTTATCAGAGAAGGTAGTTTGCGGGCGGCTAAGGAATAGACAAGAGTGACATGCTGAGGTGCATTCAGTGTTTTATATAAAACCAAAAAGGTCATAACTTACTCACCAATGTAATGTTTTCTATAAAAGGGGGAAGCGGAGAATTATTATCGACTTAAGATGGGGTTTACAATCTTCAACCGATCTAGTCACCGACCCCAACGACACCACTTCCCCCTAATTAATTCCCGAGGTTTGTTATTTGATAGTTAATGGACAGTAGACCGAAGTATTTGCCTTCGATTCGCAAAAGTTGCACTTCGAGATAAGGAAGGCCACTCTGCGGGATAAAGGACCGTCATCGAGTGGCGTCGTCAAGGGAATTTGCCGGTTGCGTCTAAGGATTTCGAACATTCGTTAGATGGGAAATAGAGATTTGAAGTTTCAACATTAGGAGTTTCTTCTTTGAAATTTGAAATGGTTGTGGTAACAGTTTGAAAGTAAAGGAGGTCCTCTTAAAAGAAACTTGTTTAACATGTAATTTAACAAACTTCAATAGTCGAAGATAACATGTAGAATCCTTTAAAGTATTTCCCCGAAAAGACCCGTTTTTAGTCGCGAGCGTCTCTACATCTCACTATGTGGGCCGGTCGGTCCCCGTTTTGCATTTTTTATGTTAGGCTATTATTGGCTAGACTATACTATGCTCATCTATGCTGATATAATTTAGGATATACAATGCTATGCTAGATATCATAGAGTATGTATGTTAGGCTATAAAATACTAAGCTATACTTGACTATGGTATAATAGGTTAGTATAGGCCAGGTGTGGCCAAGCTCTTTTCACAGTGGGCCAGACAACTGAGAGAATGACGAGCGCGGGACGCATAACTATTTTGTTCAATACAATATAGTGAATACACCAAAAATAAAGACAACCAACATATTTATTTACCACTACACAAAATACACAAAAAATAAAGACAACAAACCCTTATTTACCACAAAGTTCTCAAAGAAGCCGTCGTTATCAATGAGAGTATTATCACAGCCATTGCGCACATATCCAATTTTCACATACTAAGCAGCAATAAAGGTTACTGGGATTTGTGAAACTGGCGTTTAGCTTTTAAGATTTCATCAATATTTGCTTTGTAATTGTCTCATCCAATAAAGAAAATTGCTTTCAAATGTTCATTTGTGACCAGGGGGCCGGATGAACTGACCTAGCGGGCCGTAACTGGCCCGCGAGCTGTAGTTTCGAGACCCTTGGTATAGGCTATACTTGTCTAGGATGGTTAATGCTAGGCTAACTATTCTTGGATAGACAGGGCTATCCTATGCTAGATTAGGTTAAAGTATAATAGGCTAGGGATGGATAGGCTAGGCTATTCTAAGTAATATTGGTTAGACTACAATAGGCTAGCTAACTAAGGCTATAATAGGCTAAACTATGCAAAGTTATTCTACTCTAGGTTATATAATGCTACACTAGTATAGGATAAACTAAGCTAGGCTATAATATGTTACGCTTGGCTATATTATGTTAGGTGTGGATATGCTAGGATAGGTTATACCAAGCTAGCTAAGTATGCTAGGCTAAGCGAGGCTATCGTATGCAAGGATATATTGGTTAATCTATAGTAGCCTATTATAGCTTAGCTATAATAGGTTAGGCTACTCTAAGCGACGCAAGGAGAGCCTCTTGCGTGCAATGCTAAACCATACCTGGTTAGGCTAGGCTAGGCTAGAGTAAGCTAAGCTAAACTAGGAAAGGCTAAGCTAGGCAAAACTATAATATGCTAGGTTTGACTAAGGTATACTAAGTTACGCTAAGATATACTAGGATCCGATAGGCTAAGTTAGGATAAATAGAGTACGAGTATATATACTATGCTAGGTTATACTTTGCATTCTAGATTATACTAAACTACGCTAGTTTATGCTGACATACATAGGCTAATCTATTTTAGGCAAGCTTATCCTATATTTGGATAGGCTTGGCTATACTAGGCTAATACAGGATAGGTTATGCTATGCTATGCTTGGCTATGATATGATATGCTATACGAGGAAGTTTAGGCTATACTAGGGTATGTTATGCTAGACAATACTAAGCTATGCTAGGCTAGGCTATTTTCTACTATGCTAGGCTAGGCTAGTTTCTACTATGCTATTCGAGCCTATCCTCTACTATGCTATGCTAAAGTATGTGCCTATACTATGCTATTTTAGGCTATGCTAGGCTAGACTATGCTATGTTATCCTATTCTGTACTATACTCTGTTAGACTTTGCTATACTATTCCAGCGATGTTATAGTATGCTATACTGTGCTATATTATGCAATGCTTTGCTATGCTATACTCTGATATGCAATAATATTCTATAAAGTGAGCGCACGCGACCTTTTGGTCAGTAGACCTCGTTTCTGAACGACCACATATTTTCCGATTGTAAAACTCCCCACCTTTTTTCCTTTAGTTAAAAAGTTACTTTAGAAAGAAAATGGGTATTTTAAGTAAACCACAATAATTAAAAAAATAAACGTAATGCAAGATTTTCCCGGAAAATACCCACCTTGTTGCAACGACCACAATTCTCTGATGGTGAAAAACTTCTTTTTTTTCTTCTGACTTTGAAAGGAAAGAGAAAAAAAGGAGAAACGAGCTTTAAGGTGACCGCGCGCGGGCGAGCGTAAAAGAATTCGCCCAAATCAATCCAAGGTTAACGTTTTCCAAATGTGTTAGTATCGACCTCCCCCGATGTAGTTACATAGTTACAGGGAGCCAGCAAGGACTACTCAGTCCACTTAAAGACCACTCCCATTCTATACTAATATCCTAGTAGTTCTCCTTCGGACATTTTCGCCACGATGCTCACTCAAGCGATATTCAATCCACATCTGTGTTTCGTATTTAAACAATATCATTTTTCGTAAAATAACCGTCAATTTTATTTTTAAAACTATTCATGAATTTATCGATGAATTTAAGGTGGTTTTTTTTTTTAGCTATGTTCGATTGAAACCTCCGTTCTTTCAGTTTAAAACAGTTGTTACGTGTAATAAAAACCATGGTCGAACTTAAAATAATTTTCATAATTTACGTTTTCAAATTTATTTAAAATTTTCAATACTTCGATAAGCTCACCTCGCAATCGCCTGGTTTCGAGAGTCGGTACTTTTAGTAAATTTAATCTCTCGATATACAACTAATTCTAATCGAGGGAATTAGTTTAGAAAGGTCATATGTATGTGTGTGTGTCTGTGTGTGTGACTGTGGGGGACGGGGCAGGAACATTTTGATATCAAACCAATAAGGGAAGGGGGAAGGGAGACCAGGTCCATTAGAAAAGGTCAAGGGCTTATATGCTCATGTATGTGTGTAGACTAGGGATCCTACCTTCAATACTACTATTCACGTGACGTTAAATCAAAAAGTTGCAATGATTGACTCAAACGAGTGATTTTTGCATTCAGCACATTAAAATTGTCCTAAATCAGCTAAATATAATTATAACAACAGGCCATACTTCGTATTCTTTCTTACAGAAAGAACTTGGTTCCACAGGCACTTCTTCGGCGTGTGGCTTACGGCCTATTTGCTATTCTAAAGTGCTTTTTTTAATCCCATTTATAGACTCTTAATTTTAACACCCTGAACACTTTTTTCAACATAGATAACCTGAAACATTTTTTTAAAGTTATTTCACCTTCTATTATATTGTCTTTATCCCTTGTCTTTATCCCTTGAAGATTTATATATAGTTGAGAATTTTCCAAACACCTTTTTCAACATAGACACCCTGAAGCCTTTTTAAGTTATTTAATCTTTTGTTATCTTGTTATTGTTCATCCCATACTTTCTCCACTCGCACACATCCCTTAAAGATATATATAGGTATAGTTTGTTTTTCAAAACACCCCTTTCAACACCTTTCATAACCGTTTTTAACCTTCTTGATTTTTTAATAATATAGAATTTTTAAACACCGTCAAACCTATTTTTTTAACTTAATTCACCTTGTTTTTAAATTATTGTTGTCCACCCCATAGTTTAAAGGTCGCTCCGCTCGCAAATAGTCTACGTTTGAACTTTTAATCTTTTGAAGTTTTTTTTCTATATATTCTATATTATCATTAACATTATCATTTGTTATATTTTCATCTGTTCCATGATTTCCTCATTAGATAAAATAGTATTTGTTTTTAATTCATTTTCCTCAATTTCATCAATATTATAGTTCTTTGGTAATTTTAACACCTTCAGTTAAATTGTTAAAATTATACTCATTTAATTGTTTTTCATTGTTATTTATATTCGTATTTGTAGTTGGTTTTCAAAACACCCTTTTCAACACCCTTTGTTAACCTTTTTAACTATTTCAATCCTTTGATTTTTTAAAAACATATTAGGTTACTTGTCGACTAAGCAAAATAAATATTTATTAATTTTAGAAAAATCCGCATCTTCAATTATAGAGTTAAGTATAAATTTTGTGTTTGTCAGTGACTTATCAATTGAACGGGAGAGTTTGAAAAGGTCAGAATGCGTCAATTGAACGAGAGAGGTTGAGAAGGTCAGAATGCGAAAGAAACGTGCGTCTCCTTGTAAGTTCCGACCTCCGATCCAGAAAACAGTGCATAAGTACTAGGAATAGAGCTAATAGTGTATTGGGGTTTATTGGGAGGGGCGTGAGAAATAGGAGTGCTTATGTCACCCTGAAACTCTACCTGGCATTAGTTAGTCCTTATCTTGACTATGCGGTGGAATTTGGGTCACTAAAACCATATTGTTACCCAAAACAAAACGACCTACAATAAATGACTTTAGACCAATAGCTCTGACAAATGTGGGATATAAACTATACACGAGTATAATAAAAAATAAGACCGTGCACCATCTTGAAATAAACGGTGAATTAAATGAACAGCAAACAGGAATTAACAGAGGACGCAGGTCTGGAAGCCAACATATTGTATTAAACTACTGCATGAAAGAAGTAAAAAGAAAAAAGGAAAAGCTTGTGTTAACAGCTATTGATTTCAGCAAAGCTTTTGACTCTATTGATAGAGCTACTTTAATAAAAGCATTAAAAGATTATAAATATGACAGCAATCTAATTACAACTAGTGCAAAACTATATAGTAGTGACATGAAAAATTTGTATATGTATTTCTGTATGAAATTAGAGTTACCAGTGGTATAAGACAAGGGTATACTCGTTCCTCACAGTTATTTGTGGTGGTGGTAAACCAAATTATAAAATAAATGTGTGAAAAAGGAATTGGTTTGAAGAATGAAATACTGTATTTGCCGGACTTTTCTTTGCTGATGATGGATTGCTCTTGACCAATTCTATAAAAGCCATGGAGCAGCTGTTGGATGTACTCGAGGATTTAGCTGGAAAATGTGGTTTGAAATAAGCCAAGATAAAAGTAAATGTTTGATATTTAATGAAAATAACAAACCTGAAAGTATAAACAACATAAAAGTAGTACAAAGGATAAGATATTGTAGGAAAATGGCCACTGTAACATATTCAGTGATAGCAAGATCCTGCAAAAGACATGATAGGAAAACCATTTTGGAAATCAGTAGTGCGACCATGGGTGATGACAGGATCAGAAGGTGGAATAGCAAAGAAATAAAGGAATTACGAAAGATTGAAAATTCAGTTTGGAGAAAGATTTGAGATGCTCGCGGATATGCTCCGAATGTTCCACTCAGAAGGGAGGTTGGGGGCCCTAAATTAGAAGAAAGAGACATGAGACAAACAATTAGTTATGGATGGTATATAAAGAATAAAGGGAATGATTTATTGAGGAAAGTTCTGGACGATCTGTGGAATAACCCTAAGTGTATGAGATGGATACAACAACTGAAAACTTATTTGAGCAAGATCGGTTTAAGGAATGTAGATCAACTGGAACATATAAGCAAGGAAGAAATCTAGAGAGAATTTATAATTATGACGAAACAAGCTGGAGGAAGAAATTGGAAGAGAGAACAAAAACTACACTACATAAACAATACAAGTCCACCATTCAAAAAGAAGAATCGAAGGAAAATTCTAATAAATCAGTTGTTGTTCAGAGCTAGAACAAATACACTTCAACTAAACTTAAGAAAGAGATTTACAGATGGGGAATGAAATTGTAAGATTGGCAATGCATGATTGGAAGTAAATCTGCAAAATTTTATGATGAAGTGTAACCTTAGGAGATATAAGAAGAAGATTTGGAGTAGAAGGGAAGCAAATAAGTTAAGTATTGCTGCTTGAAAGCAAAAGAATTATAGAAGGAAATCGTAGTAAGATACAGAAAGAGTAAGAGAATTGAAAAATTAAAGATATACGGATAGTCCGGTGCTGATACACAAGCCATCCCGGACGCTATCATCTGATCTGATCTGATCTGATTATAAGATGGATATTGGTTTGCTTCTATCTTTGCAAAGAAGAAGCAATAAAATAAAGCATGGATTGAGGAGCTGACCTTGTCCTGAAAGCCTTACGAGAATAAATCTTTATACTTTAGAAAGGAGAAGAGTTCGAGGAGACATGATTGAATACTTCAAGTGGGAGGGCCTAGAAAATGGGAGAGGGAAGCGAGGTTCTGATTTTTGTGAACAGGATAGGACAGATAGCAAAGAGTTTAAACTGAACAAGTTTAGGTTTAGAAAGGAGACTAGTAGAAATTGGTTTATGAATCAGGTAGTAGATAAATGGAATAAACTCAGTAGTTATGCGATAGAAGAGTCCTTCCTCGTTGGATATTTTTAAGAATAACTCGAAAAGATGTATGGATGAGGGTGCTAGGTGAGATTTAGGCGAGGAACGGTGGCTCCATCGTATAGGATATTGATTAGTATTTTTTATCCGTTCTTAAATTCTGCCTGAGTATCCTGTCTCCAGTTAGTTCAAATCTCCACTGACAGTTTCCCCTCAAATTGACTCCTACTCGTTGAAGATAGAGGTACACACATGAGCCGTAGTGATTTCAAAGTGGATAGTTGGGCGGGCTAAGACCAGCAGGGTCATACAGCCCTCCTGAAATTGACCACATTCCACAATAATGGCAGCTCTCCCTGCTGTTACCTAACACGAATCCAAATAAGCGCCATTAAATAAGGGCGATTACAAGAGTCTGTTTGCTTACATTACCGCAGACAAAGGAGAGCCTTAAAACCAAAAGGGCCAGCAATAGCTGATATGCAGGGTTGTCTGACTGAAAGAGACGGAGTAAGGAGGAGTGCTAGATGGAGGGCGAAAGGAGACATGGGTTACAATTAGTGTTATTATTTAGCCTCTTGAGTTCCTTTACAAATAATAGTATTTAAAGAAATATCGTTCATTATATTTGCTTGTTTAGAAACAGACAGTTCATCGCAGGCATTCTGCTTCTATGTGTGAATCAAAGGGGTGTATAAAAGTTTAGGGGCACAATCCTGCGGGTGCAGTTTATAGATCGATGGGGGAGGGAAATTCTGCTTGACGGTGAACTTTTGTTATCAGGTGAATAAAGAGTGAGAAAACGCTTGATTTTAACAGATATTTGATAAAATTTAAAATCTGTTGCGTTATTTTGAATACCCAATTTGCATTTTTTTTTTGTGGCGGCGCAGCTGCGTATCGTAAGAGGTGCAAAAGTGTGGTTGGTACTTTCCTTCTTATACGATATCCCACAATGCACATGAGATTGTGGACCACTTTTTTCTCCCTCAAATCCCCCATTTCCATTCAAAGGTTAAAATGACAGCCACTGCTTGCGATTGTAAGAGGAAGGACAAACTCGGCGTCTCTCTCTCTCTTCTCGCTTAAAGCATGCAACTGTTTCGTGATTAAGAGAAAAATTAAACCATTGAGTTGATTTTTGCCTCATTGACGCCCACTATTTAAGTCCTGGGCTGGAGCTCATTATTTTCCTATCTTGAAATTGATTAAGTCTGAATTCTTCCTTCGATGCCAAACTCACTAGTTGTCAAATTTCTGGTCAATTTACCTAAAGCCTTAGTCGGGGCGGAATAGATTATATTAAAGATTAATATTGATATAAAAATCAAGGTTGAATATCACGATCCTTTGCGCTTTGAAGATAATAAATGATTTTTAAAAAGGTTTAGTATTTCTCTGATTACTTAAAAATTCCAGACGACCAGGAATGACCTTCAATACTAGAAAGCATTTAGATACCAGATACCTCGGTCTATGTCAGAAAATGCTCCATCTCGACCAGCTAAACAAGTGGATCCAGAATCCGCCTCTGGACATTGATCCACCACTCCACAGGAGTTCATTAAAAGGTGTCAATAACTTTTGTAGAATCTTGTAACCAAACAAACATCGGAGATTATTTGACCTCCACCAAACCTTTTCAGCGTCTTCAAATTTAATACAGAAAATGTTCGAAAGCCAAAAAAAACATAAAATATTCAAGCGATGATAAGATCCACTATGGGCTATAAAAGGTCGTCGGGTTAATACACCAGACCCAGTACCCAACCCCCGTAAAAACTGCACCCAAAGGATTATGGACAAAACATGACACAAAGTTATGCCCAATTAAGGCTCGTCAGAATGCCTAATCATGCTACTACAGTGCATAAATAATAACATAGACGTTACACTATCTACAACTGATACATAATAGTATTAATAATACAGTATCTACAATTATTGATAATGTTATATTGAATTAAAGAGCGAGGTAAATTTCCCCATACAATGATTGCTCATTAGCTCCTAACATCTTTATTTCCAGTATTTTATATTTTTATGTTCGTTTAATACTGCTCCAGGTCGATGATTTTAGGAGTCTATTAAATTGAGCTGAAATCTTATGGTAAAGCTTTATTCTTTGCTCCAAATTCCCAATCATTAACTATTTTGAACCTTTTTAAACTGTCCACCCTTTCTTTTCTATTACTGCACAAGGGAGGGAGCGGGAGGGCGTAGCATTGAAACCCTTTTAGTGCTGATATCCGGAGGGGGACCCATGCAATCTTAGCCCCCACGCTCACAGATGCGTTCCTTCCTGGCCCCAATGCATGAAAGGGGATCTGGAGCTATATACATATCTTCCAAACGCCTTCACTTCATCTATCTTCACGAACTTCGTGCGGGAAATGCCCTCGTTGGCTTTCGATTTAAATTTTGAAAACAACAACAAAAATAACACACATGGGGTGTGGTTAGTCACCGGAAGGAGTCGAATTGGGGTTCCAGTTCAGGACAGTTGCCATAGGTACCAGGTACCAGTCCGTGGTTCGGCGGTAAAAGAATAGCCATGGTTCGCCTCCTGTACGCTGCAGCGGAGGATAAGGGGGGGGGGGGTATGGAAAAAACCCTGCCTTCACCTTAATCAGCTGGCTGTATCAAATAGACCTTGATGTAACACCTCTGGTCGTTAAGGGACGCCGGGTCGATTTCACCCACCTTTGGAGGCACTTCGTATGGAGATATATAATCCGAGGGAGTAAAGTCCTTATGTACTCATACCAAATTAAATCTCTTGATTGCAGATTTTTCTCGCTATTTAATGTGATTTTATTTATTGATTCACGTCTTTTACTTTAGGGAATTTATAACTTCATTTTTTATTTGCTCTCCTAAAGTAGTGAACCCTCTTGCTTTCCTTAGGGGCAGGGAAATATAGGGAGAGAGTGCGAATCCCTTAATCCCATAGGCTGTATAAACTGATACTTGTATGGGTCAATGGAATCGATGTCCCCATATGATTAACGGCACTAATGATCCGTTCCACACAAGTCCCTCATCAGCTCTCAATCAACGATATGGGGTTCTGAAGCCCTGGTCAAGGACAACAGCGGAATTTAATGAATAAAAGAGACTAAATTTGCGATGAATGGGGCCTGCAAAGAGTGAGAAAGGAGTCTCTTTTATTAGGGGGCATAATACTAAAAAGAAAACGAATAAAGCGAATGCTTGATGAAATTAGGGAAGGAGAGAAAAGGTAAGTATGTAATATAGCCACAACTTGAGGTTTGTTGTCAAGCGTGGGGCAGAAAGGATTAAGAAAGGTGCAGCGGTCCGTAATGCCCTGGAAGGATGACCGCTAAAATCTCCCACCTTAGATCTACCCTTAGAAGCGCCTTAAGATATCTTGATAAGACTGGAGCGAACTGGAAAAGGTGTTCAGGAGGATTTCAGTATTTAAGAAACTGATCTTTTCTTTTGGTCTTCACTCTTTGTTTGAGTTTGGTCAAGTTCTTTCTAGTGCTCCGACTCCAATAACTTGAAAATGTATCTAAGGTCTCGAAGTATCTGGGCTTCCACTGAAGAAGAAAAGCCGCGCTTCTCAAAGTTTCTCCGTGAGTTTAAGTTTTCGTGTTTTCAAACCTGACATAGTTCATAGATCCGAATCTCATATTGTACTTTTGTTATCAGGTTTAAAAATTACCGCGTTTATGAAAGAGTACTTGATACGTCCTAATACTTTTTAAGCATTTTTAGATTTCGTTTAACTGCTCCTTATTTACCTAAAGGTCAGACGGGGTAACCACATTTCTGGCCTATTACCAACCTCAGAGAGAGTGAAAAAGAGCGACCAAAATTTCCCCTTCCGTGAGTCCTCTAGATGAAATAGATGGGGCTGAGGCCACTGAACTTATTTTCTTTAGAAAGACCGTTGAGAGGGAGTGGTATTGCTAAGTTCGAAATTGCGAACTTTTTGATTCATAAGAGAGAAAAAAGAGGGTTTTCATATTTTGAAAATTAAAAGAATTTTAGGTTCGATCTGCATCGATATTTCCTTCTACATTGAGTTGCAGCGTCTCGGAATAATGTTCTTAGAGAGTTATAGTGCCACTTTGATCCTCTTTAATATAAATATCCATAAACACTACATTACTAGTGATGTTTAATAATTTTGGGGATATAACATAGAAATCATTAGTAGACTATCATCGTATGCTGTTTTATAGGAGTTGGACTTGATGTGCCTTCATGGGTAAAAGGATTATATGGTACTTCCCATTGGTTATCGATGTTCTCAAACTGAAATGTGTTGTATGAATGGTATTTACTGTTTATACTCGGCTGAGTGTGGTTTGGTCTGAAGGGATGAATACCTATAGATTGGAAATTATACAACGTTATACCAATGTTTAAGCATGGAAGTAAAGAGGAGGCAAATAACTTGAGACCAGTAAGCTTAGCTTGTATAGTTTGTAAATTTATTGAGAAGATAAGTAAGAAGGGAGTTTCTGCACATCCAGAGAGTGGTATGATAATAATGGGTTTAGATGAGTTAGATCGTGTTTAAAAAATTTACCTAACTTTATGGATTATGTAACTAAACATTTATATATGGGAGAGAATGTTTATATAATTTACTTAGATTTTAGCAAAGCCTATGATAAGGTTCCATATATGAGATTAGTTCACAAATTAAAAATGCATGGAATATGTGGGAATGTTTTGGTTGTCTAGCTGAATGGATGAAAGACAGAAAACAGAGGGTGGTATTGACTGGAGTGAGGTCACCGTGGATGTGCGTTTTCAGAGGCGTATCTTAAAGATATTTTCTAGGCACTTTATTATTCATAGTTGATATAAATGATCTTGGAGAGGCTGTAAATAGCAGAGTGTCAATTTGTGCTGATGACACTAAATTGGCAGCTGTAGTCAAAGAAGTTGAGGGTAGCTTTAAATTGCCGTGTGACCGAAATATTTGTTTATCTTGGAGCTATGAAGTGGCTCTTTTAACCTTTATAGAGCAAATAGGGTGCTAGAATGCATTAAAAGGAATGTTAGCTAAGGAGTAAAGAGTTTCCCCTTAAACTCTACAACTAGTCTGTCAGTCCACATTTTGAGTACTGTATATAAGCATAATCATCACATTATAGGCCTCATATCAACCTCGTAGGGTCGGTACAAATGATGGAAACAAAAATAATACCTTCCCTTAAGCACCTTGAATATGGTGATCGACTTAACAAAGGTATAATTAAGCTTTTGAAAATCTGTTCTGGGAAGGATAATTTGAGTTGAAAGATAGGCCAGAGGTACCCTTTCACCAGGGATCTACCAACCACACTAACTCTATTTTTTATGCTATTTTTATCATAACTTTTGCTGGAGATACACTTTCACCTGGCAACAAATGTTTCAAGCTCGAACTATACTTTTTTCTACCTTTTCAAAATTTTTACCACTATTCCCTCTTAATATTAGTTCTACTACTTTATCATTATTTCTGCCTTTAATATGTCTAATGTCAAATAAGTAAAAAAAGGTAGTAATAGGACTAGGGTTCTCCACTTGGAAAGTAAAAAAAACAAAGGTGCAGGTTGGATGTGTGAAAATATTTTTTCACCACTAGAGTGGTAGACTACTGGAATAGTTCTACACCCGAGAGAGTAGACAGTCCAAACTTGAATGTTTGATAACGCAGATTGGATGATTATTAGTGACGGACGGTAATTATGGGGGGAAGGAGTATTCTGGACTAGTTCCTGTGGATGCAGTTTTTTATTATTGTATATTTTGAGTGATTGGATTTTGACGAGCTTTGGTGGAGATGCTTTATGTTTTTGACGCTTTCTTTTGGAAGGTTTGAATTGTCTTTTTTAGATGTATGATCTGACAATTGTAGGGATGCATTTTGTGAGTGGAGTTTCATGCATGCGGAAGAGCCCTTGTGGCGTTTGTCATTCCTGAAATTATGTTATGTTATGAGATGTTTGGTGGTGATCTATGGTAGTCCTTGTTGCTCTCTGCCATTCAAAATTTGTGTTTGATTCAATTTTTGCTTTTGCTAGTCAGTATCCCTTCTACAACATGGTCTCTTGCGGCTCTTCATATTTGTCCCCGAAACTTATATTCATTTCCTACAATATATTTTTGCTGATGACCAAAGATTCCCATTGCATTAACAAGAGGTTGTTTTTTTTCAATCTACTAGACACTTTACTCTGCCTACAAAATATTTCGAGAAACAACCTCAAATACCCTCCCTAAGGTGATGTGAGTTAGAGAATTATGAGGTAGATGATATCTAAAGGATTGCGTGCCACTTCAACCCCACTGCTTCGACATTATACCCCAAGGTTAATATAATCCCTTGGTGAACAACCCAGCGAGACATTATGGACCACCCAATCCAAACCACAAAAACATCCAAAGAATTCAGGCAATCATAAAGCCAACATATGAACAATCCATTTCTTTGTATGCATTGATCATATTTTGGTTTTATGATTGCCTGAATAATTTGGGTTGTTCAGTTTGGGATTATATTAACCCTCGGGTATGATGTTCAATCTGCAAATTTGTACAAAAAAGATTTTTAATTAAATTTTCCGAGATATTATATGGAATTACATTAATTACATTAATGGTCTTTCTTACATACTTGATAATTACTTTCATCTGACCAGATAACTTTAGATCATTGTTCATATGTTCAATTTTTCCAGTTGGACTAAAATATCCATTACAGGAGCTGCCAAGTGTAGGCCATGAATGGTCTTTTGCAGCCTCCTTCTTTTCTTATGTTCTTATGACTTCTTTCTTTTCATCCTTTTAGTTCTTCATCTTCGGGTCCCTTTTTAACTGTTCTGGATAATATTGTTGAACTAGAAACTTCCAAGAATTCCACAGTAATTTCGAAAGATGTTTTTCTGTGAATTAATAGTTAAGCTTGAATGACAGATGTCTTCTCAAGTATTGTAAGACCTTTCTTCCACTCGCTTCTTTGGTACAAAGATCGGGGTCTCTTGATTTCGTTTTATAGTGGTTTGGTCACCATACCTTGAATATTTTATTTCTGTAGAAATTAGTAATTGTGAAAAATTGGCTAGGAGAAGATGAATTTGTGCTCTCTGTGCCTTTTGTAATTACTTATTTAGAACGATATTAAATATAAATATGTTAGTGTACCTTCATCATCATTTAGACTGACGCGGTTCTGTTTTAGGGACTCGTTCGATAACAGCCATTTTTATTTTTTCCTCCAGCAACTTGTTTCATCTTGCCTCAACTGAGAATACCCGGGTTCGAATCTCCATGGCCAGAAACATCCCCCTCTCATCCCTTTGAATCCTTGGATCAGGATGTACCCGAAGACCGGATTCGAGATTTTCCAGCCTTGCTCAAGGAATTAAGAGACTCGCATCCGGCCCATGGTAAGCCTCATGGAGAAAGTTGTCTAAGCCTCATGTTTATTAAGCCTGTTCATCCTCTCCAATTCTTTGAACGGAAACAAAGTAGTTAGAATTACTTTTATTCGCACTGGTAGGCCTAATTATGTCTTTAGAATGACACCTGGTTAATGATAACTAGTGAAAATGATGCTATTAATAACATTACTTAATGAGTCTTTAAACCGTACAAATCTGATGATATGCATTTACGTTGACCGCAGTTATCAGAAATGTCAGAAAACGTGCGATTAATATAATATTTCTCCTAAATCTCTTCGGAAGATAATTATTAATTGAAGTGTCGAAACGTAGGGAATGGATGACCATAGAGAGAGTTTCCTTTGTTACATGTTCTCATTAAATATTAACGACCTAGATTATGGTAGATGAAATAACAGCTCTTTGTAATGAACTAATATTTCAATGACATTTGCAGTGCAAAACATATGATCACTAATTAATGAACAAAGTTAATTGTGAATTATTTATCAGGGACTAAAAACCCAACAGCCTATAATAACATGTAGAGAGGAAAACAATGCTTGAATTAAGTTCTCGTGTTTTTAGATTAAAAGCCTTTGGGTTCGATCTACAGGAAGATATAAGGAACTAAACAAACATTGATAATTTTCTAATCATCAAAAAACCTACATATACAAATATTTTATTAATAATTATGATTGAAATTCATAATAACTCTTTCGTATTACCTATATTTCTGGCTCCCGTTTTGGGGACAGGTGCAGTAATTGGTAAACCCATTATCATTATTATTATTATTATTCCAGAATTGGAGAGCGCGCCTGGTAAAAGAGTAATAGGCCCCATCCAGCGTCCCGCTCGTTCGGTGCTTAGAGAAAATCTGATTGCGTGAGTTGTTTCTATTTTGTTTTCTAATTAATAAGAAAGTAAAGAATATAGGTAGAATCCAACGGAGAATCGTTGAACAGAACGAAAAATGTAAAATCTCATCAATAGAAAGAAGGGGAAGATCGAAAGATCGGGGCTATTTTGGCGTGCTTTTATTAAAGTACTCGTCGGTATATCTCGGGCATCATACCGAGTCATTCCGCCCGCCCCACTACAAACACCACATCTGCCACACACACAGTATACATTACTACGCTGACAGTAGACACAGTTGAACCCATATTCACAACATACCTGACGCTTGTACAACTGGGGAAAAATTTGCTGGAACTCCCTGAGAACCTCATCCAGTTAGTGGAAGCCCTGGACACTAATCCAGGTGTATTTTGTTTGCTGGCGCCTAATACTCTTCAACTCAGGGAAATGGGCCTTACGAGTGCTTCTACAGCTACTGTGAACAAATTCTTTCACATATTGAACATTCATCAACTCGAGTTTGCGCTCTTTCCTGGTAATTCCTCTCTTAAGCATTGCAGCAATTTATTTGATTAAAATTAATAGGTCTTTTAAAGCTAAAAAAACTCTTTTAATGTGTGTTTGTGCAAAATAAATAATTTAAACTCTTTTTTTGTTTCCATGATAAAAATAGGCTCACCCCGTACACATTTTTGTAGCATTGTTTATTTACCTCCGCAGGAAAGCGCACGAGTGTTTGCAAGAATATATTTGGAGGAAATATAGGCCCACATCCACTCCTTCAATGGCTTCACTCGGAGATACTAGCAAATTTGAACCTTCAACGCCGCCCATGAGCACTTTTAGTCTATGGGAAACTGGTCTGCCATCACCAAGCGCATCTTGGACAGCAGAGGAGGCGTCTCCGGGACTGTTGAATATTTCTTCAATGTCTCAGGATTCTTCAAAGCTGCCAGATGCAGAATCGGATCTTATTAATAAGATGGATCCAGTGGTGTGTCCATTTTGTGTTAGTCATGGGCGTCGAAGAGATGTTTATCATCATTTGAAGGTTTGGCTCCTGTTTTTTGATCTCTTAGAGTCTAACATTACCTGTTCTTAAATACTGATTATTAGTAGACTTAATATAATAGGAAGCCTATTTATTTTCATTCATTGAAGAAAAGGAAAATGAAAAATATCCGTTTTTTAACTTAAGAGCCCTAACTTGGTTCATAGGTATGGCATTTGGATAAAGTGTCTAATGTTTTTCTTTTCAGGATGCCGAAGGAAAAGTGATATGTCCTGTCCTTAGACACTACCAGTGTCATATTTGCGGTGCCACTGGCGAGAATGCCCACACACAAAAATTCTGCCCTTTAAATCCAAGGACAAAAGGTGACCCTGTCAAAGCTGGTGTACCTCCAGGGCCGTATTCAGACCTATTCGGGCATATTATTTCCGGCGATGATTAAATTTTATGTTGCCATTTATTCTCTCCTTTTTACCCAATATTATTTTGAAGTGGAAGTTGAAGCTTGTTTAAAACTTATCAGTTCGAATAGCGCGGTGTGGCGGTAAAGAAGTAGAGAGAGACCGAGTGGACATTGGCATGTGCAGCCATATCAAGTAGACATGAGTGCGTGTAAGGGATCATAAAAAACGGGGGATCATTGCCTATAACTTGAGGCAAGTGTTTTGGGCGGGTGAAGGAAGTGTGGGCATAGGTATGATAATGGGACAAGCGCAGACCGGGCACCCCTTTCTCCTTATTGGGGTAGTGAAAGAAGTGGTAAAGATGGGTAACAAAGATTCCTTTATAGAGCGTATTATCTTGTTAAAAAGCAACAGAATATCGGTAAATAGAAGTGGACGGGGAGCGCTGCGCGTAAAAGTTCACTGTCTATGAGGTTCAGTGCCCAAATGGTAGGCACTCCATGGGGGCATGCACCCAGCAAAAGATGCCTTTCCTATCGATATCCCCTTACATGATGCGGGGGGTTCACGAATCCACGGGGTATATATACTGGGGAATTTCAATGAAAACACCGAGGGGTTCCGTGTACGGGAGATGCCAATGGTCCACCGTGGAGGCGACGCTCATATAATCGGTGGAAGTAGAGAAACGCTCCTGCGGTGAGGAACCCACGTCGGCCCGAAGACAGAGATAACGTTTCACGCGAGCAGCAAGAAGACTCTAGGCCAAACGAAGGGTCAAATTGGTTGGTGGCTGCAGGAGAAGGAGAGGCATATTATTATCATCACTAGTGAACATAATGGCAAACCCAATGAGGGTATCTCTGCCAGAAATGTAGAAGAGAGGATAAGTGAAATCGAATGGAATGTTAATAGCCCGAGTATTCTAAATGACATATTGGGCTTTTCTGGACCAGATGTGCACGCAATTCTCCCAGATGTTATTTCCCCACACTTCAGTTTGGGGGTTGGGCTATGCCAGGTTGGACCTACCAGAGAGCTCACCGTTATAAATGAGGCACAGGGACATCAATAATTGCTTGCTCTCTGTTAGCATGATTGCCTAGTGACGGTGCCGGAGAATGACGCAGGGGGATTTGTGATAGAAATGCTCCAATCCCTTCCAGGCTGCCTACTTAACGGCAGCTGCGATGCAAGTTTTTGACCTGGCGTCCGACCATGAGAAGGGATCTATTGCAGTAGTAGACCATCTGCATAAAAAGCGTTATGGACAAGGACGAGAGGTCCTCTGGAAACGGAACTAGAAAGATCGATCCCGTAGTAATTAGAGAAAGGATTGCGGATAAAACCTTTGAGGACTAAGAGTTAGTACACGAGAAACCATCGTAGATGATCGATTAGGGTCCCGCCTCCATTGACAGAAAATTGCCCCTTTAGTCACATCCCGTTATGACTGAAGTGTGACCCAAAGACCTGACCTAATTTCAATATAGGTTTACTTTTTAATTCGATATATATATATATATATATATATATATATATATATATATATATATATATATATATTATTATTATTATTAAAGTTCCAAGCCACAACCCCAACTGGAAGAGCAAATAGCTATAAGCCCAAGGGCCCCAGCGGGGAAAGAAACCTGGTATGGAAAAAACGAAACAAAGATTAAGAAAAACATAATAAATAAATAGAAAATTAAAAAAAAAAAAAAAAAAAAAAAATTAAATGCTATAATGTTAAAAATATTATAATATTATATATGTGTGGATAATGAATAAAATATTAAAGTTATAAGTTTCTGTTAATTAAAAATGTATTAGCACCCACTTTAAATTTCTGAAGTTCCAAGGACTCAACAACAACAGTAGGAAGTTCATTCCACATTTTAGTTGTGTTAGGAATGAAACTTCTTGAAAACTGTGTTGTGTTGAATCTCATAGGCGTAAAGGCCCTACTATTGGCATTTAGTACACCTCTGGTAACTCGTTGAGGGGCATATAAATTGGGCAGATCGTGATGCAGTGGATGATCTGCATTGTTAAAAATTTTATATAAGATGCATAAGGAGCTTATTGCTCGCCTGTGCCACAGATCAACTTTGAGGTCAGGAATTAAAAATTTTATTGCTCTCAAATTTTTATCTAATAAATTAAGATAAGAGTTGGCTGCCGAACTCCAAACAGGGGCGCAATATTCAAAACACGGAAGAATAAAAGCATTAAAACAATTTTTAAGAACAGTCTGCTCTCCAAATACTTTGTAAGATTTCCTCAAAATGCCAATTTTTTGAGCAATAGAGGAGGAAATAGATCGAATGTGATTCTCAAAAGTAAACCTAGAGTCAAGCATAACTCCAAGCAACTTAAAAGAATCACATATGGAGATGGGAATGTTATTTATTAAAAGATCTGGATGGGGAGGATCTAGTGTTCTGGATCTGCTAACAATCATACTCTGGGTTTTCTTTGCATTTAACTTCATGCCCCATGAAGTGCACCAAACATTTATCTTAGCCAGATCTCTATTTAAAGACTCTGCAACCGATGCTCTCAACTCAGGAGATGGGACTGGGGCTATTAGAGTAGCATCATCAGCATAGGCTATAAGTCTATTTTCCAGTCCAAACCACATATCATGGGTATATAAAATAAACAGTAGAGGACCAAGAACACTGCCTTGTGGTACACCAGATAGCACCTCTCTCTCATCACTAAAATTATTGTCAACATAAACCTTTTGATGTCGATTTGTTAAAAATTGTTCAATAATATTTAAAAATACACCACCTACTCCCAACTGCTTCAACTTAAATATCAGGGCCTTATGATTGACACGGTCAAATGCGGCACTGAAATCCAGGCCAACTAAGCGAACTTCTTGACCAGAGTCTAATGATTTTTGGACAATGGTGGAGACTGTGAGAAGTGCATCACAAGTGCTCAGACCCTTACGAAATCCAAACTGTAAAAAGGGAAACAGACGATTAAGCTCGGCAAATGTACTTAAACGTTTAGCTAGTAAACGTTCAAAAATCTTAGATAGAACAGGAGTTATAGAAATGGGCCTATATTCAGTAGGGTTAAAACTACCACTTGCACTTTTACATAGTGGAGTGATGTTACCAATTCTCCAACATTCGCAAAAACTACCACTCCTCGCCAGCTTCCGAAGAATAACGGAAAGCTTGGGAGCCAAATACTCTGCAGTTTTCTTAAAGAATAAAGGGAATATACCATTTGGGTCAGTACCACCATAAGCATCCAGATCAAGAAGTAACTGTTTTACTTCACTTGAACGGAAAGCAATCTTGTTTAACCTTGGTTCAGGGAAACAAGTGTCAGGTAGAGTTAGATTCTCATTACTTTGTTTATTATCAAAAACATCAGCCAACAGTGTTGCCTTTTCTTCAGGACTAAGGGTAATGGAACCATCAGGTTTAAGAAGGGGTGGCATAGATGAATCATTCCCAAAAAGAGCAGACTTGAGAGTGGTCCAGAATTTGTGGGAATTTGCTGTGCGCTGAAGAGTTCCCTTTGTGGTAGTATTGAATTCAACTTCAGCATTATTATATACCCTCTGAGCTGCTGTTCTGTAGTGCACATAATTATCCCATAGAAAGGCAGATCTACTCCCCTTCCACAGGTTGTAGGCTTCTTGTTTCTGCATATGAGCCCTCTTACAGTCATCATTAAACCAGGCTTTGTCCTTAGTGCGATATCTGATCATACGGAATGGAACATGTCTATCAATAATTGAAACAATTTTATCATTCAAAATACGAACTGCTTCAACCTCCTTATATATTAGTGGCCAGTTGATCCGGGAGATATCATTTAATATATTGCACCAGTCTACTTGAGATTTGATGAATACTTTGCTTGTATGAGCTATATTAGGAATAGATTGCTCAATACAGATAGTTATAGAAATTGCACAGTGGTCAGAAGTTCCCACAGGAGGATCAACAGCACTTGTAACGACTCCAGGGGAATCAGTGAAAACCAAGTCAAGGCAGTTCCCAGATGAATGGGTAGGCTCCCTAATGACTTGCTCACAACCCGACTCACACGCAAAATCATAAGCCCTGATACCATGACAGTCAGTAGGGGAGACAGAAGACAGCCATTGCCTATGATGAGCATTGAGGTCTCCCATAAATACAAAGCAGGCTTTCCGGTCATTTTCCTGTACCTTGGCCATGGCAAGGAGCAGACAATCAAAAATAGTATCATCTAAGTCTGGATTGCGATAGACAGAAAAAAGATAAAAATTATTTTGCTTACCACATACTTTCATAACTTGCATCTCATGGCAAGAACAAGCATAGGAGGTCTTTGAAGCAGAGTAACCATTCCTAATGTAAACTGCCAATCCTCTAGCCCTAGGAATGGCATCACGCCTAAGTAAAATTGGTTTTTTGAAGCCTGGTATAAGTAGTTCAGAGACATGCCTCATATTTGAAACCAGGGTCTCTGAACAGAGTAAAATGTCATGAGACTTGGATGAAGCAGTCAAGTCTTTAATATTGGCATGTAGGCCCCTAATATTAATATAGAGTAGACGACATTTTATCTGACGAGGATGACCAGGTCCAGGGTTGAGCTCAATATCTCCTGATAAAATTAAAATCGATATTAAAAAAATAATATTAGCAACAAGATCTTCAACAAAAATAACAATTTGTACAACAACAACAACAACAATTTGTACAAAATTATTCAATAGCAAAACTTTCATTAACTGAATATTATATGTCGGAAAAAAACTGGTCAACATGATGGAGCCGACACATCATGCAAGGCAAAATTCCCTTCAGGACGCCACAACAACTGAGGGAGGACAGTAATGATGACTTTGGAATGAAAAAGAATAAAGAAAAGAGAAAAGAAAAGAATAGACCAAGGCAACCTCTTGAAAAGCCATCAGAGCCTCTTTGCTCATCTATTAAGCCTGCCCTACACACCATTTGAGTAAAACAAGAGGAGGAATGAAAAATAGGAAAGTATGCCTAAATGTACCCTTAGGCAGGGATCTCAAACACAAGAGAGTGGAAGACCATGGTACAGAGGCTATGGCACAATCCAATGCATGAGAACACCTTTCTGTCAGGGAGGTCCCTTAGCCTTTGACTGAAGTGTCTATCCACAAGACAGTGGAGGGTTTGGATTCAGAGTTATCCCTCTCCTAGGCGGATTGTCAACCAAGACTTCGAGCTCCACCTGCCCGGGTTTGAGTTCGGAGTTGTCCCTCTCCTAGGTGGATTGTCACACAAGACTATGAGCTCCACCTGCCCATACCGTAACCCTGGTATAGGGTGGCTACCGAGCGCTACGCCTTGCCAAAGGGCGACTCGTGATTTTGTCCGGGGCTGCTTATTCAGTTTATTCGCAACTAACCTCTATATCTAGAGGCCTTCCCCCGATCCGCAACCTGGGGACCCGATGGATGGGAGTTGTCATCTCCAGCACCATATATATATATATCAGCTCTAAAATGGTTTCAATGCTAGGTTCAAAATAGTTTATGATTGGGAATTAAAATTGAGAACGCCGAAAAGGTCTGGTGGAGGTCAAATAATCTCCGATGTTTGTTTGGTTACAAAATTCTAAAAAAGTTATTGACACCTTTTAATGAACTCCTGTGGAGTGGTGGATCAATGTCCAGAGGCGGATTCTGGATCCACTGGTTAAGCTTGTCGAGATGGAGCATTTTGTGACATAGACCGAGGTATCTGGTATCTAAATGCTTTCTAGTATTGAAGTTCATTCCTGGTCGTCTGGAATTTTTAAATAATCAGAGAAAGACTAAACCTTTTTAAAAATCATTTATTATTCGATAAGCTCACCTCGCAATCGCCTCTTTTTGAGAGTCGGGACTTTTAGTAAATTTAATCTTTCGATATGCCACTTATTTCTAATCAAGGAAATTAGTTGAGAAAGGTCGGATGCTTGTATGTGTGTGAGAGAGTGTGGGGGAGGAGGAAGGAACATTTTGATGTCAAATCAATCAGGGCGAGAGGGGAGGGAGGCCGGGTCCATTAGAAAAGGTCAAAGGCTTATATGATTGTGTATTTGTGTACTTGTGTGTTTGCATGTGCTTGTAAGTATGTGTGCAGACTCGGGTTCCTACCTTTAATACTACTACTCACGTAGCGTTAAATAAAATATTGCAATGATTGAGTAAAACGAATGTGATTTTTGCATTCAGCACATCAAAATTGTCCTAAATCAACAAAAAAAAAATTGACAATGAATTTCGTGTTGGTCAATTGAACGGAAGAGGTTGAAAAGGTCAGAATGCGAAAGAAACCTGCGTCTACTTGTAATTTACGACCTCCACCCTAGGAAATAGTGCATAAGTTCTAGGAATAGAGATGATAGTGTATTAAGGTTTATTGGGATGAGAGTGAGAAATAGGAGTGTTGATGTCATTCTGGAACTGTACCTGGCATTAGTTAGTCCTTATCTTGACTAGGAGGTGGAATTTGGGTTACTGTATTATATATAAGATGGATATTGGTTTGCTTATTTATATCTTTGCAAAGAAAGAAGACTAAAATAAATCATGGGTTTAGGAGCTTACCTTATGGTAAATGGCTTAGGAGACTTAATTGGAGTTTTAAAGTGGGCACGCGCCTAGTAGGGGATAGATAGGTAAGGTCCTTAATTATAGTAAACATGATAGGACAGTTAGCAATGGATTTAAGCTGGACAAGTTTAGGTTTAGGAAAGAGACTGAAGGAAATTGCTTTAAAAATCAGGTGGTAGATGAATGGAATAAACTCAGTAGGCATGTGATAGAAGAGTCCTTCCTCCTTGGAGCATTTTTAGAATAGCTTGGATAGATTTATGGATGAGGGTGCTAGGGAGGACTGAACCGGGGATCCGTAGCTGCATCGTATAGGATATTGATTAGCGATTTTCTTCCTTAAGTTCTGCCTGAGTATCCTGTCTCCAGTTGGTAGGTCAAATCTCCATTGACAGTTTCCCCTCATTGATTCCAAGGAGTTCAAAGTGGACTCTTATTGGGTGGCGTGAACCCAGGATGGTTATCCAGCTCTCCTGAAAATGGCCACCGTTTACATTCCCTGCTTTTACCTAACACAACTCCAAATAAGCGCCATTACGCAAGGGTGATCACAAGGGTTTGTTTGCTTACATTACCACACACTAAGGTGTGCCTTAAATCCAAAAGGACCAGCAATAGGTGTTGTGCATGGTTGTCTGACTGAAAGAGACGGAGTAAGCAGGGGTGGTAGATAGAAGGCGAAAGGAGACAGGGGTTACTCTTAGGACGTTATCAGATACCTTCTTGAGTTCCTTTTATAGTAATAGTAATGGTACTTAAATAATGGTCGTTCATTATATTTGCTTGTATTCAAAACATAGAGTTTATAGCAGGCAATTTGATTCAGTGTATCAATCAAGAGTGCGTATAAATTTGAGGGGCTCAATCTCTCGGGTGCAGTTTCTAGCTGGAGGGGAGAGGGAGAGTGCCTGATTCTAAAATTATGTTAGGTTAATTGAATAAAGAGTAAGCAAACGCTTGAGTTTGAGAGATATTTGATAAAAATCAAAATCTGTAGCGTTATTTGGAATACACAATTTACATATTGTTGCGGGTGCGCCTCTCTCCCCTCGCCTGAAGCTCGCATCCGTATCATTATAAAGCGAAAAATTAAACCATTGACTGGAGTTGAGCTTCTTTGACGCCCACTAGTAAAGTCTTAGGCTGGACCTCATTATTATGCTTTCCTTTAAATTGATTAAGTGAAAATCTTCATTCGATGTCAGTCGCACCATTTGGCAAATTTCAGGTCAATTTACCTAAAGTTTTATTCAGGTTAGGATAGATTATATTAAAGATTAATTTTCCACTTATTATCGCTAAATATTTCACATTTATAATATGATTATTGTTTGGAAATAAAGGGGAATGGCATTATGATAAAGTGATATAAAAAACAAGGTTGAATATCACGATCCTTTGGGCTTTGAAGATAATAAATGATTTTTAAAAAGGTTCAGTATTTCTCTGATTACTTAAAAATTCCAGACGACCAGGAATGACCTTCAATACTAGAAAGCATTTAGATACCAGATACCTCGGTCTATGTCACCAAATGCTTCATCTCGACAAGCTAAACAAGTGGATCCAGAATCCGCCTCTGGATTTTGATCCACCACTCCACAGGAGTTCATTAAAAGGTGTCAATAACTTTTGTAGAATCTTGTAACCAAACAAACATCGGAGATTATTTAACCTCCACCAAACCTTTTCGGCGTTCTCAAATTTAATTCCCAATGATTAACTATTTGGAACCTTTTTAAACTGTCCACCCTTTCTTTTCTATTACTGCCCAAGGGAGGGAGCAGGAGGGCGTAGCATTGAAACCCTTTTAGAGCTGATATCCGGAGGGAGACCTGTGCAATCTTAGCCCCCACGCTCGCAGATGCGTTCCCTCCTGGCCCCAATGCTTGAAGGAAGATCTAAAGCTATATACATATCTTCCACACGCCTTGACTTCATCTATCTTCACGAACCTCGTGCGGACGATGCTCTCGTAGGTTTTTGCTTTGATTTTTTTTATATTAAAAGATACAACACACAAGGGGTGTGGTTAGTCGCCGGATGGAGTCAGAATAGGATTCCAGTTCAAGGCAGTTGCCAGAGGTACCAGGTACCCATTCGTAGTTCGGCGGTAAAAAGAATAGCCATGGTTCGCCTCGTTCACGCTGGATCGGGGGGAGCAGACCCTCCTCTTCCACTCCCAGCAGGTGGCTGTATCCATTAGAACAATCTAGCATCTCTGACCGTTGAAGGACGCCGGTTTGATTTAACCCACCTTTGGGGGCACTAACTGGGTATATATATATATATATATATATATATATATATATACTGGGTGACCCCGAAAGAAGTTAACTGTACTTTGAATTAGCATAACTCCAAAACTATTGGAGATTTTTGGATCCTGTAAATGTGTTTTATTTACCAACTATTTATTTGTCGATTCTGGAAATATCATTAAATTCCCTTTTATGATATTGATACACTAATGGGTTTAGTGGAGGCTATCAAAAATATGTTTGCGCAAGGAAGTAAAATAATGAAACGAAGCCTAGGAAGGCTAGGCCACCATGCACTTTCAAGAGAAGCGTAGAAAGCCTAGGTAGCCTAGGTCACTGTGCGATTCTTCAAGCAAAGCCTAGGCCATTTTACAGTGGTTTACCAGCCACGCTGTGGTTTGGTCTCGTCATTATTGCTTACTAAGCAAATCAAGGCGTTTCTGTGTAAAAGTTTACTTCCATAGAACTTTTTTAATCATGCGGTTAACCAAATATCAACGCGTATTTGTAGTCACAAAATTTATTAATACTGGCAGTATTAAACGAGTACAATATTCATTTGAACAACGTTTTCCAGGTAGGCACCCACCAAGTAAGCCCACAATTTGGAAAAATGTTCGTAAATACCAACATGAAGGAACATGCTTAAATCTAAATAAAGGTCGTTCGGGTCGTATGAGAACCATAAGAACATCAGAAAATATCGAAAATGTTCAGATGACACTTCTTCAAAATCCACATGTATCAGTCAGAAATAATGGGTTACAATTGTGAAAGTCATCAATTAACCACTTATTAAACATGACTTAAAATGACATCCCTATAAGATGCATGCAAGACACCAGCTTCTTGAAACTGATTTTCCTTGTCTTAGACAATTTGTCGAATGACTTCTCCATAAACCTGCTCGTTTCTTGGAAAACATTGTGATTGGTGTCGAGGCAGCCTTTTTCATGAATGGAAAATTAAATAGCCATAACTTTCGGCAATAAGCGCTGCTGCCACCCCCTCTCCAGCATTCAAATTTGACACACGTATTTGTTAACAGAAAGTGTCCCTGTGGATCGGAATATACGGGAATGGCTATCTTGTCGGCCCATGTTTTTACGAGAATAACTTGATTGGTGCTGCCTACCTGAGTATGATCCACGAGAGGATCTTCCCGGAACTCCGTTAAATTTACCGCAATCAATTCAATAGACTTTGGTGGATTGAGGATGGCGCACCAGTTCATAGACAGCTTGCTGTAAGAACAAAACTAAGAGAGACGTTTGACAACCCCATGCAATTGAATGGCGTCCAAGAATGAAGTGTATTCTACTCCCCCACAAAGCATCAACCAGTTAAGAGATAGTATCACACGTGAAGTCAATTGACTTAAGGAAAATCACAAGTTAATCGAAAAACTTGTTCAATCAATGCGATCAAAGGCGCAACTGTGCTTGGAAAGAAATGGAGGACATGTGGAAGGAAACGGTGCTTTGAAAATTAAAAAATGAATTTGTATTACCGATATGAAGAGGCGTTTTTGTTAAAAATGGATTTAAATATATTTGTTGATTTTAAACTTCGAAGTTTCATTATTTTACTTCCTTACGCAAACATAATTTTGATAGCCTCCACTAAACCCATTAGTGTATCAATATTGTAAAAGGGAATTTAATGTAATTTCTAGAATCGACAGATAAATAGTTGATAAATTTGATTTGTTTTGCAGAACTCAAAATCTCTAATAGGTTTTGAGTTCTACAAATTCAAAGTACGGTTAACTTTTTTCTGAGACACCCTGTATATAATCTGATATAGTAAAGTCATTATGTACTCATACAAAATTAAAATTATTGATTGCAGATTTTTCTTGCTATTTAATGTATTTTTATTTATTGATTCACGTCATTCATTTTAGGTAATTTATAACTACATTTTTTATTTACTATCCTAAAGTAGTGAACCCTCTTGCTTCCCTTTGTAGCAGGGAAATTTAGGGAGAGAGTGCGAATCCCTTAATCCCATGGGCTGTTAAAGCTGATACTTGTATGGGTCAATGGAATCGATGTCCTTTTATGCCGCAGAGCGGCTTCGCTTATCTCACCAGTTCAACTTCTGCGAAGCGAAGTCGCATACTTCGGTCTACCCTCAATTATCAATCCAATATCAAACCTCGGGAATTAATTAGGGAAAAGTGGTGTGGTTATGGTTGAGCCTGAATCTGCTGAGGATTGTAAACCCCATCTAAAGTCTATATAAGTTCTCCTCTTCCGCCTTTTATAAAAAAAAACATTGGATTGGTGAGTAACTTCTGACCTCTTAGGCTTCATATAAAAACTTCATCCCAAATATAGGCCATGTCAAAAGGTGCCGCCAACATGAGAAAGCTATTCTCACAGACTCACACTGAATGTACCTCAGCATGTCTCTCCTGTCTATTCATTTGCCACCCGCAAACTACCTTCTCTAATAAATCTATTTTTAATCTACCACCTACGTCACGAATGTCCGGGTATCTTACCACTGGCATCTACGTCCGAATGTAAAACTAACGAGTTAATCCTTGTCTTTCTATCAATTACTGAAGACGATTTAACAGCAAAAGTGAAAATGTTGCGAAGCTGAATATTAGATTTTAGTGAAGTGAGGGTTCCTCTTCTTCTTTATATTTACTGTAGTTTTGAGAAGTAAGTGAAGCATTTCTCAGTGTAATGGAAGTTTTGTGCATACAAACTCTTTTACCATTCACCGGAGAACTGCAGAAATGTCGTTGCTAACCTATCCTATAAAAGACTGAATGGTTTTGTTTTCTTGAACATCCTGGGATATTTTTGTCCCTGGTGAGAACGTCGTGAATAAATTTGATAATTTAAACCTAAAAATGTTACTAAGTTTATAACAGAATATACATTTTTCTGGTCAAAATAAAGATAGTTCATTAAGTTTTGATACATTATATGTTTTTGTCAATAATTAGCTTCAGAATCCTTTAGTTTAGTTTAACCTATATGGCAACATTCTGTGTAGTGTCTCTGACCTAGCAACCACCTGGTATAGATGTTATAACTGTCCTAATTTTTAAAGGAGTTGCAAAAGTGAGGACGCATGGAAAAGACATTACACCATATTAAAAAGGACGCATCGTCGCTTTCTCTGAATGTGGCAAATCATCACGTGATGTCTCCTCAACAGCAGCTATAGGCATAATAACTATACAGAGAACAATTGCGTGATCGAAACAAGAATGCAAAGATGATTCATCTCGTAGCAAATGTGGTAAGCATTAAATTCTTGACGAACGAGACAGGCGCTCCTTGAAGCATTTGTTCAAGAAACCTCTGCGTTGCTCGACGCAGCAGTTAAGCAGCGTGTTCTGCGAAGGTCCTAAAACGATTTCAACGAGAAATATGCGTCGCGAAATGAAAATAAATGCATATATGCAGCGGTGCCTGAATCAGGAAGCATTGTGACTGCATCAGTTAAAAAAAGGCTTCAGTTCTCCGAAGAACATAAGACAGGAGTGTAGAGCATTGGAAACGTGTGATGTGGTCCGTTGAATCTAGGTTTACCCTCTCTCAGATTATAGCGAGAACCACATAAAACATTGGATCCATAATGCATCATCCCCTCCGAATTAAATAGTAAGCCTATTGAAAATAGGTCAGGTCTTTGGGTCACACTTCAGTCATATCGGGATGTGACTAAAGGGGCAAATTTCTGTCAATGGAGGCCGGACCCTAATCGATCATCCACGATGGTTTCTCGTGTACTAACTCTTAGTCCTCAAAGGTTTTATCCCCAATCCTTTCTCTAATTACTACGGGATCGATCTTTCTAGTTTTCTTTCGTTTCATTTTCCACTGGCGATTTTTCTATGCGAGAGGACCTCCCGTCCTTGTCCATATCGCTTTTTATGCGGATGGTCTACTACTGCAATAGATCACTCCTCATGGTCGGACGCCAGGTCAAAAATTTGCATCGCAGCTGCCGTTGAGTAGGCAGCCTGGAAGGGATTGTAACATTTCTATCACAAATCCACCTGTGTCATTCTCCTGGGGGGGAGAATGACGCAGGGGGAGCAATTATTGATATCCCTGTGCCTCATTTATAACGGTGAGCTCTCTAGTAGGTCCAACCTGGCCTAGCCCAACCCCCCAAACCCGATCCCAAAAATGGATTGTGGGCAAACAATATCTGGGAGAATTGCGTGCACATCCGGTCCAGAGCATCCCAGGAAGTCTTATATTTAGAATACTCGGGCTATTAACATTCCACTCGTTTTCGCTTATCCTCTCTTCTCCATTTCCGGCCAAGATACCATCATTGGATTTGTTTTTATGTTCACTAGTGATGATAATAATATGCCTCTCCATCTCTTGCAGCCACGAACCAATCTAAACCTTCGTTTGGCATAGAGTCATTTTGCTGCTCAAGTGGAACGTCATCTCTGCCTTTGCGCCGACGTGGGTTCCTATCCACAGGAGCGTTTCTTTACTTCCACCGATTATATGAGCGTCGCCTCCACGGTGGACCATTGGCATCTCCCGTACACGGATCCCCCTGATGTTTTTCCTCCAATCGCTCAGTATTTATACCCCGTGGATTCGTCAACCCACCGCATCATGTGGTGTGATTTCGATAGGAAAGGCATCTTTTGCTGGGTGCATGCCCCCATGAAGTGTCTACCATTTGGGCAGTTAACCTTTTAGACTGTGCACTTTCACGCTCAGCGCTTCTCGTCCACCTCTATTTGCCGATCTTCTGTTGCTTTTTAACAAGCTCCTACGCTCTATAAAGGAATCTTTCTTACCCATCTTAACCACTTTTTCTTCTTTCACTCCGACCATAAGGAGAAAGTGGTGCCCGGTTTGTGCTTGTCCCATTATCATACCTCTGCTTACACTTCCTTCACTCGCCCGAAACACTTTCCTCATGTTATAGGCAATGGTCCCCCGTTTTGTATGATGACTTACACGCACTCATGTCTACTTGATATGGCTGCACATGGCAATGTCCACTCGGTCTCTCTCACTTCTTTACCGCCACACCGCGCCATTAGAACTGATAAGTTTTAAACAAGCTTCAACTTCCACTTCAAAATAATATGGTTTACCCCACAACCCACACTTTGCAATATAGATATAATTAGTGAAAAGGGGAGAAAAAATGGCAATATAAAATTAATCATGATTATAATTTGATCATCGCCGGAAATAATATGCCCGAATAGGTCTGAATACGGCCCTGGAGGTACACCAGCTTTGACAGGGTCACCTTTTGTCCTCGGATTTAATGGCCAGAATTTTTGTGTGTGGGCATTCTCGCCAGTGGCACCGCAAATATGACACTGGTAGTGTCTAAGGACAGGACATATCACTTTTCCTTCGGCATCCTGAAAAGAAAAACATTAGACACTTTATCCAAATGCCATACCTATGAACCAAGTTAGGGCTCTTAAGTTAAAAAACGGATATTTTTCATTTTCCTTTTCTTCAATGAATGAAAATAAATAGGCTTCCTATTATATTAAGTCTACTAATAATCAGTATTTAAGAACAGGTAATATTAGACTCTAAGAGATAAAAAAACAGGAGCCAAACCTTCAAATGATGATAAACATGTCTTCGACGCCCATGACTAACACAAAATGGACACATCACTGGATCCATCTTATAAATAAGATCGGATTCTAAATATGGCAGCTCTGAACAATCCTGAGACATGAAGAAATATTCAACAGCCCCGGAGAAGCCTCATTTGCTGTCCAAAATGTGCTCGGCGATGTTAAACAAGCTTCTTGCGACATAGAATCGTTCAGAGAAGGTTCTCTGAATGACATTGACGTGTTCACTGCTTCTTATGTTTTGTTGGAAGGGCTCATGGGCGGCGTTGAAGGTTGAAATGTAGGAGTATCTCCAAGTGATGCCATTGAAGCACTGGATGTGGGCATATATTTCCTCCAAATATATTCCTGCAAACACTCGCGGGCTTTCCTGCGGAGGTAAATAAACAATGCTACAAAAATGGGTACGGGGTGAGCATATTTTTAGCATGGAAACAAAAAAGAGTTTAAATTATTTATTTTGCACAAACAGACATTAAAATAGATTTTTTAGCTTCAAAAGACCTTTTAATTTTAATAAAATAAATTGCTGCAATGCTTAAGAGAGGAATTACAAGGACAAAGTTCAAACTCGTTGATGAATGTTCAATATGTGAAAGAAGTTGTTCAACGTAGCTGTAGATGCACTCGCAAGGCCCCCTTCCCTGAGTTGAAGGGTATTAGGCTCCACCAAACAAAATAACCTGGATTAGCGTCCAGGGCCTTCACTAACTAGGTGCGGTTCTCAGGAAGTTCCAGCAAATTATTCCGCAAGTGTGCAAGCGTCAGGTATGTTGTGAATATGTGTTCAACTTTGTCTACTATTAGCGTATGAAGATATTTGTGAGTACTTTTAGATGCTGAACGCATCGGAGCCTCACCAGGGTGATCAGTTGGATGCGCGTTATTTTTTATGAGTTAATGTCTAGTGGAATGGTATTGAGGAAGATGCTTCGGCCCCCTCGATTGGGATGCTTTGTGTTATTTGTATGTTGTGTACACCTCTGCTGAGGTGTCGTAATGTATGCTGTGTTTGTGGCAGATGTGGTGTTTGTAGTGGGGCGGGCGGAATGACTCGGTAAGATGCCCGAGAGATACCGACGAGTGCTTTAATAAAAGCACGCCAAAATAGCCCCGATCTTTCGATCTTCCCCTTCTTTCTATTCATTAGATTTTCCATCTTTTTTTCTGTTCAACGATTCTCCGTTGGATTCTACCTATATTCTTTACTTTCTTTTTAATTAGAAAACAAAATAGAAACAACTCACCTAATCAGATTTTCTCTAAACACTGAACGAGTGGGTCGCTGGATGGGGCCTATTACTCTTTTACCGGGGGCGCTCTCCATTTCTGTAATAATAATAATAATGATAATGGGTTACCAATTACTGCACCTGTCCCAAAACGGGAGCCAGAATTATAGGTAATACGAAAGAGTTATTATGAATATCAATCATAATTATTTCTAACAAATTTGTATATGTAAGTTTTTTGATGATTAGAAAATTATCAATGTTTGTTTAGTTCTTTATATCTTCCTGTAGATCGAACCCAAAGGCTTTTAAACTAAAAATACGAGAACTTAATTTCGAGCATTGTTCTCCTCTCTACATGTTATTATAGGCTGTTCGGTTTTTAGTCACTGATTAATAATTCACAATTACCTTTATTCATTAATTAGTGATCATATGTTTTGAACTGCCAATGTCATTTAAACATTAGTTCATTACAAAGAGCTGTTATTTCATCTAACATAATCTAGGTCGTTAATATTTAATGAGAACATGTAACAAAGGAAACTCTCTCTATGGTCATCCATTCCTTACGTTTCGCCACTTCAATTAATAATAATCTAACGAAGAGATTTACAAGAAATATTATATTAATCGCAAGTTTTCTGACATTCCTGATAACTGCGGTCAACGTAAATGCATTACATCAGATTTGTACGGTTAAAAGACTCATTAAGTAAGGTTATTAATAGCATGATTTTCACTAGTTATCATTAACCATGTGTCATTCTAAAGACTTAGTTAGCCCCACCAATGCGACTAAATCTAATTCTAACTACTTTCTTTTCGTTCAAAGAATTAGAGAGGAGGGACAGGCTTAATAAACATGAGGCTCAGACAATTTTCCCCATGAGGCTTACCATGGGCCGGATGCCAGTCTCTTAATTCCTTGAGCAAGGCTGGGAAATCTCGAGTCCTGTCTTCGGGCACATCTTGATCCACGGTTTCAAAGGGATGCGAGGGAGTTTCGCCCCTAGGTATGATCGGTTGAGGCAAGATGAAACAAGTTGCTGGAGGGAAAAATAAAAACGGCTGTTATCGAACGGGTCCCTAAACGAGAACAGCGGAAAGAGAACCGTTTCAATCTAAATGATGATTGAGTCGGTTACTTGAAATAACCCTAAATAATTCTAAAGATGACAAATAGCACCATGGCTTCCCAAAATCATCTATACTAAAAACTATATCCAAAGAACGGATCCTTAAGTCATATTACAACTTAGTAAAGTTAATTATATATATATATATATATATATATATATATATATATATATATATATATATATATATATCTATCTATATATATATATATATATATATATATATATATATATATATATATATATATATATATATATATATATATATATCCGTGGCCAAATGTACACAAAGTAGTAGCCCTAGCATATTTATATTTGTATATATTTAAGCCTACTTTTTAGAATTATCATATTATTCATTATGATAATATATGTTTTAATGTTTTAATATTTTTTTAATCTTTGAATCATTTTGTATTTCACTAAATGGTGTGTAATTAATAAAATGCTATGTTTTTTCTAAAATCAGAATTTACTCAATATTTCTTATGTTTGAGCTTAAATTTATAACTAAGAGTTATTCAATATCCTTCTAAATAAGTACTTACAAAAGGCACAGAGAGCACAAATTCATCTTCTCCATCGCCGAAGTTTTTCACAATTAATAATTTCTACAAAAATAAAATATTTAAGATATGGTGCCCTAACCACTCTAACGCGATATCAAGAGTCCCAGATCTTTGTAGCTAAGTGGCAAAAAATGTCTTACAAAACTTAGAGAAGAGGGACTTGAAGATCAACCGCTTAAAGGATGCAAAGATTGAAGTCATGGATATCTAAAGCCAACATGAAAAATTGAACACATGAGTAATGGTCTAAAGTTATCTGGTCAGATGAAAGTGATTATCAAGTATGTAAGAAAGCCTTATATTGTTGCAATTAATGTAATCTCATTTAATATCTTGGAAGAAATTTATTTCAAAATCTTTTTTGTAACAAATTTGCAGATTTTCTGCACTTCTGCAACTACCTTTGTAAGATGAAGAGAAGAATTGGATGTGCGTAACAAATCTAAAGCATGGATGAAGAAATGCTTGTGCGGTAACGAATGTGAAGCATGGATGTTGTGCTATTTTGTCATGGGGCTGCATGTCTTCATCAAGGCCAGGGGAGAAGTTTTTTATGCGAGGGAAGAATGAACTCTATATTTTTTAACACCACCTAAAAAGCTTTAAAAGCATCTATCCATAAATTGCACCAATAAATAGTTATATTTCAGCAGGACAATGAAGCATGGCATAGATCCAACCACACCAAGAATTAGTTTGGAGAAATGGGGATTACCACTTAGGGAGTAGCTTGGAGTTGTTTGTCATTCAGAATCTATAAGAAACTTGTGTCGGAGAAGGAGAGAGAAACTTTAAAACAAAGAAATATTATGGAATGAATTGGACATTGGACATTGGACATAATAAGTGAGAAATATAGTAGTAGAGGGTTTTAGTAGGAGAAATAGTGGGGAAAATAGGGAAAACTATAATAGGAAAGTGAAAACGAAAGGTAGAATGAAAGACAGATCCCTGGTGAAAGGGTATCACTGGCTTTCTTTGCGTTTTGGTTTTGTTTTTTGATAGCATATTACTATACTATCTGATGAATGCGGTGGGCATTCGAGCCTTTGTATTAATACATTGTATCTTTACGTGGCTTTTGGAAGATTTTTTTATCTTCAATTCTGGGTGTTTTACACCTAGATTTGGATTTTTGATGTTGTTTGTATGTTTTTGGCGATATTTTCGCGCAAAAAATTGGGGAAGTGTTATTTAAAACCAAATTAAACAAGTGTTAATTCGGTGGCTAAACTCGTTTGGCTTTGTTCATGTTTTTGTGTTATGACTGGGGGTTATTTAGTATTTAAGTGAACTTAGGGTCGACGTTAAAGTCATTCGGTAGTCTACTGCTTTTGAAACTAATTGGTCGTCTTAAGTTAGGTAAAATGTCGAAGTCGATGTGCTCCAGTACAAACTCGGGGGGGAGGTGCCGGTGCACCTTGTCCCAGATTTTGGTTGCTCTTAGGTGAAGCTCCACGTTTATGGGGGTCATCCCCAGTTCACCATGGAGTTCACTCTGCCTTCTCCCTTCTCTCCTTCGGGCTCCCGTGATGACATATACTGCCTTATTCTGGACTCTTTGCAGTTTAAGGACTTGGGTCTTGGAAACTACGTTTATAGGGATCGGGGGGTACAGGAGTTTTGAGCGAATGCACGCATTGTAGATCTTAAGTTTGTTGGAGGTACTCAGGTTTACGAATTTGAAAAATTCGCCCAAGTCCCTCCGTGCATTCTGTGTAGTTCTCGCTACATGGCTCCTATACCCACCGGTCGTAATTTGTAGTCCCAGAACCGTGCCCTCCGTGCGGTATGGGATGCGTGCACCCCCCACACGGATGTCTGCCAGAGTCCTTCGGAATAATGGAATTACACGGAACTTTTGGGCATTGGTGGATATCTTCCATCTTCTCTCGAAGGAGTTGATGTTTTCGATTTCCACTGCCGTACTTCGTGCCATGAAATTCGCATTCCGATAAGGCCCCGTACATATCATCGTTATATCATCCGCAAATTGGACGTATAAGGAACCCTCAGTCAAGGGTTGGGGAAGGTCTATAGTGTAGATGTTATAGAGCAGGGGAGAGATGCACCCGCCTTGGGGCACCCCCGCCTCGAGTTCGAACTCAGGGCCGCTGTAGTCTTTAATACTTAAAAACGCTCTCCTCTCCATCACATAGTCACAAAGAATCCTTTCAAGTATGGGATTGAGGCCTAGTTGAAGGATCTTATATTGTAGGCCTCTCCTCCATACCTTGTCAAAGGCCTTTTTGACATCGCGTAGCACCAGATTTGCATGGCGTTTCTCTGATTTTACTTTTGCCAACTTCTCGGTAATTACGGCTAGCGCCGTGTCTGTTCCTCGCTTCGCACGGAAGCCATGTTGTTGGATGTTATGAGAGTTATTTCTCTCGAGGAACATGTTTACCCTGTTGGCCAATATCTTCTCCAAGACTTTCCCTGAAAATTCTAGGAGAGATATGGGCCTGAAGTTAGCTGGACTGTCCGGTGGTTTACCGGCTTTTGGAATGAATATCATTTTCGCAACCTTCCAGTGGTCAGGGAAGTATCCCACGTTTAGGCATGCGTTCATGATATTCATGAGCCCCAGTAAGATATTGGGCGGGGCTCGAATAAAATTTTCCTTTGTCAGTCCTGTACGCCCCGGTGCTCGCTGTCGGAAGGATTTTAAGGTCATAGAGAGTTCCTCGGCAGTAATTCTACCGCCGAGTCCCTCCATTTCCCTGTTCTGTGATACGCAATGATGAGGATGCGTTCTATGTATTTGGTCATTCAGGTCGTTAATAATTTCGTTTTCGAAGTCCAAATCGAAGTCATCATTCTCTTCCGGGGAAATCTTAAAGATAGATGCCCAAAAGAGTCTGAATTCCTCTTCGATTCTTTCTACGTCAGAAATTTCAGTGTCGTCACGTATAAGTTTAACGGTCCTTGGTGGTTGTCCGCCTTTAAGTCGTTTTACCGTCTGCCAGAATGTACGTGAGTCAGTTTCTACATTCAGTCCGTCAATTAAATTATTCCAGAGTACACTCTGTTGGTCCCTTATAAGAGTCATTAGTTCGTCGCGTATGAGTCGTGTTTGTCGGTGTGTGTTAATGTTGGGGCCAGTGAGGTTCACTTCATCGATCCGTTCCTTATATTCCCTCGCGAGGGTTTTCATTCTAGGGGTCCATGAGGGGGCATGGAGAGTTTTATACTTAACTCGGGGGATGGCTTCCTTGTCGGCTTTTACTAGTTTTTCATTTAATTTATCCAACTCCTCGTCAATTTCTTCAAGGGAGGCATCATTTAAGGGTTCTGGGTTATAATTTTCGAGGAGTTGATTATACTTATCCCAGTCGGCTCGAGCATAGCTCTTTCGCTCTGGGATAGGGATTTGAATGGGGGAGGTTGAGACTTTAATAAGGATAGCCTGGTGATCGCTGGGAATAGGGGGGCCCGGCTCAATGAAGTAATTATAAGGGAATATATTGCTGGTTAGCACAATATCAGGTTTTGTTGCTGACCTGTGAGTAATATATGTGGGGAAGTCTGGTCCAATTCTAGTCATAATGTTTCTATCAATAAGTGTCTCGAGATTCCTGCCTGCTGGGTTGGTCGACGTATAACCGGAGGCAGCGCTTCTTGCATTGAGGTCACCGGCAAAGAGAACGGTTCTGCCGTGACCACATAACTGCAAGAAGTTTGGGAGGGGCAAATACCCTCTCCTTGGGGGTTGGTACCCCGTTGCCAGGACCAGGGGTCCCACTGCCGTACGGACCTCCACAGCAAGGTAAGATTCGTCGAGTCCACTTATTGATCTGAAGTCAAGACCTCTTTTCACAGCTATGGCGCATCCGTCAAAACGTTCTCCGCTGTGATTTTTGGTCAAGACTTCGTAGGGAAAGATTTTTAACTGATTAGCGTCGTTTATTCCATGTTCAGAAATAAAGATAACGTCTGGGTCACTTTGTCTTAATACGTTTCCGTATAATATTTTTTTGTTTGTCCATCCGTCAGAGTTCAAATGTAAAATTTTTAGAGTCGTCATTTTGTAGTTCACTTAAGGGTTTTCGAGTGTAGTATGGTGTTTCAGGACTTTATTCTCTTACGAGTTTAGGTCCTTGTGGAGTGTTTGGGGGCGTTATGGTTTTTCCTGTGCGTTTTTTCCTGTATTCGCCGTCAGTTAGGGTGATAAAAGAGTCCGGAGTCAGTTTTATCAGGCCTTGGAGTAAAGCCTCCTCGACCTGTTTTTCACTGAGTTCGTCCGAGGTGAACTCCCATTTGTATACTCCGGCTATTACGCCTTCGGATACGTCAAGGGCATCCATCTCCTTAGGAAAAGGGGACCTTTCGGCAGCGAATACCTTCAAGTTAATTTTTCTTGAATGGTATGCGTGCCTGGATTCCCTCTTACAAGAAGAGGACGATCTCGGGCGTCTCTGGGGCTGCGAGGTTTTCCGTGAGCGGGGCGAACGTGCCCCTCCCTCGGCTCTCGCAACTCCAGTCTCCGTACTCTCGTTATTCACTTTTTTTGTGGGTGTGGTTGCGTGGGTATTTTTGTTTTTTGCGGTTTCTTTGGGTTGTTTATGATCCGTGCGTGCTTTTGCAGCCTGGATCCTGGGGTCTCTGGAGGAAGCTGAGGTTGTGGCATTGCTGGGGGTTGGGAGATTCTGACAATTAGTCTCGCACTGGGGTTTGAGACTAATTTTCAGGATCTCTTCTGACCGCGGGTTCGAGGGGAACCACATACTCTCCATTCCATTATTGGTTAGCATCTTATTAAGCTCATCTGCAAAGCACCCCGGGGAGGAGAGATTCGCAATATGAGCATAATATATGCAACACATAATTTTAGTCGAGTTTTCGTTCTCGACGTGGAGATATGTGGGGTTCGCTTTAGACTCCGCTACCGCAGCTTTTGCGACCTTTGCATAAGTAGTATTAGCTTTCCTTTCTTCGTCGGTTCGTTTTTGAGCGGCTTTATTCTTTAGGATCTGTTTTTTGATGGGGCAGGCCATGGAGAGTGTCTTATGTTCCCCCGCGCAGTTCAGACACTTCATGGTGGTGCTTTTACAGCTCCTCCAGAAGTGGTTGTCCGAGGCGCAAATGGAACATAAGGTAGCATTCCCTTTGGGGCAGTTGGCTGTGGTGTGCTCCTCATACTTATAGCATTTGAAGCACATCTGGAGGTCGATAAACTCCTCACGTTCGATCTGCTCGGGGCAGATTCGAACGTTAAAGAGGAGCATACCGCACTCCGTAGCCTTAACCGCCATTGCCGAATCAGTGAACACTATCTTAAAGACATGCGTGTAATCCTTAAATTTAAGGATTTCCGCAATTTTAGCCCAGGGGTGGTTTTTTTCAACCTCAGCATGAATTTCTTCAATGCTGTGGCTGCCTACCCAAGGATCGAGGCGTCTAAGAATTATGCTGCGATGTGTTTTTATCTGTGGAGGCGTGTGGGGTCTTAGGTTAATCTTCTTCAACGACTCTGCCGCTTTTTGAGAGGTGAGGACCTCGCAGTCACTCTCCTTTTGGCAGATAGCCGAGTAGCCATTGTAAGTGTCGATGAGGCGTACTAAGGTTACCCCTAGCTCCCCATGGGTTATCGCGAAGACTTCTCCCCGATATGGCTTGGGGCCATCGGAGAGAGTCCTCAGCGGTATCCGCCGAGTCTCCCTCATTTAAATCCCCATTTCCGCATGGGAGCTGAAGAAAATAAAGGAGTTACGAAGACTCGGGGTGCGTGGCTGTGTTTGTGTGTGTGAGTACGTGATATTTAACACCGGTGAGAAAGAATAGATAAAGGAAGTAATCCTTGTCCAAAACACAAAAAAAGAAAAACCCGATCAAATATGGCACTTTACCTTTGGTGCAGGCGCTTTTCGAGGGCCTGCAGGTCTCCGGTCCACCACAAAGGGAGTCCGGGGTGGAAAAAGGAGGGGGAGGGCGGAAACAAGTTCACCCTCGCTACCGACGCACGAAGCGAGCGAAATTTCACTTTTTACGTATAGGAACGCAATGACAAATTCGTACGTACGCCGATTCAAAACTCCTGGGTGAGCAATCACTAAACTGCGCGAAAACACTATTCACAAAACGTAAGCGAAAACAAACTTAAGGTTGGCTTTTTCAAAAGTCACGAGTGAGAAGGGGCACGACTAACTCAGGCGAGCAAAGCAGTCGGAATGAATTTGACTTTGACTTTGACTTTGTGTGTAAGTGCGAGGGCACGTGAGGGGAGACGATAGGGTGTGGGGGGGGACAGAGAAAATAGACAAGTGGATGAAGAGAGAAAAAAGTGTGGAAGAGGTGCAAAGAGATGCCTAGGGTCTGGTGATCAGACTTATCACTTTTATTATTTTCTTGTTTGTGTGAGTTCATTTTTGTTGTGTAGGGTTTTTTGGTAATAATTATAAGTTCGTAAAATTACAAAATTATAACTATTATGGCGTTCAAGCCATTTGTCTCAGCAGCTTTAGTATTTTCATGGTTTGTGTTGTGCATTGCCTGTTTTGTACATGTATTTAGTATATTTAAGTGCGTGCATTTGTATTGTTTTATTGTATGTGTATTTTAGTAGTATAATTGTTTCTTCTTTCTTCTTTCTTCTCTCTTCTTTTGTAGATTGCTTCTTTCGAAGTTCTCTTCGTAATCGTTGGTTTTTTCAATTTCATTTTCTTGGTAAAGTTGTCATAATTGGTATCTTGTCATAGTAGGGTTTCGAGTAATTTCTTCATTCTTGTGATTGATGTTGTTTTCACAGGTATTCCTTTATCTCATTTCACACATAGAACGGCACTTCATCTCCGCCAGCCACTCGGTTGGCGGAGCTGGGGAATCTGGGGGGACATTCAGCTCTTCTGTTCTGGTTAATCATCTGGGTGATTTCATCACTCAGTTCACGATTAACCAGATCCTGCATTTTCCGGGTCCGTTCTTCTATGACCTTGTTAATGGGAATTATCCCCGCCTCTCTGTGCAGGTCTTCTTGCCGTCTTCTTTCATGCCTGCGTGTACCCGTTATTAGGTACATGCATTTATTTTGCACTACTTGAAGACGCCTCTTTTGTGTTTTTGAGACACATGAGAGGGTGGAGGCGGGGTAAAGCAACGTAGATCTTACAAGGGCATTGTAGATCTTCTTCTTGTTGCTTTCACGTAGATTTCTGAAACTATATAGAGTTCTGACAGCGGACGAGGCTCGAGAAATTCTTTCTTCGACGTGCTTTTTGTACCCGGTAGAGGTGATTTTCATACCGAGTACATTGCATTCGTTGGTGTAGGGGTATCGCGTATCCCCCACACGCACGTCTGCCCTTAAGGTGCGTCCAATGGGGACCACCTTGAATTTCTCCTGGTTTGTTCTTATTTTCCACTGAGCCTCGTAGTTGTTCAGGTTCGCGATTTCCATCGCTGTCATGCGAGCTTGCCACGGCGCATGCCTCCATGGAGATACGATTATCTGGTTGAAATCATCGGCGTATTGAATATTGAGGGAATTGGGGTACACAGGGTCTGGGACGTCCGCGGTGTATATCGAGTAAAGGGTGGGGGACAGACACCCCCCCTGCGGGAGGCCCGCAGTGAGCGGAAACTTTGGTCCGTCCGTGCACCCTAGACTGACATACGCCGCTCTCTCCATGACATAGTCACAGAGAGTTCTTTCTAAGTTTTCACTTAGACCCAGCCTTAAGATCTTATACTGCATGCCCCGCTGCCACACCTTATCAAACGCCTTTGACACATCCCGACAAACGATATCCACATAACTCCTGTCCCGTTTGGCTTGGGAAAGCTTTTCCGTTATGACATTAATTGCCATTTCCGTACTTCGCTTCTATATTAAAGGAAATGAATAGAAAGGTCAGGGACAAATAGTAACAGCTTCTGGAGACTATGTCGTAGAAAGGATACAAACCGCGAAACCACAAACTAAATCAAACCTAAATTCCGAGTGGCAGAAAGCAACCAGGGACTACCATCAGCGATCCAACATACATCTCAAAACATAACATAATTTCACGAATGACAAAAGCCACAAGGGCCTCTCAAAGCTCATCCGCATCCGTGAAACCCCACCCACAAAATGCATCCATAGGATTGTGAGATCATAGATCTACAATAGACAATTCCAACCATTCAAAGGAAAAGGTAAAAAACATAAAGCATCACCATTAAAGCTCGTCAAAATCTAATCACCTACAAATACTATAATAAAAAACTGCATCCACAGGAATGAGTCCAGAATACTCCCACCCCCCTACAAAAATAACGCTCCCTCACCATATAATCATCCAATCTCGCTTTGAAAACTTTCAAGTTTGGAACATCTTCTGTCTCAGGTGGCAAACAATTTCAGTAATCTTTTGGAGAAAATATATTTTCTAACATCCAAACTGACTTCTGTTTTTTAATCTTCAATTGGTAGACCCTAGATTATTACTACCTTCCAATCCATTGGACCTATTAAAGGTATAAATATGGATAGAGTAGTAGAACAAATAGTGAGAGAGAGAGTATAGTGGAGAAAACTTTGAAAAGGTAGAAAAGAAAGAGTTTAGTTCGAGTTTGAAAAATTTGTTCCCTGGTGGAAGGGTATCTCCAGCAAAAGCTTTGATAAAAATAGCATAAAGAATAGAGTTAGTGTGGTTGGTAGATCGCTGGTGAAAGGGTAGCTCTGGCCTATCTGTCAACGCAAATAACTTGCCAAAATACAAAGTATCCTTCCCAGAACAGATTTTACCAAGCTCAATCATATCTCCGCTCAGTCTATCACCATATTTAAGAGGCTTTAGTGAAGGTATTATTTTTGTTGACCTCCTTTGTACCGAGGTTGATATCATGCCAATAATCTGATCAGCATGCTTATATACAGTACTGAAAATGTGGCCTGACTTAAGGGTTGTAGAGTTTAAGGATAACATCTTTACTCCTGTAGCTAACATTTTTCTTAATATATTATAGCACCCTATTTGCTCTATCTTTAGCCTCGATGCAATGGTTCAAAAGTACGAGTAGGTCCTTCTCATCCTGAAGTGAGACCAGCCAATGCCCATCCAGTTCATGGGTAAATTCTCCATTATTCCTTAATTATTTTAAGGTTAAAAGTCATCTCACATTTCTGAGCCCAAGTTAATATATTATTTAAGTTTCTCAGCACTTTAAAACTACCGTCAACTTCTTTGACATCAGCAAAAATTGAAACTTTGCTATTTACAGCCTCCCCAAAATCATTTATACAAAGTATAAATAATAAAGGGCCTAGAAGAGATCCCTGAGATATGACAGTGATAACGTCCCTCCACTGTGACATCACTTGATTCAATACCACCGTCTGTTTTCTGTCTTTCAGCCATTCAGCTAGACAATCAAAACTTTCCAACTTATCCCATGCATTTTTAATTTGTGAACTAATCTCATATGTGGAACCTTATCAAAGGCTTTGCTAAAATCTAATTAAATTACATCAACATCCTCTGCCTTATATAATTATTTAGTTACATAACCATAAAATCAGGTAAGTTTGTTAAACGCGATATACCTCATCTAAACCCATTTATTAACCTACCACTCTCTAGCTGGTCGGAAATTCCCTTCTTAATTATCTTCTCAAGAATTCTACTAAGGATAGAAGTTAAGCTCACTGGTCTAAACTTATTCGGGTCCTCTTTACCTCCCTGCTTAAAATTTGGCACTCCATTCTCTAATTTCCAATCATTAGGTATTTCTCGCTTTAGACCAGCCCTCACTCACCACAAACTGTAAATCCCATTCCTACAACACATTTCAGTTCGAGAACATCAATAACCCATGAAAAGTACCATAGACTCATTTTACCCATGAAGGCACATCAAAGTTCAAATACTATAAAACAGTATACAATGATAGTCTACTACTTCATTTCTATGTTATATCCAAGCAATTATAAAACATCACCAGTCGTGTATTATTTATGCCTATTTATTTTAAAGACGATCAACCTGGCACTTTAACTCTCTAAGAACATTATTCCGAGGCGCTGCAACTCAATGTGGAAGCAAATATTATTCTGAGGTTGCTAAAATGCTGAAAATGGGGAAGGAGAAATTAAAGAAAATTTAAAAATATTAAAAAAGTATTAGGAGGAATCAAGTACTCTTTCATAAACGCGGTAATTTTTAAACAAAAGTACGAACGGGATTGAGAGGTACGAACTCTCTCAGGTTCGAGAACACGAAAACCTAAACTCACGGAGGAACTATGAGAGGCGCGGCCTTTCTTCATCAGTGAGGCCCAGATACTTCGAGACCTTAGATACATTTCCAAAATTATTCCAAAGAATTTGACCAAACCAAAACCAAGACTGAAGACCAAAATAAAAAAATCGGTTTCTTAAAAACTTACGTCCTCCTGAACACCTTTTTCAGGTCGCTCCAGTCTTATCTAGATATCTTAAGGAACTTCCAGGGCTAGATATTTCTTAATCCTTTCTGCCCCTCGCTTGACTACAAGCCTCAAGTTGTGGCTATATTACCTACTTACCTTTTTCTCCTTCCCTTATTTGATCAAGTCCTCGTTTTATTGGTTTGTTTTTTAGTATTATGCCCCCAAATAAAAGAAAATTCTTTCTGACTCTTTGCAGCCCCCATTCATCGCAAATTCAGTCTCTTTTATTTATTAAATTCCGCTGTTGTCCTTGACCATGGATTCAGATGCTCTTATCGTTGATTAAGAGCTGATGAGGGACTTGTGTGGAACGGATCATTAGTTCCGTTAATCTTATGGGGACATTGATTCCATTGACCCATACAAGTATCAGCTTAAATCGCCTATGGGATTGTGGGATTCGCTACCCTCCATACCAAGTAAGTGCCCACAAAGAGGGTTATATCGACCCGGCGTCCTTCAAAGGCCAGTAATGATAGATTGGTCTATTCGATACATCCACCTGATTGGCGTGGACGGGGATTGTCCCGCGGGCCCCCTCCCCCCCTTCCCGCCCCCGATGCTGCGTGAACGGGGCGAACTATGGCTATTCTTTTCCCGCCGAACCACGGACGGTTACCTGGTACCTATGGCAACTGCCGTGAATTGGAACCCCAATCGACTCCATCCGGCGAATAACCACACCCCATGTGTGTTGGTGCTTTTTCAAAAAATTAAGGTGAAAAGAAACGAGTGAACTGCCTGCACTATTTTGTGAAGATGGACGAAGTGAACGCGTCTGGAAGATAAGTATATAGCTTCAGATCCCCCTTAGGGCATTTGGTCCAGGAGTGAACCTTTGTTCCCTCATTTGACATCGCATTCCATCAATGATAATAAATAGAAATGGGAAATATTTATACATCAAAAATGAAATATTAAAATTTAATATAATCTATGATCTTCACTAGAGTTCGGTGTATATTATATTGTACACAATCTGTAAACCTGTAGTTTGTAGAAAGATAAATATTGGAACAGTTTGAGTGCCACAATGCCGGGTCTCTTATCCCCACACCCCATTCACAAACTAAATTTCCCCCTCTGTGGCACGTACCCCGTGGTTAAGACCCCCACTCCCCCTCTATTCCTCCCCGACTAAGGCCTTAGCGAAATTGGCCTGAAATTTGCCAACTCGTGAGTCGACATCGAAAGAAGATTTTCAGACTTAATCAATTTAAAGGAAAGAAAAATAATGAGCTTCAGCCGAAGACTTTAATAGTGGGCGTCAAAGAAGCTCAACTCCAGTCAATGGTTTATTTTTTCGCTTTATCACGATACGGTTGCCTGCTTCAGGCGAGGGGAGAGAGACATAGTTTGTCCTTCCTCCTACAATCGCAAGCAGTGGCTGTCATTTTAACTTTGGAGTCGAAATGGGGGATTTGTGGGAGAAAGAAATGGCCCACCATCTCATGTGCGTTGTGGGATATCGTATGGGAAGGGAAGGACCAACCCCAGTTTTGGACCTCTCACGATACGCAACAGAGCACCCACAAATAACGCAACAGATTTTGATTTTCATCAAATATCTGTCAAACTCACGCGTTTGCTCACTCTTTATTCACTTGACCTAACATAATTTTACATTCAAGCACTCTCCCTCTCCCCATCCAGCTATTAACTGCACCCGAGAGATTGAGCCCCTCAACATTTATACGCCCTCTTGATCAACACGCTGAAGCAAATTACCTGCTATAAACTGTATGTTTTGAAAAACAAGCAAATATAATGAAAGTTATTTATTTATGTACTATTATTATTAAAGGAACTCAAGAAGGTAACTGATAACTCTCTAAAGGTAACCCATGTCTCCTTTCACCCTCAGTCTACCACCCCTCCTTACTTCACCTCTTTCAGTCAGACAACCGTACACAACACCTATTGCTGGCCCTCTTGGATTTAAGGCACACCTTCGTGTGCGGTAATGTAAACAAACAGACCCTTGTGATCGCCGTTGTGGAATGGCGCTTATTTGGAGTCGTATTAGGTAACAGCAGGGAGAGCTGCCATTATTGTGGAATTTAGCGAATTTCAGGAGAGCATTATTGCCCTCCTGAGCTATAAGGCTCATGTGTGTACCTATATCTTCAACGAGTATGAGTAAATCTGAGGCGAAACTTTCGATAGAAATGGAGATAGGATAATCAGGCAGAACTTAAGAAAGGATAAAAAAACACTAATAACTAGCCTATACGATGCAGCCCCTCCCCTGTTCCGCGGTTCAATCTCACCTAGCACCCTCATCCATAAATCTATCCAAGCTATTCTAAAAACTTTCGAAGGAGGAAGGACTCTTCTATCACATGACTAGTTAGTTTATTCCATTCATCTATCATCTGATTTCCATGCCAATTTCTACCAATCTCTTGTTAGATAAACTTCCCCCAAACCTACGTATCAGTTAATTTGCATCTTAAATCATTTTCATTCCTATTGACTTAGTGGGAAACGCCTTTTTCACGTCATTTGAAATGCCTTCATGGCGGGAAAAATCCCACGTTGAGCCTGCATGCAAGCGAGTCACTCACAACGCGGCACACTTTCATTCAAATTCTCCTTCCGATAACATCAAACTGTCGTAGTGTTTACTATGATTAGATCAGCTTTTTCTAATTTACTTCAGACTTAGCCGGTGTTTTCAAATATTGCACATTTAAGATCTTTGGTATTATAAGAATTATTTACCCTCGGTCCGTAAGTAAAATGTTTGCCATTAAGTTCGTAAGTACGAGTGATATTTTATTATTGGTTATTTATTAATTTAATTACCAAGATCAGTTTAAAATTATAATGGATTTCGGTATGATAAGAATAATTTTTTTAAATGATTGTGATCTTCGTTCAAATTCCATCCTTCTTTGATTAGTGCTAGTTTCATTTATCGTTTAATTATGGATATTTATTCCCCATCAACTTTTGCCATATAAATAAAGGGAGCGAATTAGTAAAAATCTAATAACTTAAGAAATTTGCGTCTTCAATTTGTAACGAGAATCAGGGGCATTTGAGAAGCTTAGTTACTTATCTCTTTCAATCAATCGTCTTGTTCAGTTATTTCATTTATTTGTTTCATCTATTTAAAGATCAGTTATGATGATTAGAATTAAGAACTAAGTTAGGATATATTATCATTAGGCCTATTCAATTTCAACGAAGCAAATTGAAATTTCTTTTCGTTTCGATCAGCTACTTTGGACAGCGTGGTCGGTGCATGGTGCATTAGTCTATTAGGCTATGCTTTTAGGTTAGAGTGAGATTTGAAGAACTGGCTGTTATTCATTTGCCTTCTAATAAAGTTGGTTTAGTGAATTGAATTTTTCGCTAAATTTACGGTATTGTTTTTCTCAGTCAAATTGTGTTCTTTTTTTTTTTTTTTTGTGACAGTGTACTTTACTCTATTAAACTTAAAAGTAAACCCATTAATCAATAAGATTGGGTCAATGGTCTAGCCTATTGGTCTAGGTATGATCTAGTTTAGAGCTCTAATCAATTTGGTCTATTCAAATTTGTATTTAATTCAATTTCTAATTTCGAAGATCTAAATATATTAGATTTAAATTGTGGATTATTTGAAAAGGTGGTCTACTGTGGCCTATTAACAATTGTTGTCCGGCCCCAGCTTAGCCTCTCTTCCTTCCTTCAGATAGCCCGATTTCTCCCCTACCTCGTCGCTTTTCATACAACCTCTCCCACAACTTTCTCTGGTCAGCCTCTAATTTCACAGGGTAGATGCTGACCTTCTTCTCAAGCCAACCACCCCGGATCGGGGCTGAGGGGGGAGGGGACATTGTTCCCTAACCCCTCAGCTCCGGTTCGGGATGGGTTTTTTTTAACAACCTGCTTCATCCCCACCCATACCTTCCTCACATCCCTTTTCCTCTCCTCTTCACAACCTATATTTTTTACGCCGTGTTCAAGGTGGAGCCGCCATGCCGAAGGACTGCCAGGCCACCAGGCGGGAGGGGTGGTCCCGAATGGCGGCGCCTGGCTCTGCCGGGCTTGTAAGCACCTCTCGCAGTGCGGGCAACTGCGAGAGGTGATGAGCTATTGCGTCCCGTAATAAAAAGAGGGTCACCATGCCCATGAATGAAAAACCCCCCCAAAAAACCCAACCCCCCAACTTCCCCAAGAAAATCGACGGAGCCGCCCTCGGGCAGCTCCACCGAGAAAATGGAGGTCCCCCCCCTTGTGCTTGCGCAAGGGACCCTCCATAACTCTTTAACCGGAGAGGAGGCTTACTCCTCTCCTACGCCTACGGGTGTAGGGGACTCCCCCTCACCCCCTTCTCTGGAGGTGCTTTCAGGCACCTCCCTATCTCCAGCGGCAGTCCCTCCTTTGCTTTCTAAGGGGACTGCCAAGAAAGCCAGCAGGCAGCCCATTGCCGACCGCCCCTCGTGCAAGCGGCTCGGTAGGGCAAACCCCCTTAGGGGGGAGAGGGAAGCCAGGCCCCTTCGGTCGCTTCCCTCAAAAGACCTGCTGGCAAGAATTTTAAACCTTGCTGGGGTCAAGGCCTGTGCCTCCCCACACCACCTGACTAGTGACAATACTGCCAAGGGGACCTGCGATGTCCTGGGAGGGGATGGCCAACTGGAGGCCTCTCCTGTGATAGACATGGTCCTTGAGGAGACCCAGCCTCAGACGGTAGGGCCTTCCATGGGGGGGAATTCGGGCTCGGCGCCAAGCACCGAACCCGAATCCGCCCCTATGCAAGGTCCTCCTCAAATGGCTGAGGGCTCCGAGGCAGTAAAAGGAGGGGAGGGATCTCCTCCGACAGGTGCCCCTACGACAACCAGGACCTTCTCCATTTCGGAGAGGGACCTGGCTGAGGCTGGTCCATCTGGCCTGGGGACTTCTGCCGGCGGAGGTGAAAAGCGGCTTCATTCCCCGCCCTCCTCTCCGAAAAAGAAAAAGAAAAAGACAAAAAAGACTCGGGGCTCCTCTCCATCCGCGGGGGCTGCGGGGACGGATGGGTCTGCTGCCACTCTGGCAAGCGACCAAGCCAAGATCGGCACATCCGCCCCCTCTGCCCCCCCGGTTGCGGAGCCCCTGACAAAGAAGACTAATACCAAGAGTGCACAGGGCGGAGCCTCGATGACATCGGGGCCCCTGATTCAGAGGTTACCTGGCGTTTTCGAGCCCGCTGGCTTCAAACGCTTCCTCGTTATTCGCTCCACTGATGGCACCATGTTGTCCAAGGGCAACATGATCCATCAGAGGAGAGGATTAGCTAGTGCAATTGGTAGAGAGCCGAAGGTAACCCGTTTCTCGGACGGGAGCCTTCTGGCGAATGCGGCGAATCCCGCCGAGGCGGCCAAGATAAGTGCTCTTCGGACACTTCATGGCACCCCGGTGAGTGTGACGCCGCACTCTACCATGAACTTTGTGAAAGGAGTAGTTTATGCGAGGGAACTCGTTGACTACTCCATTGAGGACATCACCTTAGAGCTGGCCGACCATGGGGCGGTCAAGGTCGAGCGTGTGATGAGAAAACAGGGAGGGGCCTCGAGACCCACCCCTACACTCTTCGTCACGTTCGACTGTGACAAGCTCCCTGAGTCGGTGCGTGCCGGTTGGTACCGCTACCGCGTGAAGGCATTCGTGCCACTGCCGCGGCGGTGCTATTACTGTCACCGCTTCGGCCATACGAATCGATCATGTAGACGTGCAAAATCGGGGTCACCCGAAGTCTGTGTAAATTGCTCCAAGGTCGCACACGATAAGTCCAAATCGTGTGTGGCCAAGTGTGTCAATTGCGGAGAGCCGCACCCTGCTTCTTCGAAGCAATGTGGTGCATATCTCCTTGAGAAAGAAATCCTGGCCGTTCAGGCCCAGGATCGACTCTCATTCCGCGAGGCTAAGGACTTGGTCCTGGCGCGCCCGGCTCTGCCTGGGACGTCATATGCCTCAATAGTTAGAAAAGCACCCTCTGCTCCTGGCCCATCCAGGCCAACGAGCACGGTTGTTTCCGCGCCCATTCGGAGCCCTTCTGCGGGCTCTACCCAACCCGGGCGCTCCCCTGGTAAAGCTGGCGGCAAAAAGGGTTCATACCCTGCCCCGGCTAAAACCAGGGCTCCCCCCTCTTCCCCCAGCGTGACCGTTTGCCGTAAGGCGAAACGGCCACGTGCCTCCACCGAGTCGTTAGACTCACAGGAGGCAACACCCCTGAAGATGGTCGCTAGGCCATCTTCCGGGGTTCCTAAAGCTGTCCCCCGAAAGGAGGACAGCAACAAAGGAGCTTCGGCTCCTTCGCCCACGCCCCGAGGTGGAGCGAGTGGCTTGGAGACGGTGGTTCTTCGAAAAGAGGGCCCCCCGCCTCCGAAGCCGCAACGCCCGCCTAAGGTTTCGAGGCGGAGGGAGGAAAAGACTCGCATGGCGAGCCCAACCTCCCCCAATAATTCCTCGAAGGCGACAGCGCCTTCAGCGCTTTGTCCGGCCAACAGCGCCCGGGGTTCTGCCCCCGGGAAGCGTACGGCCATTCCCGTGAGGGTCTTCAATTCGAGGAGGGCCCCCGCGTCTCCTCCGAGCTAGGCCTGGAGGGCATATTCCTTCAATGGAATTGCCGTGGACTCCGGGCCAACTGGGAGGAGCTGCGGAGGCTCGTCTCGTCCCGTTCCCCGTTAGCTATTTTTTTGCAGGAGACCATGCTAGGTGCGTGTCCCCTCCCTGCCCTCCCGGGGTATAAGGGTCTTGCGACCCCACCACCGCGGGATGGCCGGGCTGGGGGATGCGCAGTTTACACCCGGCATGATGTCTCCGTTCTTCCTTTGTCTTTCGATACCTCCTTTCAGGCAGTGGCTGTGCAGCTGCACCTGGATAGGAGGTATACTATCATTTCTGCGTACATTCCACCGTCAGCTGACTTCGACGCGGGGGACTTCCGCCGCGTCGTGGCACGGTTGCCGAGGCCCTATCTCTTGCTTGGAGATCTGAACGGCAGGCATCCTCTCTGGGGAGATTACTCCATAAATCCCAGGGGACAAGTCCTTGCCGATCTGATCGAAGAGCTTGAGATGGGTGTCCTAAACGTGAATGAGTTTACGCATCACTGTCCGAGAACCGCTTCATTTTCTTGCCTTGACCTATCTTTGTGCTCTTCGGATGCACAGCCTGATTTTGATTGGGGGGTGGTCGATGACCTCCATGGTAGTGATCACTTTCCCATTCAAATATCATTTTCAGGGCAACTGCCGCCTGAGAGACCACCTCGATGGTGCTTGGCGCGGGCGCGGTGGCCTGCATTTCAGGAAATGACTGAATTCTCTATCTCAGTCGAGGAGTTTAGGTCGGTAGATGAGGCCGTTGAGTTCTTCTCCGGCAACCTCATCGCCGTGGGCCTGACTACTATTCCTAGGACGTCTGGCCGTTTTGCACGCCGACCACTCCCATGGTGGTCGGCCGAGTGTGAGACGGCCCTCAAACAGAAGCGTTATGCCTACATGCGCTATAAGCGCCGCCCGAACGATTTCACTGTCGCTGAATTTCGTCGGGCTAGGGCTAGGTTCCGGTATATTTCGAAGCACGCCCGCCGCTCTTCTTGGCGGGCATACGTGTCTTCACTTAACGGGAAGACCCCTTTAGCTGAGGTGTGGAAGCGAGTCAAAAGGATTCGGGGCAAGTTCTCGCAGGACCCCCCTCCCGTTCTCCAGGAGAATGGGACCGCAATCTCGGACCCCGCGTCCGTGGCGGAATCCTTAGCGACCGCTTTTTCCGCATTCTCTAGCCGTGATGCTGCTCCGCCAGCATTCAATGTACGTCGTGATGTCGCGGAAGGCCGCCGGCTGGACTTTACCTCCAGAGGCGGAGAACCCTTCAACGACAAGTTTACTGTGAGTGAGTTGCGTTCCGCTCTCGCTTCGTGCGCGGACACCGCCCATGGTCCGGACGATGTCCCGTACGCCATGCTTCGACACCTGGGTGAGCGAGGCATGGCCTTTCTGTTAGATTTGTTCAACAGGATCTGGGTGGAAGGTCTTCTCCCAGACTCTTGGCGAATCGCTACTGTGCTCGCCTTTCGCAAACCGGGGAGAGATCACTCTACTCCGACCGGTTTCCGCCCAATCTCTCTAACCTCTTGCGTGTGCAAGTTGATGGAGAAATTGGTAAATGTTAGATTAGCCTTTTTCCTGGACAGCGGAGGCCATCTGTCTTCCGCACAGTGCGGCTTCCGCAAGTTCCACTCCACGTCGGATGCTCTGCTCCGACTGGAAAATGCAGTCTGCGAGGCTTTCCTTCGTAGACAGCACTACGCCACGGTCTTTTTCGATTTGGAGAAGGCCTATGATACCGCATGGCGATACGGTATCATGGAGACTCTCCACACGATGGGGGCGAGGGGACGCCTCCCAATGTTTATATCTGAATTTTTGCGAGATCGTCGATTCCGCGTACGGGTGGGGGGAGCTCTCTCCGGCCCAAAGGAGCAGGAAGAGGGTGTCCCGCAGGGAAGTGTCCTCAGTGTCACACTCTTTGCCCTGAGCATCAACGGCATCACCTCGGTGCTTCCGGAAGATGTTCTCGCTACGCTCTACGTGGACGACCTTTCGATCTCTTTTGGCGCGGCCCAGATGCCAACTCTGGAGCGTCGACTCCAACAGGCATTGAACCGCGTCTCTCGCTATGCCGAAGCGCACAGGTTTCGGTTTTCTTTGGCCAAGACTAAGGTGGTGCACTTCTGCCGCCATCCACGGCTTCACCCCGACCCAGATTTGTTTCTTAATGGGGTGCGCCTGGATGTGGTTGAGTCGCACCGTTTCCTTGGTCTTGTATTCGACCGACGCCTCACCTGGGAGGCTCATATTCGCAGCCTTAGGGTCTCTTGTACCCGCGCCATGGACATTCTCCGTTCCGTGACGTTCAGCGCTTGGGGCGCTGATAGGGCTACCGCCTTACTTTTTTATCGATCCTTTGTTCGTTCGAAGCTCGACTACGGATGCGAGTTTTATGCATCCGCAGCCGAGCGTTTATTGCGGAAGGTGGATTCGATCCACCACACCGGCCTTCGCCTTGCGACCGGTGCCTTCCGCACTTCCCCCATTGAGAGCCTGTTGGTCGATGCTGGGGAGATGCCACTCGCTCTGCGCCGCGTGCAGTGCATCACTCGCCTGTACGCGCGAGCCCGGCGCCTCCCTCAGTCGCCAACAGCTCTCACTGCATCCGCAGCTGATCTCGATGGTGCCTATGCCGCCGAGAGACGCCAGTCATACCCTAAGCCCTTTGGGTTTAGGGCCAGGAAACTCCTTCGAGAGGTAGATATAGCTCTCGGGCCGGTGGCGCCCCTGGTTCTGCCCAGGACGCCACCCTGGAGGGTACCACATTTGGCTATTTGTCGCCACGCCTCTGCTCCCAAAGCTTGTACTGCGCCGGGAGTATTGCGTTCGACCTTTTTGGAGCACACATCGTGTCACGCTGGTACCGTGCCAGTGTATACGGATGGCTCCAAGTCCCAAGAGGGGGTCGGCTTCCACGCCGTATCCCCTCTGTTTGAAGTCAGCGGGGCTCTACCAGGCGCTGCGTCTGTCTTCACGGCCGAGCTGGTGGCAATACACCACTCGGTACGGGAGATTACGCGACGTGCCCGGTTCGGAGACCGGATTGTGATCTATAGCGACTCACAAAGCGCCCTGAGTGCTCTCGGGGCATTGGAATCTCCGCATCCCCTGGTTCGCGATATCCGTGACGCCACGGTTTTGGCGAGCCGGGCAGATGTCGAGATTGTCTTCTGCTGGGTTCCTGGACATGTAGGAATTGCGGGGAATGAGCGCGCCGATGAGGGCGCCAAAGAGTCCGCGAGGACTCTGCGACCGGACCAGCGTTTCGCTCTTCCTCACACCGACTACATGGCAGGAATACGGGCAGCTCTTCGGACTGCTTGGCAAAGAAGATGGGAGACGGTCGAAGGGAACCTAAAGTTGCGTGCCATTGCGCCGCGACTGTTCCCATGGACCTATCCCCCAATGCCGCGGTGGCTTCAGGTTGCTTTCTGTCGTCTCCGAATCGGACACACTCGTGTGACGCATCGCTATCTGATGGAGCGCTCGCCTGCGCCCTATTGCAACGACTGCGTCGTCCCCCAGACTGTTCGGCACATTCTTGTCGAATGTCCCAGTCTGGGTGATCTTCGCGCACGATACCTGTCCCAGTACCGGGATGGGCGGGGTCGCTACCGCCTGTCCCTTGTGCTCGGGACAGATTCGTGCACATTGACTTGTGGACTTATTGACTTCTTGGGAGAGGCCGGCCTTCTCCCTATTATTTAAGCAAGGTTTGTTTGTTGTTGTTTTTTTTTGTTTTTTTGTTTGTTTTTTTCCTTTAGTTGCACGCTCCTGCGCCGGGGGGACCTCTCCCCGACGCACCAGCTTGCTTCCTTTCCCCCTTTTGGGGTATTGTTTGTTTTGTTTTTTTTGTTTGTTTTTTTTTTTCTCTTTAATTTATTTTAAAGTAGCCTAGAACTAGGCCAGTTTTAATACGGCGACTAATGCCCAAGTAGGCAGTCGCCAGATGAGCTCATAAAAAAAAAAAAAAAATATTAACAATTGTTGATAGACATGAATATCCGCCGCGCACCCGAAAAGGTGTTTTTTTGCGTGTATGTTTCGTTCACCCGCGCATGCATATTGTCATGCGCGTTTGGTTGAATAAAAACGTTAGAAAATTATTCTATAAACAATTACGATTATATATTGGGGGTGTGCCCCCTATACCCCTGCCAATTGATTGAAACTCAGGATCTTCGTAGCCCCCCCTCCGCAATAAAACCCTCACGAGCAGTCCCCTTGAATTTACTCTCAGGGACGAAATATTTTGCGTCTCATCGTTCGCGGCGCCGATCTTCGTTTACTCAATTGTTATGGTCTGTTGACTATTGATCGTCTGTTGACTATTGATCGTCTGTTGATAGGCTGATGTTCTTTTGAAGTCGGGTGAGAAAAATTTGACTATTTTGGTCTATTTGGCATTCTAGTTGATTGTGTGCGTTTACTTCCTTTTGAGCTTAAGTGTATTTAACTCAATTTTAATTTTGTCATTTAAGAATTTTGTGTCGATTTAAATACTTTGTTTCATGATTCTCGATTCAATCAGGGAAGACCTAATGGCTGCAGAATCACCGGATGCAGTCAGGGTAAACATCTAGATTGGCGGCTCGACCGAAAAGGTGGATTTTTGTTTGTTTATATTTCGTTCACCCCTGCCTGAATATTCATGGGCGTTTGAGTCCTATTTCAAATATACCAGGTGCCATTGTTTTAAGTAAAATGCCCGAAAATAACCAAACGAAAAACGCTGTTCACTTACTTTATTGCGGTGGGTATACTTCTGAAATAGCGATGAGGAAAGCCTATTTTGTTCACAATAGGGAATAATGACCTGTGCATACACTAAAACAATAAGTTTTGGTGGAACCTTTACTTAATGCGACAGAACTTCTAATATCAATTGGTTAACTAGAAACCAGTAAATAATTTGCAGAATAGTTTTTACAGAGATCCGGGCGTTTGAGAAAAACGTGCCATTCAATGCTGATTTTTAAAAAAAAAATGGCGCTCACCTTTAGGTTTAGAACATCTAAATTGACAATGCGGTGTAATATCTACCCCTTAAGGGGCGCGGCGATTTGCCATCCTGGCCGCCGTGCTGACGGGATCCAGCGCTCCGTCCGACCCCAGCTTAGCCTCTCTTCCTTCCTTCAGATAGCCCGATTTCTCCCCTACCTCGTCGCTTTTCATACAACCTCTCCCACAACTTTCTCTAGGCAGCCTCTAATTTCACAGGGTAGAAGCTGACCTTCTTCCCAACCAATCGTCCCGAATCGGGGCTGAGGGGGGAGGGGACAATTTCCCCTAACCCCTGAGCTCCGGTCTGGGGTGGTTGGCTTTTAACAACCTGCTTCATCCCCACCCATACCTTTCTCATATCCCTTTTCCTCTCGTCTTCAAAATCTATCTTTTTTTCGTCGTGTTCAAGGTGGAGCCGCCATGCAGAAGGACTGCCAGGCCACCAGGCGGGAGGGGTGGTCCCAAATGGCGGCGGCTGGCTCTGACGGGCCTGTAAGTACCTCTCGCAGTGCGGGCTACTGCAAGTGGTGGTGAGCGATTGCGTCCCGTAAAACAAAGAGGGTAACCATGCCCAATGATGCAAAACAAAAACATCTCCCCTTAATTCCCCCTAAAACAACGGAGCTGCCCTCTTGCAGCTCCACAGAAAAGATGGAGGTCCCCCCCCCCTGTGCTTGCGCAGGGGACCCTCCATACCTCTTTAACCGGAAAGGAGGCTTAATCCTCTCCTACGTCTACGGGTGCAGGGGACTCCCCCTCACCCCCTTCTCTATAGGTGCTTTCGGGCACCTTCCTATCTCCAGCGGCAGTCCCTCCTTTGCTTTCTAAGGGGACTGCCAAGAAAGCCAGCAGGCAGCCCATTGCCGACCGCCCCTCGTGCAAGCGGCTCGGTAGGGAAAACCCCCTTAGGGGGGAGAGGGAAGCCAGGCCCCTTCGGTCGCTTCCCCCAAAAGACCTGCTGGCAAGAATATTAAACCCTGCCGGGGTCAAGGCCTGTGCCTCCCCACTAAAGACTTATGACGCTGCCAAGGGGACCTGCGATGTCCTGGGAAGGAATGGCCAACTGGAGGCCCCTCCTGTGATAGACATGGTCCTTGAGGAAAACCAGCCTCAGACGGTAGGGCCTTCCATGGGGGGGAATCCGGGCTCGGCGCCAAGCACCGAATCCGCCCTTATGCAAGGTCCTCCTCAAACAGCTGGGGATTCTCAGGCAGTACAAGGAGGGAAGGGATCTCCTCTGGATGATACCCCTGCGACCATTAGGACTTTCTCCATTTCGGACAAGGACCTGGCTGAGGCCGGTCGATCTGGCCTGGGGGCTTCTACCGGCGGGGGTGAATAGCGGCTTCATTCCCCGCCCTCCTCTCCAAAAAATAGGACGAAGAAGACTCGGGGCTCCTCTCCATCCGCGGGGGCTACGGGGACGGATGGGTCTGCTGCCACTTTGGCAAGCGACCAAGCCAAGATCGGCACATCGGGCCCCTTTGCCTCCCCGGGTACGGAGCTCCTGAACATGACAAAGACCAAAAGTGCACAGGGCGGAGCCTCGATGACAGCGGGGCCCCTCATTCAGAGGTTACTTGGCGTTTTTGAGCCGGCTGGCTTCAAACGCTTCCTCGTTATTCGCTCCACTGATGGCACCATGTTGTCCAAGGGCAACATGATCCATCAGAGAAGAGGATTAGCTAGTGCAATTGGTAGAGAGCCGAAGGTAACCCGTTTCTCGGACAGGAGCCTCCTGGCGAATGCGGCGAATCCCGCCGAGGCGGCCAAGATAAGTGCTCTTCGGACACTTTATGGCACCCCGATGAGTGTAACGCCGCACTCTACCATGAACCTTGTGAAAGGAGTAGTTTATGCGAGGGAACTCGTTGACTACTCCATTGAGGACATCACCCTAGAGCTGGCCGACCATGGGGCGGTCAAAATCGAACGTGTGATGAGAAAACAGGGAGGGGCCTCGAGACCCACCCCTACACTCTTCGTCACGTTCGACTGTGACAAGCTCTTTGAGTGGTTGCGTGCCGGTTGGTACCGCTAACGCGTGAAGGCATTCGTGCTACTGCCGCGGCGGTGCTATTACTCTCACCGCTTCGGTCATACGAATCGCTCATGTAGACGTGCAAAGTCGGGGTCACCCGAAGTCTGTGTAAATTGCTCCAAGGTCGCACACGATAAGTCCAAATCGTGTGTGGCCAAGTGTGTCAATTGCGGAGAGCTGCACCCTGCTTTTCCGAAGCAATGTGGTGCATATCTCCTTAAGAATAAAATCCTGGCCGTTCAGGACCAGGATAGACTCTCATTCCGCGAGGCAAAAACTTGGTCCTGGCGCGCCCGGCTCTGCCTGGAACGTCATATGCCTCAATAGTTAGAAAGGCACCCTCTGCTCCTCGTCCATCCAGGCCAACGAGCACGGTTATTTCCGCGCCCATTTGGAGCCATTCTGCGGGCTGTACCCAACCCCGGCGCTCCCCTGGTAAAGCTGGCGGCAAAAAGGGTTCATACCCAGCCCCGGCTAAAACCAGGGCTCCCCTCTCTTCCACCAGCGTGACCGTTTCCCGTAAGGGGAAACGGCCACGCGCCTCCACTGAGATGGTCGCTAGGCCATCTTTCAGGGTTCCTCAAGCTGTTCCCCAAAAGAAGGACAGCAACAAAGGAGCTTCGGCCCCTTCTCCAACGCCCTGAGGTGGAGCAAGTGACTCGGAGACTGTGGTTCCTCGAAAAGAGGGCCCCCCGCCTCCGAAGCCGCAACGCCTGCCTAAGGTTTCTAGGCAGAGGGAGGAAAAGACTCGCATGGCGAGCCCAACCTCCCCCAATAAGTCCTCGAAGGGTGCCTTCAGCTCTTTGTCCGGCCAACAGTGCCCAGGGTTCTGCTCCCGGGAAGCGTACGGCCATTCCCGTGAGGGTCTTCAGTTCGAGAAGAGACCCGCATCTCCTCCGAGCTAGGCCTGGAGGGCATATTCCCTCAATGTAATTGCCGTGGACTCCGAGCCAACTGGGAGGAGCTGCGGAGGCTCGTCTCATGCCGTTCCCCCTTAGCTATCGTTTTCCAGGAGACCATGCTAGGCGCGTGCCCCCTGCCCGCCCTTCCGGGGTATAAGGGTCTTGCGACCCCACCAACGCGGGATTGCCGGGCTGGGGGATGCGTGGTTTACACCTGGCATGATGTCTCCGTTCTTCCTTTCTCTTTAGAAACCTCCTATCAGTCAGTGGCTGTGCAGCTGCACCTGGATAGGAGGTATACTCTGATTTCTGCGTACATTCCACCGTCAGCTGACTTCGACGCGGGGGACTTCCACCGCGTCGTGGCACGGTTGCCGAGGCCCTATCTCTTGCTTGGAGATCTGAACGGCAGGCATCCTTTCTGAGGAGATTACTCCATAAATCCCAGGGGACAAGTCCTTGCCGATCTGATCAAAGAGCTTGTGATGGGTGTCCTAAACGTGGATGAGTTTACGCATCATTGTCCGAGAACCGCTTCATTTTCTTGCCTCGACCTATCTTTGTGCTCTTCGGATGCACAGCCTGATTTTGACTGGAAGGTGGTCGATGACCTCCATGGTAGTGATCACTTTCCCATTCAAATATCATTTTCAGGGCAACTGCCGCCTGAGAGACCACCTCGGGTGGTGCTTGGCGCGGGCGCGGTGGCCTGCATTTCAGGAAATGACTGAATTCTCTCTCAGTCGATGAGTTTAGGTCGGCAGATGAGGCCGTTGAGTTCTTTTTCGGCAAACTCATCGCCATGTGCCTGACTACTATTCCTAGGACGTCTGGCCGTTTTGCACGCCGACCACTCCCATGGTGGTCGGCCGAGTGTGAGACGGCCCTCAAACAGAAGCGTTATGCCTACATGCACTATATGCGCCGCGCGAACTATTTCACTGTCGGTGAATTTCGTCGGGCTAGGGCTCGGTTCTGGTATATTTCGAAGCACGCCCGCTGCTCTTCTTGGCGGGCATACGTCTCTTTACTTAACGGGAAGACCCCGTTAGCTGAGGTGTGGAAGCGAGTCAAAAGGATTCGGGGCAAGTTCTGGCAGGACCCCCCTTCCGTTCTCCAGGAGAATAGGCCTGCAATCTCGGAACGCGCGTCCGTGGCGGATTCCTTAGCCACCGCTTTTTCCGCATTCTCTAGCCGTGATGCTGCTCCGCCAGCATTTAATGCACGTCGTGATGTCGCGGAATGCCGCCGGCTGGTCTTTGCCTCCAGAGGTGGAGAACCCTTCAACGACAAGTTTACTCTGAGTGAGTTGCGTTCCGCTCTCGCTTCGTGCGCGGACACCGCCCATGGTCCGGACGATGTCCCGTACGCCATGCTTCGACACCTGGGTGAGCGAGGCATGGCCTTTCTGTTAGATTTGTTCAACAGGATCTGGGTGGAAGGTCTCCTCCCAGACTCCTGGCGAATCGCTACTGTGCTCGCCTTTCGCAAGCCTGGGAGAGATCACTACTCCGACTGGTTTCCGCCTAATCTCTCTAACCTCTTTCGTGTGCAAATTGATGGAGAAATTGGTAAATGTTAGATTAGCCTATTTCCTGGACAGCGGATGCCATCTGTCTTCCGCACAGTGCGGCTTCCGTAAGTTCCACTCCACGTCGGATGCTCTGCTCCGCCTGGAAAATGCCGTCTGCGAGGCTTTTCTTCGTAGACAGCACTACGCCACGGTGTTTTTTGATCTGGAGAAGGCCTATGATACCGCATGGCGTTACGGTATCATGGAGAATCTCCACACGATGGGCGCGAGGGGACGCCTCCCAATGTTTATATCTGAATTTTTGCGAGATCGTCGATGCCGCGTACGGCTAGGGGGAGCCCTCTCCGGCCCAAAGGAGCAGAAAGAGGGTGTCCTGCAGGGAAGTGTCCTCAGTGTCGCACTCTTTGCCCTGAGCATCAACGGCATCACCTCGGTGCTGCCGTAAGATGTTTTCGCTACGCTCTACGTGGACGACCTATCGATCTCTTTTGGCGCGGCTAAGATGCCAACTCTGGGGCGTCGACTCCAACAGGCATTGAACCGCGTCTCTCGCTATGCCGAAGCGCACAGGTTTCGGTTTTCTTTGGCCAAGACTAAGGTGGTGCACTTCTGCTGCCATCCACGGTTTCACTTCGACCCAGATATGTTTCTTAATGGGGGTGCGCCTGGATGTGGTTGAGTCGCACCGTTTCCTTGGTCTTGTATTCGACCGACGCCTCACCTGGGAGGCCTATAATCGCAGCCTTAGGGTCTCTTGTACCCGCGCCGTGGGTATTCCCTGTTCCGTGATGTTTCAAAGCTCGACTACGGATGCGTGTTTTATGCATCCGCAGTCGAGCGTTTATTTTTGAAGGTGGACTCAATCCACCACACCAGCCTTTGCCTTGCGACCGGGGCCTCCCGCACTTCTTCCATTGAGAGCCTGTTATTCGATGCTGGGGAAATCCCACTCGCTTTATACCTCCTGGGAGCGAGCCCGGCGCCTTCCTCAGTCGCCAACAGCTCTCACTTCCCCGCAAGGAGACGCTCGGTTGGTCACTCCCATTGCGAGGATTCGAGAAGGCCTCTCTCTCCCTGGTTTAGAGAACTCCGGGTATATATGCAAACTCGTCAGGATTAAAGACAGATTTGGTTTGACGACACTTTCCCGAACGGACTTCGGTTCAACGAAGCGCTCTCGAGTAGTGTGAGTGACAGTCGTAAGCCACGGAAGAGCTAAATATCTCACTCGTATCTTGGGGTCAGGGATAAGTCTCGCGAGAAAACGTCAGCCTTTCTCATCCGCCTTCGGATCAAGGATTGAAGAAGCTGTGCTCCGAAGTTCTTTTGCTGACATCTTGAGGACAAGAAGCCCGATAGCTCACTCAAGCCAAGTGTGAAGTCATCTCACCCCCCCCCCTTTTGAAGTTTGACCGGTGACCTCTTGAGGACAAGATGCTTCAAAGCTAGCTTGATCCGAGTTTGAAGAAGTTATCTCCCCGATTTGAAGTTCGTCCCTATGACCTCTTGAACTGATGAGTCCCACACCTCGAAAAACACAAGTTTCGACAAGGTACCCCCACCTTCCACTGGTTTTCGCCTACCGCAGCGAGTAATCAAGATTATTAGGATCTCCCAAGTTTTTCCCGCTTTACTCTCGAAGTTCAAAGGAACTAAATCACTCGCTACACTAAATCTCCCATTATATCCATTCATTAACCTTGGTTATCTAATTAGTATTCGGAACCTAACTTCGTCTTATTCATGTACCTATATATATCCATATTTATTGTGCCTTTTATTTTGTGTATTAAAATCTCTTTTTGTCGTCTTTGAAATATTCCTTATTTATTGTTATATATCCATATTTATTGTTATGCCTTTTATTTAGTGTGTATTAAAATCTTTTTGTCGTCTTTGGAATATTCCTTGGTTACGCAGCTGCAGCTATCTATTCAAATCGCACTCTTAGAACAATAACGGTTGTCGCCTTATTGGCGTACCTTAGACCCTGCGTGCGCATATTCCCGTACACTTGGCCATAAAGAGAACCACACCCTGTTATTCGTCTATATTTTACCGAAACTGTACGCAACACAATATCTTTGCAGAGACTCCGAAGAACGAAAATGATGAACAGGAGTACGCTCCAGGGAGCGAGGTTGCTGCTATCTTCCCTGAGGTATTCGGCTCAGAATGAACCTAAGCCGACATCGCATCTCCAAGGAGGTACAGATACTCTCCCTACACGGACCGTTAAACGTTGCCTAGCGTGATGTAGGCATGATAACTTGACCCTTAAGGCGCATTTGATTTCGCAGGTCGCTACCAAGAACCAGATGAACTCGCGCTCGTAGGAAGAGAGTCAACTAAACTAACTCTCGATCTTGAATTGCGGCGGTCGCCTCATCGATCAACGTCGAATAAAACACCGTTAACCGAAGACGAGGCTTTGGCTTTTCTTTGATTCGCCATTTAGAACATCTGCGTCCATAGGAGGTAAGTCAACACACACACACACACACACACACATATACACAATCAAAAAAACAAACACACACACACGGGCACAGCACGACATCGAAAACAGACCAATTAAAGTTCCTTTCCTCTAAGATTAGGAAATAAAGTAGATAAGCCGATATCTTACACAACCATCAAAACCATCACCCACACAAAACTACGTTCTCAAACCGTGGACTTGGTTCCGGTCGCGGTCACTTAATCGGCCCCCTTCTATTCGCTTTGCAGATCCCATGCAGCAGCAGCAGCAGCAGCAGCAGGAGGAGGAAGAGGAGGAGAAGCAGTAGCAAGAGCAGCGGCGGCAGGCAGAGGAAAAGGAGGTGGAAAAGGAGACGACTGCGTGTTTTTAGGGGGAGAGAACGGCATAAAAAACCGGGTACCTTTGCCCATAATTAGATGCAATTGTTTCGGGAGGGTGAAGGAAGTCAGGGCAGAGGTATGATAATGAGACACACACACAGACCGGGCACCACCGTCTCCTTATGGTGGGAGTGAGTGATGAATGCGGGGCAAAGAGGGGTAATAAACATTCAACATTCCTCTCTAGAGCGTAGGAGCTTGTTCTAAAGCAACGGAAGATGGGCAGAGAGAGGTGGACGGGGACCGCTGAACGTGAAAGTGCACACACTATGAGGTCCACTGCCCCAATGGTACACTCCATGGGGGGATGCACCCAGCAAAAGATTCCTTTCCTATGTATATCACCTCATGCGGGAGGTTGACGAATCTACGGGGTATAAATACTGGGGAATTGCAAGGAAAACACCGAGGAGATCCGTGTCCGGGAGATGTCAGTGGTCCTCCCTGGAAGCGACGCTCATATAATCGGTGGAAGCAAAGAAACCCCCTGCGGAGAGGAACCCACGTCGGCCCAAGGGCACAGATATCGTTCCATGCGAGCAGCAAAAAGACTAGACCAAACGAAGGTTTAGATTGGTTGATGGCTGCCAGAAATTGAGAGCAGTTTAGTAAAGGGGTGAAGTTAAGATAAGTGAAAACGAGTGGAAAGTGAATCGCTCGAGTATTCTACCAGATGATGTTTTGCCCACCACCCAACCCCGATCCCGTTTTGAAGGTCAGGGCTAGGCCATGTTGCACCTACAATAGAGCTCACCGTCACGAATGAAGCACAGGGAACTCACTAATTGCCTGGCTCCGGTGCCGGTGCCGGAGAATGAGACAGCGAGATTTATGGTGGAAATGCTACAATCCCTTAGAGCGGACTTGTCCAACCTTTTTTCTCAATGGGCCGAATTAGAATTTTAAGTATATTCACCGGGGCCACAGAGGTATTTAAATATAAATTTTAAAAAGTTAAAAGATATATTTATTGACATAAAAAACACTGTATAATATCAGTGAAAAAATGAATAGCTTTATACAAAAAAAATTAAATCAATGTCATTTGGGAGATAGCCTTCCTTTTATGATATTCTCAATATCTGGTTTTCAATTAAATTATTTGTTTCACAATGGCTCACCAACTTATCTCTAATTATCGATTCTAAGAGTTTTCCAATTACAGAAGTTAGACTGATGGGACGGAAATTAGTAGGCTCAGTTTTATCCCCTTTTTGAATATCGGCGTAACATTAGCACGCTTGAACTCAAATGGAACTAGGCCTTCCTTTATTGATCGATTGAAAATCGTGCAGAGCGGTCTTGCTAATTCATTTTTTAGTTCTTTAAGATGTGTTGGGTACACCCCATCGGGCCCGGGTGACTTCGACTTTTTCATTTTATTAATATATGAGAGAATCTCCCCCTCATTTATATTTATATTGGATAGGGTATTTTGTCTTTCAAAATTTATGTCCTCGCCTAGTGTTTCTAATTGCGTCAAGTCTTCGATATTAAAAACGCTCGAGAAGTGCTCATTTAATATTTTAGCAAATTGTTCTGGGACGTCCGTCATAACACCATCTTTACCTCTGATCGGCCCTATTGAACCCTTTATGGGCTTTCTACTGTTAACGTAACTGTAAACCGTTTCTCTTCGTGTTTCGAATTTATAGCAAGGTCTTTTTCATATTTCAACTTAGATTCTCTAATGGCCCGCTTTACCAGCTTTCGAGCGTCTACGTATTTTTCCCGATTTGTTGTCGTTTCGTTTTTTTTAACTTTGATAGTCTTTATTACGCTCCCGAATTAAGTTAATTATTAAAGGGCTAACCTACGGTGCTCTCTTTGACTTTCCATTTTTTTCGACCAACGTACTTAACTAACTCGGAATCCACCGTGAGCACATTTTGCTGTAGCTCCGATTACATTCCTTGTACTGTCTTATTATCAAAACATCTCCTCCAGTCTATCTTTTTAATCCGGTTACGGAAGGTTTCAAAATTACAACTCCCAAATCGCGTGATTAGTTGTGAACCCTCTTTTACTACAACGCTCGTATTAATTTCAAACCTAATTACATTATGGTCACTCGTCGCCAAATGCTCACCCACGCAAACGTTCTCTACCAAAGTTTCCTCTGTTGAAATTATCAAATCCAGTATATTTTGTTCACGCGTAGGTTCCTCTACTTTTTGCAAAAGAAAATTATCCTGGATGAAATCTACTTATCTCTTCCCCAACTTTATCCGAAGTATAGTTTGTATAGTTAACGTTAGGGTAATTGAAATCTCCGCAAATTGTTTTTCCTTTTCTCACTATGGATAAAAGGCACTCAAAGAGTAGTACGCTCTCTGATTCTATTAGAGATGGGGGGGAGGGGGCGATAGGTAACGGCTATGTTAATTTTATTATTTTTAGCACACAAGCTCAATTAACAGAACCTCGCTCTTCATATTTACGGTCGTGGTGGCCATCAATATCGCATTTATCCCCTCTTTTACGTAAGCTAAAACTCCACCGCCTCTTGCATTTAGTCGGTCCTTATGATGGATTTTGTACCCTTCTATATTAAATTCCGCAATAAAGTCTAGAAGCTGTATCTAACCACGTCTCGCTAATACATATGATATCGTAATCGCCCTCCTGAATCACGGCTTTAAATTCGGGCAGTTTTTTCTCAAACTCCGAACATAAGCGTAATTGGACATTGGACATAAAAAGTGAGGAATATAGTAGAAGAGGGTTTTAGTAGGAGAAATAGTGGGGAAATAGGGGAAAATGATAGGAAAGCGAATATGAAAGGTAGAATGAAATACAGATCCCTGGTGAAAGGGTATCACTGGCTTTCTTTGCGTTTTGGTTGTTTTTTTTTATAGTATATAAATATACTATCCGGTAAATGCACTGGGCATTCAAGCCTTTGTAGTAGTATATATTATCTCTACGTGGCTTTTTAGAAGATTTTTATCTTCGATTCTGGGTGTTTCACACCTAGATTTGGATTTTTATGTGTTGTTTTGTTTTAATTGTTTCTTGGCGATATTTCGCACAAAAATTTGGGGAAGTGTTTTTAGAACTAAATTTAGCAAATGCTAATTCAGTGGCTAAACTCGTTTGGCTTTGTTCATGTTTTGTTGTGTTATGAATGGGGGTTATCTAGCTTATCGGTAGTCTACTGCTTTTGAAACTAATTGGTCGTCTCAAGTTACGTAAATTGTCAGTCAATGTGCTCGAGTACAAACTCGCGAGGGAGGTGCCGGTGCACCTTGTCCCAGATTTTGGTTGCTCTGAGGTGAAGCTCCACGTTTACGGGGGTCATCCCCAGTTCAGCATGGAGTTCACTCTGCCTCTTTCTTCTCTCCTTCGGGTTCCCGTAATGATGTATACTGCCTTATTCTGGACCCTTTGCAGTTTAAGGACTTGAGTCTTGGAAACTACGTTTATAGGGACCAGGGGGTACAGGAGTTTTAAGCGAATGCACGCATTGTAGATCTTAAGTTTGTTGGAGGTGCTCAGGTTTACGAATTTGAAAAATTCACCCAAGTCCCTCCGTGCATTCTGTGTAGTTTTCGCTACATAGCTCCTATACCCTCCAGTCGTAATTTGTAGTCCCAGAACCGTGACCTCCGTGCGGTATGGGATGCGTGCACCCCCCACACGGATGTCTGCCAGTGTCCTTAGGAATAATGGAATTACACGGAACTTTTGGGCATTGGTGGATATCTTCCATCTTCTCTCGAAAGAGTTGATGTTTTCAATTTCCACTGCCGTACTTCGTGCCATGAAATTCGCATTCCGATAAGGTCCCGTACATATCATTGTTATATCGTCCGCAAATTGGACGTATAAGGAACCCTCAGTCAAGGGTTGGGAAAGGTCTATGGTGTAAATGTTATAGAGCAGGGGACTGATGCACCCGCTTTGCGGCACCCCCGCCTCGAGTTCGAACTCAGGGCCGCTATAATCTTTGATACTCAGAAACGCTCTCCTCTCCATCACGTAGTCACAAAGAATCCTCTCAAGTATGGGATTGAGGCCTAGTTGTAAGATCTTATATTGTAGGCCTCTCCTCCATACTTTGTCAAAGGCCTTTTTGACATCGCGTAGCACCAGATTTGCATGGCGTTTTTCTGATTTTACTTTTGCCAACTTCTCGGTAATTACGGCTAGCGCCGTGTCTGTTCCTCGCTTCGCTCGGAAGCCATGTTGTTGAATATTGTGAGAGTTGTTATTCTCGAGGAACGTATTTACCCTGTTGGCCAATATCTTCTCCAAGACTTTTCCTGAAAATTCTAGAAGAGGTAAGGGCCTGAAGTTAGTTGGTTTACCGGCTTTTGGAATGAATATCATTTTCGCTACCTTCCAGTGGTCAGGGAAGTAACCCACATTTAGGCATGCGTTCATGATATTCATGAGCCCCAATAAGATATTGGGCGGGGCTCGAATAAAATTCTTCTTCGTCACTCCTGTACGCCCCGGTGCTCGCTGTCGGAAGGATTTTAAGGTCATAGAGAGTTCCTCGGCAGTAATTCTACCGCCGAGTCCTTCCATTTCCCTATTCTGTGATACGCAATGGTAAGGGTGGGTTCTGTGTATTTGATCATTCAGATCGTTAATAATTCCGTCTTCGAAGTCCAAATCGAAGTCATCATTCTCTTCCGGGGAAATCTTAAATATAGATGCCCAAACGAGTCTGAATTCCTCTTCGATTCTTTCCACGTCAGAAATTTCAATGTCATCACGTCTAAGCTTAATAGTCTTTGTTGGTTGTCCGCCTTTTAGTCGTTTAACCGTCTGCCAGAATGTACGCGAGTCAGTTTCTACGTTTAGTCCGTCAATTAAATTATTCCAGAGTACATTCTGTTGGTCCCTTATATGAGTCATTAGTTCGTCACGTATGAGTCGTGTTTGTGACTGCTTTGCTTGCCTGAGCTAGTCTGACTCCCGCTTGTACAGCAAATTTTACGGATTTCTAAAAAGTGAATTTTCTAGCGAGAAAGTGAAGAGTGAGATTTAGCTTGTTGATAGTAGCTCGATACTTCGTGAATTCATTGAACCACCTTCCTTCGAAGGACGGTTTCGGGAAAACTTTTCGCTCCTTCGTGGAAGAGAAGACCGGAGCCTTCCCTGGCCCACCTGCTTGCCTATCGGAAGTATTTTTGAGGTAAAGTAAAATTTTTCATTGGACATTGACCCCCTTTCCTCTCTCACCCCTTTCCTCTCTCACCCCTTTCCGTCTCCATAACACCAAGTGTACACAGTGAACATATTACACATATACGAACCACTACGCATCATATGATGCAACCAAAATGAGAGAAACCCTGCGTATAACTATTCGGGTCCTCCCGGAGGGCCCAGAACCAGACAGAGAAAAGGTTTTTGAAAGTGTACGGATCCCTACGAATTGCCTTAGTACGACTTGTTGACCTAAATAATGGTTACTCAGCGATCTGCGCGAAAGAGGCCGACTGTGAAGCCTTGACCTCGGGGGAAGCTGTTGAATGCTTCAAAACAATCAACTTGAAACCACAAACACCTCCACAAATACGGACCCACCGCAGTTTGATCTGCAGGCACCTTGACCCCTGGGTTGGGAGCCACTCTTCAGACGATATCAAACGGGAAATCGAAACGATCCACGAATGGGCTAAGGTAGCAGAGGTATTTAAATTCAAATCTTACACTCACGTGTTTAAGGTTGTTTTCGAAGACACGGCTATGGCTCAAAAGGCTAAAGATAACGGACTACTTCTGTTCAACGTGAGAATTTGCCCGGAACAAATGGAACGTGAGGAGTTTGTTGATTTGCAAATGTGCTTCAGGTGCTACAAATACAACAAACACACCGTCCAACTGTCCCGAAAACAAAGACCTCAAATTATGCTCTCTCTGCGCCGGTCGTGACCATTTTTGGCGCGAGTGCAAAAACACCATCAAATGTCTTAATTGTTGAGGCCCGCACCGGACCATGTCCATGGCATGTCCGATTAAAAAGCAAGAAATGAGCAACCAGAGCAAACTCCAACGCGAGACGGAAGAGAAAAAAGCCAATTCTACTTACGCTAAAGTAGCAAAAGCCGCCATCGCCGAGTCAAATAACCAAAGAACATTCCTGCACATCGAAAACGAACATTCCACCAAAATTATGTGCTGCATATATTATGCACACAAACAAAACATTACACGCCATGGTACCTTTGAAACCGAAGTCAACCGCATGCTCGTAAAAAACGGGCTTGCCGAGATGTGGTTCCCCGATAACCCCCCTTCAGAGGAGGTTATGCGAATAACCGTTGCTCCTCAATGCCAAGAAACATGCCAGAAAGTGCAAACCCAAAACACAGCCATCTCACGCGACCCCCGACTGAACAAACCTGAGGGAACACAAACACCAAAACAAGCGCCACTCACCCCCCCCAAAAACCTCACCAATTAAAACAAAAACACCCCCCCCCCCCACACCAACAAAGGAGGCAGTCCGACCCAAGGAGATCAGATCTCCCAGGTCAAGAAAAATCTCCAAAACTCGTGGCCCAAGGTCTACCTCCTCATCTAGAGGAAGGGAGCACCAACTCAAATACGACTCCAGAGGCTTCAACCTTAAATTGTACGCCCCTGAATCTGCCCCATTCCCAACTGAATTGGACTCCCGCGAAGTATCGGAAGGTCTTAGGACCGGACGATACAAATGGGAATGCTCTGATGAGGTACCGGAACGACAGGTTGAGGAAGCTCTCTCACAAAATAAGATTAAGCTGGCCACGGACTGTTTTTACACGATCACCGACACGGAATTCAGAAAGAAAAGAAACGGCAGGGAGCGCACCCCGCCCAGTACACCACATGGGGCTAAAGTAGATCGCGAATAAGCGTCTACTTTAACTCCACACACTAAAAGAACCTAAATTACTCAAAATGACCAACGGACTAACAATCATACAGATGACTGTCTATGGGTGGGACGGAAAAGGTTCGATCTATGGCAACATTCTGCGACAAAGTGACCCCCACATTATACTGATTAATGAACAGGGAATGACTGAACATAAAGAAATAAAATTTTTTCAATAGGACGTCATAAGCAAAAATCACAGTCAGGAACGGTATGACGGCTGCGCAATAGCCGTCAAAAAAGGTTTAAAATACAAAAGACTACCCGACTTAGATGAATCTTACCTTGCCATTGAGGTAGGCACTACCCTGGGGGGTCTAGTCGTGGCCACGGGGTACCAACCCCCAAGACGCGGCTATGTACCCCTGCACAACCTTCTACAGGTCTTCAGCCATAAGAAGAATGCAATCTTTGCTGGAGATCTGAACGCAAGATGTGCAGCATCAGGGTATACCCTACAACAATGCAGGTAGAAACATTGAAGTCCTACTTGACAGAAAATACGGGACTAAAATCGGACCAGGTTTCCCGTCATTCATTACAGGTAATGCAGTAACGAAGCCTGATATTTTTTATCCAGTATCAGGTTTCCATACAACTATTACATTGAACCAGGTCCCATTATTCCAAGCGACCACCAGGCAGGTAAAATCACAATTGGCGTAAACCCCATTCAAATTGCAATCCCAGAACGCAAAAGCTATAAGCAGGCGGACTGGGAAAGCTACAAAAATTATCTTCTAAATTATACCCCAGACCCTTTAATTGATGCAAATTTAGAAGAAATAGATGAAGAGCTGGATAAAATCACTGACCTCCTTATAAAAGCAGATAAAATTAGCATTCCCCGCATAAAGTATAAAACCCTTCCAGCTCCTATTTGGACCCCTCCCATGAAAGCCCTGGCCCAAGAGTATAAAGACCTGTCCAATGTAATAGCGCTGATAGGCCCCGACCACAACTCCCATAGACGAATTAGACAGATAAAAGACGAACTCCAGACACTCATTACAGACCAACAAATACAGGTATGGGACGGACTAATTGAGGGACTTGACATAGAGAGAGACGCACGAACTTTTTGGCAGACTTACAAACGGTTAAAAGGACAACCCCCTCAAAAGAAAATTGTACTTAAACGTGACGACAAAGAAATTGACGAGACTACAGAGATTGAGGAAATTTTTAGCATTTTCTGGTATTCAATCTTTAAAATTACCCCCGAAGAAAATGACAATTATGACATCGAATTCGAAAATGACATCATCCAACAGTTAAACACACAAATACATAAAACCTCCCCTCATCATTGTGTGTCGCAGGAAAGAGCGATGGAGGGCTATGGGAGTAAAATAACTGCCCAAGAGCTCTCCATCGCACTAAAATCTTTTCGTCAAAAAGCAACGGGTACCACGGGGCTGACCAGGGAGAATTTCATTCAGGCCCCGCCTAATGTTCTGAGTGGGTTTCTTAACATCATGAATGCCGCTCTGAACACAGGGTATTTTTCCGACCAGTGGAAATAGGCAAAGATGATCTTGCTTCCCAAATCGGAAAAGCCCCCGGACTGCCCTGCAAACTTCCGACCGATATATCTTAGAATTTGCTGGCAAAGTCTTCGAGAAGATATTGGCAAATAGGGTCAACTCTTTTCTCGACGAAGCCAACCTGCATAACAAGCAACAGCACGGCTTCAGAAAGAAAAGAGGAACTGACACGGCACTAGCCGTTATTACGGAAAAACTTGCGAACATCAAGGCAAGTGAAAGGCATGCCGACCTGGTGCTCCGCGATGTTAAAGCATTTGACAAAGTTTGAAAGAGAGGCCTGCAATTTAAGATCCTGCAAATAGGCCTCGACCCCATTCTTGAAAGGATTCTATGCGACTATATAATGGAGAGGAGAGCGTATGTACAGATCAAAGAACACAAAGGCCCCGAGTTCGAGCTCGAATCTGGGGTCCCGCAAGTGGGCTGTCTCAGTCCCCTGTTATACAACATATATACACGTGACCTACCACAACCTCTTTCCGAAGGTACGATATACGTCCAGTTCGCTGACGTTATATCACAAATTTGTACAGCCGCTTACGTTCACAGGGAATTTATGGCGAGAAATACGGCTAGGGAGATATCTAAAATCAACTCTTACGAGAAGAAATGGAAGATGTCAACCAATGCCCCAAAATTAAAAATAATTCCCATGTTTCGCAAGACCTTCAATGATATAGGGGTAGAAGAGGAGAGAATCCCCTACTGCTCGGAAGGGACGGTTCTGGGGCTCAAAATCACCACAGGGGGATACAAGTGTTATATCGGGCGGACAGTCGCGAATAGCAAGAGAGATTTGAGAGTTTTATAGGTTCATCGACCTAACTCTCTAAAATAAGCTCAAGATATTCAATGCGTGCATTCGCTCGAGAATCTTGTACCCCCCGGTGCCGCTGAACGCGAGCGCCAAGACCCACATTGCGAAACTACAAGTCATCTAGAACAAAGCGGTTCTACTCATTACAAATACCCGAAGAAGAGAACGTAAACGACAAAGGGAGCTCCACGACTCGGTTGGATTATCTCCGATCAACGTGGCAGTCCACGAGAGAGAGCTAAGAGGATATGGCAGGCCATTGGCGCCCGCTTGACCCCTGAATTCTTTCGTACACACTTAAAAATAGAAGCAGACCGACAAATAAGACCTTTCAAAAGTAGCAAGCTACAGACAGACAATGACGTGATACCAAAATACACCTGACAGAACTGACAAAATACAAAGTACTTCGCATATTCAAATTAAATTAAAAACCACTTGCAAAACGCAAGATTAAATAATTTTCACATTCACTTTTTAAAAAAATCCATTTAAACTGATAACCAAAAACTTCTCAAACTTTTACTAAAGTCACAGCGGGAATAAAACCCCCGCCAAAAATAAAGGCTTGAATGCCTAAAGCAATTAATCGATCAATAGGATCGAAATCATAATTGAATTAACTGTTTAATTTAATTATATAAACTATGGATTTATAATTCATAGTTTATCAAATAATACTAAACAACCACAAAAAAAACCACAAAACTACACATTGACAGAGCTACCCTTTCACCAGGGATCTTTTTATTCTTTCTCCTACACATCATCTATTCTTTAAACTCACCCTTTAACCACTTTACTCTCTTACTATTCTCTCTCTAATTCTACCTATATTTCATCTCTTATTTTGTCCAATGTCCAATGAGTCGTGTGTCGGTGTGTGTTGATGTTGGGGCCAATGAGGTTCACTTCATTGATCCGTTCCTTATATTCCCTCGCGAGGGTTTTCATTCTAGGGGTCCATGAGGGGGCAGGGAGAGTTTTAAATTTAACTCGGGGGGGGGGGGCGGCTTCCTTGTCGGCTTTTAATAAATTTTCATTTAATTTATCCATTCCTCGTCAATTTCTTCTAGGGAGGCATTATTTAAGGGTTCTGGGTTATAACTTTCGAGGAGTTGTTTATACTTATCCCAGTTGGCTCGAGCGTAGCTCTTCCGCTCTGGGATAGGGATTTGAATGGGGGAGGTTGAGACTTTAATAACGATAGCCTGGTGGTCGCTGGGAATAGGGGGGCCCGGCTCAATGAAGTAGTTATATGGGAACATATTGCTTGTTAGAACAATGTCTGGTTTGGTGGCTGACCTGTCAGTGATGAATGTGGGGAAGTCTGCCTGCTGGGTTGGTCGACGTATAACCGGAGGCAGCGCTTCTTGCATTGAGGTCACCGGCAAAGAGAACGGTTCTGCCGTGACCACATAACTGCAAGAAGTTTGGAAGGGGCAAATACCCTCTCCTTGGGGGTTGGTACCCCGTTGCCAGGACCAGGGGTCCCACTGCCGTACGGACCTCCACAGCAAGGTAAGATTCGTAGAGTCCACTTATTGATCTGAAGTCAAGACCTCTTTTCACAGCTATGGCGCATCCGTCAAAACGTTCTCCGCTGTGATTTTTGGTCAAGACTTCGTAGGGAAAGATCTTTATTGGGTTAGCGTCGTTTATTCCATGTTCGGAAATAAATATAACGTCTGGGTCGCATTGTCTTAATACGTTTCCGTATACTATTTTTTTTGTTTGTCCATCCGTCAGAGTTCAAGTGTAATATTTTTAGAGTCGTCATTATGTAGTTCACTTAAGGGTTTTCGAGTGTAATATGAAGTTTTTAGGACTTATTCTCTTACGAGTTTAGGTCCTTGTGGAGTGTTTGGGGGCGTTATGGTTTTTCCTGTTCGTTTTTTTCTGTATTCGCTTTTCCCTGAGCTCGTCCGAGGTGAATTCCCATTTGTATATTCCGGCTATTAAACCTTCGGATACATCTAGGGCGTCCATCTCCTTAGGAAAAGGGGCCCTTTCAGCAGCGAATACCTTCAAGTTAACTTTTCTCGAATGGTATGCGTGCCTAGATTCCCTCTTGCAAGAAGAGGATCTCGGGCGTCTCTGGGGCTGCGAGGTTTTCCGTGAGCGGGGTGAACGTGCCCCTCCCTCGGCTCTCGCAACTCCAGTCTCCGTGACTTCGTTATTGACCTTGGTGGGTGTGTTTGCGTGGGTGGTTTTGTTTAGGTGGGTTTCTTTCGCTTGTTTTTGTTCCGTGCGTCCTTTTGCAGCCTGGATCCTGGGGTCCCTGGAGGAAGCTGGGGTTGTGGCATTGCTGGGGGTTGGGAGCTTCCGACAGCTAGTCTCGCACTGGGGTTTGAGACTAATTTTCAGCATCTCTTCTGACCGCGGGTTCGAGGGGAACTACATCTTCTCCATTCCATTATGAGTTAGCATCTTATTAAGCTCATCCGCAAAGCACCCCGGGGAGGAGAGATTCGCAATATGAGCATAATATATGCAACACATAATTTTCGTCGAGTTTTCATTCTCGACGTCGAGAAATGTAGGGTTCCCTTTCGACTCCACTACCACAGCTTTAGCAACCTTGGCATAAGTGGTGTTGGCCTTTGTTTCTTCTTCCAGTTTTTTCATTGTGGCTTTTTTCTTTAGAATTTGTTTCTTGACAGGGCAGGCCATGGAGAGTGTTTTATGTTCCCCGGCGCAGTTAAGACACTTCATGGAGGTGCTTTTGCAGCTCCTCCAAAAGTGGTTGTCCGATGCTCAGATGGAACACAAAATAGCATTCCCTTTGGGGCAGTTGGCTGTAGTGTGCTCCTCATACTTATAGCATTTGAAGCACATTTGGAGGTCGATAAACTCCTCGCGTTCGACCTGCTCGAAGCAGATCCGAACGTTAAAGAGGAGCATACCGCACTCCCTAGCCTTTACCGCCATCGCCGAATCCGTGAAAACAATCTTAAAGACGTGCGTATAGTCCTTGAACTTAAGGACTTTCGCTACTTTGGCCCAGGAATGGTTTTTTTCGACCTCAGCATAAATTTCTTCGATGCTGTGGCCACCGACCCAAGGATCGAGGCGTCGAAGGATGATGCTGCAATGAGTCTTTATTTGTGGAGGTGTGTGGGGTTGGAGGTTTATTTTTTTCAAGGATTCAGCTGCTTTTTGGGAGGTGAGGACTTCACAGTCACTCTCCTTTTGGCAGATAGCCGAATATCCATTGTGAGTTTAAATTAGTTTGACTAGGGTTACCCCTAGTTCCCCGAGGGTGATGGCGAAGACCTCTCCCCGTTCTGGCTTGGGGCCATCGGAGAGGGTCCTTAGTGGTATCCGCCGAGTCTCCCTCATTTATTTCTCCATTTCCGCATAGGGTCTGAAGAAATAAATTTTACGAAGACTCGGAGTGTTTGGCTATGTTCGTGTGTGTGTTTGTGTGATATTTTTCACTAGTGAGAAAGAGTGGGTTAAAGTGAGTAGTCCCTGTCCAAAAACAAAAACAACCCGGGCAAAATGGCACTTTACCTTAGGTGCAGGCGCTTTTCGATAGCCTGCAGATCTTAGGTCCACCTTAAAGGGAGTCCGGTGTGGAAAACGGAGGGGAAGGGCGGAAGCAAGCTCACCTCGCTACCGACGCACGAAGCGAGTGAAAATTCACTTTTTAATTGCAAAAACGCAATGTCACTAACGAACGTAGGCTGAATCAGTACTCCTGAGCGAGCAATCACTAAACGCACGAAAATAACAATTTCACAAATCGTATGAGAAGTCAAACGTAAGGTTTGCTTTATCAGAATACACGTGAGAAGAGCAAGACTTACTCAGGCAAGCAAAGCAGTCATTGGCGTAAATGGACATTGGACATACGAGATAAAATTAGATAGAATTAGAGAGAAAATAGTAAGAGTAAAGTGGTTAAGTAGCGAGTTTAAAGAATAAATGATGTGTGGAAGACAGAATAAAAGATCCCTGGTGAAAGGGTAGCTCTGTTTGTGGTATTTTGGATTCTTTTTAGTTATAAACTATAAGGTTTATAGTTTATTTAATCAAATCAGCATAGCTAATTTGATTAAGGGTTCTCATCTTGATGATGATTATTTATTTTTGGGCATTCAAGCCTTTATTAGAGACGGCGTTTTTACATCCCGCTTTGGGTTTTTGAAAAAAAAAATTTCCTAAAAAAATTTAGGTTGATTTTGATAATTATTTAGCTTTAATTATTAATAATTAAGTAAATTTGTTTTTAGTGAGGTTGAATTTTAATTAAAAAACTTTCACATTACACTGGTTTAGTTGAGTCTCGTCTATTGTCGAACACGTAGTGTATATTGGGGAGTCGCGTCACTGTCAGACTGTAATTTACTACTTTTAAAGGGTCCTATTTGTCTGTCGGCCTCGATGTCTAGGTGTGTACGAGAGAATTCAGGGGTCAAGCGTGCACCAATGGCTTGCCATATCCTCTTAGCTCTCTCGTGGAGCGCCACGTTGATCGGAGATAATCCAACCGAGGCGTGGAGCTCCCTCTGTTTTTTTGTGTTCTCTTCTTCGGGTGTTTGTGATGAGTAAAACCACCTTGTTCTGGATGGTTTGTAGTTTCGCAATGTGGGTCCAGGCGCACGCATTCAACGGCACCGAGGGTACAAGAGTCTCGAGCGAATGCACGCATTGAATATCTTGTTTATTTGAGCGAGTTAGGTCAATGAACCTATAAAACTCCCTCACATCTCTCTTGCTATTTGCGATTGTCCGCCCGATATGACACTTGTATCCCCCTGTGGTGATTTTGAGCCCCAGGACCGTCTCTTCCGAGCAGTAGGGAATTCTCTCCCCCTCTACCCGTATATCATTAAAGGTCTTGCGAAACATGGGAATTATTTTTAATTTTGGGGCATTGGTCGAAATCTTCCATTTACTCTCGAAAGAGTTGATGTTGGAAATCTCCCTAGCCGTATTTATCGCCATAAATTCCCTGTGAACGTAGGCGGCTGTACAAATTTGCGATATATCGTCAGCGAACTGAACGTATATCGTACCTTCGGAAAGAGGTTGTGGTAGGTCACGTGTATATATGTTGTATAAAAGGGGACTGAGACACCCCCCCTTATGGGACCCCAGATTCGAGTTCGAACTCGGGGCCTTTGTGTTCTTTGATCTGTATATACGCTCTCCTCTCCATTATATAATCGCATAGAATCCTTTCAAGAATGGGGTCGAGGCCTATTTGCAGGATCTTAAATTGCAAGCCTCTCTTCCAAACCTTGTAAAATGCTTTTTTAACATCGCGGAACACCAGGTCGGCAAGCCTTTTACTTGCCTTGATGTTCGCAAGTTTTTCCGTAATAACGGCTAGTGCCGTGTCAGTCCCTCTTTTCTTTCTGAAGCCGTGCTGTTGCTCGTTATGCAGGTTGGCTTCGTCGAGAAAAGAGTTGACTCTATTTGCCAATATTTTCTCGAAGACTTTGCCAGCAAATTCTAAGAGAGATATCGGTCGGAAGTTTGCAGGGCAGTCCGGGGGCTTTTCTGATTTGGGAAGGAAGATCATCTTGGCCACTTTCCACTGGTCGGGAAAATAGCCTGTGTTCAGAGCGGCATTCATGATGTTAAGAAGCCCACTCAGAACATTAGGCGGGGCCTTAATGAAATTCTCCCTGGTCAGCCCCGTGGTACCCGGTGCTTTTTGACGAAAGGATTTTAGTGCGATGGAGAGCTCTTGGGCAGTTATTTTACTCCCATAGCCCTCCATCGCTCTTTCCTGCGACACACAATGATGAGGGAAGGTTTTATGTATTTGTGTGTTTAACTGTTGGATTATGTCATTTTCGAATTCGATGTCATAATTGTCATTTTCTTCGGAGGTAATTTTAAAGATTGAGGACCAGAAAATCCTAAAAATTTCCTCAATCTCTATAGTCTCGTCAATTTCTTTCTCGTCATGCTTGAGTAAAATTTTCTTCTAAGGGGGTTGTCATTTTAAACGTCTGTACGTCTTCCAATAAGTCCGTGAGTCTCTCTCTATGTAAAGTCCCTCAATTAGTCTGTCCCATACCTGTATTTGTTGGTCTGTAATGAGTGTGGATTTCGTCTTTTATCTGTCTTATTCGTCTATGGGCATTGTGGTTGGGGCCTATCAGCGCTATTACATTGGACAGGTCTGTATACTCTTGGGCCAGGGCTTTCATGGGAGGGGTCCAAATAGGAGCTGGAAGGGTTTTATACTTTATGCGGGGATGGTATAATAATAATCACTATATGAAAAGATAGTAGAAGGTAAAAAAAAGTTGGTGAAAAATGGGGTAGGGTTGCCCTTGTTTTAGGGGCATCGCAGGCGTTTTTGTTTTCGTTTGTTGTCTTTTATGTTGCAGTTGGTTTGTTTTATTTGTCGGGTGTCTCTGTGATTGTGTCTCTTTAGTGTTCTTTTTATTGTTTGTCTTTATCGTGTTGTGTACTTATTTTTGTCGCGATTTCGAGCATTCGAGCCTTTTTTAGTGCTCGATGTTATGCACTTCGCGTTTGTGTACTGTTTACGTAGTTCTTCTTGTATTCTTGTATGTCTGGTGCTTGTATGATGGTTTTATTTTGTGTTTATGTGTATATGTGTTCTATGTGTTCCTCGGTGCAGTGTTTTGTGCTTGGGAAGCGTCGATTTCGGGCGACCTTCCCCCGCAATCTGGCCGGGATGTTGATCCTGCCGCCAGTTCTTCTTATTTCTGGGATTATATCATTGGCCATTGTTGACCAGACCTTTTTGGCCAGTTTTTGGGTGGCGATATTAATGGGCTCCAGTCTTTGTCTTTGGTGCAGTACCCTCTGCCGAATCTGCTCCCTTCTTCTCGTCTTGTTGATCCAGAGGGTTGCTGAATTCTGCACTCGCTGGAGTCTCTTCATAGTGGTCTTGTTGGCCATTTGAGTCACTACTGCCGGGTAGATGAGCTTAGCTCGGATGAACATCAGGTATAACTTCCTGATGTTCGCCGAGCTAAGATCACGGAACCTATATAGCTTGGGGATCTCTCTCCTTGCCATAGCCTGCCTCTCCTTGTAGTGACTCGAGTATCCGCGGTCGGAGATCTTTAGGCCCAGGATGTTGCCTTCGGCGGAGTAGCCGTATCTCCTCCCATCTATTATGATGGGCCACGTAGACTCTCGGCTCAACGGGAGAATCTTAAACTTCTCCCGGTTTGTCCGGATCTTCCATTTTTGTTCATATTGGTTGATGTTACAGATCTCTGCAATTGTGTTGATTGCCTGATCCCTCGCTCTCCTGACCCTGCTCGGGACGATCTGGTTGACGTCATCTGCATAGTGCAGATACATCGTGTCCCGGTGTATAGGAGCAGGGAGGTCGATGGTAAAGACCAGGTAAAGCAGGGGACTCAGGCAGCTCCCCTGGGGAACGCCTGCTGTGAGTTCGAATTCAGGTCCTTTGTGCTCTTCAATCATGATGCATGCCCTTCTGTCCCTGATGAAGTCACAAAGGATCCGTTCCAGGACCGGGTTTAGCTGGAGACCGAGTATTTTGTACTGTAGTCCGCTCAGCCAAACCTTGTCGAAGGCCTTCTGCACGTCCCTCATCACGATGTCCACATATTGACCCATTGCTCGGCAGTGAGCGATCTTTTCGGTTAGGAGCGCCAGGGCCGTTTCCGTGCCCCTTTTAGGTCTAAACCCATGTTGTTGGGGGTTATGCGCTCCTAACTCATCGAGTTGACTTTGTAGCCTATTAGCTAAAATCTTCTCGAAGATCTTGCCGGAGAATTCTAGGAGAGAGATAGGGCGATAGTTGGCCACTTGGTCTGGGGGCTTGTTCCCCTTCGGAATAAAGATGATTTTTGCCACCTTATATCCGTCGGGGAAGTAGCCTGTATTCAGGGATGCATTCATGGTGTTCACCATGCCCTGAATAATTTGCCTTGGGGCATTCACTAGGTTATTCTTAGTGAGACCAGACCATCCTGCAGCCCTCTGTTTGAAGGACTTTATGGTATTAATAGTCTCTTCAACAGTGATCGGGCGTCCGTGGTCAACCATCTCTCTCTCTCTAGAAACTTGAGGTTGTGGGTGGGTCCTATGTAACATCGGTCTGAGTTCGTCGAGCAGTCGGTCTTCGAAGTCCTGGTCGAAGTCGTCGTTTTCCTCAGGTGAGATTGCAAAGACCTGTTTCCAATGATTTCTGAATTTTTCTTCCAGAATGTCCGGATCTTCTATGATAATATCGCCATCCTTGATCTTTATTCCTGGCCTGGGAGGCAATCCCCCAAGTCTTCGGACGCTGTTCCAAAAACTTACAGGATTAGTCTCCCGGTCTAGTTTGCCTATGATATTGTCCCAGATTTCTCTCTGCTTTTCGAGGATAGTGTTTTTCATTTCCTCGCTTAGTTGTCTCATTCGGGCTGCCCTTTTCCTGTTTGGGCCTGTCCTGCCGACTTCCTCATAAATGTCCCTGTGTTCCCTGGCGATATCCCTCATTTCATCCGTCCACCTAGGTTGCGGGAGCATTTTGTACGAGATTCTGGGCACGCATCTCTCGTCGGCTTGAGTGAGGAGACCAGTGATCTTGTCGATCTCCTCATCAATTTCCTCGAGATTAGCGTCGCTCAGGTCAGCTGGTTGATAGATGCTGAGCATTTCTCGGTACAACTCCCAGTTAGCTTTTGCGTAACTTTTCCTAAGTGTGACGGGCTTGAGTATAGGCGCAATCGAGATGGTAGTGATGATCGGGATATGATCGCTCGGGACCACAGGTCCTGGGGCATTGGCTATATTGAAGGGGAATTCTGGACTTGCTAACACTGTCCGGTTTTGACACCGAATTATGTGTCACGAAAGTTGGGAAGTCTGGCCCAACTCTGGAGCTTCTTCCTATCAAGAAGCAGCTCCAGGTTTCGTCCTCTTGGATCGACCCGCCTGTAGCCGGATGCTCGGCAACAGGCGTTTAGATCTCCGCCCAACAATGCTAACCTTTTGTGCCCGAAGAGGGTATAAAAGTTGTTAATCGGCAGGTATTGTCTCCTGGGCGGCTGATAGGCTGCCGCCACTGTAAGACCCCCAACCAGGGTAGGGATTTCGATAGCCACGAATGATTCATCTAAGTCCGGAAGTGTTTTAAATTTTATGTTCTTCTTGATCGCGATGGCGCAGCCATCGTATCTTGTTTGTGTATGATTGTGTAGTTATGGATTTTTATTGTGTCAGTGTTTGTGTTTATTCCATGTTCTGAGATGAGAATGATGTCTGGGTCTTCTTTCCGGAAGATATTCCCGTAGAGAAGTGATTTTCCCTTCCATCCATTCACATTCAGTGTAAGTATTTTTAGCGCGTTGTTTCTGTTCTTCTTGTTTTTCTTGTATTTGTGTGTTGGAGTTTGTTGTGTTTAAGTGTAATGTGTTTTTCCGTTTCTTACTTTTTTGAATTCTGCATCACTTAGGGTGATGCAGGATTCTTTGTGTAGTTTTACGGCGCCTTCTAGTATTGCCTCTTCTACGTCATTTTCTTTGTCTGTTGTTGTGTAGGTCCATTTGTAAATTTTCTGGTGGATACCCTGAAATATCTCCTTGGGGGAGAGTCTTTGAGGGTATTGGTTCACCTCGCTCGTTATGATCTTAAGGTCAATCTCCTCTCCGTCGTACTTGTAGGTACGCTTCAAGGTTTTTGACCTACTTCGCGAGCTAACAGGGCTTTTGGTTGCCCTGTCTTCGACCTCTTCAACTTCAGACTCCGAAGACGATTGACTGGTTAAGTTTCCTTCTGCTTCTTTCAACCTTCTGGCTGCTCTTTTTTCCCTCTTTTCTCGGCGTTTCTGTGCCTCCAGCCTAGGGTCAGCCCTGGTGGGATTGGCTTTTGCCGCTGGGGCTTTTGCCTCCTTTACCAGACGTTCAACCTCTCTTTCCTGGGGAAATGGAGTCGCCGGTGCCTCGGTAGTCTCTTTTGGTTGAAACTGCAGCTGCAGCACGTCACCCGATGGGGGGTCGTCCGGAAACCACATCTCAGCCATGCCGTTTTTCTTTAGCATGAGATTGAGGGTTTTCGCGAACGTCCCCGGGTTGGTGAGATTATTCACGTGCGCGAATAGAATGCACGTGAGTATCTTTGTCGAATTTTCATTCTCAAGTTTGAGATATGTTTTCGACAACTGCTTGCCTGAGGTTGAAAGTGGCGACGCTCTTGATGCAGCAGCTTGAGCATAGGAGGTGGAGCTCCTTATGTTTGCCTCATTCTTTTTCATCTTAATGATTTCTTTTTTCTTTGGGCAAGACATAGCCATTGCCCCGTGGTTAAGTCCACAGTTAGGGCATTTCTCCGTGGTGGCCCTACATTCACGCCAACCGTGGCCTTTCCCGCTACATTTGGAGCATGTGGCTACCTGTTCTCTGCAATCCTTTGTTGCATGTTGCTCCATCTTGTAGCACTTGAAGCAAATTAGGATTGGGGTAAATTCTTCTCTCTCAATTTGGTCTGCTGAGACTCTTGCATTGAAGAGGAGAAGCCCCCTTTCCTTGGCAGTTTGCGCCATCTTGGTGTCACTAAAGATCACCTTAAACACGTGTTGGTACTCGGTGTTGTCCCGCCTATTGCGGAACTTTAACACCTCCACCACGTTGGCCCACGGTTGATTACGGTTGATCTCTTCTTTGATCTGCTCCTTTGTGTGCTGCCCAATCCATGGATCGAGCTGCCTGCACACCACACTTCTGTGTGCCTGTATCTGAGGGGGGTGGGGTGCTAGGCTGGAGGCCTATTTCCTTAAGCACCTTTTGACCCTCCTCCGTTGTCAGGGTTTCCACATCTGCCTCCTTCTCGCAGACTGCAGAATAGCCGACTGGGGTATCTATCAGCCTCGGGATACCGTGGCAAACACCGTACCTCGGTCCGGTTTGGGGTGCCCACCTATGACCCTTAACGGGACTCTTGTGGCTGGGTGGGCCGCCATTTTAGTATTTCTGCAGCCCCTCTGTCCAGGGGGGGGGATGCAGATCTTCTTTGCTTAAGTGTTTGTTTCTGTGATGTGTGTATGTGTGTTTAAGTTCGTATGTGTATTAGGTGTATGGTTTATTACGTTTTTTAACCTTTGATGGAGAGAGGCCCCCCCCCACGCTCGCCGGCCGCCTGGATGAAAGTGAGAATTGCCTTTTTTAAATGAAGGATGATAGATGGATGGGATGAGTCCGGGTGGGATCCTCTCAGGGGTGTGATTGTATGGAGGACTTATTGACAACGCCGCCCCCCCGAGGGTTTTGAATCGCGACCGCTCCCCAACATACCATAGAGACGGTTGTATGTCCCTCTATGGTCCTGGAAGGGGCCTTCGCCGTAATTGGCACCGAAGGTTGCAGTCCGTCCCTTGTCCGGAATGTTTCTGACATTGTCCTCTACTGTGGGCTAATCCTCAAACCAGCTTCTTCCAATGCCCCCAATTATGGTCAAGCAACTGCCTGACATAGTTGGGACGAAACGTGAATGGCAATCTCACTTCACATCTGACGGTGGTTCACGCAGGAGGGTTGGCCGAGGACTTAAGCAGTCATCTGCTTAAGTTGGGCCGCTGTAGATAAAGATGATGATGGTTAATAGGGAGTGAATGATGATGGGGGGTGGGGTGACACCAGGGTATAGCTCTCTTTCTTAATATTTGGCCCTAAAAATAGGAACCAAATTTTTGAAGGCGTGGGCAAAAATTGCCCAAAGATTTTCCTCCTTTGCCAAGCAAGGAGATGCGTGCCGCGAAGTATTTCTGCCCAAGATTTCCGATCAGTCTTTATGCGGGGAATGCTAATTTTATCTGCTTTTATAAGGAGGTCAGTGATTTTATCCAGCTCTTCATCTATTTCTTCTAAATTTGCATCAATTAAAGGGTCTGGGGTATAATTTAGAAGGTAGTTTCTGTATCTTTCCCAGTCCGCCTGCTTATAGCTTTTGCGTTCTGGGATTTCTAGTTGAATGGGGTTTACACCAATTGTGATTTTAACTGCCTGGTGATCGCTTGGAATAATAAGGCCTGGTTCAATGTAATAGTTGTATGGAAACCTGATACTGGTTAAAACAATATCAGGCGTTGTTGCTGCATTTCCTGTAATAAATGTCGGGAATTCGGGTCTGATTCTTGTCGCGTAGCCTCTGTCTAGTAATACCTCGATGTTTCTACCCGCATTGTTGCAGTAGGTATACCCTGATGCTGCACATCTTGCATTCAGATCTCCAGCAAAGATTACGTTTCTCTTATGGCTGAGGATCTGTAGAAGTTTGTGCAAGAGTAAACACCCGCGTCTTGGGGGTTGTTAACCCGTGGCCATGACTAGACCCCTCAGGGTAGTGCCTACCTCAATGGCAAGGTAAGATTCATCTAAGTCGGGTAGTATTTTGTATTTTAATACTTTTTTGACGGCTATTGCGCAGCCATCATACCGTTCCTGGCTGTGATTTTTGTTGATGACGTCCTATCGAAAAAATTTTATCTCTTTATGAGCGGTCATTCCGTGTTCGTTAATGAGTATTATGTCAGGGTCATTCTGTCGCTAGTTGTTGCCGTAGATGGAACCTTTTCCTTCACACCCATCGACATTCATCTGTATTATTGTTAGTCTGTCAGTCATTTTGTGTAACGTATGGTTTTTTATATCTATGGGATTAAAGTGGACGCTTATTCGCGGTCCACTTTAGCCCCATGTGGTGTACTGGGCGGGGTGCGCTCCCTGCCGTTTCGTTTTTTCCTGAATTCAGTATCTGTAATTGTATAGAAGCAGTCGGTGGTCAGTTTTACCATGTTACGCGAGAGAGCCTCCTCAGCTTGCCGTTCCGGTACCGAATCGGAGCATTCCCACTTGTATCTTCCGGTTTTAAGACCATCAGACACTTCGTGAGACTCGATTTTGGTGGGAAAAGGGGCCGATTCGGGGGCATATAGTTTCAAATTGAAGCCTCTCGAGTGGTATTTCAATTGGGTCTCTCTTCCTCGAGATGAGGAGGTTGACCTGGGGCTACGTGTTTTTGAGATTTTTCTCGACCTCTGAGACCTGGTCTCTTTCGGTTGCACTGCTTCCTTTGTTGGTGATTTCTCGTGGGTTTTGGGGGTAGTTGTGTCAGTCATTTTTGGGTGTAAGTGGCGCTGGTTTTTTTGTCTGTGGAGTATGTTTGTTTTTGTTAAGGCGTGGGTCGCGTGTGATGGCTGTGTTTTGTGCGGTGGGTACCTTCTGGCACGGTTCTGGGCACTGAGGGGCTACATTTATACGCATAACCTCCTCTGACGGCGGGTTGTCGGGGAACCACATCTCCTGTAAGCCGTTTTTTACGAGCATACGATTGACTTCGGTTGCGAATGTTCCTGGGCGTGTAATGTTTGCTATGTGTGCATAATAAATGCAGCACATAATTTTTGTGGAGTGCTCGTTTTCTATGTGAAGATAGGTTCTTTGGTTATTCGTTTCGGCAGTAGCGGCTTTTGCGACTTTGGCGTATGTTAAATTCACCCCTTTCTCCTCTGTTTCATGTCGTAACTTTGTTTCTTTGAGGATTTCCGATTTCCTGATCGGGCATGCCATGGACATAGTCCGGTGGGGGCCTTCACAGTTCAAGCATTTTGGTGATGTACTCTTGCAGTCGCGCCAAAAATGGTTGCGACCTGCACATATGGAGCAAAGGGTTAGGTCTTTTTTCTCAGGATAGCTTGAGGTGGTATGTTTGCCGTATTTATAGCACCTGAAGCACATTTGTAAATCGACAAACTCTTCCCTCTCAATTTGATCCGAGCAGACTCTAACACTGAACAACAGTAAGCCTAGTTCTTTTGCCTTTTGCGCCATAACCGTATCCTCGAAGACAACCTTGAAGACGTGCGTGTATGTTTTAAATTTTAAAACCTCAGCAACTTTCGCCCAAGGGTGGTTCCTTTCCAATTCGTTTTTAATGTCTTCTGCTGAGTGGCTCCCAACCCAAGAGTCGAGGCACCTGCAGATGACACTACGGTGTGTCTTTATTAGGTTTATCATTTTGAGGCATTCAACTGCCTTGCTTGAGGTTAAGGCCTCACAATCAGCCTCCCTCGCACAAATGGCAGAGTATCCATTCGGGATGTCTATCAGTCGAACCAGTGCAATTTTTATATTACTATATATTTTTTTCGAAAACCGTACCTCTATCCGGCTTCGGGCCCTCCGAGAGGACCCGAAGAGTTATCCGAAGGGTTTTTCTCATTTTACACTCATCCCAACTCTTACTGGGTGTTTACACATGGGAGAAAGAATAGGAAAAACACTTGTATAGGAAAGTGGTGAGGGAGAAAGAGGTGGAGGAGATCAGAGGGCCAATGTCCAAATAAAATTATCACTTTACCTCAATACAATAATCCACGTAGGAGCGAAGATCCGTCCCCGCAGCGTCGTAGAACAAAAAAAGCCAGTGGTCCACTTACGAATCAATCGATGAACAAACGTTCGCGCTACTATCAACAAGTTAAATCACTCTATTCACTATCTCGCTAAAAATTCACTGTATTAAATTTTTGAAGATTGCTGTCAAAGCGGGAGTCAACTTGATAAAGCAGTCAGTCATTGGCGTAATTTGGATTGGACATTGGACATAATAAGAGATGAAAAGATAGAATTAGAGAGAAAAAAGTAAGAGAGTAAAGTGGTTAAGAAGTGAGTTTAAAGAATAGATGATGTGTAGAAGAAAGAATAAAAGATCCCTGGTGAAAGGGTAGCTCTGTTTGTTTTTTTGTTTTTTCCTTTGGATTTCTTTGTGTTATAAACTATAAGATTTATAGTTTATTTAATCAAATCAGCATTGCTGATTTGATTAAAGGTTCTCATCTTGATGATGAATTTTGTTTTTGGCATTCAAGCCTTTTTTAGAGTCGGGGTTTTTACATCCCGCTTTGGGTATTCGAAAAAATATTAAATTTTCCTAAATTTTAGGTTAATTTGAAATTTGCTTTATTTTGATTATTATTAAAAAGTTAAGTGAATTTGTTTCATTTGTGAGGTTGAATTTTAGTTAAAAAACTTTAACATTACACTGGTTGGTTGAGTCTCGTCTATTGTCGATCGCGTTGTGTGTAATGGGGAGTCACGTCACCGTCAGACTGTAATTTACTGCTCTTAAAGGGTCCTATTTGTCTGTCGGCCTCGATGTCTAAGTGTGCACGAGAGAATTCAGGGGTCAAGCGCGCACCAATGGCTTGCCATATCCTCTTAGCGCTCTCGTGGAGCGCCACGTTGATCGGAGATAATCCAACCGAGGCGTGGAGCTCCCTCTGTTTTTTGTGTTCTCTTCTTCGGGTGTTTGTAATGAGTAAAACCGCCTTGTTCTGGATGGTTTGTAGTTTCGCAATGTGGGTCCTGGCGCACGCATTCAACGGCACCGGGGGGTACAAGAGTCTCGAGCGAATGCACGCATTGAATATCTTGAGCTTATTTGAGCGGGTTAGGTCCATGAACCTATAAAACTCCCTCAAATCTCTCTTGACATTCGCGACTGTTCGTCCGATATGACTCTTGTATCCTCCTGTGGTGATTTTGAGCCCCAGAACCGTCCCTTCCGAGCAGTAGGGGATTCTCTCCCCCTCTACCCGTATATCATTGAAGGTCTTGCGAAACATGGGAATTATTTTTAATTTTTGGGCATTGGTCGAAATCTTCCATTTCCTCTCGAAAGAGTTGATGTTGGAAATCTCCCTAGCCGTATTATTCGCCATAAATTCCCTGTGAACGTAGGCGGCTGTACAAATTTGCGATATATCGTCAGCGAACTGAACGTATATCGTACCTTCGGAAAGAGGTTGTGGTAGGTCACGTGTATATATGTTGTATAAAAGGGAGGAGAGACACCCCCCTTGTGGGACCCCAGATTCGAGCTCGAACTCGGGGCCTTTGTGCTCTTTGAACTGTATATACGCTCTCCTCTCCATTATATAATCGCATAGGATCCTTTCAAGTATGGGGTCGAGGCCCACTTGCAGGATCTTAAATTGCAAGCCTCTTTTCCAAACTTTGTCAAAAGCTTTTTTGACATCGCGGAGCACCAGGTCGGCATGCCTTTTACTTGCTTTGATGTTTGCAAGTTTTTCCGTAATAACGGCTAGTGCCGTGTCAGTCCCTCTTTTCTTTCTGAAGCCGTGCTGCTGCTCGTTGTGCAGGTTGGCTTCGTCAAGAAAAGAGTTGACCCTATTTGCCAATATTTTCTCGAAGACTTTGCCAGCAAATTCTAAGAGAGATATCGGCTGGAAGTTTGCAGGGCAGTCCGGGGGCTTTCCAGATTTGGGAAGGAAGATCATCTTGGCCACTTTCCACTGGTCGGGAAAATAGCCTGTGTTCAGAGCGGCATTCATGATGTTAAGAAGCCCACTCAGAACATTAGGCGGGGCCTTAATGAAATTCTCCCTGGTCAGCCCCGTGGTACCCGGTGCTCTTTAACGAAAGGATTTTAGTGCGGCGGAGAACTCTTGGGCAGTAATTTTACTCCCATAGCCCTCCATCGCCCTTTCTTGCGATACACAATGATGAGGGGAGGTTTTATGTATTTGCATGTTTAGCTGTTGGATAATGTCATTTTCGAATTCGATGTCATAATTGTCATTTTCTTCGGGGGTAATTTTAAAGATTGAATACCAGAAAATCCTAAAAATTTCCTCAATCTCTGTAGTCTCGTCAATTTCTTTGTCGTCACGTTTAAGTACAATTTTCTTTTGAGGGGGTTGTCCTTTTAACCGTTTGTAAGTCTGCCAAAAAGTTCGTGCGTCTCTCTCTATGTCAAGTCCCTCAATTAGTCCGTCCCATACCTGTATTTGTTGGTCTGTAATGAGTGTCTGGAGTTCGTCTTTTATCTGTCTAATTCGTCTATGGGAGTTGTGGTCGGGGCCTATCAGCGCTATTACATTGGACAGGTCCTTATGTTCCTGGGCCAGGGCTTTCATGGGAGGAGTCCAAATAGGAGCTGGAAGGGTTTTATATTTAATGCGGGGAATGCTATTTTTATCTGCTTTTATAAGGTCAGTGATTTTATCCAGCTCTTCATCTATCTCTTCTAAATTTGCATCTATTAAAGGGTCTGGGATATAATTTAGAAGGTAGTTTCTGTAGCTTTCCCAGTCCGCCTGCTTATAGCTTTTGCGTTCTGGGATTGCAATTTGAATGGGATTTACGCCAATTATGATTCTAACTGCCTGGTGGTCGCTTGGAATAACGGGACCTGGTTCAATGTAATAGTTATATGGAAACCTGATACTGGATAAAACAATATCAGGCTTCGTTGCTGCATTACCTTTAATAAATGTCGGGAATTCTGGTCCAATTCTAGTCCCGTATTTTCTGTCTAGTAGGAATTCAATGTTCCTACCCGCATTGTTGTAGGAGGTATACCCTGACGCTGCACACCTTGCGTTCAGATCTCCAGCAAAGATTACATTCTTTTTATGGCTGAAGACCTGTAGAAGGTTATGCAGGGGTACATAGCCGCGTCTTGGGGGTTGGTACCCCGTGGCCACGACTAGACCCCCCAGGGTAGTGCCTACCTCAATGGCAAGGTAGGATTCGTCTAAGTCTGGTAGTCTTTTGTATTTTATACCTTTTTTGACGGCTATTGCGCAGCCGTCATACCGTTCCTGACTATGATTTTTGCTTGTGACGTCGTATTGAAAAATTTTTATTTCTTTATGAGCTGTCATTCCATGTTCGTTAATAAGTATTATGTCGGGGTCATTTTGTCGCAAGATGTTGCCATAGATGGAACCTTTTCCGTCCCACCCATCGACATTCATCTGTATTATTGTTAGTCTGTCAGTCATTTTGTGTAACGTTTTGGGGTTTTTTATGTATGTGGGATTAAAGTGGTCGCTTATTCGCGGTCCACTTTAGCCCCATGTGGTGTACTGGGCGGGGTGCGCTCCCTGCCATCACGTTTTTTCCTGAATTCTGTATCCGTGATTGTATGGAAGCAGTCGGTGGTCAGTTTAACCATGTTTCTCGAGAGAGCCTCCTCAACTTGCCGTTCCGGCACTGAATCGGAGCATTCCCACTTGTATCTTCCGGTTTTTAGGCCATCGGATACTTCGTGAGACTCGATTTCAGCGGGGAAAGGGGCCGATTCGGGAGCATAAAGTTTCAAATTGAAACCTCTCAACTGGTATTTTAGGGTCTCTCTGCCTCGAGATGAGGAGGTTGACCTGGGGCCACGTGTTTTTGATGTCTTCCTCGACCTCGGAGACCTGATCTCTTTCGGTCGCACTGCTTCCTTTGTTGGTGTTTGTTCTTGTGTTTTTGGTGTAACTGTGTCAGTTTTTTGGGGTGTGAGTGGCGCTTGTTTTTCTGTCTGTGTCGTATTTTTGTTCTTGTTGAGTCGTGGGTCACGTGAGATGGCTGTGTTTTTCGGGGTGGGTACCTTTTGGCACGGTTCTGGACACTGAGGGGCTACACTTATGCGCATAACCTCCTCTGACGGCGGGTTGTCGGGGAACCACATCTCCTGTAGGCCGTTCTTTACAAGCATACGATTGACTTCGGTTGCGAAAGTTCCTGGGCGTGTTATGTTCGCTATGTGTGCATAATAAATGCAGCACATAATTTTTGTGGAGTGTTCGTTTTCAATGTGGAGGTATGTTCTCTGGCTGTTTGTTTCGGCGATAGCGGCTTTAGCGACCTTGGCGTAGGTTGAATTAACCTTTTTTTCCTCAGACTCGCGTCTTGAGTTGGTTTCTTTAAGGATTTCAGCTTTTCTGATCGGGCACGCCATGGACATAGTCCGGTGGGGGCCTTCACAGTTTAGGCATTTCGGTGTTGTTGTGCTTTTGCAGTCGCGCCAAAAATGGTTGCGACCTGCACATATGGAGCAAAGCGTCAGGTCTTTCTTTTCTGGACAGTTTGAGGTGGTGTGTTTGCCGTACTTATAGCACCTAAAGCACATTTGTAAGTCGACAAACTCCTCCCTCTCTATCTGTTCCGAGCAAACTCTTACACTGAATAACAATAGTCCTTGTTCCTTTGCCTTTTGCGCCATAGCCGTATCTTCGAAAACAACCTTGAAGACGTGCGTGTATGTTTTGAATTTCAAAACCTCAGCAACTTTCGCCCAAGGGTGGTTCCTTTCCAGTTCGTTTTTAATGTCATCCGCAGAGTGGCTCCCAACCCAAGAGTCGAGGCGCCGGCAGATGACACTACGGTGTGACTTAATTTGGGGTGGCGTGTGTGGTTTCAAGTTAATCGTCTTTAGGCATTCAACTGCCTTGCTTGAGGTTAAGGCCTCACAGTCGGCCTCCCTCGCACAAATGGCAGAGTAACCATTGGGAATGTCAATAAGTCGGACCAGTGCTATCTTAATGTTTGTATATATTTTTTCGAATACCGTTCCTCTGTCTGGCTTCGGGCCCTCCGAGAGGACCCGAAGAGTTATTCGAAGGGTCTCTCTCATGTTTTAACCATCCCAACTCTCTCTAAGTGTTTACACATGTGAAAAAAAAAATATATGAAAAGACACTTGTATAGGATAGTGGTGAGGGAAAAAAAGAGGTGGAGGAGATCAAAAGGGTCAATGTCCAATACAAAAATCACTTTACCTCAATATATTGATCCACGTAGGAGCGAAGATCCGTCCCCGCACCGTAGCAAATCAAAGCAAGCCAGTGGTCGATGTATGAATCGGTCGATGAACAAACGTTCGCGCTACAATCAACAAGCTAAGTCACTCTGTTCACAAATCTCGCTAAAATTCACTTTATAAATTTTTTGTAGATGGCTTTACAAAGCGGGAGTCAGCTTGGGAAGGCAGACAATAGCAGTCTCATTCATTGGCGTAAATACATTTGAATTTTCCTTTTAAATAACGACGTCCCTCTCGTATGACCGAACCGTTTCCCTGCTCGCGGCGTGAAATCTCGTTCGGCGCATTTATGGCTTGGGGGCAAATAACTTCCATACTATATAGGTTGCGGAGGCTCTCATTTACAATCCTGCCCAGCTTCGAATTACCCAGAGAATTAAAATGTATACCATCATTAAAAAAAGTGACGGTCTGTCCTGAAAATGATTCTAAAAATTATAAAACTTGACTCCCATTTCCTGACATAAACGTTTGAGACATTCATTAGTGTAAATTAACCTTGACTGCATTCTCAGAGTCGCTCTTAATCTTGGAATTATCCCAATTAAAATTTTTTTGTTTTGTCGTCATGGCTCGTACTAAGCAGACAGCTCGCAAGTCTACCGGAGGTAAAGCTCCGCGTAAGCAATTGGCCACGAAGGCAGTGTAAACTCTTTGTGTAAAATCAAGTGGAGAGGCGGACGCATATAAAAGCGGTCCGCAATAAGTGTTAAATTTTTATTAGTGCAAAACTACGTACACACACCTCTTTCAAGAACAGCCACTAGAAGAGGGGCCCCAGCATGGGGGCAGCCCCTCAGGACTGCAAAAGGATCCCCCTCCGTACCATAGGGGGGGCACCTAAACCGGAAAAAATGGAAGTGATACAAACAATTTATAAAAAGATCCACGTGGTGCTGATCAGACTCCTCGACACTCCCAATGGTTATGCAACCATTTGCAGCACAATGGGGGACGTCGAGAGGCTGGTCTCCGACGAAGCTCAAGCTCATCTCCAGAAGATTGGGCTTGAAGCAAGTGTACCGCAGGAAATCCTGGCCCAACGAACCCTCATATTGACAAAACTAGACCCAATCTTTACGGAAAATTCCTGTGAAGATATAAAGAAAGAACTTGAAGCGAAACAAGAGTGGGCCTGCATCACAGCAGTGTCCAAGTTCGGTAAAGGTAACGGCGTGGTAAAAATTGTCTTCAGTACCATCGATATGGCAAACCGAGCCAAAAACGAGGGGCTTCTCGGCTTCTACCTAAAGGTCAGCCCGGAACAGATAGTCAAAGAAGAGTACATTCAAATCGACTGCTGCTTCAAATGCTATGCAGTCGAAAAACACGCTACAAAAGATTGCACAATTGCCGACCCTGCATGCTCCAACTGCGCCAAAACCGGACACGGTTGGAAGGAGTGCAGGGAAAGGGTGCAAAAATGTGTTAATTGTGGGGGTGACCACAGGGCCCTGGCCATGAGGTGCCCAATCCGAAAAGAAGCCATCCGCAAGAAAAGAGATAAGCTAAGAGATGAAAAAGAAGAGGAAAAAAACCACGACAGCAAGAAATACCACTCCGGCGCAAACAAACGGGATGAAGTTAGTCATGCCGAAGGAAGGGCAAGAAGTCATGGCCATGGTCATGGTTGCCCACCTCGGAAACCTAACAAACCCCGGTACCTTCTCGTCCCACCTCAACCTTCTTCTTGAGAAGAACGGTTGCAAAAAAAAGGTTTGGTTCCCCGAAAACCCAGACTCGGCGGGCCTTTTTAATCTCGAGTTCATCGAAGAAGGAAAAAAGGCCCCCTCAAGTAATGGGGTAAAGGAAACCGAAAGAGTAGAAGAAGAAAAAATACAAACGCCATCGGAAGGAGAAGAGGAGAAGAAAGGCGCGAAGAAGAAAAAGAGGAAAAATAAGAAGTCACCAACAAAAATACCACAGAAGCCACAATCCACTTCGGACGAGGAAGAAGAGGAGGAGGACGAGAGGCACGAAGGGTTTCCCCTCACCGAGAAAAAGGAAATCCTCGAAAGAGGTCTCTTTTTCGACGGAAAAGACGTGGGTCTACGTGTCTTCGGCTCCCCCCTGTCCCCGGCCCCCAAAGACGACCTTGAACTACTCATCATCGGCCTAGCTGCTGGTGAGTACAAATGGACGTACGAGGGACCATACTCCAGGAAAGAAGTGTCGGCCCTACTCTTAAAATCCCTAGTGTACATCAACCCAAAAGATGTACACAACGTAAATATGACAACATTCAAAGCCATAAAGAGTGGGCAAAAAACATCCCAAATCAAATAGTGAACACCGAAAAAGTGCAACCAAAGTGAAGAATAACTGTGAGCGAATAAAAGTAATCAAATTAGTGAAATAAATCTAATTCAAAAAAGTTATATAGTGAGAATAGTAAAATAAATAGAATAAATACCAATTAAGCAAAAGTCAATAAACTGTAAATTATAGACAACAATAGAAAATCTAGTCTAAACATAAAGTAACGAACAATTAAAGTGTTACTAAACTAAATTAGTGAGAATAAATTATGTAATAAACAAATAAGCAAAAATAAAAAATTTATACAATAATAATAAATCAAATTTTAATCAAATTAATGTAAAACTATATTAACAAATAACAAAAACAGAATTAATAAACATTAAAAACTAACGTAAAGTTCAAGTGTAGTGAAATATAATAATCTAACCAATTAAATAAGTGTACAATAGCAGTAATTTTAAGAATGTATGGTAAATTATCCTTAACCTCTCTAGCATATTTAAATTGTAAATAGAAAGCGTAATAAAATAAACTAAAATTAAATGAACAATAACAAACACATAACAACAGTAATCTTAAGAATGTATTGTATATTATCCTTAATCTTTGTATAATATTTAAATTTAACCTCCCAAAGTAAAATGATAACGATTTCCATGTCTCCGGGAAGCTATCTTTTCCTACTCCTACTCAGTGCTTTTACCTCCTCTGCTAAATCTATTTTCACCACTATTTTCTATCATTCCAACTACATATGATGTATGTAATTACCTCTTCTTGTATTTATTACTTAATAAACCGTTGTTGTTGGAATTATCCCAATTACCCCAACTCTATTCGCCTTCGCTTTGGCCGCATAATTAGGTCCCTTGCTCGATGAACAATCTCGGTAGTTGAGCTGTCAAAACGGTGTACGTCATTTCCGCCCGCGAGTGTGAGGATAGCTCGATCTTCAAATGGCTCGTTCAATCTTTTAATTTCATTAACCACGTGGTTTATTCTGCCCCCCCCGATAGGCAGATTTTCTTTCGCTTAGCTGGATTTCTTGCTTCGAACTCAGAATCCTGGTTCTTTATTAAAGAGTCACCGATTAGAATACTGTTTCCCCCTCGATTGGAGTTAATAAGGCAAATTTATTAGAGCACGTAATTTCAAAACGGTGAGATGTTCTCGTTGGTCTAGCCCCGTTTCTAACCGGCCTAAATTGAGGTTCGGGCGGTCTATACGAGTTTAAGATACGCGCTTGTTCATTTATAATAAATTGCGGGTCACTCTTCTCTATACGAGTACAGTCAGTGGAGTGAAACTCGTCGTCGTGGGATCTTCAACTCGGCAAAGGAGGAAAATTTTCAGGAAAAAATTTCTCAACCCTGTGAAAATTTTAGAAAATTTCAAATAGACTATCATACTAGTCTGGCACAGCAAACTCACCTGTTCAGCTTCGAATAGCAACCAGAGGCTTTAACGCTGTGTAACACTCGGCTCGACCGGGCTCTCGCCCTGCCTATACGATCTTATAAGGAGAGCCGGACTGATTGGAGATTCCTCCTGTTTCTGGCACTCCTCGGTCGGGACGGACTGATTGGAGATCTCTCCTGTTTCTGTCTTGACTAGATCTGTGTAGGCACCAAGAGAACAGTAGTGAGCTGTGCTCAAACTCAAGTCAGGGTGAAGAAAGGTGAAAAATCTCTGCCCCGGAATCTCCTTCCTGATAAAGGAGGTAAAGTTTTGGGAAAATTTCTCAACCCCCCTCGAACTTCCACGAAATCAGGTCTGGACGGATTGATTGGAGATTACTCCTGTTTCTGTCTAGACTAGACCTCCCAGGGCATCACTCATCTCGACCGGGCTCTCGCCCTGCTTGTACGATCTTATAAGGAGAGCCGGACTGATTGGAGATTCCTCCTGTTTCTGGCACTCCTCGGTCGGGACGGACTGATTGGAGATCTCTCCTGTTTCTGTCTCGACTAGATCTGTATAGGCACTAAGAGAACAGTAGTGAGCTCTGCCCAAACCCAAGTCAGGGTGAAGAAAGGAGTTAAATCGCTGCCCCGGAACCTCCTTCCTGATAAAGGAGGTAAAGTTTTGGGAAAAATTCTCAACCCCCACGAACTTCCACGGAACCAGGTCTAGACGGATTGATTGGAGATTCCTCCTGTTTCTGTCTTGACCAGACCTCCCAGACCGTCCTAGCAAGCAAGCATCTGCCCGAAACAGAATCCTTATCCCCTCAACGCTGAACCTCCTTTCCGGTAAAGGAGGGAAAGTTTTGGGTAAATTCCCAAAACTCCCAAAATACGTGGCTCCTCCCGCTGTCAAGCGCACTGCCCCCTGACTCGGTGGCGGCGGACTGATTGGAGAGAACTCCTGTTTCTGCCGTCGCTTGGGTACGGGTCATAGCCCTGGTGGACTGATTGGAGATACCTCCTGTTTCTACCGGGGTTATAGCAGTGGTGGGCTCCTAAAACCCCTACTTCTCATCCACACAAAACTAACTGCGAGTGCCGGACCGATTGGAGATTTCTCCTGTTTCTGGCGCTCCTTGGCCGGGCGGACTGATTGGAGATTCCTCCTGTTTCTGTCACGACCAGTTTAGTGTTGGTCACGAAAACACCTTAAATGAGAAGTTACCCTCACCATGAACGTGAGGGGGGAGCCGCTGGACTTTCGAGTCCCGCTTAAACTAACCGGCAATCAGAAACCGGAAAAGGCCGAGGTATTCGAAGCCATATTCGATAAACTTGGCATCGGTCTCAAGCGCATTCTTGAAACCAACAGAGGCTATACGGTCATCTGCCACACGCAAGATGACCTTGAAAAAATTTCATCCGAAGCAGGCTCACAAGAACTCGGCAAGATCGGTCTAGAACCTCGACCATCTCTGGCACTAGCTGCAAGGAAAGCAGTCATCTGCAGAAGGGTGGACCCCTGGGTAGGGGAAAGAACGGCAGAAGAAATTAAAGCGGAAATTTTGAGGAACCATCAATGGGCGGAGGTGATCGAAGTCGTGAAATTTCGTAGCCTTTCCCATGTCTTCAAAATTGTATTTCAAAACATGGACATGGCTGCAAAAGCCAAGGAATCAGGACTCAGGATGTTCTCCATGATCATCTCCTCAGACCAAATTGAGCGGGAGAGGTTCTTCGAACTTCTTACCTGCTTTAACTGTTATAAGGTAGAAGACCACTCTACTAGCGCCTGCCCCGACTCTGGAAAGCCAAAGATCTGCTCGGAATGCTCACAGACCAGGCACGACTGGATGCACTGTGTGAGCAGCACGAAAATGTGCATCAACTGCGCTGGCAACCATCGCACCCTGAGCATGCAATGCCCTGTCAGAAAAGAAGAGCTGAGGAAGAAAAGAGAGGCTGCAGACAGGCCTAAACAATCATATGCCGCTGCCGCTAAAGCGCAAGCACTACCGAACACGGCGCCGACACAACCGCAGATAGTGCTGCAATTAAGCGACAGTACTCCCACCAAAATGCTGGCATGCATTTTACACGCTCACGTTATGAACCTTGCTTGCCCTGGTTCATTTAACACGGAGATGAATAAAATGCTGGCAGCCAATGACTTGGAGACGGTTAAATTCCCAGACAACCCCGATTCCAATAAAGTCCTCTCGGCATCATTCAACAATAATAAGCAGCCACAAACTGAATCCATTCAGGTAACCTCCAAACCTCAAGGCATCGAACAAGCATCAGCACAACAAAAGTCTGACGCCCCAGCAACCATACCCAACTCACCCAGGCAGAAGAAACCCCGAAAAGCCAAAGTGGAGCCCAAGATCCAGTCAAATGAAGCTGATCAGAAAGAAGATGACCTCGAGCTAGACGGCAGAGAGATCAGACTCACTCTGGCAATTAATGCACAAAACATTGATAAGAAAGAGATCTCCACTGAGGAGGTTGCTGCCAGAGTCAAAAAAGGACTGATCAAAGTATGCTACAACGCCCCAGTCTCCGGTGAAACCATTCGAGCCTCTCTACTCGCGTGTAAGACAAAGCTCTACAACGAGAACTTCAGGCTCTATGACCCGGAACAGTACAAACAGATTAAAGCTGGCCGCCAAACGGCCAAAGATTAATAAAGACTAGCGGGATAGCCAATAGATACAGAAACAAGTTAACCATCCTGGCACACAGTGTGCAAGGATGGGAACCGAACAAAAATCATCTGTATAACGTCTACAGAGAACTGGACCCTGATGTTCTTCTGCTGTCAGAAACAAGTGTTAAAGACTTGGACAAGCAGAAGATCTATGGATATAATGTTATACAGAAGAACTGCACCGGCGAAAGATTCGACGGTGCGTTAATAGCAGTAAAAAAAGATCTTCAATACAGAATAGGCAACCCTATGGATGAGTCCACGCTGTCCATCATCCTAAGGTGCTCAATGGGAGACATTGAACTTGGTGCGGGATACCAGCCCCCTCGCAGGTCATATCTTCCATACCATGACCTGTACACCCTGTTCACTAAAGAGCACCCTGTCCTGTTCGCTCGAGACCTAAACGCCAGGAACAGAGCAGCGGGTTACTCCTCTACAAATTCAAGAGGCAGATCACTTGACCTCTTGACACGTAGAGGCGTTGCAGATCGCATTGGTCCGGACATCCCCACATTCTTTTACCCCGGGACGGCCACTAAACCTGACGTGGTGCTCACAAACCCCAACTTCCCGTTTCACCATCGTGTTGCGCCCGGACCCCTAACATCTAGCGACCATCTGCCTATGATAATTACCATAGCAACAGCCCCTATCCCAGTCCCAGTTATCCCTAGAAAAGACTTCTGGAATGCAAAATGGGAAGAGTACAGGAGTGCATTTCCAGAAGTTATCCCTGATTTGCAAGACGCATCCGAAGAAGATCTGGATGACGAGCTAACTGCTATTAACGACCTCATATCAGCCGCCGACGCTATTGCTATCCCGATGACGTCACACAAATTAATCTTACCCACAAAACCAACACCAGAGAGAGTGGTGCTACAGCATCGTTTCGCGGAAGTCTACGAGACCATCCTCAATTTGGGCTACTCCAGACCCATGGACTTTCGTAGCGTCCAAAACTTGAGAAATCAGCTGAATTTCCGAATAGGAACAGAAATTCGGAACAAATGGAATCATCTGATTGAGAAATTAGATACTGAGAGGAACCCCAAGACCTTTTGGTCAACCATCAACAAGCTAAAGGGAAATGCTTGCATCCCTGGCCGAACTGAAATCAAGCATGAAGGTACAAAGGCGGTCACTCCTAAGGAGAAAGAGAAGCTTTTCCGCGGAGTCTGGAAGAACGTCTTCAGAATCTCTGATGAAGAAGAAGAAGACTTCGACCTAGGCTTCGAGGATCAGGTTCTTGAGTACATGGAAAGAAGAGAAGGGAGGTTTGACCCTTACTGTACCTCTTGCTACCTCCGATTTCAAGGATCCTCTCAGGACGGCATTAAAATCTCAACCGAAGAGCTTGCCAATTCTATTTCATCATTTAAGTCTAAAGCCCCAGGGCTAAGCCTAATCACTATCAGGCACCTAAAAGAAGCCCCGGAAAGACTTAAGACCAGACTGCTGAACCTATTCAATGCGTCTCTTGCAATGGGATACTTCCCGGATGGCCTGAAGACATCCAAAATGATCTTCATACCCAAGCCGGGAAAACCATCTAACCAGGTCATGAATTATAGACCTATCTCACTGCTGGAGACCATTGGGAAGGTTTTTGAAAAAATCCTCAACAGCAGACTGGCTAAACACCTAGCTGAAAAGGACCTCCTGAACGAAGAGCAGCACGGGTTCAGGGAACACCGAGGCACAGAAACAGCGATAGCCCATATGCTGCAACATGCGGCAGCATGGCGAGCTAGAGGTTGCTGGATCGATGTCGTCTGCAGAGATGTAAAGAAGGCCTTCGACAAGGTCTGGATCGAAGGCCTCAAATACAAAATCTCCAGACTGAGACTCGCTCCTCACTTCGAAAAAATTCTCTGTAGCTATCTCGCCAACAGACGAGCAGTGATAGCATTCGAAGGACACGTAGGAGAATCCTTCGACCTTGCCTCCGGTGTTCCTCAAGGAGGATGCCTTAGCCCCACTCTCTACACAATCTTCACTAGGGATATCCCTAAACCAGCTGATGGGAAAACCCTCAACATCCAGTACGCAGATGATGTCACCCAAGTTGTGGTGCGAAGGACGAAGTCGGCAAGGCTGATGGCCATGGCCTCAGCGGCTGAAGCCGAGAGAATCTCCAGATTCGAAAGACGCTGGAAGATTCAGACCAACGTGGCTAAGTTCTCTGCAACCGCAATTGGAAGACAGCGTACCATCCCCTTCAAAATCGGAAACACCGACATTGAATACACTCCTCGCGCGTCTATTCTCGGTTTCGGACTCTCCAGTTCCGGAATGAGCAAGCACGTGAGGTCCCGAATTGGATTTGCGAAAACTGAACTTGACAAACTCCACCGATTTAAGAATCTTTCCACAACCAACAAAAGAAAATTATACATCAGCTTGGTCAGATCCAAGCTGGTATACCCAAGCATCCCACTCAATGTAGCATCCAGCAGGAACATGTCGATGCTACAAAGAGTACAGAACCTAGGTCTCAAATTCGTTACAGGCTCCAAATGGTACGACTTCCGGACCTCAAGGAGCCTACACGAACAAACAAATATTGAGCCAATCAACTTATACCTCTACAAAAGAGGGAAAAGCATCTGGGAGAAACTGGAAGGGTTTCTTCCAAACGAGACACTCGATGCTCTGGATCACGAAGAGGGAGGTTACATGAGTTACCTCCCAAACACCAAAAACGAAGAGCCACAACCCAGATTCAAGTGAGTTGAACTAAAAAAAAAAAAAAAAAAAACTTTTATACATATTCATATATGGAAGAACATACAGAATAATTGTTTGAGAAAAAAAAAAAAAAAAGTTCAACCATCACTACTCTGTTAACCTAGTACTTTTTTCATTTTCGCATCTTTCGCCCCCCCCCCCTCTCTGTGCTCACTATCTACCCCCTCTTTTTCACAACTTTCTACAACTAATACTAATACTAATACTTCTCTATACCGCTCGATCGGCGGCTCTGAGGGCGATTTTCGCTTCTCCGAGGCTTTTCGAAAGATGCCCGCACGCCGCTGGCCCGTTTGTCAATCTTACGGTTCGTTGCTTTTACATCTCTCCCGACAAAGTTAACCTCTGATCTAACTTCACGAATTGCGTTGGTCAGTTTTAGCTCGAATGCCTCATTTAGCAGACAAAACCGACATATTCTAACGTTATTAGTATTTGAGGGAGCGTATATTTCCTTATTAAATGAAGCCCGGCAGCGTTCACAATCAAATTTCACGACAGGCATTTTAAAACACTAAGATTGATTAAATCAAATCGAAATTTATGGAGCTAATGGAATATAACCGACACTAAATGTAGTTTCTATCTCTTTAATTTTACGACACGAAGTTTGGGCACAGACGAAGTAAATTTTTTTTTTTTTAGGAACACAGTGATAACATGTCTTAGCAGGAGAAGGGCTTAGCGGAGAGAGAGAGAGAGAGAGAGTTACAAGGAGTTACAAGGAAGTACCTTAAAAGATCTTTCGATCCATTCCGAGAAGGTACTTGTAAAGGTTCCCTATCCAATATATACATAAATAAAGTTAGGTACTACTAGTTCAGGACAAATGGACAGTAGAGTTGAAGGCTCTCCCCACCCTCCTCTCCCACCCGCCACGCGGGTCTGGAAAATGAAAAGATACCTGGTTCAGTTGAAATAAAGTACTTAACCAGGAATTTTATAGTAAAGTTGTTGAAACCTACCTAGGTATACAAGCATATATATATATATATATATATATATATTTTTTTTTCTCATTCGAATCTCAGCATTTAACTATAATATACAGTCATGTAGATTTCATATTTTGATTTCATTAAATCTTATGCATTTCATCCTGACAATAATGAGATTAGTTTTCTCATAGTTGAAATCTCTTCATTTCACTTGTGTGCACTTACATATTATTTATATACACCTACAATTATCTTAATATACACCTTCATAGTAATTCCATCATAATAACTGCACTTCCGTACTAAGAATCTTGTCGGCATAATAATTTATATCAACATTCATATATATCAATCACATTTTATTTACAAATTAATAACTCAATGTGTGTATGATTTTGTCAAGTTTATTCTTAAAAGTTTGCACAGTTTTACTTGATATAACATCTTTGGGTAGTTTATTCCATATATTTACAATTTTATATGAAAAAAAGTTTCCAGTTAAATTTTTCTTATACTGCAATGGCACCAGCTTCATTCCGTTGTTCCTCGTCTCGCAATTATTTAACTTAAACCATATCTCAGCTTTTACGTTCTCAATTATATTTAATATCTTGAAGGTTTCTATTAGTTGGCCTCGCATTCTCCGAGTTTCCAGTCTGAAAAGTTTTAGTCTCTCTAATCTAGTTTCGTAGTTGTGTTTTCTTAATGATGGTATCAGTTTTGTTGCTCTTTCTTGGACTTTCTCGAGTCTTTCAATATCCTTCGTAAGATGTGGGGACCAGAATTGTACACAATACTCCAAATGTGGGCGAACTAATGCATTATATAAATTCAGTACTATGGTTTCATTTTTACATTTAAATTGTCGTTTAATGAATCCTAGGATTTTGGAGGCATTTTTTTCTGCCTCTTTGCATTGAAAACTAAATTTAAGATCATTCGATATATAAACTAAGTCTTTCTCGACTTTTGTTTTTGTTATTTCCGAACTGAACAATGTGTATATAGATATTGTGGATTTCTGCTTCCAATATGCATTACCTTGCTCTTTTCTGAGTTTATTGGCAGTTTCCATTTTCTTGACCATTCTTCTATTAGATCAATATCTCTCTGAAGTTCATCTGAGTTTTCTTTATTACTCATTCCCTTTCCAATTTTTGCGTCGTCTGCAAATTTAACAATTTTTGACATGAGATCTATGTCCAAATCATTAATATAGATTATGAATAGAAGGGGGCCCAACACAGAACCTTGAGGCATCCCACTTAACACTCTTGTCCATTCAAAGGCAGACCCATTGATTACCACTCTGATATCTATTTCTAAGCCAGTCTTCGATCCAATCTCCTACTTTTCCTGTAATTCCAAGTGCCTGAAGTTTTGCAATCAGTAATGTGTGGGGCACTTTATCGAACGCTTTCTGAAAATCTAGGTATATAATATCGATCGACTTGTCATCATCATATTGCTCAAATACATATTGGAAGAAGTCTAGCGAATTCGTTAAACAAAGATTTATTTTTTCTGAATCCATGTTGGGATTCTCTTAGCAGCCGTTTTTATTCTAGATGTAATACAATTTTCTTGGCGATGAAAGATTCTAAAAGTTTCCCAACCACTGACGTCAAACTGATCGGTCGATAGTTTTTCACAAGCTCTCTGCAACCCCTTTTAAAAATGGGTGTAACATTTGCATATTTCCAGTCATTGGGGGCAATTCCATTTTCTAATGATTGATTAAAAATATTTGCTAGATGTTTGCTAACAACTTCTTTCACTTCTTTCAAAACTCTGGGATAAAACATATCAGGTCCAGGTGATTTATTGGCATTCATTTTATTTATCAAATTTATAACATCTTCGGCCGTACAGCTGACATATTCTAATGAGTCATTGCCTGTATATACAATGTTTAGTTCAGGTATATGAGAGGTCTCTTCGTTAGTAAAAACACTCAGGAAATAATCGTTCAATAGACATGCTATATCATAGTTAGAGAATTTTTAAACACCTTAACTATCTCTCAATGGTCCAATATTATTCTTTATTGGTTTCCTATTATTAACAAGAGCATAAAATTCCTTCGGATTCACTTTGCAATTCTCTGCCACTCTAATCTCTTCTTCTCTTTTGGCTTTTTTAATTTCTCTTTATTTTTCGCTTTAGGATATCGCATTTTTTTCTTAACTGTTGAGTTGGCTTGATTTTATGCATCTTGTACGTTTTTTCCTATCTCTTATCATAATTTTTGTTTCCTTGTTTAACCAAGTGGGGTCTTGATTAATATGCGCATTTTCAGTTTTGATGGGAATATGTTCTGTCTGCTGTCTAATAAAAAATTCCTTAAAAGATATCCATGCATTATTTGTAGCATATCCTGCCAGGCTTGCTTTGATGGCTTCATAATTTCCTCTGTTAAAATTGGGTCTGCGTATATTTTTCTTGCTTTCACAAGTCGATAATAAGATATCAAACTCTATTAGATTGTGATGACTTCCTTCGAAATTTTCACCGACGTAAATGTTTGAGAGTAAGTTGCTTTCAGTTGACAATATAAGGTCTAGTATATTGTTACCTCTTGTTGGCTTACTGACCCACTGAGTTAAGAAATTATCCTCAATAAAATCCATAAGTCTCTTCCCTTCTTTATCTGCTTCTTTAGTTATCCAGTTAATTTTTCTGCAATTAAAGTCTCCCAGGATTACAGCTAGCTTCTTATCTATTTGTTTTGTCAGTATATCATACAACGTTACATCAAGATCAGGTGACTGCTGAGGTTTTCTGTATATTAAATAAATGCATATATTAATTTTATCTAAATTTAACTTCACTCCAATCAGCTCTAGGGTCGTATCCAAGGCAATTTCTGTTGGGTAAAGATATTCACAGGCATATAATAACACGCATCCACCCACTTGATCTTTTCTATCTTTATTGAACATTTTGTAGTTTTTTAATTCAAATTAACCTCTAAAATCTCTGGAGTTCAAATTTATGCATGATTCTGTAATTGCAATGAGAGAGAGAGTTAGAAGGAGTTAAAAGAAAAGAAAGTACCCTAGAAGACCTTACGGTCCATTCAAAGAGGGTACATTTGGACTAGCAATCAAGCGGGCACATGGCTGCTCAATTGTTTTGCGTCCCTAAACGGCCATTTTTCAAGACCTTGTCTAGTCTTGACTTGAACTGGTCAACAGATTCACTGTTGACAACTTCCACTGGAAGTGCGTTCCACTTACCGCAGATACTGTAGGTGAATTTTTTTTCACACAGATTGCGGTTGTAACGCTTCAGTTTAAGTTTAAAGCCGTGTTTGCGCGTTCTGTTCTCGCTCAGTGTGAAAATATCCCGGTAGTCAACATTGTCGAACCCTCGAAGTATTTTGAAAACTTCGATGAGCTGACCACGCAGTCTACGGGTTTCCAGCAAGAACAGATCTAATTCCCTTAGTCTATCCTCATAATTTTTATGTCGAATAGAAGGAATCAGCTTGGTTGCCCTGGCTTGTACGCGTTCCAGTCTCGCGAGGTCCTTACGAAATAAAGGACTCCAAAATTGTACGGCATACTCCAGATGTGGTCGGACAAGTGAGTTGTACAAACACAGTACAATCTCCTTGTTCCGATATCCAAACTGGCGCTTAATATAACCCAGCATCCTTTGGGCCTTTTTCTCCGCCTCAATGCACTGTTTCGAGAACTTGAGGTCACAAGTGATTGTTACACCCAGGTCCTTCTCAGTGTCGGTGGATTCAATAGCAGTGCCCTTAAGGATATACTAAGATTGGAAGTTTCTGTGGCTGATATGCATCACTTTGCATTTCCCCACGTTAAAAGGCATTTTCCACGTGTTCGAGCACTCCCCAATCTTCCCAAGGTCTTCCTGCAGGCGGGCAGTATTTCCATCCTTTGCAACGTTCATACCAAGCTTGGTATCGTCGGCAAATTTGGAAATCTTGGCAACCATGTCACCGTCCATGTCGTTGACGTAGATGATGAATAGTACTAGTCCTAGGACAGAACCTTGAGGCACCCCGCTAGTAAGGGGCACCCACTCAGAAGCCTGTCCATTCACCATCACCCGTTGCCATCTGCCACTTACAGTTCTCGATCCAGCCGGCTACTTTTCCGTCTATGCCCAGCGCTCGCACTTTCCGGAGAAGGCGACGGTGTGGTACCTTATCAAAGGCTTTCTGAAAGTCTAAGTACACCACATCCACCGCCTTGTCCTGATCGTGGTCACTGAACACGAAGTGAAAGAATTCCACAAGGTTAATCAGGCAGGACCGTTGCCTTCGGAAGCCGTGCTGGGAACTCCTCAGTAGCAGGTTTGACTCTAAATACGACGTCATTTTTTCCACCATCATGCTTTCCATGAGTTTACCGACTATCTAAGTCAGACTGATAGGTCGGTAGTTCGACGGTTGGCTAAGGTCTCATTTCTTGAAGATAGGAGTCACCTCCGCCTCACGCCAGTCTCTAGGAACGCATTCGGTCCTGATTGACATGTTGAAGATTGCGCTCAGGTGTCGTGACACTTGATCGCGCACTTCATTTAACACTTTAGGTAGAAACCCATCCGGGCCAGGTGACTTATTCGTCATTAGGTCACTGATCTTCTTTTTTATTTCCCCTTCGGTGAAGGGAAGAGAGATTTTTATATTTTTTTTTACACTGCTTAAACAATTAAATGTGGTTTACCGAGTTTTAATATATTGTAATTTTTTTTTTACTTTGTTTCACAATCCTTTAGTCTAGAGTAAACTATATGGTAACATTGAGTACTCTCTGACGTAGCAACTTCCTGGGATAGACGCTATAAGTGTCGTAATTTTTGCAGGAGCTGCAAGAGTAAGGACGCGTGGAAAAGACATTACTTACACCATATTATAAAGGACGCATCGTCGCCTTCGTTGAATGTAGCAAATCAAAACAGGATACCTCCACAGCACTAGCTATAGACATAATGGCAATACAGAGAACAATTACACCCTGGAAACAAGATTGCCAAACCGGTTCATCTCGTAGCAAATGTGGTAGGCATCAAATTTTTGACGAACGAGGCAGGCGCTTCTTGAACCGTTTGGTCAAGAAACCTCGGCGTTTCTTGACGCAACAGTTAACCAACGTGTTCTGTGAAGGTCCTAAAACGATTTCAACGAGAACTATGCGTTGTGAACTGAAATAAAGTACATATATGCAGCTGGGTCTGAATCATGAAGCCATTTCAGAGTACAACACACCGAAAAAAGGCTTCAGTTCTCCAAAGAACAGAAATACTGGGGTGTAGGTGATAGGAAACGTGTCATGTGGTCAGATGAATCTAGGTTTACCTTCGTTTAGATTGATGCGTTTAATAGAGTATGGCGAGAACCTCGTGAAGCATTGAATAGATCATGCATCGTCCCGTCTATGCGGGAGCTTGGACATAGTGTGATAGTCAGGGGCTGTTTTTTCCTGGGCTAGACATGGATCTGCATCACAAAATAAATACCCGGTACTATTTGAAGATCCTGGACGATCAAGCTCATCCCACAATAGACTTTTTCTCTTATGGTGAGGGAATATTTAGGACGAGAACAAGCGAATCCCTCGGGCTAACATCGTCACAGATTAGTTTCCCCAGCATTAGGGATCATTTCGTCTCATTGAGTGGCCACCACAGTCCCCAAATTTAGATCTCATAGATAATTTATGTGATGAGCTTGAGTGTATTCTGCGTGCCTCATCGTATCTTCCATCATTGAACGATTGTGGTCTACGCTGCTGGAATTGTGGCAGAATTAGAAGCTAGCCTGAACGACCTTTATTTTGGTCAGGCAGTGAATATATATATATATATATATATATATATATATATATATATATATATATATATATCCAATTAAAGAGTAAGTCTATTGAAAATTAAGTCAGGTCTTTGGGTCACACTTCAGTCACAACGGGATGTGACTAAAGGGCAATTTTCTCTCAATGGTGGCGGGACACTAAGCGATCATCCACTATTGTTTCTTGTGAATTAACTCTTGGTTCTCAAGGGTTTTGTCCGCAATCCTTTCTCTAAATACTACGGGATGGCTCTTTCCAATTCCTTTGGCCATTTTTCGAGCGGAAAGGACATCTCGTCCGTGTCCATAAGGCTTTGTCAAAAGTTGCATCGCAGCTGCCGTCGAAGAGGCAATCTCTAAGGGATTGTAGCATCTCAATCATAAATCCACCTGCGTCATTCTGCGGCACCGTCACCAAACAATCATCATAACGCCGACCAAGCCATTATTGATGCTCCTGTGCCTCATTTGTGACGGTGGGCTCTCTAGTAGGTCCTCCTATTATATCAGCGTCGCCTCCACGGTGGACCATTGGCATCTCCCGTACACGGAGCCCCTTGGTGTTTTCGTTGCGATTCCCTAGTATTTATACCCTGTGGATTCGTCAACCTCCTGCATGAGGTGGCGTGATATCGAGGGGAAAAGAATCTTTTGCTGGGTGCATCCCCCCAGGGAGTGTCTACCATTGGGGCAGTGGACCTCATAGACTGTGCACTTTCACGTTCAGCGGTCCCCCTCCACCTCTCTTTGCTGATTTTGTGTTGGATTTAACAAGTTCCTACACTCGATAAAAGAATGTTTATTACCCATCTTTACCCCTTATCCTTGTCTCACTCCCACCATAAGGAGAAAGTGGTGCCCGGTCTGTGCTAGTCCCATTATCATAGCTCTGCCGACACTTCGTTCACCCGCCCGAAACACTTGCGTCTAGTTATAGGCAATGGTGCCCCGTTTTTTATGATCCCCTACACGCACTTATGTCTACTTGATTTGGCTGCACATTGCAATGTCCACTCGCTCTACTTTCTATGCCACACAGCGCCATTAGAACTGACAAGTTTTAGACAAGCTTGAATTCCATTTTAAACAATATTAATGGTAATATATATATATATATACCCCACAACCCACAGTTTACAATATAGATATAATTGGTAACCAGGAGACAAATATGGCAACATAAAATATGTAAAAGTGTTCAATGATGATGTAGTCATCGCCGGAAATAATATGCACGAAAAGTTCTGAAAACGGACCTGGAGGTACACCAGTTTGGACAGGATCTCCTTTTGTCATAGGATTTAATGGGCAAAACGTTTGTGTGTGGGCACTCTCGCCATTGGCACCTCAAATATGACAATTGTAGTTCCTAAGGACAGGACATCATAGCACGTTTCCTTTAGCATCCTGAAAAGAAAAATATTACACTTTAATCCAAATGTCATACCTATAAACCTAGTTAGGGCTCTCAAGTTAAAAATAAGATATTTTCCATTTTCCTTTTCTTCAATGAATGAAAATAAATATGCTTCCTATTATCTTAAGTCTAGTAATATTCAATATTTAAGAACGGGTAATGTTAGACTCTTAAGAGATAAAACCCCCTCCCTCTCTGGGATCTTTTCTTCAGGGGTTGTTCCCAGAGAGGCTCTGGCCTTCTCGTGGCGAGGGGGGTCAGCCCTGGGCCCCCTAGGGGACCCATGGTGCTGCCAACAAGACTTTTAACATACCCCTCTTTCTTTCCTCCTATATTACGATCTTCCACTGCCCTTTATTTCCCCCTCTTCCTTCACCTATCTAGTGGTCCTTATCAATACCCGACCTCTGCTCGTTTAATGGATTGATTCTGAATTGTTCTTTCATGAAGGTGAAAGAGGCTGGGCATCTCCACCGCCTTCGTCTACCGAATGCCCAAGGAGAAACCCATCGTTGGCCCCTTTTCTCCGTGCGTAGGAGAACTCGGGCAGCCTCTTAGGGTTACAAAGATGGTGTGGTGGATCCGTATCCATTCTCCAAGAGGACATACCGGACGTAACTGATTGCATAGTTGCAGTAGTGCCGGGCCCTTGTAGGCCTCCATGGTGGGGAGCCCCGAGGGAGAATGCGAAGTTTTTTTCTTTTTGCAATGGCTAGCCATAAACCAAAAACCTCCCCTTCTCGTAAGGGTTCTCGTGCCAAACGTTCCTTAGCTTCCCTTTCAGCCTTTCCTCGCTCGTTGGACCCCTATTCCAACGAAGTAGACCCAGATCTTGATTATCCTCGCTTTCTTGTCATGAATTCATCATCTGACATCCCACTTGCAAAAGTCGATGTGTTTGACGTCAATGAATCTTTTGAGTCCCGCTGTGGTGAACCCCGCCGGATGTGGTCAAGAGGAAGTGGTGATGTCGTAGTCGAGGTGTCATCCCACTCTCAACACAACCTTGTGCGAAATCTATCTTCGATAGCTGAAATTCCAATAACTGTCTCGCCCCATCCGCGTCTGAATTTCGTCAAAGGTGTCGTCCGTTCAAACGAACTAAAGGACTACGACCCCACCCGCCTTCAGAGTAAGCTCAGTACCCAACGTGTGACACACGTACACAGGGTAACTAAAACATTAGGCTCCACTAAAGTTCCAACCGCCACACTGATTTTAACATTTGAACGACAAGAACTGCCGCAGTATATTAAAGCTGGGTACCTTCGTGTCCCGGTAAGTCCCTACATCGAACTACCCAGACGCTGCTTCAATTGCAATCAATTTGGACATGTTGGCCGAGCTTGTCGGCACTCTCGCTCCTGCGTGAATTGTAGCTCTGACTACCATGGCCCTGAATGCACCAAAACGCCCCACTGTGCCAACTGCGGAGGTACCCACAGTGCTGCGTCGAAACTCTGCTCTATATTTTTATATGAAAAGGAAGTTCTCGCTTTGCGCGACTCCCTACGTCTAGATATAAGAGAGGCCCGCCAGCGTGCCCGAGCACAAACCTCGCCACTCGGCCGGCTCTTCTCTGACGTTTTACGTGATGCTGGACAAAACTGACCATCACGCGCGAGTTCCGACCGGCCTGAAGCACTTCACCCTAGATCTACTCGCGGCGTCGAAAATATTCAGAATATGCAGTCGAAGCATCGCTCTCATACCGAGATAATTAATGTAGCCCCCCTCTCTCCAGCAGCTCTAGCTGGGAAAGACGCTCAGGGTGAGACGCTTGAAGACATCAGGCGCTATTTGAAAGAATCCTCAACATCGACCAGTGAAGGATCATCCACCCGGCCACGAGACTCAAAGCCTAGTGGTAAGAGAAAGGATTCCTCACCTGGGTCATCGACCACCAATAAGCGGGCAGCCTCTGGAGCCGACTCGGCCGAACCCCGAGAATCTCCAATGGACTCCTCCCCTATGGTTGAACATTCTCTGCCCTTAAGTCCGTCTCGCCCTTCACAGGACGTAGGCCCCATCCTGATCCAAACGATGGCAGAAATACACCCAGCTCCACACACCTCGCTCAGATCACCTGTTCGCCCCGCTCACCCTTCAAACCAAGATCCGATTGAAGCAGTTGATACTCCAACATCACCAACTGCGGCGGTTGGACCAACTCCTCAGACACCTAAAATACCCTCGACCCATGAATCCGGATCTACCGGCCGAAAATCCCTTCTTGATCTTCCTTTTCCGCCAGGTTGCGAGCCCGAATTACAATCAAGGGCCTCGGTCGGTTCTCAAAAACCCACGAAAAAAACCTCAGTTACTACTCCATCTAGGATTTCTCCCCCTGCAAAAGCAGGATCCTCAAAATCAGCTCTCCGTCTCCCAAGCTCTTTGGGAAGAACCTCAAATACATTATCGACCTCAAAAGAGAAAAAGATATCAACAGTGGTATCTAATCGTCACACATAATATCTTCCATTTTACAATGGAATTGCCAAGGAGTTCTTCCAAAGTGGGAAGAACTCAAAATTCTTTTGACGACTATCCACCCCGCTGTTATTTGTCTCCAGGAGAATAAACTGGGTATACGGCCCTTTCCGCCGGTACCCGGTTTTCTCACTTTCAACTAGATTGCTCCTGCTGGAAGCCCCTCTCATGGAGGGGTGTCAATCATGGTATCTTCATCCTACCATGTTTCTCTCATCTCCCTACATACTACCCTCCAAGCTGTTGCTGTGAGGGTTTTTCTTACTAAGCTTTTTACCGTTTGCTCTATTTACCTACCCCCTTGTTTATCATTGTCAAGATCCGACCTTTTAGAACTTATAGACCAGTTACCCTCCCCATTCTTATTACTAGGAGATTTTAACGCCCGTCACCCATACTGGGGTGACATCACTCGAAATGCCAAAGGCAGTGTTTTAGTCTCTTTTATTATCTGACCTTCTGTGTGTTTTAAATACTGGCGATTTTACCTCTTATCATGTCCAGACGGACTCTCTTAGCTGTGTTGACCTGTCTGTTTGTTCCCCTGATTGCTTCACGGAATTTCGATGGTCAATTCTTGACGATCTCCATGGAAGTGACCACTTCCCTATTGTCTTGTCGGCCCTTCAAGTTAGCCCTCATACAACCATGCCCCTTAAGTGGGACTTAGGTCATGCAGATTGGGAAGGTTTCCAAGAGGCCTCCTTCACAAATGCATCTTTGGGGACCTTCAATGGAGTGGACGCGGCAGTAAAATACTTAACATCGACTATCTACAATGCAGCAACACAAACCATCCCACGGAGGCGACCTGTCACGGGCCGCTCAACCGTGCCCTGGTGGACTTCGACGTGTGCAACAGCTATCAAAAATTACAAGTTAGCCCATGCCCGATTCCGAAAGAACCCAACTTTGTGCAACAAGGTCGACCGAAACCGAGCTCGTGCGCTTCGCCAAAGAACCCTTCGTCAAGCTCGCCGAAATTCATGGCGCAGATACGTTTCATCGATCTCCTCTATGACACCTACTGCTAAGATCTGGAAGAGGATTAATAAGATCAGGGGCCGTTATGCTAATCATCATACCCCCACACTCAACTTAGACGGTTCCTTGGAGAATGACGGCCTGGCGGTCAGCAATGCTTTTGCTGACCATTTCCGCGCCGTCAGCAGTGTCAGCCGTTACGATAAGGCTTTTCAATCCTACAAATCAAAGGAAGAATCTCATTCTCTCAACTTCACAACAAAATCTAACCTTCCGTATAACGCTCTATTCAGCATCTATGAGCTGCAAAGCGCTTTGTCCCTTTGCAGATCTACTTCCCCTGGCCTTGATGAGATCCATTTCGACATGATTCGGCACCTACATCCACACTCTACTCTCTTCTTGCTTGATTTGTACAACCTTATATGGGTGAAGGGTTTTTACCCGTCATCATGGCGCATTGGGATCATCCTTCCCTTTGTCAAACCTGGCAGGGACGGGTTGAATGCAGATCACTACCGCCCTATAGCTCTCACCAGCTGTTTGAGTAAGTTGCTGGAAAAAATGATATTGGAGCGCCTAAACTGGTTCCTAGAAGCCAATCACCTTCTCTCTCCATTTCAATGTGGCTTCCGCAAAGGTCATAGTACCCTTGACCTACTAGTACGTTTCGAGGGATCAGTCCGGAAAGCTTTCTCATTAAAGCACCGAGTCCTAGCCATATTTTTCGATATTGAGAAAGCCTACGACACAACATGGAGATACGGCATCTTGAAGCAGTTATACGTCTGGGGGATGAGAGGCCTTTTACCTTCATTTATTCAAAGTTTTTTAGCATCTCGATCCTTCAATGTACGTGTTGGAGACGTATACTCTGACCTGCAACCCCAAGAGGAGGGAGTCCCTCAGGGCAGTGTTTTAAGTGTCTTATGTTTTATAATTGCCATCAATGATATTATTTCGTCTCTCCCAGAAGGTGTATCGGCAACTCTGTTTGTCGATGATTTAGCACTATACTGTTCCTCACCTCGCCTTTCATCAGCAGCGCGTCGGCTACAACTGGCGGTCGATGCTGTATCCTAAAGAGCACAACTTAAGGGATTCCGCTTTTCCACGACCAAAACCAAAGCAATGTATTTTCACCGAGGCAGAGGGGTTCTTGTTCCGCCATCTATATCCCTACAAGGCGAAGAAATAGAGTTCGTCTCCGAGTTTCGGTTCCTTGGCGTAACTCTCGATCCAAAGTTATCCTGGTTACCACACCTACGCCGACTTCGAACAGGCTGTCTGCGGGCTCTAGACATTTTGAAAGTCCTCACACACTTCGTGGGGCAGTGACCGACAAACATTGTGGACATTATACACATCCCTCGTTCAATCCAAATTGGATTTTGGCTGTCAAATTTACTCATCGGTTTCCCCTTCAGCCCTTAAAATGCTGAACCCCATTCGAAACCTTGGAGTTCGCCTTTCTAGTGGAGCCTTCCGTACTTCTCCTGTTAACAGCCTTTACTGCGAGAGTGGGGTACTCCCTTTGCCCTACCATAGACTCCAAATCTGCATGCGATACCTCTGCCGAGTACAGCAAGCCCCTGTATCAGAGGTCTACAGATGCCTGTATGCTGCCGAATCAACGGCGGCATATGATAAGTTGCCATCTTTACCCCGCCCTTTGAACCTTCGCATAGGAGATCATCTCTCTAACCTGGGTGCTCCAAGGGTCCTTACCCTTCCATCCTTACTGAACCCTAGGTGGCGTGCTCCTCTCCTCACAGTATGTACCAACATGTGGAGCCTGGAGAAGTCCTCCATGGACCCTCGCATCATTAAAAGCCTGTTCTTAGAGCATTCGATCTCCCACAAACAATGCTGCCCACTCTACACGGATGGCTCTAAGTCGGACGGTGGCGTGGGCACCGCAGCCATCTACCCTGGAGGAGAATTCTTAACTTTATATTTGCCGCCAGCAGCATCCATTTTTACCGCTGAACTTTCAGCAATCCTTTTAGCCTTTAGACTCATCCAAATTTTACCTTTTAGTGATTTTGTCATTTTTTCCGACTCAAGGAGTGTCTTACAATCAATTAGATCTTTTAATGCGTCCCATCCCGTGGTCACAGAAATTTGCAACTGGCTGATCCAAAATGCATCCCGATATAGAATTATTTTTTTGCTGGGTTCCTGGGCATGTGGGGGTCCTGGGCAACGAGAAGGCTGATCGGCTGGCCCGCTCAGCACATTCTGTGTCCCCTGAGAACTCTGCTCTGCCTTTTAGGGACTACTTTCCTTCAATAAGAAAGTATATTTTTCAACTGTGGCAGAATGAATGGGATGACTGTTCATCATCCAAACTATACAAAATAAAAAATTCTATTCGCTCTTGGCCCTCGAGTCGTCATAGAATGCGGTCGTTGGAGGTGGCCCTTTGCCGAGTTCGCATTGGCCACACGAGACTTACTCACGGCCATCTTGTTTCGGGTGATGCCCATATCAGCCCTCGCTGTCGTTTTTGTGGTGGGGACCAATCGGTTGCCCACCTTTTATTGGATTGTAGCCATTTTACCATTCTCCGGTTGTCCTGTTTCCCGACCCTTTTAACTATTCCTCATTGGACATTGGACATAATAAGAGATGAAAAGATAGAATTAGAGAGAAAAAGTAAGAGAGTAAAGTGGTTAAGAAGTGAGTTTAAAGAATAGATGATGTGTAGAAGAAAGAATAAAAGATCCCTGGTGAAAGGGTAGCTCTGTTTGTGTTTTTTTCTTTGGATTTCTTTGTGTTATAAACTATAAGATTAATAGTTTATTTAATCAAATCAGCATTGCTGATTTGATTAAAGGTTCTCATCTTGATGATGAATTTTGTTTTTGGCATTCAAGCCTTTTTTAGAGTCGGGGTTTTTACATCCCGCTTTGGGTATTCGAAAAAATATTAAATTTTCCTAAATTTTAGGTTAATTTGAAATTTGCTTTATTTTGATTATTATTAAAAAGTTAAGTGAATTTGTTTCATTTGTGAGGTTGAATTTTAGTTAAAAAACTTTAACATTTCACTGGTTGGTTGTCTCGTCTATTGTCGATCGCGTTGTGTGTAATGGGGAGTCACGTCACCGTCAGACTGTAATTTACTGCTCTTAAAGGGTCCTATTTGTCTGTCGGCCTCGATGTCTAAGTGTGCACGAGAGAATTCAGGGGTCAAGCGCGCACCAATGGCTTGCCATATCCTCTTAGCGCTCTCGTGGAGCGCCACGTTGATCGGAGATAATCCAACCGAGGCGTGGAGCTCCCTCTGTTTTTTGTGTTCTCTTCTTCGGGTATTTGTAATGAGTAAAACCGCCTTGTTCTGGATGGTTTGTAGTTTCGCAATGTGGGTCCTGGCGCACGCATTCAACGGCACCGGGGGGTACAAGAGTCTCGAGCGAATGCACGCATTGAATATCTTGAGCTTATTTGAGCGGGTTAGGTCCATGAACCTATAAAACTCCCTCAAATCTCTCTTGACATTCGCGACTGTTCGTCCGATATGACTCTTGTATCCTCCTGTGGTGATTTTGAGCCCCAGAACCGTCCCTTCCGAGCAGTAGGGGATTCTCTCCCCCTCTACCCGTATATCATTGAAGGTCTTGCGAAACATGGGAATTATTTTTAATTTTTGGGCATTGGTCGAAATCTTCCATTTCCTCTCGAAAGAGTTGATGTTGGAAATCTCCCTAGCCGTATTATTCGCCATAAATTCCCTGTGAACGTAGGCGGCTGTACAAATTTGCGATATATCGTCAGCGAACTGAACGTATATCGTACCTTCGGAAAGAGGTTGTGGTAGGTCGCGTGTATATATGTTGTATAAAAGGGGGGGAGAGACACCCCCCTTGTGGGACCCCAGATTCGAGCTCGAACTCGGGGCCTTTGTGCTCTTTGAACTGTATATACGCTCTCCTCTCCATTATATAATCGCATAGGATCCTTTCAAGTATGGGGTCGAGGCCCACTTGCAGGATCTTAAATTGCAAGCCTCTTTTCCAAACTTTGTCAAAAGCTTTTTTGACATCGCGGAGCACCAGGTCGGCATGCCTTTTACTTGCTTTGATGTTTGCAAGTTTTTCCGTAATAACGGCTAGTGCCGTGTCAGTCCCTCTTTTAACTATTCCTCAACACACCCGTCTTCGATTCATATTGGCGGAGGAATCTTTTAACCCGTCGTTTTTTAAATTTTTGTCACAAAGTGGTCTCCTCCACCTTTTATAGATGATATTTCTCGTTTCACCCTAGCGGCCATATAGAATCCACTTGGATTGGGCAGCAACCCACCGGTAACTTATCTTAAATCTTAAATCTTAAGAGATAAAAAAAAGGAGCCAAACCTTCAAATAATGATAAACATCTCTTCGACGCCCATGACTAACACAAAATGGACACACCAGTAGATCCATCTTATTAATAAGATCCGATTCTACATCTGGCAGCTCTGAACAATCCTGAGACATTGAAGAAATATTCAATAGTCCCTGAGCAGCCTCATTTGCTGTCCAAGAAGTGCTCGGCGATGTTAAACAAGCTTCTTGCGACATAGCATCGTTCAGAGAAGGTTCTCTGAATGACATTGACGTGTTCAATGCTTCTTGTGTTGTGTTGTGTTGTGTTAGAAGGGCTCATGGGCGGCGTTGAAGGTTGAAATGTAGGAGTATCTCCAAGTGATGCCATTGAAGTATTGGATGTGGGCATAGATTTCTTCCAAAAATATTCCTGCAAACTCTCACGCGCTTTCCTGCCGAGATAAATAAAGAATGCTACAAACATGGGCACTTGATGAGTTTATTCTTAGGAGGGAGTCGAATAAGAGTTTAAATCCTTCATTTTCCACAAACACATTAAGAGATTTTGATTAGCCACAAAAGACCTATTAAATTTAATAAAATAAATTGCTGCAATGCTTAAGAGAGGAATTACCAGGAAAGAGTGCAAACTCGAGTTGATGAATGTTCAATATGTGAAAGAATTTGTTCACCGTAGCTGTAGATGCACTCGCAAGGCCCCTTTTCCTGAGTTAAAGGGTATTAGGCGCCACCAACCAAAATACACCTGGATTAGTGTCCAGGGCCTCCACTAACTGGATGGGGTTCTCTGGGAGTTCAAGTAAATTTGCCCCCAGTTGTGCAAGCGTCAGCTATGTTGTCAATGTGTTGAGCTGTGTCTAGTGTCAGCGTATGAAGATGTTTGTGAGTATTTTTGGATGGTGACCGCATCCGAGCCTCACCAGGGCAAACAGTGGGTTTCGCGCTGTTTCTTATGGCTTAATATCTAGTCAAATGGTATTGATGGAGATGGTTCGGACCCCTGGATTGGGATGGTTTGTGTTGTTATTTAGTGCATAGTAGGAACCTGTTTATGTAGTACCAGAGTATTGTAAAGGCTTGCGCTCCGCTGAGGTCTAGTAAGGTATGCTGGGTGTGTGGCAGATGTGCTGCTTGTAGGGGGGCGAGCGGAATGACCCGGTGAAATGCCCGAGAGATACCGACGAGTGCCTTAATATAAGGGCGCCAAAATGGCCTCGATCTTTCGATCTTCACCTTTTTTCTATTCATTAGATTTTCCATTTTTCGGTCTGTACAACGATTCTGCGTTGGATTATACCCATTTGGTTTACTTTCTTATTAATTAGAAAACAAAATAGAAAAGCACTCGCGCCATTAGATTCTCTCTGAACACGAAACGAGTGGGCCTCTTGATGGGGCCTATTGCTCTTTACTGGGGGCGCTCTCAATTTCTGGAATAATAATAATAATGGGTTACTAATTACTGCACCCGTCCCCAAAATGGGAGCCAGAAATATAAGCAATACGAAAGAGTTATTATAAATATCAATAATAATTATTTATAAAAAATTTGTATGTGGGTTTTATGATAATTATAAAATTATAAATGTTTGTTTAGTTCCTTATATCTTCGTGTAGATCCAACCCAAAGGCTTTTAATCTAAAATTACGAGAAATTAATTCGAGCATTGTTTTCCTCTCTACATCTTATTATAGGCTGTTGTTTTTAGTCACTGATTAATAATTCACGATTACCTTTGTTAATTAATTAGTGATCATATGTTTTGCACTGCCACTGTCATTGAAATATTAGTTCATTGCAAAGAGCTGTTATTTCATCTACCATAATCTAGGTCGTTAATATTTAATGAGAACATGTAACAAAGGAAACTCTCTATGGTCATCCATTCCTTACGTTTCGCCACTTCAATAAATAATTATCTCTCGAAGAGATTTGCAAGAAATAATATATTAATCGCACGTTTTGTGACATTCTTGATAACTGCGGTCAACGTAAATGCATTTCATCAGATTTGTACGGTTAAAAGACTCATTAAGTAAGGTTATTAATTGCATCCTTATCACTAGTTATCCTTAACCATGTGTCATCTAAAGACTTAGTTAGCACCACCAGTGCGACTAAATGTAATTCTAATTACTTTCTTTTCCTTTCTTAGAATTGGAGAGGATAAACAGGCTTAATTCCTTGAGCAAGGCTGGGAAATCTCGAGTCCTTTATTCGGCTACATTTTGATCCACGGTTTCAAAGGGATGCGAGGGGATTTTTTCTGGCCATGGAGATTCGCCTCCAGGTATGATCAGTTGAGGCAAGTTGAGATAATTTGCTAGGGAGGAAAATAAAAGCGGCTGTTATCGAACGAGTCCTTAAAAGAGAACCGCTTCAATCTAAATGACGATGCAGTACTTGAAATAACCCCAAATAATTCTAAAGATGACAAGTACCACCAGGGCTTCCTAAAATTCATCTATACCCTAAACCTATATCCAACGAACGGATCCTAAAGTCTTGTGTATACTTAGTAAATTTAATTATATATATATATATATATATATATATATATATATATATATATATATATATATATATATATATATATATATATATATATATATATATATAAATAAATAAATAAATAGATTACGAGATATAACACGTCAATAAGCATAAATATTCGGTTGTACCATAATGCATATAAATGATTTTATTAGCAGAAATATCTGAATCGTTCCTAATCTCCAGCACAAAGGAGATAAATGTAAATATTAGCCTCGATTTGTTTACTCTAGATCCAGCCCGATCTTTCTTCATCAAATCAAACGTATCGGAGGTCATAAAAGAAATCTGACCTCGTACGGAAAACATTGCTTTGTATAAATACGGAGTGTCCCAATTTCATAAAACCATTGAGAGTTTGAAAATGTCAAGATAACGAAAAAACTAGAAACGCAAATTTAAACCTATATTATATATCTTATCAACCTCTTTTTTCCAAATATTCGGGTGAATAATTCTAAGGGCCTGGAGAAACGTGGAAGAGAACTTTTTTTGCAACTAATATGGTGATCGGAATAGAAATGGATGTACGAGTCAATGGCTGTAGGTTTTCTATAAATTTCATCTTTGAAACCTTGCAAATCATTTAAAATGGCTACTACTTTAGGGTCAGCACAAATCAAACATTTATATTCACTATATTTAATGCTTTTTAAAATGAAATCTAAATTCTCATCAGTTTCTTTCTAAACAACAGAGTGAGCTACTGGTTTCGATAGTTTATTTCCATTATGCAGAAGCACGGCTTTACTACTATATAAAGAAGCGTCAATGAAAAGTCTCCATTGACTGGGTTTATAATGTATATCTAATTCTTTAAAGAGACGTGGAATATTATTACAGTAGCATAAATTGTTGTCAAATGAAAGTTTGTCTTGTAAATTGTTTGATCGAATGCAAAACTTAGTAATTCGAACATCTTCTGCTACTAATTTTCTTTCTTTCAGCCACAAGGACAGTAATTCACTCTGTTGCTTTAAGTTTAGATCTCTTACAAGATCATCTAGATATGGTTGTGAGAAAGATTTTTGAGAAGTATCAACAGTTTCAGGAACATAAATTTTAGTTTCTGGTTCACATGATTCCATATCTAATTCATCAGAGTTAGACAAAACAATTTCTGAAGTTGGTTCAGGTACTGGAATATCTTTTGAGCGAGGTATAGGCCGAATAGTAGATATAAGGTTGGGATATACCACAGCTGAAGTGCACTTCGTTGTTTTCCCTAAAAGTATGGAAATTATGTGCATAAAACTTCAAGTTATGTACATATGTCTGATTACAAAGTGGTTTTAAACTTAATTAATTTTATTTAAAAAAAATATTACAGTTTACTACTTGAAAATATAGGTACAGTGGACAATATACAATTGCTTACTTTGTATGTCTACCAAACAGAAATAACAGTCAGTGGTATGATCTTGGAGCTCTCGCCATACGATTGGAACTCCAAATTGATGGCTTTTTCTTTTTCCTTTAGACCATTTTGATAAAGAATTAAAGCATGTCGTGCAACAGATATGTGGTCCCCATGGTTTATGTTGGTCGCCAATTTTACATCCAAAATACAAATTATATAGTTTTTTCAATAGAGAAGAAAGTTTTCTATGTATTTATCAAATGGTACTGAACCACATATGTAGCAGGATTTATCTGGGCTATCTTTACACTGTCATCTTGACATTTTAATTAAAATTGTTGCTTTTATTTAAAATTTCATTTAGTTTAATAACCTAAAAATAAGAAAAAAAAGACTGAAATTCGTTAAAATCTTCAAAATTTGACCAAAATAGAAATTGGCAACTCGCAAAAAAACTGGAGTCGTTTCGATAAAAATAACTTCCACTTTTGAAAACAACACATAAAACTACATTAAAAAAAAAATGTTATTCTAATTTTTGTAGTCGACAAAATGTTAAATTTTGTTAGTTATCGTTGACATTTAAGGGTTCATTAATTCCTCGCCTTGGCGGGAGGCAACATTTAGGACAATTAACGTAAAGTAAACAAGCTCTTAATCGTCTAAATATTACAAACAAACTTTATAATCAAACCCTCGGTCGGTTATGTATTTTCTAAATGTAACCATAAATCGACCCTAATATACTTAATATACAATCTTAGTATACAAACTTAATATACTGTAGGGGAATCGCCCTCCCCCCCATCCCCTCTGTTCACTCTTGGTGGAGTCACAAAGCGGTTACTGCAGAGACATCTCGCCCAGGCATCGGCGGGTCAAACGCGTAACCGCAGCGCTGCACCACACGGCGCTATGAAAGACCAATGCAAGATCTCCCCCAGGAGAGTGAGATTCAATTTCACGTTAAATAAGAAATTGGAGACGTGTTTCTCCCAAGCTCGAAGGCTAACGAGGAGCCTATGTAAGACTTGGTGGGAAAAACCGTTTGGCATAAGAACCCTCCTGGGGCCGTCCTCAAGCCTCTCCCCCCCCTTACTACTCCCCCAGTGGGGTGACGGTATAAATGAGGAACACTGAGGAAAATCGGGTTAGTATACGTCAGTCTCCAGGTGACGAAGTCCTCGGATTAAAACCGAGCTACCGAGACTGGAGAGGTAGATTACTTGGCTCGCCAGACCAAGAAGTACCCTGCAAGAGAGGCAGGGCTACCTACCTTAAGGGGCTAAGAAGAAGCTCATCCTCGAGCTAGTCCCTGGTTATCAAACCGAACGTTTAAGTTAACTTTAAGTTCAAAATACTCTCGTCAGAGAGACTCCTCATATCCTGGTGCATCTTAAACACCAGGGGTATTCCTCGTCCTTGAAGAATTAAAGAAAGAAGGAAAAGGCTCCCCCTCGAGCCCGTTACTCGGTGGCCACACCAAACTCATAAGTTAACTTGGTTGAGGAACTAGGTTAAACTTATTCTCGTCTGAGAAATCCCCCCTCCGTTATACTCACCCTTGAAGAACACTGGAACTAAGAAGAAGCTAATCCTCGAGCTAGTTCCTGGTTACCAAACCGAACTTTAAGTAACTTATTCTCGTCAGAGAAACCCCCCTCTCATCGATCCTCGCCCTTGAAGAAGACCCTCCCCGAGTTCAGTCCTCGTCCATGAGGAATTAATTAACGAAGGAGAAAAGCTCTCCCTCGAGCTCGTTAATCGGTGGTCACACCGCACTCCCAGTTAACGATTTAAGACCCAAGTTCGACTCCCTCTCGCCAGAGAGAGCACGACTACTTTGATGCCGCATAAAGCACCGTTATTGTTCTTGTCCTTGAAGAACCCTCCCAGGAATACCGTTTGGACCCCCCAGCTGCTACCCTCGCCAAAAGGACAGTGATCCTGCCCATCTACATCTGGCCAGACGTCACGCGTCGTGAGACGATAACATTCCTGAGGCATTTAAACTCCAGTAAAGTCCGTAAGCCTAAATCTTATATTATTGAGGCGTGTAGCGAAATTAACCAATTTTAGAGGGTCAAACTAATTGAATTAATTTTTGTTCATGATAATATTCAGAGTATTGCTGTAGTTAATGTTTAAATGTTGTGTATTCAATTGTTAAAGTTAAAATATAAGTTTATTTTGGGAATTCTTGTGCGTTTCTCTATATCCTTACGTGTTTCCAGTAGCTTTATTCTTTATGATATTATTATAATAATATATTAGACACTTAGCACTCTTAGAACAAAAAGGGGGGGGGGCATTCTACGACATATACAATCTCCGAATTATCTTTGTATAGAAGCAATGTTCTTATTCAACTTTTTCTATCTTAAATGCAGTTATCGGGGATGGGTAATTATCAGATGTGGATCCAAATCCGGTCGACTTTACGGAGGCCGACATTTACTGTAGAGATCCGCGGTGTGGATCCAACGTTAAACTGTATGTCCTAATTAAGACATATCATACAGTGTTCTTGTCCATTAAAAAAAGGTATTTTATACTAACATTCATGGTATAAAGGCAAGAAATAATTGATATCGAGTGAAGATATAAATTATATAAAGGGAAGATATAAATGGCATAAGGTGAGGATATAAATGATATGAAGGGAAGATATAAATGGTATAGAGGGAAGATATAAATGATATAAAGGAAAGATATAAATGTTATAAAGGGAAGATATAAATGAGGCGCTGAAGATGAGTAAAAGGAGAGATTAAAATATGATCATGGAAAAAGGCGGAGATTAACAGGGATCAACCCAATTTCCGGGAGGGTGAAAAAGGTTTTCCAGTTTAAAAATTGGGGAATAAAGAACAAAGAAAAGTTGCCCTAAAAGCTCTTCGAGACGCCTCAACGAAGAACTACACAATCTAGGACCAGCAAAGACCCTAAGGTCCGCTCCAGGCTAGTCCGCTACACTAAATCCATAACTACGATACACACTTATGTACGAGTGTATCTCTAACATGCTATATTTATTTATTATTTATTTATTTATTTTATTTATTTATTTTTTATTTTTTTTAATATATAAACTACTGTACACACTTATCTACGTGTGTACATTGTCATGCATATTAGCTACTTCAACCTAGGGGTGGGAGAGGTGATAGAAAGTTTTTCTTGTCAACTTCCGTAGCCCTCGACTGCTAGGGGTGAAAATCTAATTTTAGGATAGTAAGACTATTTATAGGATAGGCAGAAAAGAGAATGGATATCTAAGCTTTCCAACTACCGAAGTTAGACTAATAAGACGAAAATTCGTTGCTTCGTTTCTATTCCCATTCTTAAATATTGGTGTAATGTTTGCACGCTTGAAGTCTAAAGGGACTACGCCAACTTCTAATGAGCGATTGAAAAATCAGCCCTATTGAACCTTTTAAGGGTTTCCTACTGTTTACATAGCCGTAAAACCGTTTCGGTTCCTTCTTCGAATCCTTCGCGAGTTTTATTTCATATTTCCGCTTCGCATCTCTAACCGTCCGTTTAACTTCTTTTCGAGAATCTATGTAATTTTGCCGACTTATAAATGACTCATTGTATTTGAAATTTTCTATTTCGGTCCTTAATTAAGCTTAATATTTGTAGGCTAACCCACGGCGCTCTCATCGAACAATAAGAACAAGAACAAGAAGTTCAGAAAATTTATTAAAATTTTAGCATAGAAATTATTAAAGCAATTTTAAATAGAGAAAAAAAAAAGAATTATCATAGGCAGTCGGACACAGAGCGAAAGATTGCCAGCGAAACGCAAGCTCCTTCTCTAAGGAGGAGTCGCGAAGCTACTCCTCTTCTTTAAATAGAAAAAACTTTAAGATTCATTAATAGCACCTTCAATTTATCTTTAAAATGATAATCTAAACACTGGACTTGGTTAACAAACGAATATTTACCGGTTTCTTATGTCGTTCCGTATGTATTTCATAACCTTAGGTACACTTTCTTAGTTAAATAACTTCACATATAAGAATTTATGACTGCAAAAGTGACTATAGCTTAAATTTGGACGGAAAACAAGAATTATGTTACCCAAAGAGCGGCTTCTTAGGCAAAGCTTCAGTCTGTGGCCTCGGACCTATCTGGCTCCAGCAACGGTATTTTGGTCTAAGAAATTTCAAAGGTTTAAAAATATGAAACTTTTTGAAGTTAAATGTTATTATAACATTTTTTGGAATTTTTTAGAAGAAAAGGGATATGATAAGAAAAAGGTTCAGAAAGTTTTCCCTAAATTATTAAAATTAAGACAAGAATTTTTACAAGTTATGAAAAATAAAAAAAGACTTTCAAATTCTCCTGAAAATATTCTTTTTAACAAACAAAATCAATTTATATTTAATTTTTTTTTAATGAATTCTTACAATCTTTAGGAAAATCTGAAAAAGATTTCAATAAAGAAGATTTAGATCTCTGTAAAAAAAACCCCGCTTTGGAAGAAAAGGGAGAAGATTTCAATCGTTTACAAAAATATTATTGGTTAAGTTTTGTTAAGTATTTAGAAAAAAAAAAATATATATATATATATAAAAAATAATGGAGGTCCCCCCCCCCTTGTGCTTGCGCAGGGGACCCTCTATACTTCTTCAACCGGAGAGAAGGCTTACTCCTCTCCTACGCCTACGGGTGTAGGGGACTTCCCCTCACTCCCTTCTCTGGAGGTGCTTTCGGGCACCTCCCTATTTCCAGCGGCAGTCCCTCCTTTTCTTTATAAGGGGACTGCCAAGAAAGCCAGCAGGCAGCCCATTGCCGACCGCCCCTCTTGTAAGCGGCTCGGTAGGGCAAACCCCCTTAGGGGGGAGAGGAAAGCCAGGCCCTTTCGGTCGCTTCCCTCAAAAGACCTGCTGGCAAGGATATTAAACCTTGCCGGGGTTAAGGCTTGTGCCTCCCCACAAATGTCTCTTGACGCTGCCAAGGGGACCTGCGATGTCCTGGGAGAAGATGGCCAACTGGAGGCCCCGTCTGTGATAGACATGGTCCTTGAGGAGACCCAGCCTCAGACGGTAGGGCCTTCCATGGGGGGGAATCCGGGCTCGGGGCCAAGCACCGAACCCGAGTCCGCCCCTATGCAAGGTCCCCCTCAAACGGCTGAGGGCTCCGAGGCAATACAAGGAGGGGAGGGATCTCCTCCGACAGGTGCCCCCTCGACTACCAGGAACTTCTGTATTTCGGAGAGGGACCTGGCTGAGGCCGGCCCATCTGGCATGGGGGCTTCTGCCGGCGGAGGTGAGAAGCGGGTTCATTCCCCGCCCTCTCCAAAAAAGAAAAAGACTAGAAAGACAAAGAAGACTCGGGGCTCCTCTCCATCCGCGGGGGCTGTGGAGTAGTTTATGCGAGGGAACTCGTTGACTACTCCATTGAGGACATCACCCTAGAGCTGGCCGACCATGGGGCGGTCAAGGTCGAACGTGTGATGAGAAAACAGGGAGGGGCCTCGAGACCCACCCCTACACTCTTCGTCACGTTCGACTGTGACAAGCTCCCTGAGTCGGTGCGTGCCGGTTGGTACCGCTACCGCGTGAAGGCATTCGTGCCACTGCCGCGGCGGTGCTATTACTGCCACCGCTTCGGCCATACGAATCGATCATGTAGACGTGCAAAATCGGGGTCACCCGAAGTCTGTGTAAATTGCTCCAAGGTCGCACACGATAAGTCCAAATCGTGTGTGGCCAAGTGTGTCAATTGCGGAGAGCCGCACCCTGCTTCTTCGAAGCAATGTGGTGCATATCTCCTTGAGAAAGAAATCCTGGCCGTTCAGGCCCAGGATCGACTCTCATTCCGCGAGGCAAAGGACTTGGTCCTGGCGCGCCCGGCTCTGCCTGGGACGTCATATGCCTCAATAGTTAGAAAGGCACCCTCTGCTCCTGGCCCATCCAGGCCAACGAGCACGGTTGTTTCCGCGCCCATTCGGAGCCCTTCTGTGGGCTCTACCCAACCTGGGCGCTCCCCTGGTAAAGCTGGCGGCAAAAAGGGTTCATACCCTGCCCCGGCTAAAACCAGGGCTCCCCCCTCTTCCCCCAGCGTGACCGTTTCGCGTAAAGCGAAACGGCCACGCGCCTCCACCGAGTCGTTAGACTCACAGGAGGCAACACCCCTGAAGATGGTCGCTAGGCCATCTTCCGGGGCTCCTAAAGCTGTTCCCCGAAAGGAGGACAGCAACAAAGGAGCTTCGGCCCCTTTGCCCACGCCCCGAGGTGGAGCGAGTGGCTCGGAGACGGTGGTTCCTCGAAAAGAGGGCCCCCCGCCTCCGAAGCCGCAACGCCCGCCTAAAGTTTCGAGGCGGAGGGAGGAAAAGACTCGCATGGCGAGCCCAACCTCCCCCAATAAGTCCTCGAAGGCGACAGCGCCTTCAGCGCTTTGTCCGGCCAACAGCGCCCGGGGTTCTGCCCCCGGGAAGCGTACGGCCATTCCCGTGAGGGTCTTCAATTCGAGGAGGGCCCCCGCGTCTCCTCCGAGCTAGGCCTGGAGGGCATATTCCTTCAATGGAATTGCCGTGGACTCCGGGCCAACTGGGAGGAGCTGCGGAGGCTCGCCTCATCCCGTTCCCCGTTAGCTATTTTTTTGCAGGAGACCATGCTAGGCGCGTGCCCCCTGCCTGCCCTCCCGGGGTATAAGGGTCTTGCGACCCAACCACCGCGGGACGGCCGGGCTGGGGGATGCGCGGTTTACACCCGGCATGATGTCTCCGTTCTTCCTTTCTCTTTAGATACCTCCTTTCAGGCAGTGGCTGTGCAGCTGCACCTGGATAGGAGGTATACTATCATTTCTGCGTACATTCCACCGTCAGCTGACTTCGACGCGGGGGACTTTCGCCGCGTCGTGGCACGGTTGCCGAGGCCCTATCTCTTGCTTGGAGATCTGAACGGCAGGCATCCTCTCTGGGGAGATTACACCATAAATCCCAGGGGACAAGTCCTTGCCGATCTGATCGAAGAGCTTGAGATGGGTGTCCTAAACGTGGATGAGTTTACGCATCACTGTCCGAGAACCGCTTCATTTTCTTGCCTTGACCTATCTTTGTGCTCTTCGGATGCACAGCCTGATTTTGATTGGGGGGTGGTCGATGACCTCCATGGTAGTGATCACTTTCCCATTCAAATATCATTTTCAGGGCAACTGCCGCCTGAGAGACCACCTCGGTGGTGCTTGGCGCGGGCGCGGTGGCCTGCATTTCAGGAAATGACTGAATTCTCTATCTCAGTCAAGGAGTTTAGGTCGGTAGATGAGGCCGTCGAGTTCTTCTCCGGCAACCTCATCGCCGTGGGCCTGACTACTATTCCTAGGACGTCTGGCCGTTTTGCACGCCGACCACTCCCATGGTGGTCGGCCGAGTGTGAGACGGCCCTCAAACAGAAGCGTTATGCCTACATGCGCTATAAGCGCCGCCCGAACGATTTCACCGTCGCTGAATTTCGTCGGGCTAGGGCTAGGTTCCGGTATATTTCGAAGCACGCCCGCCGCTCTCCTTGGCGGGCATACGTGTCTTCACTTAACGGGAAGACCCCTTTAGCTGAGGTGTGGAAGCGAGTCAAAAGGATTCGGGGCAAGTTCTCGCAGGACCCCCCTCCCGTTCTCCAGGAGAATGGGACCGCAATCTCGGACCCCGCGTCCGTGGCGGAATCCTTAGCGACCGCTTTTTCCGCATTCTCTAGCCGTGATGCTGCTCCGCCTGCATTCAATGCACGTCGTGATGTCGCGGAAGGCCACCGGCTGGACTTTACCTCCAGAGGCGGAGAACCCTTCAACGACAAGTTTACTGTGAGTGAGTTGCGTTCCGCTCTCGCTTCGTGCGCGGACACCGCCCATGGTCCGGACGATGTCCCGTACGCCATGCTTCGACACCTGGGTGAGCGAGGCATGGCCTTTCTATTAGATTTGTTCAACAGGATCTGGGTGGAAGGTCTCCTCCCAGACTCCTGGCGAATCGCTACTGTGCTCGCCTTTCGCAAGCCTGGGGAGAGATCACTCTACTCCGACCGGTTTCCGCCCAATCTCTCTAACCTCTTGCGTGTGCAAGTTGATGGAGAAATTGGTAAATGTTAGATTAGCCTATTTCCTGGACAGCGGAGGCCATCTGTCTTCTGCACAGTGCGGCTTCCGTAAGTTCCACTCCACGTCGGATGCTCTGCTCCGACTGGAAAATGCCGTCTGCGAGGCTTTCCTTCGTAGACAGCACTACGCCACGGTGTTTTTTGATCTGGAGAAAGCCTATGATACCGCATGGCGATACGGTATCATGGAGACTCTCCACACGATGGGGGCGAGGGGACGCCTCCCAATGTTTATATCTGAATTTTTGCGAGATCGTCGATTCCGCGTACGGGTGGGGGGAGCCCTCTCCGGCCCAAAGGAGCAGGAAGAGGGTGTCCCGCAGGGAAGTGTCCTCAGTGTCACACTCTTTGCCCTGAGCATCAACGGCATCACCTCGGTGCTGCCGGAAGATGTTCTCGCTACGCTCTACGTGGACGACCTTTCGATCTCTTTTGGCGCGGCCCAGATGCCAACTCTGGAGCGCCGACTCCAACAGGCATTGAACCGCGTCTCTTGCTATGCCAAAGCGCACAGGTTTCGGTTTTCTTTGGCCAAGACTAAGGTGGTGCACTTCTGCCGCCATCCACGGCTTCACCCCGACCCAGATTTGTTTCTTAATGGGGTGCGCCTGGATGTGGTTGAGTCGCACCGTTTCCTTGGTCTTGTATTCGACCGACGCCTCACCTGGGAGGCTCACATTCGCAGCCTTAGGGTCTCTTGTACCCGCGCCATGGACATTCTCCGTTCCGTGACGTTCAGCGCTTGGGGCGCTGATAGGGCTACCGCCTTACTTTTTTATCGATCCTTTGTTCGCTCGAAGCTCGACTACGGATGCGAGTTTTATGCATCCGCAGCCGAGCGTTTATTGCGGAAGGTGGATTCGATCCACCACACCGGCCTTCGCCTTGCGACCGGTGCCTTCCGCACTTCCCCCATTGAGAGCCTGTTGGTCGATGCTGGGGAGATGCCACTCGCTCTGCGCCGCGTGCAGTGCATCACTCGCCTGTACGCGCGAGCCCGGCGCCTCCCCCAGTCGCCAACAGCTCTCACTGCATCCGCAGCTGATCTCGATGGTGCCTATGCCGCCGAGAGACGCCAGTCATACCCTAAGCCCTTTGGGTTTAGGGCCAGGAAACTCCTTCGAGAGGTAGATATAGCTCTCGGGCCGGTGGCGCCCCTGGTTCTGCCCAGGACGCCACCCTGGAGGGTACCACATTTGGCTATTTGTCGCCACGCCTCTGCTCCCAAAGCTTGTACTGCGCCGGGAGTATTGCGTTCGATCTTTTTGGAGCACACATCGTGTCACGCTGGTACCGTGCCAGTGTATACGGATGGCTCCAAGTCCCAAGAGGGGGTCGGCTTCCACGCCGTATCCCCTCTGTTTGAAGTCAGCGGGGCTCTACCAGGCGCTGCGTCTGTCTTCACGGCCGAGCTGGTGGCAATACACCACTCGGTACGGGAGATTACGCGACGTGCCCGGTTCGGAGACCGGATTGTGATTTATAGCGACTCACAAAGCGCCCTGAGTGCTCTCGGGGCATTGGAATCTCCGCATCCCCTGGTTCGCGAAATCCGTGACGCCACGGTTTTGGCGAGCCGGGCAGATGTCGAGATTATCTTCTGCTGGGTTCCTGGACATGTAGGAATTGCGGGGAATGAGCGCGCCGATGAGGGCGCCAAAGAGTCCGCGAGGACTCTGCGACCGGACCAGCGTTTCGCTCTTCCTCACACCGACTACATGGCAGGAATACGGGCAGCTCTTCGGACTGCTTGGCAAAGAAGATGGGAGACGGTCGAGGGGAACTTAAAGTTGCGTGCCATTGCGCCGCGACTGTTCCCATGGACCTATCCCCCAATGCCGCGGCGGCTTCAGGTTGCTTTCTGTCGTCTTCGAATCGGACACACTCGTGTGACGCATCGTTACTTGGTGGAGCGCTCGCATGTGCCCTATTGCAACGACTCCGTCGTCCCCCAGACTGTTCGGCATATTCTTGTCGAATGTCCCAGTCTGGGTGATCTTCGCGCACGATACCTGTCTCGGTACCGGGATGGGCGGGGTCGCTACCGCCTGTCCCTTGTACTCGGGACGAGTGCGTGCACCATGACTGGTGGACTTATTGACTTTTTGGGGGAGGCCGGCCTTCTCCCCTTTATTTAAGGTTCCTTTTTTTGTTATTGTTTTGTTTTAGATTGCACTCTCCTGCACCGGGGTGAGGGGGACCTCCCCCCGCTGCCGGAGATTGCTTCGATTGTTAAGTTTTTCAAATTTATATTGATTGTTAAGTTTTCATATTTTAACTTTAAAGTAGCCTAATTCTAGGCTGTCGTGTTTTTCGGCGACTTATGCCCAAGTGGGTAGTTGCCAGATGGGCTCTATAAAAAAAAAAAAAAAAAAAAAAAAAATACTGTCACCGCTTCGGCCATACGAATCGCTCATGTAGATGTGCAAAGTCAGGGTCACCCGAAGTCTGTGTAAATTGCTCCAAGGTCGCACACGATAAGTCCAAATCGTGTGTGGCCAAGTGTGTCAATTGCGGAGAGCCGCACCCTGCTTCTTCGAAGCAATGTGGTGCATATCTACTGGAGAAAGAAATCCTGGCCGTTCAGGCCCAGGATAGACTCTCATTCCGCGAGGCTAAGGACATGGTCATGGCGTGCCCAGCTCTGCTTGGGACGTCATATGCCTCAGTAGTTCGAAAGGCACCCTCTGCTCCTGGCCCATCCAGGCCAACGAGCACGGTTGTTTCCGCGCCCATTCGGAGCCCTTCTGCGGGCTCTACCCAACCCGGGCGCTCCCCTGGTAAAGATGGCGGCAAAAAGGATTCATACCCAGCCCCGGCTAAAACCAGGGCTCCCCCCTTTTCCCCCAGCGTGACCGTTTCCCGCAAGGCGAAACGGCCACGCGCCTCCACAGAGTCGTTAGACTCACAGGAGGCAACACCCATGAAAGAGGGTCGCTAGGCCATCTTCCGGGGTTCCTAAAGCTGTCCCCCGAAAGGAGGACAGCAACAAAGGAGCTACGGCTCCTTCGCCCACGCCCCGAGGTGGAGCGAGTGGCTCGGAGACGGTGGTTCCTCGAAAAGAGGGCCCCCCGCCTCCGAAGCCGCAGCGCCCGCCTAAGGTTTCGAGGCGGAGGGAGAAAAAGACTCGCATGGCGAGCCCAACCTCCCCCAATAAGTCCTCGAAGGCGAAAGCGCCTCCAGCGCTTTGTCCGGCCAACAGCGCCCGGGGCTCTGCCCCCGGGAAGCGTATGGCCATTCCCGTGAGGGTCTTCAATTCGAGGAGGGCCCCCGCGTCTCCTCCGAGCTAGGCCTGGAGGGCATATTCCTTCAATGGAATTGCCGTGGACTCCGGGCCAACTGGGAGGAGCTGCGGAGGCTCCCCTCGTCCCGTTCCCCGTTAGCTATTTTTTTGCAGGAGACCATGCTAGGCGCGTGCCCCCTGCCTGCCCTCCCGGAGTATAAGGGTCTTGCGACCCCACCACCGCGGGATGGCCGGGCTGGGGGATGCGCGGTTTACACCCGGCATGATGTCTCCGTTCCTCCTTTCTCTTTAGATACCTCCTTTCAGGCAGTGGCCGTGCAGCTGCACCTGGATAGGAGGTATACTATCATTTCTGCGTACATTCCACCGTCAGCTGACTTCGACGCCGGGGACTTCCGCCGCGTCGTGGCACGGTTGCCGAGGCCCTATCTCTTGCTTGGAGATCTGAACGGCAGGCATCCTCTCTAAGAGATTACTCCATAAATCCCAGGGGACAAGTCCTTGCCGATCTGATCGAAGAGCTTGAGATGGGTGTCCTAAACGTGGATAAGTTTACGCATCACTGTCCGAGAACCGCTTCATTTTCTTGCCTTGACCTATCTTTGTCCTCTTCGGATGCACAGCCTGATTTTGATTGGGGGGGGGTGGTCGATGACCTCCATGGTAGTGATCACTTTCCCATTCAAATATCATTTTCAGGGCAACTGCCGCCTGAGAGACCACCTCGGGGGTGCTTGGTGCGGGCGCGGTGGCCTGCATTTCAGGAAATGACTGAATTCTCTATCTCAGTCGAGTAGTTTAGGTCGGTAGATGAGGCCGTTGAGTTCTTCTCCGGCAACCTCATCGCCGTGGGCCTGACTACTATTTCTAGGACGTCTGGCCATTTTGCACGCCGACCGCTCCCGTGGTGGTCGGCCGAGTGTGAGACGGCCCTCAAACAGAAGCGTTATGCCTACATGCGCTATAAGCGCCGCCCGAACGATTTCACTGTCGCTGAATTTCGTCGGGCTAGGGCTAGGTTCCGGTATATTTCGAAGCACGCCCGCCGCTCTTCTTGGCGGGCATACGTGTCTTCACTTAACGGAAAGACCCCTTTAGCTGAGGTGTGGAAGCAAGTCAAAAAGATTCGGGGCAAGTTCTCGCAGGACCCCCCTCCCGTTCTCCAGGAGAATGGGACCGCAATCTCGGACCCCGCGTCCGTGGCGGAATCCTTCGCGACCGCTTTTTCTGGATTCTCTAGACATGATGCTGCTCCGCCACCATTCAATGCACGTCGTGATGTCGCGGAAGGCCGCCGGCTGGACTTTACCTCCAGAGGCGGAGAACCCTTCAACGACAAGTTTACTGTAAGCGAGTTGCGTTCCGCTCTCGCTTCGTGCGCGGACACCGCCCATGCTCCGGACGATGTCCCGTACGCCATGGTTCGACATCTAGGTGAGCGAGGCATGGCCTTTCTGTTAGATTTGTTCAACAGGATCTGGGTGGAAGGTCTTCTCCCAGACTCCGGGCGAATCGCTACTGTGCTTGCCTTTTCAAACCGGGGAGAGATCACTCTACTCCGACCGGTTTCCGCCCAATCTCTCTAACCTCTTGCGTGTGCAAGTTGATGGAGAAATTGGTAAATGTTAGATTAGCCTTTTTCCTGGACAGTGGAGGCCATCTGTCTTCCGCACAGTGCGGCTTCCGCAAGTTCCACTCCACGTCGGATTCTCTGCTCCGACTCGAAAATGCCATCTGCAAGGCTTTCCTTCGTAGACAGCACTACGCCACGGTCTTTTTCGATCTGGAGAAGGCCTATGTTACCGCATGGCGATACGGTATCATGGAGACTCTCCACACGATGGGGGCGAGGGGACGCCTCCCAATTTTTATATCTTAATTTTTGCGAGATCGTCGATTCCGCGTACGGGTGGGGGGAGCCCTCTCCGGCCCAAAGGAGCAGGAAGAGGGTGTCCCGCAGGGAAGGGTCCTCAGTGTCACACTCTTTGCCCTGAGCATCAACGGCATCACCTCGGTGCTGCCGGAAGATGTTCTCGCTACGCTCTACGTGGACGACCTTTCGATCTCTTTTGGCGCGGCCCAGATGCCAACTCTGGAGCGTCGACTCCAACAGGCATTGAACCGCGTCTCTCGCTATGCCGAAGCGCACAGGTTTCGGTTTTCTTTGGCCAAGACTAAGGTGGTGCACTTCTGCCGCCATCCACGGCTTCACCCCAACCCAGATTTGTTTCTTAATGGGGTGCACCTGGATGTGGTTGAGTCGCACCGTTTCCTTGGTCTTGTATTCGACCGACGCCTCACCTGGGAGGCTCATATTCGCAGCCTTAGGGTCTCTTGTACCCGCGCCATGGACATTCTCCGTTCCGTGACGTTCAGCGCTTGGGGCGCTGATAGGGCTACTGCCTTACTTTTTTATCGATCCTTTGTTCGCTCGAAGCTCGACTACGGATGCGAGTTTTATGCATCCGCAGCCGAACGTTTATTGCGGAAGGTGGATTCGATCCACCACACCGGCCTTCGCCTTGCGACCGGTGCCTTCCGCACTTCCCCCATTGAGAGCCTGTTGGTCGATGCTGGGGAGATGCCACTCGCTCTGCGCCGCGTGCAGTGTATCACCCGACTGTACGCGTGAGCCCGGCCCCTCCCTCAGTCGCCAACAGCTCTCACTGCATCCGCAGCTGATCTCGATGGTGCCTATGCCGTCGAGAGACGCCAGTTATACCCTAAGCTTTTTGGGTTTAGGGCCAGGAAACTCCTTTGAGAGGTAGATATCGCTCTCGGGCCGGTGGCGCCCCTGGTTTTTACCCAGGACGCCACCCTGGAGGGTACCACATTTGGCTATTTGTCGCCACGCCTCTGCTCCCAAAGCTTGTACTGCGCCGGGAGTATTGCGTTCGACCTTTTTGGAGCACACATCGTGTCACGCTGGAACCGTGCTAGTGTATACGGATGGCTCCAAGTCCCAAGAGGAGGTCGGCTTCCACGCCGTATCCCCTCTGTTTAAAGTCAGCGGGGCTCTACCAGGCGCTGCGTCTGTCTTCACGGCCGAGCTGGTGGCAATACACCACTCGGTACGGGAGATTACGCGACGTGCCCGGTTCGGAGACCGGATTGTGATCTATAGCGACTCACAAAGCGCCCTAAGTGCTCTCGGGGCATTGGAATCTCCGCATCCCCTGGTTCGCGATATCCGTGACGCCACGGTTTTGGCGAGCCGGGCAGATGTCGAGATTATCTTCTGCTGGGTTCCTGGACATGTAAGAATTGCGAGGAATGAGCGCGCCGATGAGGGCGCCAAAGAGTCCGCGAGGACTCTGCGACCGGACCAGCGTTTCGCTCTTCCTCACACCGACTACATGGCAGGAATACGGGCAGCTCTTCGGACTGCTTGGCAAAGAAGATGGGAGACGGTCGAAGGGAACTTGAAGTTGCGTGCCATTGCGCCGCGACTGTTCCCATGGACCTATCCCCCAATGCCGCAGTTGCTTCAGGTTGCTTTCTGTCGTCTTCGAATCGGACACACTCGTGTGACGCATCGCTACTTGATGGAGCGCTCGCATGCCATCTATTGCAACGACTGCGTCGTCCCCCAGACTGTTCGGCATATTCTTGTCGAATGTCCCAGTATGGGTGATCTTCATGCACGATACCTGTCTCGGTACCGATGGGCGGGGTCGCTACCGCCTGTCCCTTGTACTCGGGACGAGTGCGTGCACCATGACTGGTGGACTTATTGACTTTTTGGGGGAGGCCGGCCTTCTCCCGTTTATTTAAGGTTCATTTTTTTTGTTATTGTTTTGTTTGTAGGTTGCACTCTCCTGCACCGGGGTGAGGGGGACTTCCCCCCGCTGCCGGAGATTGCTTCGATTGTTAAGTTTTTCCAATTTATATCATTGTTAAGTTTTCATATTTTTACTTTAAAGTATCCTAGTTCTAGGCTGTCGTGTTTTTCGGCGACTTATGCCCAAGTGGGTAGTTGCCAGATGGGCTCCATAAAATAAAAAAAAAAAATAAAAAAATAGAAAAAAATAAATACCCCTCTAAAGAACAACTTTCACGTCAACAACGATACAAAATTCGTCAACGGTTTAAAACGGAATTTACTGAGAAACGCAAAGCAAGATTACCAAAAACAAAAGAATCTATAGCTCGATCGAAGCGGATCTCATATTTTGTATGCAAACATAACTAAAAAGCAAAAATAAATAAAACAGAATTAACATCAACTCTTTCGAGAGGAAATGGAAGATTTCGACCAATGCCCCAAAATTAAAAATAATTCCCATGTTTCGCAAGACCTTCAATGATATACGGGTAGAGGGGGAGAGAATCCCCTACTGCTCGGAAGGGACGGTTCTGGGGCTCAAAATCACCACAGGAGGATACAAGAGTCATATCGGACGAACAGTCGCGAATGTCAAGAGAGATTTGAGGGAGTTTTATAGGTTCATGGACCTAACCCGCTCAAATAAGCTCAAGATATTCAATGCGTGCATTCGCTCGAGACTCTTGTACCCCCCGGTGCCGTTGAATGCGTGCGCCAGGACCCACATTGCGAAACTACAAACCATCCAGAACAAGGCGGTTTTACTCATTACAAACACCCGAAGAAGAGAACACAAAAAACAGAGGGAGCTCCACGCCTCGGTTGGATTATCTCCGATCAACGTGGCGCTCCACGAGAGCGCTAAGAGGATATGGCAAGCCATTGGTGCGCGCTTGACCCCTGAATTCTCTCGTGCACACTTAGACATCGAGGCCGACAGACAAATAGGACCCTTTAAGAGCAGTAAATTACAGTCTGACGGTGACGTGACTCCCCATTACACACAACGCGATCGACAATAGACGAGACTCAACCAACCAGTGTAATGTTAAAGTTTTTTAACTAAAATTCAACCTCACAAATGAAACAAATTCACTTAACTTTTTAATAATAATCAAAATAAAGCAAATTTCAAATTAACCTAAAATTTAGGAAAATTTAATATTTTTTCGAATACCCAAAGCGGGATGTAAAAACCCCGACTCTAAAAAAGGCTTGAATGCCAAAAACAAAATTCATCATCAAGATGAGAACCTTTAATCAAATCAGCAATGCTGATTTGATTAAATAAACTATAAATCTTATAGTTTATAACACAAAGAAATCCAAAGGAAAAAACAAAAAAACAAACAGAGCTACCCTTTCACCAGGGATCTTTTATTCTTTCTTCTACACATCATCTATTCTTTAAACTCACTTCTTAACCACTTTACTCTCTTACTTTTTTCTCTCTAATTCTATCTTTTCATCTCTTATTATTTCCAATGTCCAATCCAAATTACGCCAATGACTGACTGCTTTATCAAGTTGACTCCCGCTTTGACAGCAATCTTCAAAAATTTAATACAGTGAATTTTTAGCGAGATAGTGAATAGAGTGATTTAACTTGTTGATAGTAGCGCGAACGTTTGTTCATCGATTGATTCGTAAGTGGACCACTGGCTTTTTTTGTTCTACGACGCTGCGGGGACGGATCTTCGCTCCTACGTGGATTATTGTATTGAGGTAAAGTGATAATTTTATTTGGACATTGGCCCTCTGATCTCCTCCACCTCTTTCTCCCTCACCACTTTCCTATACAAGTGTTTTTCCTATTCTTTCTCCCATGTGTAAACACCCAGTAAGAGTTGGGATGAGTGTAAAATGAGAAAAACCCTTCGGATAACTCTTCGGGTCCTCTCGGAGGGCCCGAAGCCGGATAGAGGTACGGTTTTCGAAAAAAATATATAGTAATATAAAAATTGCACTGGTTCGACTGATAGACATCCCGAATGGATACTCTGCCATTTGTGCGAGGGAGGCTGATTGTGAGGCCTTAACCTCAAGCAAGGCAGTTGAATGCCTCAAAATGATAAACCTAATAAAGACACACCGTAGTGTCATCTGCAGGTGCCTCGACTCTTGGGTTGGGAGCCACTCAGCAGAAGACATTAAAAACGAATTGGAAAGGAACCACCCTTGGGCGAAAGTTGCTGAGGTTTTAAAATTTAAAACATACACGCACGTCTTCAAGGTTGTCTTCGAGGATACGGTTATGGCGCAAAAGGCAAAAGAACTAGGCTTACTGTTGTTCAGTGTTAGAGTCTGCTCGGATCAAATTGAGAGGGAAGAGTTTGTCGATTTACAAATGTGCTTCAGGTGCTATAAATACGGCAAACATACCACCTCAAGCTATCCTGAGAAAAAAGACCTAACCCTTTGCTCCATATGTGCAGGTCGCAACCATTTTTGGCGCGACTGCAAGAGTACATCACCAAAATGCTTGAACTGTGAAGGCCCCCACCGGACTATGTCCATGGCATGCCCGATCAGGAAATCGGAAATCCTCAAAGAAACAAAGTTACGACATGAAACAGAGGAGAAAGGGGTGAATTTAACATACGCCAAAGTCGCAAAAGCCGCTACTGCCGAAACGAATAACCAAAGAACCTATCTTCACATAGAAAACGAGCACTCCACAAAAATTATGTGCTGCATTTATTATGCACACATAGCAAACATTACACGCCCAGGAACATTCGCAACCGAAGTCAATCGTATGCTCGTAAAAAACGGCTTACAGGAGATGTGGTTCCCCGACAACCCGCCGTCAGAGGAGGTTATGCGTATAAATGTAGCCCCTCAGTGCCCAGAACCGTGCCAGAAGGTACCCACCGCACAAAACACAGCCATCACACGCGACCCACGCCTTAACAAAAACAAACATACTCCACAGACAAAAAAACCAGCGCCACTTACACCCAAAAATGACTGACACAACTACCCCCAAAACCCACGAGAAATCACCAACAAAGGAAGCAGTGCAACCGAAAGAGACCAGGTCTCAGAGGTCGAGAAAAATCTCAAAAACACGTAGCCCCAGGTCAACCTCCTCATCTCGAGGAAGAGAGACCCAATTGAAATACCACTCGAGAGGCTTCAATTTGAAACTATATGCCCCCGAATCGGCCCCTTTTCCCACCAAAATCGAGTCTCACGAAGTGTCTGATGGTCTTAAAACCGGAAGATACAAGTGGGAATGCTCCGATTCGGTACCGGAACGGCAAGCTGAGGAGGCTCTCTCGCGTAACATGGTAAAACTGACCACCGACTGCTTCTATACAATTACAGATACTGAATTCAGGAAAAAACGAAACGGCAGGGAGCGCACCCCGCCCAGTACACCACATGGGGCTAAAGTGGACCGCGAATAAGCGTCCACTTTAATCCCATAGATATAAAAAACCATACGTTACACAAAATGACTGACAGACTAACAATAATACAGATGAATGTCGATGGGTGTGAAGGAAAAGGTTCCATCTACGGCAACAACTAGCGACAGAATGACCCTGACATAATACTCATTAACGAACACGGAATGACCGCTCATAAAGAGATAAAATTTTTTCGATAGGACGTCATCAACAAAAATCACAGCCAGGAACGGTATGATGGCTGCGCAATAGCCGTCAAAAAAGTATTAAAATACAAAATACTACCCGACTTAGATGAATCTTACCTTGCCATTGAGGTAGGCACTACCCTGAGGGGTCTAGTCATGGCCACGGGTTAACAACCCCCAAGACGCGGGTGTTTACTCTTGCACAAACTTCTACAGATCCTCAGCCATAAGAGAAACGTAATCTTTGCTGGAGATCTGAATGCAAGATGTGCAGCATCAGGGTATACCTACTGCAACAATGCGGGTAGAAACATCGAGGTATTACTAGACAGAGGCTACGCGACAAGAATCAGACCCGAATTCCCGACATTTATTACAGGAAATGCAGCAACAACGCCTGATATTGTTTTAACCAGTATCAGGTTTCCATACAACTATTACATTGAACCAGGCCTTATTATTCCAAGCGATCACCAGGCAGTTAAAATCACAATTGGTGTAAACCCCATTCAACTAGAAATCCCAGAACGCAAAAGCTATAAGCAGGCGGACTGGGAAAGATACAGAAACTACCTTCTAAATTATACCCCAGACCCTTTAATTGATGCAAATTTAGAAGAAATAGATGAAGAGCTGGATAAAATCACTGACCTCCTTATAAAAGCAGATAAAATTAGCATTCCCCGCATAAAGACTGATCGGAAATCTTGGGCAGAAATACTTCGCGGCACGCATCTCCTTGCTTGGCAAAGGAGGAAAATCTTTGGGCAATTTTTGCCCACGCCTTCAAAAATTTGGTTCCTATTTTTAGGGCCAAATATTAAGAAAGAGAGCTATACCCTGGTGTCACCCCACCCCCCATCATCATTCACTCCCTATTAACCATCATCATCTTTATCTACAGCGGCCCAACTTAAGCAGATGACTGCTTAAGTCCTCGGCCAACCCTCCTGCGTGAACCACCGTCAGATGTGAAGTGAGATTGCCATTCACGTTTCGTCCCAACTATGTCAGGCAGTTGCTTGACCATAATTGGGGGCATTGGAAGAAGCTGGTTTGAGGATTAGCCCACAGTAGAGGACAATGTCAGAAACATTCCGGACAAGGGACGGACTGCAACCTTCGGTGCCAATTACGGCGAAGGCCCCTTCCAGGACCATAGAGGGACATACAACCGTCTCTATGGTATGTTGGGGAGCGGTCGCGATTCAAAACCCTCGGGGGGGCGGCGTTGTCAATAAGTCCTCCATACAATCACACCCCTGAGAGGATCCCACCCGGACTCATCCCATCCATCTATCATCCTTCATTTAAAAAAGGCAATTCTCACTTTCATCCAGGCGGCCGGCGAGCGTGGGGGAAGCCTCTCTCCATCAAAGGTTAAAAAACGTAATAAACCATACACCTAATACACATACGAACTTAAACACACATACACACATCACAGAAACAAACACTTAAGCAAAGAAGATCTGCATCCCCCCCCTGGACAGAGGGGCTGCAGAAATACTAAAATGGCGGCCCACCCAGCCACAAGAGTCCCGTTAAGGGTCATAGGTGGGCACCCCAAACCGGACCGAGGTACGGTGTTTGCCACGGTATCCCGAGGCTGATAGATACCCCAGTCGGCTATTCTGCAGTCTGCGAGAAGGAGGCAGATGTGGAAACCCTGACAACGGAGGAGGGTCAAAAGATGCTTAAGGAAATAGGCCTCCAGCCTAGCACCCCACCCCCCTCAGATACAGGCACACAGAAGTGTGGTGTGCAGGCAGCTCGATCCATGGATTGGGCAGCACACAAAGGAGCAGATCAAAGAAGAGATCAACCGTAATCAACCGTGGGCCAACGTGGTGGAGGTGTTAAAGTTCCGCAATAGGCGGGACAACACCGAGTACCAACACGTGTTTAAGGTGATCTTCAGTGACACCAAGATGGCGCAAACTGCCAAGGAAAGGGGGCTTCTCCTCTTCAATGCAAGAGTCTCAGCAGACCAAATTGAGAGAGAAGAATTTACCCCAATCCTAATTTGCTTCAAGTGCTACAAGATGGAGCAACATGCAACAAAGGATTGCAGAGAACAGGTAGCCACATGCTCCAAATGTAGCGGGAAAGGCCACGGTTGGCGTGAATGTAGGGCCACCACGGAGAAATGCCCTAACTGTGGACTTAACCACGGGGCAATGGCTATGTCTTGCCCAAAGAAAAAAGAAATCATTAAGATGAAAAAGAATGAGGCAAACATAAGGAGCTCCACCTCCTATGCTCAAGCTGCTGCATCAAGAGCGTCGCCACTTTCAACCTCAGGCAAGCAGTTGTCGAAAACATATCTCAAACTTGAGAATGAAAATTCGACAAAGATACTCACGTGCATTCTATTCGCGCACGTGAATAATCTCACCAACCCGGGGACGTTCGCGAAAACCCTCAATCTCATGCTAAAGAAAAACGGCATGGCTGAGATGTGGTTTCCGGACGACCCCCCATCGGGTGACGTGCTGCAGCTGCAGTTTCAACCAAAAGAGACTACCGAGGCACCGGCGACTCCATTTCCCCAGGAAAGAGAGGTTGAACGTCTGGTAAAGGAGGCAAAAGCCCCAGCGGCAAAAGCCAATCCCACCAGGGCTGACCCTAGGCTGGAGGCACAGAAACGCCGAGAAAAGAGGGAAAAAAGAGCAGCCAGAAGGTTGAAAGAAGCAGAAGGAAACTTAACCAGTCAATCGTCTTCGGAGTCTGAAGTTGAAGAGGTCGAAGACAGGGCAACCAAAAGCCCTGTTAGCTCGCGAAGTAGGTCAAAAACCTTGAAGCGTACCTACAAGTACGACGGAGAGGAGATTGACCTTAAGATCATAACGAGCGAGGTGAACCAATACCCTCAAAGACTCTCCCCCAAGGAGATATTTCAGGGTATCCACCAGAAAATTTACAAATGGACCTACACAACAACAGACAAAGAAAATGACGTAGAAGAGGCAATACTAGAAGGCGCCGTAAAACTACACAAAGAATCCTGCATCACCCTAAGTGATGCAGAATTCAAAAAAGTAAGAAACGGAAAAACACATTACACTTAAACACAACAAACTCCAACACACAAATACAAGAAAAACAAGAAGAACAGAAACAACGCGCTAAAAATACTTACACTGAATGTGAATGGATGGAAGGGAAAATCACTTCTCTACGGGAATATCTTCCGGAAAGAAGACCCAGACATCATTCTCATCTCAGAACATGGAATAAACACAAACACTGACACAATAAAAATCCATAACTACACAATCATACACAAACAAGATACGATGGCTGCGCCATCGCGATCAAGAAGAACATAAAATTCAAAACACTTCCGGACTTAGATGAATCATTCGTGGCTATCGAAATCCCTACCCTGGTTGGGGGTCTTACAGTGGCGGCAGCCTATCAGCCGCCCAGGAGACAATACCTGCCGATTAACAACTTTTATACCCTCTTCGGGCACAAAAGGTTAGCATTGTTGGGCGGAGATCTAAACGCCTGTTGCCGAGCATCCGGCTACAGGCGGGTCGATCCAAGAGGACGAAACCTGGAGCTGCTTCTTGATAGGAAGAAGCTCCAGAGTTGGGCCAGACTTCCCAACTTTCGTGACACATAATTCGGTGTCAAAACCGGACAGTGTTAGCAAGTCCAGAATTCCCCTTCAATATAGCCAATGCCCCAGGACCTGTGGTCCCGAGCGATCATATCCCGATCATCACTACCATCTCGATTGCGCCTATACTCAAGCCCGTCACACTTAGGAAAAGTTACGCAAAAGCTAACTGGGAGTTGTACCGAGAAATGCTCAGCATCTATCAACCAGCTGACCTGAGCGACGCTAATCTCGAGGAAATTGATGAGGAGATCGACAAGATCACTGGTCTCCTCACTCAAGCCGACGAGAGATGCGTGCCCAGAATCTCGTACAAAATGCTCCCGCAACCTAGGTGGACGGATGAAATGAGGGATATCGCCAGGGAACACAGGGACATTTATGAGGAAGTCGGCAGGACAGGCCCAAACAGGAAAAGGGCAGCCCGAATGAGACAACTAAGCGAGGAAATGAAAAACACTATCCTCGAAAAGCAGAGAGAAATCTGGGACAATATCATAGGCAAACTAGACGGGGAGACTAATCCTGTAAGTTTTTGGAACAGCGTCCGAAGACTTGGGGGATTGCCTCCCAGGCCAGGAATAAAGATCAAGGATGGCGATATTATCATAGAAGATCCGGACATTCTGGAAGAAAAATTCAGAAATCATTGGAAACAGGTCTTTGCAATCTCACCTGAGGAAAACGACGACTTCGACCAGGACTTCGAAGACCGACTGCTCGACGAACTCAGACCGATGTTACATAGGACCCACCCACAACCTCAAGTTTCTAGAGAGAGAGAGATGGTTGACCACGGACGCCCGATCACTGTTGAAGAGACTATTAATACCATAAAGTCCTTCAAACAGAGGGCTGCAGGATGGTCTGGTCTCACTAAGAATAACCTAGTGAATGCCCCAAGGCAAATTATTCAGGGCATGGTGAACACCATGAATGCATCCCTGAATACAGGCTACTTCCCCGACGGATATAAGGTGGCAAAAATCATCTTTATTCCGAAGGGGAACAAGCCCCCAGACCAAGTGGCCAACTATCGCCCTATCTCTCTCCTAGAATTCTCCGGCAAGATCTTCGAGAAGATTTTAGCTAATAGGCTACAAAGTCAACTCGATGAGTTAGGAGCGCATAACCCCCAACAACATGGGTTTAGACCTAAAAGGGGCACGGAAACGGCCCTGGCGCTCCTAACCGAAAAGATCGCTCACTGCCGAGCAATGGGTCAATATGTGGACATCGTGATGAGGGACGTGCAGAAGGCCTTCGACAAGGTTTGGCTGAGCGGACTACAGTACAAAATACTCGGTCTCCAGCTAAACCCGGTCCTGGAACGGATCCTTTGTGACTTCATCAGGGACAGAAGGGCATGCATCATGATTGAAGAGCACAAAGGACCTGAATTCGAACTCACAGCAGGCGTTCCCCAGGGGAGCTGCCTGAGTCCCCTGCTTTACCTGGTCTTTACCATCGACCTCCCTGCTCCTATACACCGGGACACGATGTATCTGCACTATGCAGATGACGTCAACCAGATCGTCCCGAGCAGGGTCAGGAGAGCGAGGGATCAGGCAATCAACACAATTGCAGAGATCTGTAACATCAACCAATATGAACAAAAATGGAAGATCCGGACAAACCGGGAGAAGTTTAAGATTCTCCCGTTGAGCCGAGAGTCTACGTGGCCCATCATAATAGATGGGAGGAGATACGGCTACTCCGCCGAAGGCAACATCCTGGGCCTAAAGATCTCCGACCGCGGATACTCGAGTCACTACAAGGAGAGGCAGGCTATGGCAAGGAGAGAGATCCCCAAGCTATATAGGTTCCGTGATCTTAGCTCGGCGAACATCAGGAAGTTATACCTGATGTTCATCCGAGCTAAGCTCATCTACCCGGCAGTAGTGACTCAAATGGCCAACAAGACCACTATGAAGAGACTCCAGCGAGTGCAGAATTCAGCAACCCTCTGGATCAACAAGACGAGAAGAAGGGAGCAGATTCGGCAGAGGGTACTGCACCAAAGACAAAGACTGGAGCCCATTAATATCGCCACCCAAAAACTGGCCAAAAAGGTCTGGTCAACAATGGCCAATGATATAATCCCAGAAATAAGAAGAACTGGCGGCAGGATCAACATCCCGGCCAGATTGCGGGGGAAGGTCGCCCGAAATCGACGCTTCCCAAGCACAAAACACTGCACCGAGGAACACATAGAACACATATACACATAAACACAAAATAAAACCATCATACAAGCACCAGACATACAAGAATACAAGAAGAACTACGTAAACAGTACACAAACGCGAAGTGCATAACATCGAGCACTAAAAAAGGCTCGAATGCTCGAAATCGCGACAAAAATAAGTACACAACACGATAAAGACAAACAATAAAAAGAACACTAAAGAGACACAATCACAGAGACACCCGACAAATAAAACAAACCAACTGCAACATAAAAGACAACAAACGAAAACAAAAACGCCTGCGATGCCCCTAAAACAAGGGCAACCCTACCCCATTTTTCACCAACTTTTTTTTACCTTCTACTATCTTTTCATATAGTGATTATTATTATACCATCCCCGCATAAAGTATAAAACCCTTCCAGCTCCTATTTGGACCCCTCCCATGAAAGCCCTGGCCCAAGAGTATACAGACCTGTCCAATGTAATAGCGCTGATAGGCCCCAACCACAATGCCCATAGACGAATAAGACAGATAAAAGACGAAATCCACACTCATTACAGACCAACAAATACAGGTATGGGACAGACTAATTGAGGGACTTTACATAGAGAGAGACTCACGGACTTATTGGAAGACGTACAGACGTTTAAAATGACAACCCCCTTAGAAGAAAATTTTACTCAAGCATGACGAGAAAGAAATTGACGAGACTATAGAGATTGAGGAAATTTTTAGGATTTTCTGGTCCTCAATCTTTAAAATTACCTCCGAAGAAAATGACAATTATGACATCGAATTCGAAAATGACATAATCCAACAGTTAAACACACAAATACATAAAACCTTCCCTCAATATTGTGTGTCGCAGGAAAGAGCGATGGAGGGCTATGGGAGTAAAATAACTGCCCAAGAGCTCTCCATCGCACTAAAATCCTTTCGTCAAAAAGCACCGGGTACCACGGGGCTGACCAGGGAGAATTTCATTAAGGCCCCGCCTAATGTTCTGAGTGGGCTTCTTAACATCATGAATGCCGCTCTGAACACAGGCTATTTTCCCGACCAGTGGAAAGTGGCCAAGATGATCTTCCTTCCCAAATCAGAAAAGCCCCCGGACTGCCCTGCAAACTTCCGACCGATATCTCTCTTAGAATTTGCTGGCAAAGTCTTCGAGAAAATATTGGCAAATAGAGTCAACTCTTTTCTCGACGAAGCCAACCTGCATAACGAGCAACAGCACGGCTTCAGAAAGAAAAGAGGGACTGACACGGCACTAGCCGTTATTACGGAAAAACTTGCGAACATCAAGGCAAGTAAAAGGCTTGCCGACCTGGTGTTCCGCGATGTTAAAAAAGCATTTTACAAGGTTTGGAAGAGAGGCTTGCAATTTAAGATCCTGCAAATAGGCCTCGACCCCATTCTTGAAAGGATTCTATGCGATTATATAATGGAGAGGAGAGCGTATATACAGATCAAAGAACACAAAGGCCCCGAGTTCGAACTCGAATCTGGGGTCCCATAAGGGGGGGTGTCTCAGTCCCCTTTTATACAACATATATACACGTGACCTACCACAACCTCTTTCCGAAGGTACGATATACGTTCAGTTCGCTGACGATATATCGCAAATTTGTACAGCCGCCTACGTTCACAGGGAATTTATGGCGATAAATACGGCTAGGGAGATTTCCAACATCAACTCTTTCGAGAGTAAATGGAAGATTTCGACCAATGCCCCAAAATTAAAAATAATTCCCATGTTTCGCAAGACCTTTAATGATATACGGGTAGAGGGGGAGAGAATTCTCTACTGCTCGGAAGAGACGGTCCTGGGGCTCAAAATCACCACAGGGGGATACAAGTGTCATATCGGGCGGACAATCGCAAATAGCAAGAGAGATGTGAGGGAGTTTTATAGGTTCATTGACCTAACTCGCTCAAATAAACAAGATATTCAATGCGTGCATTCGCTCGAGACTCTTGTACCCTCGGTGCCGTTGAATGCGTGCGCCTGGACCCACATTGCGAAACTACAAACCATCCAGAACAAGGTGGTTTTACTCATCACAAACACCCGAAGAAGAGAACACAAAAAAACAGAGGGAGCTCCACGCCTCGGTTGGATTATCTCCGATCAACGTGGCGCTCCACGAGAGAGCTAAGAGGATATGGCAAGCCATTGGTGCACGCTTGACCCCTGAATTCTCTCGTACACACCTAGACATCGAGGCCGACAGACAAATAGGACCCTTTAAAAGTAGTAAATTACAGTCTGACAGTGACGCGACTCCCCAATATACACTACGTGTTCGACAATAGACGAGACTCAACTAAACCAGTGTAATGTGAAAGTTTTTTAATTAAAATTCAACCTCACTAAAAACAAATTTACTTAATTATTAATAATTAAAGCTAAATAATTATCAAAATCAACCTAAATTTTTTTAGGAAATTTTTTTTTTCAAAAACCCAAAGCGGGATGTAAAAACGCCGTCTCTAATAAAGGCTTGAATGCCCAAAAATAAATAATCATCATCAAGATGAGAACCCTTAATCAAATTAGCTATGCTGATTTGATTAAATAAACTATAAACCTTATAGTTTATAACTAAAAAGAATCCAAAATACCACAAACAGAGCTACCCTTTCACCAGGGATCTTTTATTCTGTCTTCCACACATCATTTATTCTTTAAACTCGCTACTTAACCACTTTACTCTTACTATTTTCTCTCTAATTCTATCTAATTTTATCTCGTATGTCCAATGTCCATTTACGCCAATGACTGCTTTGCTTGCCTGAGTAAGTCTTGCTCTTCTCACGTGTATTCTGATAAAGCAAACCTTACGTTTGACTTCTCATACGATTTGTGAAATTGTTATTTTCGTGCGTTTAGTGATTGCTCGCTCAGGAGTACTGATTCAGCCTACGTTCGTTAGTGACATTGCGTTTTTGCAATTAAAAAGTGAATTTTCACTCGCTTCGTGCGTCGGTAGCGAGGTGAGCTTGCTTCCGCCCTTCCCCTCCGTTTTCCACACCGGACTCCCTTTAAGGTGGACCTAAGATCTGCAGGCTATCGAAAAGCGCCTGCACCTAAGGTAAAGTGCCATTTTGCCCGGGTTGTTTTTGTTTTTGGACAGGGACTACTCACTTTAACCCACTCTTTCTCACTAGTGAAAAATATCACACAAACACACACACGAACATAGCCAAACACTCCGAGTCTTCGTAAAATTTATTTCTTCAGACCCTATGCGGAAATGGAGAAATAAATGAGGGAGACTCGGCGGATACCACTAAGGACCCTCTCCGATGGCCCCAAGCCAGAACGGGGAGAGGTCTTCGCCATCACCCTCGGGGAACTAGGGGTAACCCTAGTCAAACTAATTTAAACTCACAATGGATATTCGGCTATCTGCCAAAAGGAGAGTGACTGTGAAGTCCTCACCTCCCAAAAAGCAGCTGAATCCTTGAAAAAAATAAACCTCCAACCCCACACACCTCCACAAATAAAGACTCATTGCAGCATCATCCTTCGACGCCTCGATCCTTGGGTCGGTGGCCACAGCATCGAAGAAATTTATGCTGAGGTCGAAAAAAACCATTCCTGGGCCAAAGTAGCGAAAGTCCTTAAGTTCAAGGACTATACGCACGTCTTTAAGATTGTTTTCACGGATTCGGCGATGGCGGTAAAGGCTAGGGAGTGCGGTATGCTCCTCTTTAACGTTCGGATCTGCTTCGAGCAGGTCGAACGCGAGGAGTTTATCGACCTCCAAATGTGCTTCAAATGCTATAAGTATGAGGAGCACACTACAGCCAACTGCCCCAAAGGGAATGCTATTTTGTGTTCCATCTGAGCATCGGACAACCACTTTTGGAGGAGCTGCAAAAGCACCTCCATGAAGTGTCTTAACTGCGCCGGGGAACATAAAACACTCTCCATGGCCTGCCCTGTCAAGAAACAAATTCTAAAGAAAAAAGCCACAATGAAAAAACTGGAAGAAGAAACAAAGGCCAACACCACTTATGCCAAGGTTGCTAAAGCTGTGGTAGTGGAGTCGAAAGGGAACCCTACATTTCTCGACGTCGAGAATGAAAACTCGACGAAAATTATGTGTTGCATATATTATGCTCATATTGCGAATCTCTCCTCCCCGGGGTGCTTTGCGGATGAGCTTAATAAGATGCTAACTCATAATGGAATGGAGAAGATGTGGTTCCCCTCGAACCCGCGGTCAGAAGAGATGCTGAAAATTAGTCTCAAACCCCAGTGCGAGACTAGCTGTCGGAAGCTCCCAACCCCCAGCAATGCCACAACCCCAGCTTCCTCCAGGGACCCCAGGATCCAGGCTGCAAAAGGACGCACGGAACAAAAACAAGCGAAAGAAACCCACCTAAACAAAACCACCCACGCAAACACACCCACCAAGGTCAATAACGAAGTCACGGAGACTGGAGTTGCGAGAGCCGAGGGAGGGGCACGTTCACCCCGCTCACGGAAAACCTCGCAGCCCCAGAGACGCCCGAGATCCTCTTCTTGCAAGAGGGAATCTAGGCACGCATACCATTCGAGAAAAGTTAACTTGAAGGTATTCGCTGCTGAAAGGGCCCCTTTTCCTAAGGAGATGGACGCCCTAGATGTATCCGAAGGTTTAATAGCCGGAATATACAAATGGGAATTCACCTCGGACGAGCTCAGGGAAAAGCGAATACAGAAAAAAACGAACAGGAAAAACCATAACGCCCCCAAACACTCCACAAGGACCTAAACTCGTAAGAGAATAAGTCCTAAAAACTTCATATTACACTCGAAAACCCTTAAGTGAACTACATAATGACGACTCTAAAAATATTACACTTGAACTCTGACGGATGGACAAACAAAAAAAATAGTATACGGAAACGTATTAAGACAATGCGACCCAGACGTTATATTTATTTCCGAACATGGAATAAACGACGCTAACCCAATAAAGATCTTTCCCTACGAAGTCTTGACCAAAAATCACAGCGGAGAACGTTTTGACGGATGCGCCATAGCTGTGAAAAGAGGTCTTGACTTCAGATCAATAAGTGGACTCTACGAATCTTACCTTGCTGTGGAGGTCCGTACGGCAGTGGGACCCCTGGTCCTGGCAACGGGGTACCAACCCCCAAGGAGAGGGTATTTGCCCCATAATTGATGGGAGCGTAGGTCCCATAGCTCTCCTTTAACCAGGTACACGGGAAGATCGTGTCTGGGTTCGATCTTTGGGGATCGAGAAAACATTTCCCTGCGAGGTCGTTAAGGGGCGTGGCGCTCACTACGACTTGTCGTATTAGCGGTAACTCCGTGGACGTTCCGTTCGGAGAGGAGACTACTGGGGGTAGGGGATACTCATCCGTGCCTACCATTTGATTAGTCTTACCTGAGTGTATTGCAATAGCACCTTTTTCCTCTTTCCTTGTCAACTCATTTGACTCCCTTCTCTTAGTAGGTAGTTCCTCAGGTACACTTGCTCGTACCTCTACTCTACCTTCTTCTTCTTCCCTGATAACCCCATTTGGCTGGGTTCTCCTCTTAGGTTCTTCCTTAGGTACACATGCTGGTACCTCCTTCCTACTTCCTACTTCTTCCATCGTTACCCCATTTGGCTGGGTTTCCCTCGATGGTCCTTTCTTAGGTCCAGGCCGGGCTACAACTTCCTCGGCCTTTATGAGATTCTCGATAGGTGCTCTTTCGAGTGCGAGCAATCTTTCCTTTTCTTCTCTCTCTTCTCTTTCAGCTTGAACACGTTCTTTTTCCCTCTGTATTCTTCTTTCATCAATTTCTTTTTTAATCTTTATTCTCCTCTCTTTCGACTCTTTTTCCCTTATCATTCTCCTTTCCTTGGCTTCTTGTTCTACTTTCGCTATTTCGTTTTCCCGTCGAGTTCTTCTTTCTTCATCTTCCAGCTTTATCTTTAGTCTTCTTTCCTCATCTTCCATTTCTATCCTTATTCTGAATTCTCGTGCTTCTCTTTTCGACAGTATTATTCTTTCGCTTGTTTTACCTCCTCTCAGCATTCTTCTTTCCTCTGTTTCTATTTTCCGCTGTATTCGGGATTCTTCACTTTTTCGGTTCATCCGTATTTCCATTAATTCACGTTCTCTTTTATTCTCTCTTATTATATCCTCTGTTTCTCTCTCAAACTTTATTAATTCTTGTTCTTCTTCTATATCCAAAACTCTTTCTTCTTCTTCACAATCTATTCTTAGTTCTGCCATGACGTAGTCATGCATTTCTGTGCCTTCAAGTCCCAGACTTTGGGCTTGTTGGTAAAATCTTTTGACTGGATCCATTTCGTGTTGGTCCGTCGATTTTTCCTTTCTTTATTCTCAGGTAATTATGCCACCACTCACCAGGTAGCGCTCAGCATAACTTACCCTTAATCCCACTACTATGCTGATTGAAATACTACTCCCGACAACAAATTTACCACTTGACCTACCAAACTACCTTTAGATTATTACCACCCCTAACTCTACCAATTTTCCTCTCGTCAATTATTCTCTTATTCCTGATCTGATATTCCTTTACGTGTTGGCTCTTTCTTAATTAGACACTGCTGGGTTCTTTCTAATAACAACCTACAAACCTGACACCACTTTTATTTATGTAGTAGAATTCCCCCCCTTTTTGTTCTATCTCTAAGAGTGCTAAGTGTGTCTAATATATTGATATTATAAGAATATCTTAAAGAACAGAGCCGTTACGAAACACGTAAGGATATATATATAGCAACGAACATTGATCCCGAAATAAACTTATATTTTACCTTTATCAATTAAATACATAACATTTATACATTAACTACAGGAATACTCTAAATATTATTATAAACCAGAATTAATTAAATTAGTTTACCCACAAAAATTGGTTAACGTTTTCTCTACACACAACAATGATATAAGAATTAGGCTTACGGACTCATGTGGAGTTTAAGGGCCTCAGAAATGTTATTTACTCTCGACGCGTGCCGCCGGCCAGATGTAGATGAGCGAGATCACACGGTTGTTTTGGCGAGGGTGGCAGCTGGGGGGTCCACACGTTCTTCCAGGAGGGGGGGGTGTTCTTCAAGGACGAGAAAAAATACGGTGCTTTATGCAACACCTAGGCAGTCCTGGTCTCTCTGGCGAGAGTGAGTCGAACTTGGTTCTTAAATCAAGCTAACTTGGAGGGCGGTGTGACCACCGAGTAACGAGCTCGAGGAGGAGCTTTTCTCCTTCGTTACTAATTTCCTTATAGACAAGGACTGAACTCGGGGAATGTCTTCTTCAAGGGCGAGGATAACGGAGGGGGGTTTCTCCGACGAGAATAAGTTACTTAAAGATCGGTTTGATAACCGGGAATTAGCTCGAGGATGAGCTTTTTCTTAGTTCCAGTCTTCTTCAAGGGCGAGTATAACGGAGGGGGATTTCTCTGGCGAGAATAATTTAAACTTGGTTCCTTACCAAGTTAACCTTAAAGTTCGGTGTGGCCACCGAATAACGGGCTCGAGGAGGGAGCCTTTTCCTTCTTCTTTTCTTAATTCCTCAAGGACGAGAAATCCCCCTGGTGTTTAAGGTGCACCAGGATATGAGGAGTCTCTCTGGCGAGAGTAAGTCAAACTTACCAAAGTTCACTTATCGTTTGGTTTGATAACCAGGGACTTAGCTTGAGGATGAGCTTCTTCTTAGCCCCTTAAGATAGGTAGCCCTGCCTCTCTTGTAGGGTACTTCTTGGTCTGGCGAGTCAAGTACTCTACCTCTCCAGTCTCGGTAGTTCGGTTTGATCCGAAGACTTCGTCACCTAGAGACTGACGTATACTACCTCGATTTTCCTCAGAGTTCCTCATTTATACCTCGTCACCCCACTAGGGGAGTGGTAAGGGGAAGAGGGGCTTGAGGACGGCCCCAGGAGAGTTCTTTTGGCCAACGGTTTTTCCCATGAAGTCAAACATCGGCTCCTCGTTAGCTTTCGAGAATGGGCGAAACACGTCTCCAATTTCTTATTTGACGTGAAACTGGATCTCACTCTCCTGGGGGAGATCTTACATTTTGACCTTTACGGTCTTTCATGGCACCGATTTGTGCCACACTGCGGTTAAGCACTGAAGCCGCCGATGCCTTCGACGGATGTCTTTGCGGTAACCGCCTTGTGACTGCACCAAGAGTTAACGGGGGGGGGGAGGGGGAGTGATCATTCCCCTACAATTATGTAACATGCATTTTTGACCATATTAGAATAAAATATATTAGTGCAATTCTACTATTACAGAAGCATCAAATTTTTCTTAATTTTCCAGACTACCAAAATATTCAAAGGTTCATCTGATGTATCCATTTAACTGTTCTGTTGACGACTGTACGTTTTCTTTTATCAGGTTTAACAGTAAAACATTAATGATAATGTCGAGAATACAACAACACCGCTTTTATCTTAGAGGAATTAACGAACAATTCAGAAAAAGTAAAAGGACTAACGAAACTAAACGACATATCAGAACACTTTAAAATTATTTACAGATCTAACAAAGAACATTTAAAAACAAAGAACCAATTTTAAAAAGCAAATATTACGAATTGCCTAAAATCTTAAACCTTTTAATGATATTCCTTCACATATTTATAAATTACATAACTCTAAATTAATATAACAATTCAATTCAAAATAAATTCATAGTGGTGCAGCATTTAACCCGTGACATCTTATCAGTATGAATAGCACAAAGATATAATATTATTTTCACTTTGAAAATGTTATTTGTATAAAAAAGAAACGTCAGTACAAGAAATAATTATGAATAACTTAAAGATATTCAAAGCTAGCTGGTTATTTTTATCAAAGGTCATTTTAAACGAATTGAAATTAAATAAATTTTAAATAGTTCGTAAATGAAGATTTAATCTAAGAAAAGAAATAAAATTAAAAACTGATATAAATATCTTCCATTATTTATTGTTGTAAACAAACGTTCTATTTACACGTTCCAGAATACTTTTGTCACGTCTTTATATTTATTATTATTTGATGAGAGATGGAGTTTTGGGGTATAAATATTTATAAATAAACCTTAAAAGGACTTTTGCCAATAAAATGATTAATTGTAGTAAATATTTAACTTTATTTCAGGCATTTTGAACGGTTAAGTCGAAACATGTTGACACGGTTTGTTTAAAAAGCCCTTTAAAACAGGGTTGCCAAGTTCCCGGAATGTGGCATTATTCCATCTTTGTGAGCTTAATATATTTATTTAATATTTAATATTGGATATTACAAATATATTTGCATTAGCATTTGCGATTTTTTTTATTTTTAGCGCTATTATTAATTTTCTAATCTAATGTGAGGAAAAATATTATTAAATGGCAACGCAGCAAATCGAAGCCTAGTCACAGTCATACAAGACTATTAGAGGATTTATGAAATATATATAAATAATTAATTTAACTTAGTTTATGTAAAATATGTATTTAAAATATTAGTAAATGGAATTTATCTGTCTTAAAGAATTGAATTATTAATAAAAATATATATATAGATACAAAGAACTTTAAAAAAAAACGAGAGAAAAGATAAAAAGAAACGAGGAAATAAATTCTTTCTTTTTCTCACATTCAATCTTTTTTTTCATTTTCCTTTACCCTTCGCGCTCTCTTTTCTCTTCTTCTATCTTATTCTCACTCTTGTAATCTATCTTCTTATCGAAATTATGTCTTTGTTTCCCTCTTTACATCTGATTTCTTTCTTCCCCAGTTTTCTTTAACTGTTCTTTTCATTCTTCTTTCCCCTTTTTATTTCTTCAGTCACTTTTTATTTCCTCTTTTTTCTCCCTTATTAGCCTTTCTACCTCCTTTTCTTCTTTTTTCCTTCCTTATAACTACGAATTTTCCTCCTTTTTCTATGTTTTTACGTCTTCTTCTTCCAATCCTTTTCTTTGCATTTTCCATCCTCTTTTCCTCCTTACTCTCATCCTTATTCAGCTTAACCACGATTACAACTTCTATCTATTATAATATTCACTCAATTAGTACCTCTAACATTCCTTTGTTCACCTCTACTACTAAACTTCGATAGGCCTCGTTTCTTAATTTTCTGAAAGGATTGAATGAAACTTTGGTGATAACTTGTTCATTGTGTTTAAAAGCATCATATCAAAAGATGAGAGTCTTTGGACTTTTATTCTTCTTCTAGAGCACCTGTTCAAGATGACCTCCGTTCAGCTCTGTGCATTTCTTGAGGCGCAGAACAAAGTTGTCCATGACGTCCTTACAAACCAACCGACTAATGGCTCTGATCTCCTCTCTGATGGCTTCCTTGAGTTCCGTGATGGTCCTGGGTCTCCCTGCGTACACTCTTTCCTTAAGGTAGCCCCAGCGAAAGAAATCTAAGGGGCTAAGGTCTGGGCTGTGAGATGCCCACACAAAATCAGTCTTGAGACTGATCACACGGCTCCCGAAGTTCTCTTTCAGCCAATCTCGGACAGATTTGAGTTGTGAGATCTTGTTCAATCTTGCTGGAACCAGAACCTCCCATTAAGCGACGAAAACAGGGTCTGCAGCTCTCTCTTAAAGGAACTTAAGAACCTTAACATACCACTCTTTGGTGACCCTCAATATCGCGCCAGATTCTTCGAAGAAGAATGGTCCGATGATGCCTCTCACTGAAATTTCACTCCATACCGTACACTTACGGGAGTGTAAGAGCTTGGTGGCTACCTCATTTGGTCTGGAGATCCCCTAGAAGACATTTGTCCTTGAGTTACCCTTCCCTTCAAGATAGAAGTGAGCTTCATCTGAGGTCCAAAGGAGGTTAAGGAAAGTTGTGTTCTCCTGAATCTTCTCCAGTATCTTGACTGCCATAGCCTTTCTCTGCCCCTTATCTGAGGCTGTAAGAGTCTGCTTCGTCTGTATTATTTATGGGTAGGCCTGTACATCCATTACTAGCAGTCGCTTGCAAGTCTCACGTGATATACCGAGGCACTGACTTCGCTTGCGCACAGAGCGGTTTAAACTCTGATGAACTGACTCTCTCACGCTCTCGAATAGCTCGGCTGTACGCTTCCAGGGGCGTCCAGAATGGCTTGGAGGGGAGGGCTGTCGCTGGTTGCATTGAGCTTCTCCACTGTCCCATAGTTTCTCAAACTGGTCCACTCAGTCCTGAATTCTGCTCTTGGTTGGGGCTTTTTTACATTCGAGCGGATGCACGAAAGTGTCCTACACTTTCTTGAATGAGCTGGAGCTCCCATGGAGATCTAGTTGTGTTGACAGGCGTTGCTACTGTCATGTCCTGCAAAGTAGGGGGGATTAGAGAATGAATGAAGGATATATCACAAGAAGTGTGTGCAGGCCCGTTTTAGGTGGTCAACCCTTTTAGACACTAGCCAGTAGAGATGACCTAATTTTTACTTAATTTGGGAATGATGACGGTCCAGAAGGATTTTGTGCAAAGGCAGGAATTATCACAACAGCTATTTGCAAGCTTTGATTAGTATCATTGCAATCTTACATCCGATGTAAACCTTGCCTTTAATCGACTAAGATTATTTAATTTAGTTTATTTTTTATATACCATTATATATGAATATCCATAATCAATCTTCCAAAAATTAGTATAAATCCTCGTATTTAATAAGAAATTAACTACCAAGAAATAAATAGAAAATGAAATTGCGCCAAATAAAGTCATAAGCAAATGAATTATTTAATGATTACTACTAATATCAATGATTAAATAAACTGAACAAAGAACTAGACTCACATTAAACAAAAGTGATGATGGACAATTTGCAAGAAAATGAGGATGAGTTGAAGCGAGCAATAATGCATAAGGTAGGATGAGCTAAGCTGTGATTTTTCATCGCAGATGGTCCATCACTCTCAGGTGGAATGGAGTTGATTGACTATAAATAGGTTTACTAATTAATTATTTGTTCCAATGTAAGACATCATCAGACTAAAGTTATTTAAGAGTTTTGGTCGGCTATTGGTAATAAAAGGTAAAAAGTTTAAAACATAAAAAAAGTTTAATCCGTCTCCAAAGGAGCATTTGCCTGCTACAAATGCACGAATGGACTGTAAGGTCAAGGGTTTAAAATAACAATTTTCAGATGGTCAAAGATATTAGAGTTCGTCTCACATTTTCTCAATACCAATCTTGTCTACAATCCCTTGAACATATACCACTTCCAATTTAAAGCGTCCAGAACATCCAACTCTGCTCTTGTTTGCAATATCAAATATCTATGCCAATCAGTAATTGAGGCCGTAAAATTTATCATCTCTTCCTGACAGCAAACAACGTCGCTGAATTTTAACATCTAGTACTTGTCACAGAGTTACTGATTACTCTTCCTTAACATCCAGCCTCTATTTCAAAGTGTAGAACATCTAACATTTCTGTTATATGATTTTCAGGCTAACGTCATTCGATGATTTTGACTTAACATGTGGGTTAGATCATGCGGGATAGGTTTATGGGATAGGTTTATCCATAAAGAGCGATGAGGCAACGTCGTTATCCTTTCTAAGGAGACAAATGGTCAAGCGAGGAAGAAACAGGACTCGATTCGAAAGCGAAAAAACAGATTTATTCCTCCGAATTTATTTGGAGATCGAAACAGATATTTAGGAATTTTAGAAGAAAGCATTTTATGTGTTATTTATGATTGTTTATTTATTGTTTTCTTTCCTGTGCTTAAGTGTCTTGTTTATTTTTTTGTAATAGAGATTGTTTGTTTGTTTTTGCATGGTTTTAATTTTTCGTATGGTTCTTTGCACGGATTTACTGCTGTGGCAGCTTCGCGAGTGGGATCTTCAAGTTTAACGTGGGATTGCGACCCCCCCACCCCTCTTTCGCCTTTTCTATCTTCCTCGAAAGCCAATCTTAGAATTCACACCTCTACTTTGGGTAATTTCGCGATTTATTCTTAAAATCAATCAATTTTAAACATTTTCTCGTAAACCTTTCAGCTTCTCATTTACTCCTTTCAATAAAATTAGTACGTGAAAACTAAAAAATCGAATTCTAAGGCAAGGGATGTAGTTTCACCTAGAATATTGTATTAAATAATATATCCATACTGTTGTGGTACACCACACTATACCATACATTACTCCTATATTATGTCGGGGGGGGGGGGTGGACTTATTCACCTACTGCAACGCGAACCGTTTAAGGATATGAGGAGTCTCTCTGGCGAGAGTAAGTCAAACTTACCAAAGTTCACTTATCGTTTGGTTTGATAACCAGGGACTTAGCTTGAGGATGAGCTTCTTCTTAGCCCCTTAAGATAGGTAGCCCTGCCTCTCTTGTAGGGTACTTCTTGGTCTGGCGAGTCAAGTACTCTACCTCTCCAGTCTCGGTAGTTCGGTTTGATCCGAAGACTTCGTCACCTAGAGACTGACGTATACTACCTCGATTTTCCTCAGAGTTCCTCATTTATACCTCGTCACCCCACTAGGGGAGTGGTAAGGGGAAGAGGGGCTTGAGGACGGCCCCAGGAGAGTTCTTTTGGCCAACGGTTTTTCCCATGAAGTCAAACATCGGCTCCTCGTTAGCTTTCGAGAATGGGCGAAACACGTCTCCAATTTCTTATTTGACGTGAAACTGGATCTCACTCTCCTGGGGGAGATCTTACATTTTGACCTTTACGGTCTTTCATGGCACCGATTTGTGCCACACTGCGGTTAAGCACTGAAGTCGCCGATGCCTTCGACGGATGTCTTTGCGGTAACCGCCTTGTGACTGCACCAAGAGTTAACGGGGGGGGAGGGGGAGTGATCATTCCCCTACAATTATGTAACATGCATTTTTGACCATATTAGAATAAAATATATTAGTGCAATTCTACTATTACAGAAGCATCAAATTTTTCTTAATTTTCCAGACTACCAAAATATTCAAAGGTTCATCTGATGTATCCATTTAACTGTTCTGTTGACGACTGTACGTTTTCTTTTATCAGGTTTAACAGTAAAACATTAATGATAATGTCGAGAATACAACAACACCGCTTTTATCTTAGAGGAATTAACGAACAATTCAGAAAAAGTAAAAGGACTAACGAAACTAAACGACATATCAGAACACTTTAAAATTATTTACAGATCTAACAAAGAACATTTAAAAACAAAGAACCAATTTTAAAAAGCAAATATTACGAATTGCCTAAAATCTTAAACCTTTTAATGATATTCCTTCACATATTTATAAATTACATAACTCTAAATTAATATAACAATTCAATTCAAAATAAATTCATAGTGGTGCAGCATTTAACCCGTGACATCTTATCAGTATGAATAGCACAAAGATATAATATTATTTTCACTTTGAAAATGTTATTTGTATAAAAAAGAAACGTCAGTACAAGAAATAATTATGAATAACTTAAAGATATTCAAAGCTAGCTGGTTATTTTTATCAAAGGTCATTTTAAACGAATTGAAATTAAATAAATTTTAAATAGTTCGTAAATGAAGATTTAATCTAAGAAAAGAAATAAAATTAAAAACTGATATAAATATCTTCCATTATTTATTGTTGTAAACAAACGTTCTATTTACACGTTCCAGAATACTTTTGTCACGTCTTTATATTTATTATTATTTGATGAGAGATGGAGTTTTGGGGTATAAATATTTATAAATAAACCTTAAAAGGACTTTTGCCAATAAAATGATTAATTGTAGTAAATATTTAACTTTATTTCAGGCATTTTGAACGGTTAGGTCGAAACATGTTGACACGGTTTGTTTAAAAAGCCCTTTAAAACAGGGTTGCCAAGTTCCCGGAATGTGGCATTATTCCATCTTTGTGAGCTTAATATATTTATTTAATATTTAATATTGGATATTACAAATATATTTGCATTAGCATTTGCGATTTTTTTTATTTTTAGCGCTATTATTAATTTTCTAATCTAATGTGAGGAAAAATATTATTAAATGGCAACGCAGCAAATCGAAGCCTAGTCACAGTCATACAAGACTATTAGAGGATTTATGAAATATATATAAATAATTAATTTAACTTAGTTTATGTAAAATATGTATTTAAAATATTAGTAAATGGAATTTATCTGTCTTAAAGAATTGAATTATTAATAAAAATATATATATAGATACAAAGAACTTTAAAAAAAAACGAGAGAAAAGATAAAAAGAAACGAGGAAATAAATTCTTTCTTTTTCTCACATTCAATCTTTTTTTTTCATTTTCCTTTACCCTTCGCGCTCTCTTTTCTCTTCTTCTATCTTATTCTCACTCTTGTAATCTATCTTCTTATCGAAATTATGTCTTTGTTTCCCTCTTTACATCTGATTTCTTTCTTCCCCAGTTTTCTTTAACTGTTCTTTTCATTCTTCTTTCCCCTTTTTATTTCTTCAGTCACTTTTTATTTCCTCTTTTTTCTCCCTTATTAGCCTTTCTACCTCCTTTTCTTCTTTTTTCCTTCCTTATAACTACGAATTTTCCTCCTTTTTCTATGTTTTTACGTCTTCTTCTTCCAATCCTTTTCTTTGCATTTTCCATCCTCTTTTCCTCCTTACTCTCATCCTTATTCAGCTTAACCACGATTACAACTTCTATCTATTATAATATTCACTCAATTAGTACCTCTAACATTCCTTTGTTCACCTCTACTACTAAACTTCGATAGGCCTCGTTTCTTAATTTTCTGAAAGGATTGAATGAAACTTTGGTGATAACTTGTTCATTGTGTTTAAAAGCATCATATCAAAAGATGAGAGTCTTTGGACTTTTATTCTTCTTCTAGAGCACCTGTTCAAGATGACCTCCGTTCAGCTCTGTGCATTTCTTGAGGCGCAGAACAAAGTTGTCCATGACGTCCTTACAAACCAACCGACTAATGGCTCTGATCTCCTCTCTGATGGCTTCCTTGAGTTCCGTGATGGTCCTGGGTCTCCCTGCGTACACTCTTTCCTTAAGGTAGCCCCAGCGAAAGAAATCTAAGGGGCTAAGGTCTGGGCTGTGAGATGCCCACACAAAATCAGTCTTGAGACTGATCACACGGCTCCCGAAGTTCTCTTTCAGCCAATCTCGGACAGATTTGAGTTGTGAGATCTTGTTCAATCTTGCTGGAACCAGAACCTCCCATTAAGCGACGAAAACAGGGTCTGCAGCTCTCTCTTAAAGGAACTTAAGAACCTTAACATACCACTCTTTGGTGACCCTCAATATCGCGCCAGATTCTTCGAAGAAGAATGGTCCGATGATGCCTCTCACTGAAATTTCACTCCATACCGTACACTTACGGGAGTGTAAGAGCTTGGTGGCTACCTCATTTGGTCTGGAGATCCCCTAGAAGACATTTGTCCTTGAGTTACCCTTCCCTTCAAGATAGAAGTGAGCTTCATCTGAGGTCCAAAGGAGGTTAAGGAAAGTTGTGTTCTCCTGAATCTTCTCCAGTATCTTGACTGCCATAGCCTTTCTCTGCCCCTTGTCTGAGGCTGTAAGAGTCTGCTTCGTCTGTATTATTTATGGGTAGGCCTGTACATCCATTACTAGCAGTCGCTTGCAAGTCTCACGTGATATACCGAGGCACTGACTTCGCTTGCGCACAGAGCGGTTTAAACTCTGATGAACTGACTCTCTCACGCTCTCGAATAGCTCGGCTGTACGCTTCCAGGGGCGTCCAGAATGGCTTGGAGGGGAGGGCTGTCGCTGGTTGCATTGAGCTTCTCCACTGTCCCATAGTTTCTCAAACTGGTCCACTCAGTCCTGAATTCTGCTCTTGGTTGGGGCTTTTTTACATTCGAACGGATGCACGAAAGTGTCCTACACTTTCTTGAATGAGCTGGAGCTCCCATGGAGATCTAGTTGTGTTGACAGGCGTTGCTACTGTCATGTCCTGCAAAGTAGGGGGGATTAGAGAATGAATGAAGGATATATCACAAGAAGTGTGTGCAGGCCCGTTTTAGGTGGTCAACCCTTTTAGACACTAGCCAGTAGAGATGACCTAATTTTTACTTAATTTGGGAATGATGACGGTCCAGAAGGATTTTGTGCAAAGGCAGGAATTATCACAACAGCTATTTGCAAGCTTTGATTAGTATCATTGCAATCTTACATCCGATGTAAACCTTGCCTTTAATCGACTAAGATTATTTAATTTAGTTTATTTTTTATATACCATTATATATGAATATCCATAATCAATCTTCCAAAAATTAGTATAAATCCTCGTATTTAATAAGAAATTAACTACCAAGAAATAAATAGAAAATGAAATTGCGCCAAATAAAGTCATAAGCAAATGAATTATTTAATGATTACTACTAATATCAATGATTAAATAAACTGAACAAAGAACTAGACTCACATTAAACAAAAGTGATGATGGACAATTTGCAAGAAAATGAGGATGAGTTGAAGCGAGCAATAATGCATAAGGTAGGATGAGCTAAGCTGTGATTTTTCATCGCAGATGGTCCATCACTCTCAGGTGGAATGGAGTTGATTGACTATAAATAGGTTTACTAATTAATTATTTGTTCCAATGTAAGACATCATCAGACTAAAGTTATTTAAGAGTTTTGGTCGGCTATTGGTAATAAAAGGTAAAAAGTTTAAAACATAAAAAAAGTTTAATCCGTCTCCAAAGGAGCATTTGCCTGCTACAAATGCACGAATGGACTGTAAGGTCAAGGGTTTAAAATAACAATTTTCAGATGGTCAAAGATATTAGAGTTCGTCTCACATTTTCTCAATACCAATCTTGTCTACAATCCCTTGAACATATACCACTTCCAATTTAAAGCGTCCAGAACATCCAACTCTGCTCTTGTTTGCAATATCAAATATCTATGCCAATCAGTAATTGAGGCCGTAAAATTTATCATCTCTTCCTGACAGCAAACAACGTCGCTGAATTTTAACATCTAGTACTTGTCACAGAGGTACTGATTACTCTTCCTTAACATCCAGCCTCTATTTCAAAGTGTAGAACATCTAACATTTCTGTTATATGATTTTCAGGCTAACGTCATTCGATGATTTTGACTTAACATGTGGGTTAGATCATGCGGGATAGGTTTATGGGATAGGTTTATCCATAAAGAGCGATGAGGCAACGTCGTTATCCTTTCTAAGGAGACAAATGGTCAAGCGAGGAAGAAACAGGACTCGATTCGAAAGCGAAAAAACAGATTTATTCCTCCGAATTTATTTGGAGATCGAAACAGATATTTAGGAATTTTAGAAGAAAGCATTTTATGTGTTATTTATGATTGTTTATTTATTGTTTTCTTTCCTGTGCTTAAGTGTCTTGCTTATTTTTTTGTAATAGAGATTGTTTGTTTGTTTTTGCATGGTTTTAATTTTTCGTATGGTTCTTTGCACGGATTTACTGCTGTGGCAGCTTCGCGAGTGGGATCTTCAAGTTTAACGTGGGATTGCGACCCCCCCACCCCTCTTTCGCCTTTTCTATCTTCCTCGAAAGCCAATCTTAGAATTCACACCTCTACCTTGGGTAATTTCGCGATTTATTCTTAAAATAAATCAATTTTAAACATTTTCTCGTAAACCTTTCAGCTTCTCATTTACTCCTTTCAATAAAATTAGTACGTGAAAACTAAAAAATCGAATTCTAAGGCAAGGGATGTAGTTTCACCTAGAATATTGTATTAAATAATATATCCATACTGTCGTGGTACACCACACTATACCATACATTACTCCTATATTATGTCGGGGGGGGGGGTGGACTTATTCACCTACTGCAACGCGAACCGTTTAAGGATATGAGGAGTCTCTCTGGCGAGAGTAAGTCAAACTTACCAAAGTTCACTTATCGTTTGGTTTGATAACCAGGGACTTAGCTTGAGGATGAGCTTCTTCTTAGCCCCTTAAGATAGGTAGCCCTGCCTCTCTTGTAGGGTACTTCTTGGTCTGGCGAGTCAAGTACTCTACCTCTCCAGTCTCGGTAGTTCGGTTTGATCCGAAGACTTCGTCACCTAGAGACTGACGTATACTACCTCGATTTTCCTCAGAGTTCCTCATTTATACCTCGTCACCCCACTAGGGGAGTGGTAAGGGGAAGAGGGGCTTGAGGACGGCCCCAGGAGAGTTCTTTTGGCCAACGGTTTTTCCCATGAAGTCAAACATCGGCTCCTCGTTAGCTTTCGAGAATGGGCGAAACACGTCTCCAATTTCTTATTTGACGTGAAACTGGATCTCACTCTCCTGGGGGAGATCTTACATTTTGACCTTTACGGTCTTTCATGGCACCGATTTGTGCCACACTGCGGTTAAGCACTGAAGCCGCCGATGCCTTCGACGGATGTCTTTGCGGTAACCGCCTTGTGACTGCACCAAGAGTTAACGGGGGGGGGAGGGGGAGTGATCATTCCCCTACAATTATGTAACATGCATTTTTGACCATATTAGAATAAAATATATTAGTGCAATTCTACTATTACAGAAGCATCAAATTTTTCTTAATTTTCCAGACTACCAAAATATTCAAAGGTTCATCTGATGTATCCATTTAACTGTTCTGTTGACGACTGTACGTTTTCTTTTATCAGGTTTAACAGTAAAACATTAATGATAATGTCGAGAATACAACAACACCGCTTTTATCTTAGAGGAATTAACGAACAATTCAGAAAAAGTAAAAGGACTAACGAAACTAAACGACATATCAGAACACTTTAAAATTATTTACAGATCTAACAAAGAACATTTAAAAACAAAGAACCAATTTTAAAAAGCAAATATTACGAATTGCCTAAAATCTTAAACCTTTTAATGATATTCCTTCACATATTTATAAATTACATAACTCTAAATTAATATAACAATTCAATTCAAAATAAATTCATAGTGGTGCAGCATTTAACCCGTGACATCTTATCAGTATGAATAGCACAAAGATATAATATTATTTTCACTTTGAAAATGTTATTTGTATAAAAAAGAAACGTCAGTACAAGAAATAATTATGAATAACTTAAAGATATTCAAAGCTAGCTGGTTATTTTTATCAAAGGTCATTTTAAACGAATTGAAATTAAATAAATTTTAAATAGTTCGTAAATGAAGATTTAATCTAAGAAAAGAAATAAAATTAAAAACTGATATAAATATCTTCCATTATTTATTGTTGTAAACAAACGTTCTATTTACACGTTCCAGAATACTTTTGTCACGTCTTTATATTTATTATTATTTGATGAGAGATGGAGTTTTGGGGTATAAATATTTATAAATAAACCTTAAAAGGACTTTTGCCAATAAAATGATTAATTGTAGTAAATATTTAACTTTATTTCAGGCATTTTGAACGGTTAGGTCGAAACATGTTGACACGGTTTGTTTAAAAAGCCCTTTAAAACAGGGTTGCCAAGTTCCCGGAATGTGGCATTATTCCATCTTTGTGAGCTTAATATATTTATTTAATATTTAATATTGGATATTACAAATATATTTGCATTAGCATTTGCGATTTTTTTATTTTTAGCGCTATTATTAATTTTCCAATCTAATGTGAGGAAAAATATTATTAAATGGCAACGCAGCAAATCGAAGCCTAGTCACAGTCATACAAGACTATTAGAGGATTTATGAAATATATATAAATAATTAATTTAACTTAGTTTATGTAAAATATGTATTTAAAATATTAGTAAATGGAATTTATCTGTCTTAAAGAATTGAATTATTAATAAAAATATATATATAGATACAAAGAACTTTAAAAAAAAACGAGAGAAAAGATAAAAAGAAACGAGGAAATAAATTCTTTCTTTTTCTCACATTCAATCTTTTTTTTTCATTTTCCTTTACCCTTCGCGCTCTCTTTTCTCTTCTTCTATCTTATTCTCACTCTTGTAATCTATCTTCTTATCGAAATTATGTCTTTGTTTCCCTCTTTACATCTGATTTCTTTCTTCCCCAGTTTTCTTTAACTGTTCTTTTCATTCTTCTTTCCCCTTTTTATTTCTTCAGTCACTTTTTATTTCCTCTTTTTTCTCCCTTATTAGCCTTTCTACCTCCTTTTCTTCTTTTTTCCTTCCTTATAACTACGAATTTTCCTCCTTTTTCTATGTTTTTACGTCTTCTTCTTCCAATCCTTTTCTTTGCATTTTCCATCCTCTTTTCCTCCTTACTCTCATCCTTATTCAGCTTAACCACGATTACAACTTCTATCTATTATAATATTCACTCAATTAGTACCTCTAACATTCCTTTGTTCACCTCTACTACTAAACTTCGATAGGCCTCGTTTCTTAATTTTCTGAAAGGATTGAATGAAACTTTGGTGATAACTTGTTCATTGTGTTTAAAAGCATCATATCAAAAGATGAGAGTCTTTGGACTTTTATTCTTCTTCTAGAGCACCTGTTCAAGATGACCTCCGTTCAGCTCTGTGCATTTCTTGAGGCGCAGAACAAAGTTGTCCATGACGTCCTTACAAACCAACCGACTAATGGCTCTGATCTCCTCTCTGATGGCTTCCTTGAGTTCCGTGATGGTCCTGGGTCTCCCTGCGTACACTCTTTCCTTAAGGTAGCCCCAGCGAAAGAAATCTAAGGGGCTAAGGTCTGGGCTGTGAGATGCCCACACAAAATCAGTCTTGAGACTGATCACACGGCTCCCGAAGTTCTCTTTCAGCCAATCTCGGACAGATTTGAGTTGTGAGATCTTGTTCAATCTTGCTGGAACCAGAACCTCCCATTAAGCGACGAAAACAGGGTCTGCAGCTCTCTCTTAAAGGAACTTAAGAACCTTAACATACCACTCTTTGGTGACCCTCAATATCGCGCCAGATTCTTCGAAGAAGAATGGTCCGATGATGCCTCTCACTGAAATTTCACTCCATACCGTACACTTACGGGAGTGTAAGAGCTTGGTGGCTACCTCATTTGGTCTGGAGATCCCCTAGAAGACATTTGTCCTTGAGTTACCCTTCCCTTCAAGATAGAAGTGAGCTTCATCTGAGGTCCAAAGGAGGTTAAGGAAAGTTGTGTTCTCCTGAATCTTCTCCAGTATCTTGACTGCCATAGCCTTTCTCTGCCCCTTATCTGAGGCTGTAAGAGTCTGCTTCGTCTGTATTATTTATGGGTAGGCCTGTACATCCATTACTAGCAGTCGCTTGCAAGTCTCACGTGATATACCGAGGCACTGACTTCGCTTGCGCACAGAGCGGTTTAAACTCTGATGAACTGACTCTCTCACGCTCTCGAATAGCTCGGCTGTACGCTTCCAGGGGCGTCCAGAATGGCTTGGAGGGGAGGGCTGTCGCTGGTTGCATTGAGCTTCTCCACTGTCCCATAGTTTCTCAAACTGGTCCACTCAGTCCTGAATTCTGCTCTTGGTTGGGGCTTTTTTACATTCGAGCGGATGCACGAAAGTGTCCTACACTTTCTTGAATGAGCTGGAGCTCCCATGGAGATCTAGTTGTGTTGACAGGCGTTGCTACTGTCATGTCCTGCAAAGTAGGGGGGATTAGAGAATGAATGAAGGATATATCACAAGAAGTGTGTGCAGGCCCGTTTTAGGTGGTCAACCCTTTTAGACACTAGCCAGTAGAGATGACCTAATTTTTACTTAATTTGGGAATGATGACGGTCCAGAAGGATTTTGTGCAAAGGCAGGAATTATCACAACAGCTATTTGCAAGCTTTGATTAGTATCATTGCAATCTTACATCCGATGTAAACCTTGCCTTTAATCGACTAAGATTATTTAATTTAGTTTATTTTTTATATACCATTATATATGAATATCCATAATCAATCTTCCAAAAATTAGTATAAATCCTCGTATTTAATAAGAAATTAACTACCAAGAAATAAATAGAAAATGAAATTGCGCCAAATAAAGTCATAAGCAAATGAATTATTTAATGATTACTACTAATATCAATGATTAAATAAACTGAACAAAGAACTAGACTCACATTAAACAAAAGTGATGATGGACAATTTGCAAGAAAATGAGGATGAGTTGAAGCGAGCAATAATGCATAAGGTAGGATGAGCTAAGCTGTGATTTTTCATCGCAGATGGTCCATCACTCTCAGGTGGAATGGAGTTGATTGACTATAAATAGGTTTACTAATTAATTATTTGTTCCAATGTAAGACATCATCAGACTAAAGTTATTTAAGAGTTTTGGTCGGCTATTGGTAATAAAAGGTAAAAAGTTTAAAACATAAAAAAAGTTTAATCCGTCTCCAAAGGAGCATTTGCCTGCTACAAATGCACGAATGGACTGTAAGGTCAAGGGTTTAAAATAACAATTTTCAGATGGTCAAAGATATTAGAGTTCGTCTCACATTTTCTCAATACCAATCTTGTCTACAATCCCTTGAACATATACCACTTCCAATTTAAAGCGTCCAGAACATCCAACTCTGCTCTTGTTTGCAATATCAAATATCTATGCCAATCAGTAATTGAGGCCGTAAAATTTATCATCTCTTCCTGACAGCAAACAACGTCGCTGAATTTTAACATCTAGTACTTGTCACAGAGTTACTGATTACTCTTCCTTAACATCCAGCCTCTATTTCAAAGTGTAGAACATCTAACATTTCTGTTATATGATTTTCAGGCTAACGTCATTCGATGATTTTGACTTAACATGTGGGTTAGATCATGCGGGATAGGTTTATGGGATAGGTTTATCCATAAAGAGCGATGAGGCAACGTCGTTATCCTTTCTAAGGAGACAAATGGTCAAGCGAGGAAGAAACAGGACTCGATTCGAAAGCGAAAAAACAGATTTATTCCTCCGAATTTATTTGGAGATCGAAACAGATATTTAGGAATTTTAGAAGAAAGCATTTTATGTGTTATTTATGATTGTTTATTTATTGTTTTCTTTCCTGTGCTTAAGTGTCTTGTTTATTTTTTTGTAATAGAGATTGTTTGTTTGTTTTTGCATGGTTTTAATTTTTCGTATGGTTCTTTGCACGGATTTACTGCTGTGGCAGCTTCGCGAGTGGGATCTTCAAGTTTAACGTGGGATTGCGACCCCCCCACCCCTCTTTCGCCTTTTCTATCTTCCTCGAAAGCCAATCTTAGAATTCACACCTCTACTTTGGGTAATTTCGCGATTTATTCTTAAAATCAATCAATTTTAAACATTTTCTCGTAAACCTTTCAGCTTCTCATTTACTCCTTTCAATAAAATTAGTACGTGAAAACTAAAAAATCGAATTCTAAGGCAAGGGATGTAGTTTCACCTAGAATATTGTATTAAATAATATATCCATACTGTTGTGGTACACCACACTATACCATACATTACTCCTATATTATGTCGGGGGGGGGGGGTGGACTTATTCACCTACTGCAACGCGAACCGTTTAAGGATATGAGGAGTCTCTCTGGCGAGAGTAAGTCAAACTTACCAAAGTTCACTTATCGTTTGGTTTGATAACCAGGGACTTAGCTTGAGGATGAGCTTCTTCTTAGCCCCTTAAGATAGGTAGCCCTGCCTCTCTTGTAGGGTACTTCTTGGTCTGGCGAGTCAAGTACTCTACCTCTCCAGTCTCGGTAGTTCGGTTTGATCCGAAGACTTCGTCACCTAGAGACTGACGTATACTACCTCGATTTTCCTCAGAGTTCCTCATTTATACCTCGTCACCCCACTAGGGGAGTGGTAAGGGGAAGAGGGGCTTGAGGACGGCCCCAGGAGAGTTCTTTTGGCCAACGGTTTTTCCCATGAAGTCAAACATCGGCTCCTCGTTAGCTTTCGAGAATGGGCGAAACACGTCTCCAATTTCTTATTTGACGTGAAACTGGATCTCACTCTCCTGGGGGAGATCTTACATTTTGACCTTTACGGTCTTTCATGGCACCGATTTGTGCCACACTGCGGTTAAGCACTGAAGCCGCCGATGCCTTCGACGGATGTCTTTGCGGTAACCGCCTTGTGACTGCACCAAGAGTTAACGGGGGGGGAGGGGGAGTGATCATTCCCCTACAATTATGTAACATGCATTTTTGACCATATTAGAATAAAATATATTAGTGCAATTCTACTATTACAGAAGCATCAAATTTTTCTTAATTTTCCAGACTACCAAAATATTCAAAGGTTCATCTGATGTATCCATTTAACTGTTCTGTTGACGACTGTACGTTTTCTTTTATCAGGTTTAACAGTAAAACATTAATGATAATGTCGAGAATACAACAACACCGCTTTTATCTTAGAGGAATTAACGAACAATTCAGAAAAAGTAAAAGGACTAACGAAACTAAACGACATATCAGAACACTTTAAAATTATTTACAGATCTAACAAAGAACATTTAAAAACAAAGAACCAATTTTAAAAAGCAAATATTACGAATTGCCTAAAATCTTAAACCTTTTAATGATATTCCTTCACATATTTATAAATTACATAACTCTAAATTAATATAACAATTCAATTCAAAATAAATTCATAGTGGTGCAGCATTTAACCCGTGACATCTTATCAGTATGAATAGCACAAAGATATAATATTATTTTCACTTTGAAAATGTTATTTGTATAAAAAAGAAACGTCAGTACAAGAAATAATTATGAATAACTTAAAGATATTCAAAGCTAGCTGGTTATTTTTATCAAAGGTCATTTTAAACGAATTGAAATTAAATAAATTTTAAATAGTTCGTAAATGAAGATTTAATCTAAGAAAAGAAATAAAATTAAAAACTGATATAAATATCTTCCATTATTTATTGTTGTAAACAAACGTTCTATTTACACGTTCCAGAATACTTTTGTCACGTCTTTATATTTATTATTATTTGATGAGAGATGGAGTTTTGGGGTATAAATATTTATAAATAAACCTTAAAAGGACTTTTGCCAATAAAATGATTAATTGTAGTAAATATTTAACTTTATTTCAGGCATTTTGAACGGTTAGGTCGAAACATGTTGACACGGTTTGTTTAAAAAGCCCTTTAAAACAGGGTTGCCAAGTTCCCGGAATGTGGCATTATTCCATCTTTGTGAGCTTAATATATTTATTTAATATTTAATATTGGATATTACAAATATATTTGCATTAGCATTTGCGATTTTTTTATTTTTAGCGCTATTATTAATTTTCTAATCTAATGTGAGGAAAAATATTATTAAATGGCAACGCAGCAAATCGAAGCCTAGTCACAGTCATACAAGACTATTAGAGGATTTATGAAATATATATAAATAATTAATTTAACTTAGTTTATGTAAAATATGTATTTAAAATATTAGTAAATGGAATTTATCTGTCTTAAAGAATTGAATTATTAATAAAAATATATATATAGATACAAAGAACTTTAAAAAAAAACGAGAGAAAAGATAAAAAGAAACGAGGAAATAAATTCTTTCTTTTTCTCACATTCAATCTTTTTTTTTCATTTTCCTTTACCCTTCGCGCTCTCTTTTCTCTTCTTCTATCTTATTCTCACTCTTGTAATCTATCTTCTTATCGAAATTATGTCTTTGTTTCCCTCTTTACATCTGATTTCTTTCTTCCCCAGTTTTCTTTAACTGTTCTTTTCATTCTTCTTTCCCCTTTTTATTTCTTCAGTCACTTTTTATTTCCTCTTTTTTCTCCCTTATTAGCCTTTCTACCTCCTTTTCTTCTTTTTTCCTTCCTTATAACTACGAATTTTCCTCCTTTTTCTATGTTTTTACGTCTTCTTCTTCCAATCCTTTTCTTTGCATTTTCCATCCTCTTTTCCTCCTTACTCTCATCCTTATTCAGCTTAACCACGATTACAACTTCTATCTATTATAATATTCACTCAATTAGTACCTCTAACATTCCTTTGTTCACCTCTACTACTAAACTTCGATAGGCCTCGTTTCTTAATTTTCTGAAAGGATTGAATGAAACTTTGGTGATAACTTGTTCATTGTGTTTAAAAGCATCATATCAAAAGATGAGAGTCTTTGGACTTTTATTCTTCTTCTAGAGCACCTGTTCAAGATGACCTCCGTTCAGCTCTGTGCATTTCTTGAGGCGCAGAACAAAGTTGTCCATGACGTCCTTACAAACCAACCGACTAATGGCTCTGATCTCCTCTCTGATGGCTTCCTTGAGTTCCGTGATGGTCCTGGGTCTCCCTGCGTACACTCTTTCCTTAAGGTAGCCCCAGCGAAAGAAATCTAAGGGGCTAAGGTCTGGGCTGTGAGATGCCCACACAAAATCAGTCTTGAGACTGATCACACGGCTCCCGAAGTTCTCTTTCAGCCAATCTCGGACAGATTTGAGTTGTGAGATCTTGTTCAATCTTGCTGGAACCAGAACCTCCCATTAAGCGACGAAAACAGGGTCTGCAGCTCTCTCTTAAAGGAACTTAAGAACCTTAACATACCACTCTTTGGTGACCCTCAATATCGCGCCAGATTCTTCGAAGAAGAATGGTCCGATGATGCCTCTCACTGAAATTTCACTCCATACCGTACACTTACGGGAGTGTAAGAGCTTGGTGGCTACCTCATTTGGTCTGGAGATCCCCTAGAAGACATTTGTCCTTGAGTTACCCTTCCCTTCAAGATAGAAGTGAGCTTCATCTGAGGTCCAAAGGAGGTTAAGGAAAGTTGTGTTCTCCTGAATCTTCTCCAGTATCTTGACTGCCATAGCCTTTCTCTGCCCCTTGTCTGAGGCTGTAAGAGTCTGCTTCGTCTGTATTATTTATGGGTAGGCCTGTACATCCATTACTAGCAGTCGCTTGCAAGTCTCACGTGATATACCGAGGCACTGACTTCGCTTGCGCACAGAGCGGTTTAAACTCTGATGAACTGACTCTCTCACGCTCTCGAATAGCTCGGCTGTACGCTTCCAGGGGCGTCCAGAATGGCTTGGAGGGGAGGGCTGTCGCTGGTTGCATTGAGCTTCTCCACTGTCCCATAGTTTCTCAAACTGGTCCACTCAGTCCTGAATTCTGCTCTTGGTTGGGGCTTTTTTACATTCGAGCGGATGCACGAAAGTGTCCTACACTTTCTTGAATGAGCTGGAGCTCCCATGGAGATCTAGTTGTGTTGACAGGCGTTGCTACTGTCATGTCCTGCAAAGTAGGGGGGATTAGAGAATGAATGAAGGATATATCACAAGAAGTGTGTGCAGGCCTGTTTTAGGTGGTCAACCCTTTTAGACACTAGCCAGTAGAGATGACCTAATTTTTACTTAATTTGGGAATGATGACGGTCCAGAAGGATTTTGTGCAAAGGCAGGAATTATCACAACAGCTATTTGCAAGCTTTGATTAGTATCATTGCAATCTTACATCCGATGTAAACCTTGCCTTTAATCGACTAAGATTATTTAATTTAGTTTATTTTTTATATACCATTATATATGAATATCCATAATCAATCTTCCAAAAATTAGTATAAATCCTCGTATTTAATAAGAAATTAACTACCAAGAAATAAATAGAAAATGAAATTGCGCCAAATAAAGTCATAAGCAAATGAATTATTTAATGATTACTACTAATATCAATGATTAAATAAACTGAACAAAGAACTAGACTCACATTAAACAAAAGTGATGATGGACAATTTGCAAGAAAATGAGGATGAGTTGAAGCGAGCAATAATGCATAAGGTAGGATGAGCTAAGCTGTGATTTTTCATCGCAGATGGTCCATCACTCTCAGGTGGAATGGAGTTGATTGACTATAAATAGGTTTACTAATTAATTATTTGTTCCAATGTAAGACATTATCAGACTAAAGTTATTTAAGAGTTTTGGTCGGCTATTGGTAATAAAAGGTAAAAAGTTTAAAACATAAAAAAAGTTTAATCCGTCTCCAAAGGAGCATTTGCCTGCTACAAATGCACGAATGGACTGTAAGGTCAAGGGTTTAAAATAACAATTTTCAGATGGTCAAAGATATTAGAGTTCGTCTCACATTTTCTCAATACCAATCTTGTCTACAATCCCTTGAACATATACCACTTCCAATTTAAAGCGTCCAGAACATCCAACTCTGCTCTTGCTTGCAATATCAAATATCTATGCCAATCAGTAATTGAGGCCGTAAAATTTATCATCTCTTCCTGACAGCAAACAACGTCGCTGAATTTTAACATCTAGTACTTGTCACAGAGGTACTGATTACTCTTCCTTAACATCCAGCCTCTATTTCAAAGTGTAGAACATCTAACATTTCTGTTATATGATTTTCAGGCTAACGTCATTCGATGATTTTGACTTAACATGTGGGTTAGATCATGCGGGATAGGTTTATGGGATAGGTTTATCCATAAAGAGCGATGAGGCAACGTCGTTATCCTTTCTAAGGAGACAAATGGTCAAGCGAGGAAGAAACAGGACTCGATTCGAAAGCGAAAAAACAGATTTATTCCTCCGAATTTATTTGGAGATCGAAACAGATATTTAGGAATTTTAGAAGAAAGCATTTTATGTGTTATTTATGATTGTTTATTTATTGTTTTCTTTCCTGTGCTTAAGTGTCTTGTTTATTTTTTTGTAATAGAGATTGTTTGTTTGTTTTTGCATGGTTTTAATTTTTCGTATGGTTCTTTGCACGGATTTACTGCTGTGGCAGCTTCGCGAGTGGGATCTTCAAGTTTAACGTGGGATTGCGACCCCCCCACCCCTCTTTCGCCTTTTCTATCTTCCTCGAAAGCCAATCTTAGAATTCACACCTCTACTTTGGGTAATTTCGCGATTTATTCTTAAAATCAATCAATTTTAAACATTTTCTCGTAAACCTTTCAGCTTCTCATTTACTCCTTTCAATAAAATTAGTACGTGAAAACTAAAAAATCGAATTCTAAGGCAAGGGATGTAGTTTCACCTAGAATATTGTATTAAATAATATATCCATACTGTCGTGGTACACCACACTATACCATACATTACTCCTATATTATGTCGGGGGGGGGTGGACTTATTCACCTACTGCAACGCGAACCGTTTAAGGAATTTTCGCAGGGATTAACGACCAACTAGTAGGTCAAACCTAAAGCGTTGGGTTCCAAATCCTTAATAATCAGACAGAGTGCATAAATGGTTGGCGAGATTTACTTGAATAGGCCGAGAGTATTATTCAAAGTTAGTTGAAGATGAAAAACAAAATATAATTTTATTTACAAACATCATAATAAGAATTAAAAATTTGCAAAAGGGGATTATTTAACTTGAAGTAGTCTCTGAATAATTATTATGATGAGGGATTCACAAATAGAATTAATTGATTAGCGTTACTAGGCTCAAATCAAACGGGGGAACTTGACAATACTAATAATGGAGGTGGTTTCAGTCTTACGGGTCGGTGACTCGATGAAGGTCCTTCTTGCGATGAGGTGAGTGGGAAACGATACAATGAGGCAATTCGGGCACGGTCCGAATGGGGTAAGTGAAGCACGATTCGAAGAAGCAAGTGGGGCACGATCCAAGTCAACCTTCTGATGATGATAGCCAATCTTCAAAGATGACGTTTGACGGGAAATGTGGGAATTCTAGGAATTGCACTGGAAAAGACAACTTCCTTTCCTCAAAGGTAACGATGGAGATTTGCTTCGTTTCGATTAAACGAATGGAGACTGTCGCGCAACTTTAAAGTTTTGCCGTTCAAATAAGCTACCAATTGACTCGGGTAGAATCACGGTGGAAAAAATCTTTCTTGTCGGATGAACGCTCACGGGACTTCGACGAGACGACTTTCACGTGCGGGCGATACTCCTTGATATCCAGTCAAAACGAAGTATTTGTTTGGGCGATTCTGAAGTGGAAGGGGGAATTTGGAGAAAGTAGTCACAAGCTCCAGACATCCTAATCTGGAGGTGGAGTCTATTCATAATTTAACAGCAGGGCGCGAAACACCGGCTCTTTCTCGCCTCGTCGTGAGGGGGGGGGTTGAGGATCGGGACGATTTCGCGGGATTGAGTGATATCTGCCCAATGCGCTGAGGAGTCGAAACTTATCGAATGTTCCCGAACAGAAAGGGACGTTTTCCATGGTGGGATACAATCGCACGTGGGCTTCAATAAAGTGTGTGGGGGGGAGGGGGGAGTCAGAGATTGTGCTTTTACACATACACTAACAAACAGACAAAAAAACCAACTCAATTGTCTTAAAAATATGTAACAAGTTCTGCTGACCAAAAGTCGCGTGTTCTTACTTATTCTAATTATGACCTAACGAGCTACAAAACGTTCCAAAATTCCTCGCCTAACCTTGGAATCACCTAGTAAATTATATCATTTAAAAAGAATGTAAAAAAACATAAGCGTTTCAAAGTTCGTTAGACAGGGACCGAGCACTGACATAGTGAGATGTAGATTCTTCCGCGACTAAAAATAACAATTGCACCCAGTATTCTTTTTAAGAACACGGTTAAAATTGAGTATATTTTTTTACTATAAGCTCTTTCTTCGGCGAATAAATTTATCTAATTCCAGCTCTCAAGTTTCTTCGGAAAACTTCTTTCCTTTCTTATTTCTACCACCTTCACTAATTTCTTTACAGATATATCCTTACAAACGCGATATATCCTCGCTTCTATTGTACTTTTAATTTAAGTGGAAAATGTTTCTCTTTTGTCGTTGGAGGAATTAACTTGTTATTGAGAAATAAAAAGTCACCTTCCCTTGGGATTCAAACCCGCGATCTCTCGTGTGAGAATTGCATAGAAACAGATTTCGTTGGATTTTGACCTGTGTTCATAACTTAATTAGGAGAAATATGCTCGTGTGATTGCATTAATGATAATACCGTACAAATAAGTCAAAAATCATCAGCTGCCATCGGGATTCAAATCATCGACCTCTTGCCTGCCTACAAACGTGCCACTCAATCACATAAAAACGAACTGTGTAAAAGTTCTGAGTGAAAACTCTGAAAATTTCCTAAAACTTGGAAGAGTTATGGTTTTCTTTCCTATAACATGATGGCGGCTCTTTGATATAAACGGCGCTTCTCTGTCTAGAGGACACTGGATCGAATCCCGCTGGAAGGTGAAGACTTCATTTTACTCTGAGGAAATGCCTCAAAAAACTTGTATGAAAACAGATTTGCAATAAATATTAAAGTATCACCAAACGAGTAAGCACACACCCTGTTTTCTTATTTAATTATATAATAAGGATTATAATTTAGAAAACTACAAAGAAATTAGTGTAGATAATATCATTAAATTTGATCCTTCTTCATAGTCAATGAAGTATTACTGGATAAAGTTCCTAACATACCATTTTTATAGAATAAGAAGAAACACTCAGTGTTTGGTAAATTCGATTACAATTATGGGGGAAGAAAGGAACCACTTATTTATAGGGATTGGCGCCAGGTTTATAGGTGGCCTATTTATACGTGAATGGGAATCGGTTTACGGAGATTGAAAAGAGATGGTAAAAGGTAGTTTACCTAGTATGGAAGTGGAGGTAAAAATTGACTGCTTAATGGGAGCTTGGTCGTTAGTCACAATGGCGAGTATATTGAAGAGTCCTCGTTGCTATTGCGCACGACGGGGGATTAAGGCTTTTGGCGACTGGGCTGACTTTATAACCCAGTCGAATTGTTTCTGAATCCTTAATAATTCTCCACGAGGGTTATGATTTAGGCTGGGCTTATCGAAGGTTTGCCGGTAATCGGGGTAAATAAAGACTTCGAAAAGGACGTAACAAAAGAATATCATTTTCTAACATTAGCCTATTAAAGCGGCAAGCGGCACGCAAGGTATTGGGTTCAAAGGCGACAGGACTTAGGCGAATTAAACGGGTTCCGGTGCAAATGGTGTCAACAAATAATGATTCTCTTTCTATAACTCTGGTTGTCCTTTTGACTTTTGTGTCTCGAAATAATAAAATGTCTGACTATATATGTGTTCGTTTCTTAAGAGGCGTGACCTAAACATGTCCGTGGGGGTGGACCACAGTGTTCCGATCCGTTAATTTCCACCCTTTTTGTTTGAGCTACCGAACAGCTGTGTGTGTAAGATATACCTACCTATTTCCAATAGTTTTACCTTTATTATAGGAAACGCTTGTTACAGATCTGTGTTTAACTTTTTCTTTGCCAAAGTCTGTATTTGCTCAGGTGCTTTGCAGCCTCTTGTTTGCTGATATATCTTTCCGAAGACACGAATGTTTGTTTATGCGTGACCTCGTATTGACCCAGGTGTCTGACCTGATATCTGTTTTTTGCGTTCGGATTTTGTATGTTCTATCGCGCGACTTTAATTAACGATTGTTTCATCTCTATACAAATTAACATATGTATCTTCATTTCCTTATTCTATATACAAATTAATATATACAAATTTACATCTAGATTTTCATCTCCTTAGTCTCATATTAGATTTATTATTTACATGTTAGGCAATTTGGTAGGATTTGATAAATCCATCGAACGTCCATTGGGGAGTTTCTTGCTGTGCCTATTAAATCCTTCAATTTGTTGCCAGCTGCCTACCTATTATATAACACGAGCACCACACAATCTTATATTTACGACTTTAAAATTTCTCGTATTTTGATGAAAATTTGATCTTATATGTGAACTCAGCACACAAGGCAGCATTTCCTCAACCTAATCAGCCATGAGATCTTTTATTCTCATTTCAAATTCCAACCTTCAAAGATTCTGAGGCATTAATGTTATTATAGCTGACGTTTCTACCGATCTCAGCACTAAAAGATGTTATTATTTGTTGAAAATATGCCGTTAAGTGAATTGGGCTTTATGTGCGCTATATCGTTCTCTTCGTAATTACAGAAGGCTTTTTACTTGTTTTGCTCGAATATACGAGTTTTAAGGGGGGAAAATTAAGGTTAAATGTTATCACGTGCGCAATTTTCCTAATAATTAACCTATTATTTCCTTTAAAACCTCGTAAAATTTATACAAATTGCTTGATATTTGCCATTTATAATGAAAATTGGTGGAATCTTCATTATTTGCATGATTTTAACGAGTGTGATCCTAATTTAACGGATAGGATTTGTTTAGGCAGTGTTAACGTAATCTATTACCTTATCAAGAAATTAAAGACGTTTTTAGAAAAAGAAACTAAAATCATTTTAATATTTAACAGAATACATTCCTACAGGGGTTAACATCATTGTTAATAATGCCGTCGCCTATTTTAACAAAGAAGTAGACACTTTTTTGATGAATTCTTTTGGTTTTGATCAAAATATTATTTGATTTCCTTTACTAGCTCCTTTGTATCGGAGTTAACTTTGCCATTTCGATGTTGTGATGACTCAAATGAATGGCAGTAAATTGGTGTAAGTACCTGTAAATAGGGACAATAAATAAGGAAGAACTTTACCAGCTAGCAATTTATTTTTCTTGGTGCTAACGTGCCCTATTGGTGGGCACGCATTGTAATGATGGAGGAGGATACCTTTTCATTTGACCAATAAAGAAGGTTTTGGTTGCAAAACCTCCTTTTTTCCAAAGATTTCATTGTTAAAACAATAGACAGGTCCGAGCTATTTTCTGTTTAATGTTGAACAACTCACAAAAATGAGCTCCTTTCTCATTCAAGCCTTCTGCTGTTCGCAATTATTTCATTATTTTGATGCTCTTAATATTGGAAAACAGAAATCAGTTTTCATCTCCGGGAACAAATCTGAGCAAAAATCACCCACAGACTTTTCGGGCCAAAGGAAATGAAGCAATCAATAGTCCCACGTTGTAATCGTTGTCCTTCAGACAGTCTTTCTGGTGGCATCACAACGCCCTTTTTGTGCATTTTTTGAGCGGGTAATCGCTTACAAATGGCCTAAGTATTACTAGCTTTAATAAGTCCTAGACATTATTACAGCTTGAAAAGGCCTAAGCATTACCAAGGGTATCAATAAATAATTTGAAGCTAAATTGGAATAACTTGACAACCAAATAAATATACGGTTCTGCCATCCTTTCAACAGAACCTAGGAAATTTAATCGATTGTAGGGTTGAAAGAGATTTTATGTCAAATCACGCTAAATCCCTTTTCGTGTCCAAGGTAGAGATATTTTACAGCTTTCAAATATATGAAAAACAAGATAAAAATTTATTTCATACATTCATATTTTGTTGCGTGATTTGTCACAAAATCATAATAGAACAATATATATACCGCATAATAGAGTTCTATTTACAAATGCCGAAGTGGGGTATAGCAGGGTTGGAGGGAACTTTTTTCGGGGTTGAAGGCCACATTAAGTGATCTGTTGGCCGCATTCATAAAATTTTAATTAAAAGATTAAAGGGTGAAAATTGATAAAGTGGCTAAGTATCACTTTAAAAATGAAAAATGATAAATTCCATTGTTGACTAACTGTTAAATGACTTTGTTGCAAATGATTTTTAAAAGAAAGCAAGAAAATTATTGATCTGCAAAATTCGAATTTATTCAGAAGGCCGCACTTAATGGCCACGAAGGCAGAAAAATAGTTAAAGGGCCAGAGTGCGCCTTTCACCTGAGGAAATATTTAAAAGTAATTAACTTAATACATATGTAAAGTTTATTAATTTGGAGAAAGGAAAATAGAGGTAACATTGGCAGTCTTCTTTTAAAACAAATTCTTTTCATAATTTTTTTTCACTACTACTTCAAATTACGTATGAAAATTCACTAAATTTTAAAATAAATTGTCAATCTCCGAACGAATTTTAGCGTCAAGGGTGACTTAACTATTTGGGGCAACTCTACGTTGGCATCTTGTCTGAGATTCCTCCTAATGCAATTGAGCGACATTTAGCCCAAGGAATCCGGGTGCCAAGAATCGTGTGGAAGGTATCAAACCAAAACCCGAAACAAAAGAAGAAAAAAAGATGGTAGGTGTTTATTTAACCGTAGATCTGGTTGGTCTCTTTTGAATAGCTTATAATTCTCAAAGGCAAACTACATTAATCGTTCGATCCCAACCATGAGCACTTGCAGGGTATTGATACCATAGAGAAGTAGCCTGAATAGGGACTCCACCTCCCGAAGTGCAGATAAGTACAATGGAGCTAAATTTCTCTTTTATCTGAATCTGGCTTTCTACTCTTCTACCCAATTCAGCCAAAGGCAGTATTGTAATACATCTTTTGCAGATCCTCTCACGCAAATCGATTGGGTGACACCAAACCACACCTTTCCGTCAACAGACGCACAAACACTTCTTCCACGCTGAGTGTGATATAATAACATTATGATATCGGTCATCGATTAGAGGATCGAAGGATTAATTTTCTATCTACTCTTGGATTTTGTCTCTTTTGAAACGGAGCTAAATATGGAATACAACGTCATATTCTCAATTGGCATGGCATCATATTGTATTATGTAGATATCATTCCTGCTGACGTGGCCTTACATGTTATGTGGTTTGTAAATGCACTCTGGTGCATGAATGACACCAATATAGAGAGGTATATAGCGAACAAGACTTTGTTGAATACTTATTGGATAAACGATGTTTATTTCCTGATTTTTTTTAATATTTTTATGAATATCTTTAAAACAACGTGTGCAAGTTTTGAGAAACTCCTCCCTTTTAAAGTCCTAAAACTTCTATGCATGAAGATTATTGGGACGCCCCAACATTATCGAATCCCTTCACGATCTTGATTGCGGTTTTTAAATGCCGAAATTAGGAAGGGATTTGGTCTGAGTTCAGAATAAGAAGTCACGCGTTGTCAGGTTAACTGCTAACCACAGGGGATAAATTTAATTAAGATATTGAGTTACTTTTTAATCGGGGTTATTTAATAATTACTAAGGGAAATTGCCAAAAACTTAATTAAAATCTAACCCGGCATAGTTGTTAATCAAGTGGGAAAGTGTTAACCACTGGAGTAAATTATTAATCATTGAGTTTAAAAGCTAATTAATGCAACTCACCTGCTATTAATAAAATGTCAACCGCATCATTTATTAATAATAAGATCAGAGAATAAATACCCTAGTGAATGCTAAAGGTGATCTCTCATATGTCATAAGAATTAGAAGATCGTTTTTAATCTTATTTCTATTGTTATTGGCATTAAAATTCTTTAGCTGACGTTTAGAATTATACAAGTTTACTAGAACATGTCTTAAAATTTGTATTATAGATATTCTATTTATTGAAAAAGTTCAAGAATAGTTTAATGACTAATAATTTAGTTCCTTCGGGCAATTTCATAATCCAATGTTAAATGAAGGTGGATAAAACGGAATTAATTTTTGTAACGTACGAGCAAACAGGAAAGCTTCCAAAAATCGGTGTTAAAAGCAAAACTGTAAAAAGTTTAATTGGAATTATTAAGAAAGTCAATTGCTTCATAAAATGGTGTTTTACTATTCCTGGAGCGAGAGTTTTGTTCTGTTCTTGAATAAGATCAGGTTATTGGAGATTAAAATACCCAGACGTTATTTTTTTTCAAATTAAGATTCCAGAATTAAATTTAGAAAAACTGAATAATGAAATTTCACTTTTAATTTGGGCTGTTAATTATAATTTATATCTTAGACCGAGTGATTCTATTTTATTAATTTTGAGGGACAGATTAAAGGAAACATCACCTCATTTTTTCTTATCAGGGAGCAATTTAATAGTCATTAAATATATCAAAGCTAATGGACTGAAATCATTGAAAATAAATGGTAGATGAATAGAAAAGTGTAAACAAATGAATGCAATGTAATAGCCTCGGAGAGAATCTCTCTGTCGCTATGTAATTCAACAACGTAGAATAAAAATCTGATTCCTGATTCGGTGAAGAAGTGAAAGAGTAACAAAACAATCAAAATATTAGTTGTTACAGGAAGAATAAGTATGACGTCAGCAAATGACATCATTTAGTTCTAAATTTCAAGTCGAACCCCAAATGTAAACAATTAGCATAATTTAACTCCTACTTAATTGAAGCCACGATTGGATAAACATTTTCATTCATATGAAGCTCCAACAGATCTGGATTGGAGTCTTTGGTAAGTTTACATTTTATGCCTGAAAAGACGATTTCAGGCATCTATAAACCTTACCTTTGAATTTTCAGGAGCCAAGTCTCGCTTTTCAAATATTTTCCTTGTGAATACTTCGGTTTTTCTTGTGTCCGAAAGGTCAAGAAGCCCAAACATCGACGCGACCTAAATATTTTTTAAAAATGGTGTCGTTTGTTGTTTGCTGAGACGGAGAAAAAGAGAGAAAGAAAGAAATACTCAAGTATTTATAAGTACAGAAATGTAACACTAAAAATGGAAGTTTTAGAAGTAACCATTGAGTTTCAATGTGACGTAGAAAAAATGAGGAAAAGACCAATGAAAGTCGCATCATCTTCGCCTGAACACATTATAATAAATAACCATTTGGCTCGAACAGTGGACGCGCGTTGTCGGGAACCTCTCTCATTTGCACTTTCCCTCACTTCTCGCCCCCCCTCCTTCCCCGGGCTAGGGCGGATATCAATTAAAATCGGCTCTAATACAGATCAAAGCCTGCGACTGTTCATCAGATTTACCCTCAAGTGCCCCCTTGCATCCTTTAAATATCGACCATTGGGCATCCCCTCGCCATCTTTACCATTACAAAGTGTCAAAATTAGGGTTTTGACCCTAATTACCACCATTATTTTCACATTTACCAAAACATTTTCTCAACTGCAACACAAAAACACTGCATGTTTTTAGTAAAGATGGGAAAGATTTAATGATTCCCTTCATATTTTTTACTTCTAATAGTGGTCGCGCCTTTGCTCCGGAATGGAGGGATCAGGAGAGTCGTTCGACACTTTTGGCGAAAAGGTACTCTTATCTATTTTCACGATACCTCCTTTGCACTCCTTTTCACATCCTCCCACTACACTACTTTACAACCATGCTTTCATCCCACTTGGACGTCATAAGTTCATTCGTGTTATCTTTTACATATTAAAATAAAGAAAATATCATTTGGAACCTGACAGTAAGTTTCTTCTTTCCTGAAGGTTAGTTGTACTTTCTTGTGCTTTCCACCGATTTCAAATGCAGCGAAGTTAAGTCAAATCTTTTCTGGTTAGTCACCTGATGGGGCTAAGATTCAGGGCACCGTCACGGCGGCTGCCAAGCACTGTAAATTCAGGGCTCAAAATTTTGAGATTAATATTTATTTTAATATTTTTACTTATTTTTTTAAATTTACGGAATAAGGCTATTTATTCTAATAGGTAAATTATTCGCAAAAAATAATAAGAAAAACGGAGCATTTCTTAACTAAATCTACAATCGCACTCTGCCCCTTTCATGTAGGAGGTGAGTTTCAGTCCGGGGAGCTTTGCTATTCGATCAAAAGGAGAAAATGGTTGACAAATTTGGGTTAAATGAATGTTAATGTGTAATTATAATCTATTTCGTAATATGGTTTTGTTAAATGTTTGAATCTTTTTCAATTCCAAAAACAGATCATCTATATTCCTCTTATCACAGTTTTGGGGGGAAACAACATTAATAAGAGAACCTTAATGTAGACAATGTCAATTATCCTCCCTTTGTAGTTCTTACAAATTTTTTCACATTTACTATTTCTCATTTGTCTTTAGCTACATTTTTCTTTTGTCAATTTTACATTTCTTTATCTTTTTTTCTTTATATCATGATTGAATTCGAAAAAATAATAATGATGATTTTGATGATGGAATATTCAGAAAACTTAGAATTTTGAACTTTTCAACGGAATTTTAAGTTTTTCAAAATAGAACTTTCTGTGCAGAATTCAATTTCGAATAACATATTCATGTATATATTAAAAAAGGTTTTAAAAACTATCTTTTAAAAAATAGGAATCATTTAAGAATATTTGTTACAAAACTTTGTTTTCCAATATTTGAGTTTTGTTTTAATTGAATACATTCTTTTGTCAGTTACTTTTCAGAAAATAAAATAGGTAGTGAGCCATAGTTTGGAAGATACTAAAATAGAGGAAATTAATCATAGAGCTTTTATTTTTAATCATTAATTCAAAAATATCTTTTATAACAAATAAAGGCAATCTAAATTTATCCTTTCATTCTGTAAACATGTTTGGTATCGTTTACCAATCTTTGACCGTCAGTTACTCATTTAATTCATTGTATTTTTACAGTAAACTCGCTAGATGTATACTATAGGGTATTTATTGCTTTAAACATGATATTTAGATTAAAAACCTCATTCACGTTATTTATAATCCTACCAAAAGTTCTTGTTTAAAATCTATCTATCCAGACTTTTGCTTATGAAATGAATCCTTTGGAAGTAGAAGCAATTTTTGCTTGGGAATTTTGACTTGAAAAGGTTTGTTAACGTGGTTGTGACGTCACACGTTCTAAATTTCTGCTTACAGCAATCGATCAAATTTCTGCATTTGAGTTCTGTATAGAAAATTTGGATTTATTTATGATTGATGAATTACATTATGCCGTAGAATAGGGTCAAGTTAGCCCTTTGTGCGTTTCTCAGCCGAGGTCGATGACAGCTATGTGCATGGGAGATTTATAATACAAGCATAGTGCAAATTTACTGAGTTTGGGTTGGCCAAATAGTCGACTATCTTGGAGGTTCCGGAACAATAGAAAAACGGGTACAAAAATAACTTTACTAATATGCAAATTAATATTCTTTTACAAGGTTAAAAGTGGTTTTAAAACAAGCTATATACACATTAGAAGTACACGAGACTCAGGGGCTAAAAAGCAGGGACGAGAGTTTGCGGGGATGGTCGCCGTACAAACAAAGTAACAATATTGACCGAGGATGGCTCGAATGACCTTGAGCGTATACGAAGCCGACGATGGAGGCTTACACTGAACGGGAGGGGGGGGAGCACCTGTACAGAAGAGTTACGCGTTCCTGTTACCTCGGAGATTTGGTCCGAGGGAGTAATCCTTGCCTTGGTGCAATGGTCAAATAATAGTCTCTGGTCGTGGCTTATTGTGGCTTTCTGCGATGGCGGGCTTTCAGGACATCACGGCGTCTTATAATTTCGCACTTAAATTAGCGCAGGAAAAAAGTTTCGTCCAGGTGTTTGTTGTCTCTCTCTCCATTAAAGGCACGGCAGCGCGCATCTATCTCTCTCTCTCTCTCTTTGATATCTGACACATTATTATTGTCATTTTCTGCTATTTTTTACTTTTCTTCCTACTATTATTTTACTTTCTTTTTTTTTTTACTTTGTTAGAATTGCTAATTTTTTGTCCATTCACCCCTCAAATTTATTTTCCTAGTTTTGCAAAATTTCCTTCAATTATTCTCATTTTTCAATTTTGGTAAAATAGTAGTTTTTTTTCTTTACTCTACTATTGGGATGACAAAGTTTTGCGAATACATCAATGAACCAATTGATAATAATATTAATAGAAATTTATTTCCTTCGCTGTTTAAACTTTTTTATTCATTATCAGCAAATATTTTATAGGATTTTGTAAAATATGTAACCAATATATATGATTTATTCCATGCATGAATCATAGGCTCGGCTATGAGCAGAGGTTCTTCTTAATGCTATAAATATTGGGCAAGCTTTTATATGATGACTAAATGTGTGTTTCAATTTTGTTCTTTCTTATTTTGATTTCTTGTCAATAAAATTGAAGAAATTAAATAAGATCTTCGTCTTAATATCTTAGCAATTTAATAAAATAACTCTGGTTGTCATCGGATGTCTTCGCCAGAGTCAATTAGGTAAATATTACGCTACGAATGACGTCAGCATCGCTCGAAAATTACACCTGGTTATGATTGAAAGAGAGAGGTAGGTGTAGTGTTATGAGTATTAATTAATTTAAACTAAAGTATTATGACCAACAATGGCATATCTACACACGGATCCATCTCACTCATTTGGTGTTATGGTAGCATTTGAACTCGGAATGTGTTATTTAAATACTCCTTGTCCTCTGTTATTTCATCCTACACCATTAGGAATTTTATTGGAAATTGGTTTAAATAATTATGTTCGAATAAAATATCTAAACTAAATATTAAAAATATTATTTTTTGCTATGTACGTGGAAAATCAATACACACTGTGTGGTGTGGACGAGGAGCGTCTCCCAGACATGCCCGAAGCATAATCCCTGGGTGAGAGAATTCTATCAAAAATTCATTTCCAGAAGTTTACGAGGGCTCTAAAATTTGTTGCGAGAACCTTAAATATTAGAATAAAGTTAAATCGGAACGATAAAAGAATTGGTTGTTTGCGGCAATAAAGTAGTGGTGCTTTTTGGATGTGCAAAAGTTACGATCAATAAAACCTCGTCCTGAAACATTATCGGATATTAAAAGGCCCTTCCGACCCTAACATTCATCTGCGAACCGAACAAAAAAGCTATTGTGAATCTCTCCCATACAAACCCTTTCTTCTTCACATAAACAACCGTCAAATTACTTTATAAATAATGATTCAATCGCACATCGTATAACAATAAGAATTCTTTCTTAAATATTTCTTTAAAATGGGAACAGATCCCTAGGTTTGATCCTACAATAATTTTGTTTGTCAATACCGCCTACACAGAGAACACCATCCTCACAATGGTGAAGCATGGGGAGGTATCATAATGATTTGGAGATGATTTTCAACGGTAGGTGCATGAGTACTTTAGACCATAGAAGGATCGATGACCTTAGCGGAATAGGCAAAATTCTAGAAGATCATCTCACTAGCCGTGCCCCAAAACTCAAGATAGGTAGACGTTGGGTTGTATTAGCCCACTAATTCAAGGCAAACGGCTGATTGGCTCATTAGACATCGTTTGAATTTTATTGATTGTTTAGCCATTCTTTTCTTAAATTTCGATTCCAGAAAGAGTTGAACATTAAAGTCGGATTACAACTATTCGTTTCAATCTTACAGATTGAAGCGAATGGTTGTTGAAGAATTGGAGAAAAATCAGTTGATTTATGTAAGAAAATTGTTTCGTCCAATAAGAGAAGTTTCAATGCTTTTCTGAACAACAATCGACAAAATATTAACTTTATTTTGTCATATCATGTGTGGAATACCTTTTTACATCTGTTCGGAAAATCTTTTTTTTCCATAATATATACTTTGATATATTTACAAGTTATTATTTTCCGTTTCATATTTATATGTGAATTATTTATTGCAAGTTTAATGGTATTTTAATTGTAAGGAATTGAATATAACCTTTTTTCTAATTATTTGATCCTCTGTATCATATAATAATTTAGACGTTTTTAACTGCAGCGAAGCGCCAAGTCAAAGCGTCACCTTTTTTCAAGAGGAGTAAAATTTAATTTTACCCATTTGGAGCTATGAAATGACCCATATGACCATGGGACATATGGTCATTTACGCTGGAGATTTCAAATCTGCCATCGATCGGATTTGGCGCCCGGTGGGGCCATTTAGAGGTCGCAGCCTCATTTAGCCATTAAGAGCCAAGAAATTACCCATATGACCATGGGAAACCATCACTGCAATAACCCTTTATCATTAATTAACGTATAAGGTTTTGCGCTTAAGTTAAAATTAAAATTTTAAATTCTGGTAACTAAAAAAGGCGCAGAGATTTTTTAGATAATTTCGAATTAAATGATTTGTAGTGGGAGAACTTTCTTGAAGGTTCTAAGTTTTATTTCACTTGTGTCGTGAGCAAACATCTTTCTCTCTTTCTATCTCTATTCCCTCCTTCAGGTATGCTAGAATAATTGCAAAGAGGGGAATATTAATTTCTTCTTTCATACTCTATTTTTGATTCAATTATAGGATTACTCATATGTACATACGAGCCTTGTTATACTATAATTTTAAATGAACTACAAGCAGAATTGGCTAAAGTTGACGCGCATGCCAGAGTTTGATGTATTGTAGATGTGTGACAGCGATTGAAAATTTTCCCTTGTGCTAATTCTATGTCACTTGATTCTTCATGGTACATTTCAGAGATCTACTTTATTTTAGTTTCAATATTCGGGTTTGAAACCTTTTCAAAATATACTGAAGGGGTAGGGGTAACACTAATTAATTAAACAAGAAATCATGTTTTAACGTAGGGCGGTATCAGTATTTTGATCTGAGGAGGTCGGGATAACATAGAAGCCGTGTCAGATATAATATCATTATTGCAATCAGAATCCTTAAGAAGATATTGGGTATTGAATAAACAAGAAAGAGGCCCAAGGGCATTCATGACGTGTGTAAAATTGTTCCAGAATTTGACAGCAAAATAGATTTGCTCGAAGTTTTTTACACCTAAATATCATTCTTTAGCCTCGATCACCGATGGCGGGGACTCATTAGGAGGGGTGCGTAGCCATAATATGTTCCATTAGAACTCTTTTGTTTGGCCTAAAATTCTATGTAGTTCAACTTTCTCCCACATGTCTCCGACTAATCAAGCACAAAACAACCATCAATTTGTCCATGACAAATGGCTCGTCAGTGCTTTATGGAATGCAGAAGTCTCCCATTGGTCGAGCATGCGACATTGCCACGCAAAACACACACCACCTGGTGCTAGAATATTATAAAACTAGACTATAGGGAGGCTACAATTCTATCCACGAATATAGTGAGACCTTTAACATCTAGCTAGAATTAAACCGAGTGTCGATGTGAAATCCATACGACCAGAACAAAGTACTTTGTGGTGCGATCTGCTGTGTCCTTTCGTTCCGTTAGGATTTTCCTTAGGCGGAGGGGATCATAAGAACTTTTTCTTACAAAACCAAACCATGTATACCTATAATATACTTATTCATTAGTCTGCCTTTTGTACAGCAAACACTCACTTGCATAATTAATCCACTACTTACGCGGTTTTTCATCTCTTCTGTCACATTGACACTCACTCCCTCCTTCATCCTTTAAAAGACTATTTCCATCCATTCCTTTTATATGCCATAGTACATCACAACCCTTCTAGTTAAACCATCATTCAGCCACCTCTCTACCATAAACATTTATTTCCATGGCCATCCTCACTCTAACAGCCTTCACACACAAATCAACCCTCTCATGTTGTCTCGTTCACTGCTTTCCCTTCATATCATTCCTTCTCCTTCCATTCCATAGTCTCGTTCACATCTTTTCCGGCAACTTCGTGGCACATTTTACACTCAAACTTTCAGCACAACTAAGGCTCTAATCATCTTAGACTCTCTCTTACAATTTAAACACTTGTGACCACAATTAGAGTCTTCTGTACCACTATCATTTGCAACGCTCCCGAGATAAGTAAGGATTATCCCCTTGTGCAAGAGCACCCTCTTAAAATCGTATATTACATCCCCTCTTCTCATTCCCATATATTATTTCCTCATTCATATCCACATTCTCTTTATCTTCCTTCTCTGACACATTCTACCATATTCTAACATCGGAGCTTCTAAATCTCTGTCACTATCATCCACTACTTCAGGTCATCAGCAGATACTAACATAGATCAGAGGTCTCAATAATCCTGTCACCCATTTGCCGCTTTTTCACATTCCATAACAACTCCTTGAATTATCCCAGTTCAAAATGCAGCCCTTTTGGCTTCGGTGTGAAGCAGTGACGTATTGATATTTAAATTTCTTGCATTGAAATCGACCAAAAGCCCCAGTTACGGAGTGCCTTGGATCATTTTTTGCAGGAATGCATTTTCTTGCACTGATTCCAAATTTGTTCCCTTTTTTAATAATTGGTAGTAATGTTAGGCTAGTGTTCGTAAGACTAGATAGGAAATCTTATTTAAAGCTTTTAAGATAATCTATTAGATTAATGCTTAACTAAGAAATTCACCGCAAATCTGAATTTTCGAATTTTCTTGGCCATAAGAATTCACACAATGAAGAGGTAGACGAAGCAAATTCAAAGAATCCACCTTTCTTGAACCCAAGTTCGCAATCACCTTAAAACTTTAGTCTACAAGAGACTTTGAAATGTTGAGGCTTCGTACACGTTCTCACATCTTTTAAGAAAATAAAATGATTTGCACACAATAAGAAACACAGAACTGGAATCAACGTAAGGATATGCATTAGTGGTAAAATTTAAAATAGATTGGAGAACATATACCAAGCACAAAATTTCAAGAATTCTAATACAAATTAGATTGAAAATAATATATGTGATATTTATATCAATTTCAAACGATTCTTTTAGGTTTAATTACAAATAACTACATAGAATTTAGTCAGGATAACTAGTTTTTATAGCTCACAGCCTAGCAAAGCTACACTATCTCTTTCATATATTGGAAAATTAAGGGAGAATAACGGCACTGTGTAGCGTTAAAGAGATCAAGTATTTAATACCCTTTTAATATGAGCTAACATAACAGATTATCTGGTAATCTTACACAGATCTCCTTTGAAAGCGCCGCGAGCCAGAACTCCATTTTACTCTCAGCCAGGCTTCATTGCTGACACTACTGTTGTTCTTTGTTTCTCTTACTGTCTCAATCTTCCGCGCCAATTTCAATCGCATAAAATGAAACGACTTCTCAGGATGAAGTCAGGGGATTAATTATCCTCGCCAGTGAAACTCTCTTATACAAATGTCGAATAAATTTTCTAATCTTTCATAGATTAATAATCAAATTTACATCCTTCGCACCCCATCAGCTATTTTATTTGGGATAAAATAGTTTAAGCAAAAAGTAACTAGGGCATCTTCAACACAAAGTATGTGAAGAGGGATCTGTAAATTAAGTGGTGAATATAGAAGAAGTGTGAATGTGTGGAAGATAGATAACGACATATCCGCGCACAAAATTGGTTGTTGTAGGGGTGGGGGTGAGGGGGTGCTGACACTACGGTCGATTGGCTAGTGAGTGCAGCGGTCTTCCAGAGATTAGATGTAGCCTTGCTTCCATGATACACCCGGTACCCACAAATAGAGGGCAGTAATAGAATATTAAGATTAATGATTAGGAAGGAAAAGGGTAGGAAGAGTGCAGGTGTGTAAAAAAATTATGATCTTCCCGAGGAAACGGAGTCAAGATCGAGGGGGGACTCTCTCTCTCTCTCTCCCTCTCTCAAATCCCGACAAAGAATGAGGAGAGGGAGTCAACCGAGTGAGAAGCCCACATTATCAAGGGCAGAAAGATAAAAATAGGCGAAAAGAGGCTTGTAAATTAGCTTGAAAGATAAAAATATGAGTGATAGAGAAACAACCCCGGTAGATTGAACTTTACGAAATTACTGCACTCAATTTAGTTGTTTGAACCTTCATTTAAACCGTTTTGGATCGACTGAGAAAAGAAAATGGGTTTTACTCAAATGTTTTCCGTAAGAATCAATGAAAATGCCCATTCTAATAAATTGTTGTCTTTAATCCTGCCATTTGATCCCCGGAAATCCAATAAAATGGTATCTTAATTAGAATGGAATTAACGAGGAGAGATTCGGTTTGAGGTGTTAAAATCAGACACTCAAATGAAGAGATCTCTGCTGTATCTCCTCTCTAGGTTCTACTCTTTGCTCACTAGATGATTGCTTGCTTTTCTTAAAAATAGGATTGATATTGGAGACCTAAATAATAAAATATTAATTAGGAAGAAATATCTCACAAAATGTGAATATCCAATAAGTACAGAGTTATAAAACCGTTTTCCTTATTCCATTTCCAAACTAAAATCAGAGATTGAAGAATTATTGTTGTCAATTGTTTTTATCGCATAATGATGAGGAGATATTATATGTAGCATCCATATGAATCAAACTCCATAATTAATATCTCAAATAACGCGATTCAATCTAAGTCGAACGGAGAAGTTTATCAATTATAAATCAGATATTCTCGATATTCGGTTGAATTAAGAGTTGGAAATATTGAGAAGTGAAACAAAATTACTTGTTTTTTTATTAAAGATGTTTACGTTGAAATTATCCATAGAAAGACGATTGGAGATTGCAACCCGATGCACTTTTATATCTCAATGACTCGTCCGGCGAAAGAAGAAAATTAAGCTACAAATAGCACACTATAATATATTTGCACCAGACACGTTCTGACAGGCTTGCAATAGTTAGTTCATTTCAAGATCAAAATATTTCATGTTTCTCAATTTCCTCTAATTGTGTTTGTACCGTGAAATTTGGGTGGACATATTTTATCACTCGTTTTTCATTTCAATGGAGGAAAAACTTTAAATCATATTGACTGAATTTGAATTTAAACAGGTGTATTTTGCTAATAATAATGGATAATGGATATTATTAAATTCTATTTCTTGCTATCTAGGGAAGAAAGATCCCTCGGTAGGATGGATCAACGAGGGAGAGTCGATCTTTCGCTGCATAGAACTCATAAATAGATATTATTATTTCATCTCTGTCAATTTGAAAGGCATGGTAGGGGTATTTTACGCACTTGATAGCCAAATGTGAGTGTGGAGATGTGAGTGAGATCGAGAGAATTTACGTTTCTAGCAAATTTTGCATCTCTTTCTATCGTGAAGTTTCCTAGGCAAGGAGGAGATTTGAATGTTGGAAACGACATAGATCACGCATTATGTAGAATTGCGATGTTCTTGGAGATTTACAAAAGTTCTATAAATTTAAATAACAGTATTGATGAGTTTACAACTGTAAAAAAGCGAGTTTGCGGAGTGATTATATTTTTAGATAAAACGTTATTTTCTTGCACAAAACACGTTAAAAGGATCCATTCTCACAAACATATTTGGCTCTGGAGGAGAACCTGGATTCGTGCGCGAATTAACTAAAGCAGCTTTGGTTTTAACGTGACTGGAAGAAAATATTCCATTAAACACTCACTCCAAATACAGCTCTCCAACCCACCAAACATGCTCTTTTTTCAACGCTATTGTGAGCAGAATTAAGGTGAACTTACCCCAACCTACTTTCCTTTTTTACCTGAGAGGTTTCCACGAGGATATGCTGCTAAGCAGGTTGCGCAACTCTCCGCGCCTGAATATTCCCTATTTATTTTAATAGTTTTGTGTAAAAAATAATCAGTGACAATTTATCGTTTGTGCTTTCTGTAAGGAAAAAGTGAGAATCTTTCGATTTAAATACAAAATGTGTAGCTTCATCTGTATCCGAAAATTCTTTTGGCCATTTAGGACGTTCTTAAATATATAGAAAAGAAGTTGATTTCATTATTTTATCATTACTTAAATATTAATGAATTTCAAATTCGAATGCTGGTGGTGTGGTGGCTTCTGTAGATGTACAGTTGCAATTACCGAACAAAGATATGCGAAAAACCCAAGAGATAAGTGACGTCTGTCTCTGTCCTGTCTTATGGCGCTCTGACCAGCTACTTTATTAGAAAGTAATCAAAGGGATAAAGTAACTTTATTTTCTTCAATTTTTCACCTAAATAAGTAAACCCCAATCTGAGAAGCACGGGTGGGGTGCGCAAACAATTTCGTATCCCAGAAAGGGGGGCAAATTAGTGGAGATAATTGAATGGGGCTAAAAGCGAATTAGTTCGAGTGGTGAGTCGTTTGTTGGTGCTCTGATTCTGAAATATCTCGCCAGTGATGCTTCTAAAACGCCCCCGCTGGTTCTGACCAAGACAAAACACCAGTTATATTCCTGCCATAGTGTGTTGGTGACAATAAATCCCTTTTGAGTTTGTGCAAAATTAAAAAGATTTTGTGAACGGAATGAATATGCCTATATTTGTTGTCCGTACGATTTGCCATACGATAATATGGGAAGCTAAACTGCTGCACGTGTCCTAACTTTAGTACTAAATGGAGCTTTATTTTTGTCATGTATTAATTATTTATCCGCTAGAGTTGTCTCTTTCTCGACCTCCAAGAATGATTATTTTCTCGAAATCTCCACTTTAGAAGGAGAAAAACAACATTTCCTATAATCGCAGGTTCTCTTAAGGCTTCTCACGCTTCCCTCCAACAATCGAACACACACTTAATTAAAATGTGAATCAAAAACCTCGCAGAAACTCTTTCAACTTCCTGGGCAGGGATTTTCAGCCTCAGATTTTCAATATATGCGCCCCGTGGGGAGGGGGCCGACTTGACTTCTCTGAGGCAATTTCATTCCTGCCCACGACAGCGAAAAATTGAATTAAATTCCTTCCATTCAGTCCATTATTTGTCACGACAAACGACGCTTTGAATTCAAATAGAGTCTTTGCGATTTAAGGATAAAATGTCCCTTCTTCCTTGAAATAAAAAAACGGGCCATAAACACTTCTCCTCCCAATTCACTCTTAAAGCAGAGGTGGAACTCAATTGGTGCAATCCGAAGCCGAAATTATTGACTGGGGGATTTTTCGCCTGTGGATTATGGGAAAAGTGGCTACGGTGGAGAGAGGAAATTTTTTTAATTCACATAAGAACCTCAACTGGCGCACCCCAGCTGGGGCACAGTCATCGAAAGCGGAGAGATCATAACAGAAACTTTGTGGTGTGGTTGAATAATAAGGTGAATGTTTGTGGGTTTAATGGATGTATCAGGAGAGTAATTTAAGGGTGAGGCCCCTACCTTCGACGAGGCAAAGATTTTAGCAATGAATTGATTGCATGCATCCTTTTTTGCATGAATCTTTTTAGACACACTCATACACCGCTCCCTGCCAAATTCCATTAGTCCCATCACTGAAAATGATACTCTCACACAATATCCATTGCCATGTAAATCGTTTAATCCTCTATCTGATCACATATGGTGCTTCATTCTTGTGGCAAGATTTGTTGAAGGAATAAGATCAAGGGAGAGAGTAAAAAGCAGACCATTGTCGAAGATTAGCTCAAAAAGGGAACTAAAACGTCAGAAATCAGAACGTCCTCTATTCCTCTAAGGAAGAAGAGCTTGTCCTTGTAATCCGAAAGATGTGGAGAATACTTAGCATAGCCGTCTGAAAATTTCCTGAACGGATAACACATATTTCCCTTCTTTACTCAGTATTGGACAACATTGATCTATCATTTATCTTCACTCTTACTCATCAATCCATTTGCCATCACCCTACCATCCCCCACCCCATTCCCTATATATGAAAGAGAGTACCCATAAATCTCGACACTTCACAAAGATGAAGATAAATATTTCCTCCGCTGCGAATGGACGTCTGTATCCCAGGAAGGGATTCGGGCACCGTTCACCATGTATGATGGGTGTGAAAAGTTTCGCCCAACTAATTTGATGTTAATTTAACTGGATGTAGGGTAATGTAGTAGAGTGTACTAGGATATAAAGGAATGAAATGTTCAAGTGCTTGATAATTTAGTTTGGTCACGTGTTCGGATAAGTGGCTCTCTTGCTCTTGGTTATTGGTTATGATGAAATAAAAGGCAGTGTAGTGAGCTAAGATATATTGGAATGAAATGGAATGCAGTATAGTGAGGTAGGATGAATTGGTATGAAATGCAATTAAGTTAATCCATTTTTATTGTAAACTAAAAATAATCGAGATTATCTCAACATCAAGGTATGTAAATTAATAGTAGTTCTTTTTAGATGCTAGTGTAGCATGGTTGATTAGGCATGATAACCCTGGCGTCCTTTTACTGGAAAGCTTAAGGATGGGATATTATGGTAGTGTAATTTTGAATGGTTTTAAAATGAGATGGAATATTTGAAAGGTGGGGTAAACAGATCCTTCCAGTAGTGTAAAGGTGTATATTTCAGTGGCATGAAAACTACTGTAGCAATCAATCAAAATTTATTATAGATGTCTTGACCAGTACAAACACCACCTACCATGGCTTTTAAATCTGCATACTTCGATTTGTCATCCATTTTTCATTAGAAATTCATTTTTCATTAGCCACTCATTTTTCGTTATGAAAACAACTAATTTGGTTATCGTCGTTATTTTCTCTTTAAGCAAATTTATCCTGAATGGATTAACCTCATCTCGGCTAAGTTTGGTGGAGAAAGCAAATCAAAATAAAAATTCAGATTATCTTTTTAAAAAATCAAGCAGCCGCTGAAGTACAATTGATAGCAGTTTGGAATCATCTTTGCTATATTTTCCTGCTTTAAAAAAATGTAGATAACCCTTTGGTGCCAGGACTGTAACTTTTTACCGATATGTATAAAAAATATACACATGAGCTCGGAAAATAACAAATATGAATTTGATAAATTTTTATTAAAATTCATACAGTAGTTACTAGAAATGACATGGCTATTAATACACCTTCTTCCTTAGCGATAAAACATATTTTTAAATGAGTTACATTCAACAAGCAATTTCTAGGTTTGACCGTTTGGAGGTAAAGTTTGCTCCTAGCTTCACAAGTTTGAATCTTTTCCCGTGTTCCAAGTAAATGATCAAGTGTTTTTTCCTATCATATCTCGCAAAGAAAGTTTCGTTCCCTGCAGGCATCAAATTACACCTTTTTTCAGGTATTTTTGACAGATATTATAACTAAAGTCTAGGAAAGAAATATTCTTGCCTTGGTCTTCTATGAGACAGTGTGCATTGATAAACGTAGCAGACACAATGTACGAAAAAATAGGCCACCACCACTTTCTTTGGCGCATGTTTAACTTATATGTCTTAATCTTTTCAGCCATGACGTCGACATCGAGCATGTGTTTGTGATATATCCTTCATTCATTCATTCACTAATCACCCTTACTTTGCGGAACATGAGAGAAGCAACGCCTGTGTACACAACTAGATCTCCATAGGAGCTCCATCAAAGAATATACTGCGTCAAACATTACTACAAGACAGGCTCGTTCAAGAAAGTGCTTGACACTTTGGTGCATCAGTTCAAATGTTAAAACGCCTTTCAAGAGCAGAATTCAGGACTGGGTGGACCACTTTGAGAAACTATGGGACAGTGGAGAACCTGAATGCAGCCAGTGACAACCAATCAAGAAATTTAAGACGCCCGAGGAAGCGTACAGTTGAGCTGATCGAGAACGTGAGAGAGTTAGTTCAGCAGAGTCCCTCGGTATATCCAATGAGACTTGCAGGAGAGCGCTAGTAATTGAAGTCTAGGCCTAGCCATACAGAATACCGAAGAAGTAGACCCTTACATCTTCAGACAACGAGCAGGGAAAGACTATGGCAGTCAAGATACTGAAAAAGGTTCAGCAGACCACAACTTTCCTTAACCTACTTTGGACCTCAGATTTTTTTTTTTTTAATTAAGGGGCTATCTGGCGACTGCCGACTAAGGCATAAGTTGCCGTAAACAAACGGCTAAGTTCTAGGCTACTTTAAAAAATTGAACAGGAAACAACAATAAAAAGAAATAACAATAACAAGGCAATAACAAAAACAATAACAAAAACAACAACAATTAAACCGGGTTAAATGAAAGGGAGAAGGCCGGCCAAACCCAAAAAGTCAATAGGTCAACCAGTCGTGAAGCACGCACTCGTCCCGAATACAAGGGACAGGCGGTAGCGACCCCGCCTATCCCGATACCGGGACAGGTGTTCGTGCGCGAAGATCACCCAGACTGGGACATTCGACAAGAATATGCCGAACAGTCTGGGGGACGACGCAGTCGTTGCAATAGGGCGCAGGCGAGCGCTCCATCAAATAGCGATGTGTCACACGAGTGTGGCCGATTCGGAGACGACAGAAAGCAACCAGAAACGCCGCGGCATTGGGGAATAGGTCCATGGGAACAGTCGCGGCGCAATGGCACGCAACTTTAAGGTTCCCTTCGACCATCTCCAATCTTCTTTGCCAAGCAGTCCGAAGAGCTGCCCGTATTCCTGCCATGTAGTCAGTGTGAGGAAGAGCGAAACGCTGGTCCGGTCGCAGAGTCCTCGCGAACTCTTTGGCGCCCTCATCGGCGCGCTCATTCCCCGCAATTCCTACATGTCCAGGAACCCAGCAGAAGATAATCTCGACATCTGCCCGGCTCGCCAAAACCGTGGCGTCACGGATTTCGTGAACCAGGGGATGCAGCGATTCCAATGCCCCGAGAGCGCTCAGGGTGCTTTGTGAGTCGCTATAGATCACAATCCGATCTCTGAACCGGGCACGTCGCGTAATCTCCCGTCCCGAGTGGTTTATTGCCACCAGCTTGGCCGTGAAGACAGACGCAGCGCCTGGAAGAGCCCCGCTGACTTCAAACAGAGGGGATATGGCGTGGAAGCCGATTCCCTCTTGGGACTTGGAGCCATCCGTATACACTGGCACGGTACCAGCGTGACACGATGTGTGCTCCAAAAAGGTCGAACGCAATACTCCCGTCGCAGTACAAGCTTTGGGAGCAGAGGCGTGGCGACAAATAGCCAAATGTGGTACCCTCCAGGGTGGCGTCCTGGGCAGAACCAGGGGCGCCACCGGCCCGAGAGCTATACTTATTATTTATTATATTTATTTTATTATAAGCTTATGTTTAATAATAAATATAAATATTAAAGTTCTAAAAGAAAATATATATTCTTCACTAAAGTAATTATAAATAAAGTTACGGTGTCTTCTTTATATGTCGACGGTCCGCCATCTTGACAAACAATGTTTTATAAATCAGTGTTACCAAATGTATAAATTTAAAATATTGCTAAATTAATAAAAGCACATTATAAGTAATAGTTATCGGAAATAACAAAGTTTTATGAAAATAAATATTGAAATTACAAGTACTTTTTGTCATGGGTATTTAAATACCTGGTAGCCTCTAATGGGTTAATTAAGTGATTATATTTATTTATCAAACGCAGATATGCCCACTTCAATACCAGTGTGAATGATTAGGTGCACCTGTTGATATACCTTCCAGTATATTGTCCGTTACAAGGCTCATACAAGACATATATATTTCACTCGAGAATTTCTATGGTTGAGCAGAAAGTCGTGACTCACTTGGAAAGCGGGAGCTTGTTCAAAGTCTTTGGATTCCAAGCCAGCTGAGTGGTATCTGGGACAGATTGGGATGCTGGCTGATCACTGGAAGAAGTTTGGAGAAAATGATGGACTTTATTTTCAGGAATAAAGGTTGGTGTTGCTCCAGAAATCTTTGTTGTTTATGAAATTCTACAAATCGTTTGTGTCTCGATTAAAGCCATCCTGAAAACTGCAGCAATATCATCCGCAAACTTATTAAAGATAACTGCCACATACCAATGCAAGAAGCTGACATCCCTGTTGCTTATCGTCTATGTCCCAAGCCTAAAGGACAAGGTCCCGACAAAAGAAACATAATACTACGATTCTCAGCATGCACAGTATTCAAACCTTCATTGTATGTACACGAACAACTGACTCCAAATCTCAACAAAATCTTTTTCGTCCTCCGCCAAGCTAAAAAGAAATTCTCCACAAAGATCGCCGGCTGCACTACCAGAGATGGATTCATCAACGTCTTCCTGCCATCACACTCCGGTCGCCGTGCCCTACGTATAGTTATCAATACCCGAGCTGCCCTCCAAAGATTTCTGTGGAACATCTCAATTCGACGCTTGCAGACTTTAATGCTGAGAATCTCTGGAACGATCAGTAATAATACATTCGGCGATATTACTGTTTTAGATGAAAAAAACAAAAACAAACAAACCATGTTTTGACCTAGCATTCACTTACTTTTATTTCAATTGTATTACATACTTTATTCCTTTTTCTCTTATTAAAGTTATCATAAAAAAGTATTTTAACTGTTTATAGATATTTTATACGTAATATCAATTTGTAACTTTTAATTTTTAAATTCCAATTGAACTACCTTTATGTTTGAACAACTCGATCACTTCAATAATATCGATCCAGACATAAACCATTTTGATGAATTATATCCAAATTTAAAAAAAAATAACGTAAGAAACCAATACTACGATTGTGATAAATTTAACACTACATTTTCATTTGAAAAAAACAGACCTGTCCATTTTAAATCTTAACATTCGATCTTTGCACCCAAACTTTGATGAATTTTCAATATTTTTGTCAACACTTAATTATAAATTTTCCGTTTTGGCATTCACCGAGAGCTGGCTAACAAATAATAATAAACACCTTATTAGTGTCCCAAACTATAGCTCTTTTCATTCACTACGCAACGTAAACAAGATAGGGAGAGGTATAAGCGTGTATATATATCTGACAGACTCAATACTAAAAAAGTTGACGAAATTAGTATTTCCTATAACTATATGGAAACTTTATTTATCGAAGTAAAATCAAATGGTAAAACAATAATCATTGGAACCGTATATAGACCCCCTTCTGGTGACCCAAAGATGTTTATAGATAAGATTACTGAATTAATCAATTACTTCAATGTTACAAACTATGAAGACATAATAATTACAGGAGATTTTAACTTTTATTTATTAAACTTTGAAAACCACGCATCAATTCAGTCCTTCATCAATACTTTTTATTCTCATTTCTTACTTCCAATTATAACAAAACCGACAAGAATAACCCAAAACTCAGCAACACTAATTGAAAATATTTTCAGAGTTCACCCTGAAAATTACTTTTCCGGTATTCTCCTTTGTGACATATCGGACCATCTTCCTCTATTCATGATCCAAAAGTCTTTTTTCAACTCAAACAATATTCATCAAAACCGTACAATAACCTACCGCATAATTAACGAAAATACCTTATCAAACTTCTATAACTATGTTCTAAATCAGAATCTATATGCAACCTTACTTGACATATTGCATAGAGAGTTGGTATGAAAAATATCAAAATTATCTCAATAACTTAGTCATATTACAGAAAAAAGCAATTCGAGCCATCCATCAACTTGACTACAATGAGCACACTAATCGTTATTTTAAGGAATCGAGAATTCTAAAATTAAATGATCTCTTTGTTTTTCAAACATCCTTATTCCTTTACAAAACAATATAGTGTTCCTATAATAGCTATTTATTTAATATGTTACAAACAGCTGATAATACCGATAATCATCAAACCCGCAATAGAACAAAATTTATTTCACCCTTGTATTCAAAATCAAAATCACAATGTAGCTTTCTGTACAAATCTATCAAAATATGGAATGGCTTGGACGAAAATATCAAATCCCAAACCAATTTAGCTCAATTCAAAAAAGCTCTTAAAAACAATATAATTTCGGCTTACTAAATTTCTATTCAGCTTTTGTTATTGTGTATTTATTTGTTACCGTACACTGTTATACTGTGTACTACTACTTTGATTTATACATTATAAATATGTTATTATTTATATAAGACTGTTGACTATGTTAACTACATACCTCTTGAAAGAATCGCTGGAAATAAAATAGTTTTTTTAATTTATCTCTAAATTTGAATTATATAATTATTCGTTATTTGCAATCATTACAATGGTTAGGTTCTCAAATGAATATTAAGTTGTTTATATTTGTATAAACATGAAGGGATTTTTAGTCTTGATAATTTTATGCTTAGTCTTAAGTTTCTGCCCTAAAAGTCACTGACTTATTTTGGGCCCATAAATAATCCTGTATGAATAAGTACTTATAGTAACTTGGCATTAAGATTTAAAATGTAATATGTTTTTACTGTACATTGGATTAGTATGGAATAAATAAATAAATAAATAAAATAAATAAATAAATAAAAGCTAAACTCCAGTTGCACAAATCCCAGTAACCTTTTTTGCTGCTTAGTTTGTGAGAATCGGATATGTGCGCAATGGCTGTGATAATACTCTCATTGATAACGACGGCTTCTTTGAGAACTTTGTGGTAAATAACTATGTTGGTTGTCTTTATTTTTTGTGTATTTTGTGTAGTGTTAAATAAATATGTTTGTTGTCTTTATTTTTTGTGTATTCACTATATTGTATTGAACAAAATAGTTATGCGTCCCGCGATCGTCATTCTCTCTGTTGTCTGGCCCACTGTGAAAAGAGCTTGGCCACACCTGGCTTATAATAACCTATTATACCAAAGTCAAGTATAGCTTAGTATTTTCTAGCCTAACATACATACTCTATGATATCTAGCATAGCATTGTATATCCTAAATTATATCAGCATAGATTAGCATAGTATAGTCTAGCCAATAATAAATAGCCTAGCATAAAAAAGGAAAACGGGGACCGACCGGCCAACATAGTGAGATGTAGAGTCGCTCAATTTCAAAACACTCTACTAAAAACAAGTCTTTTCGGGAAATTACTTCATTGGATTCTACACGTTATCTTCAACTATTGAAGTTTTTTAAATCACATTTTTCACAATCTCATTTCAGAGGAGCTCCTTTCCTTTCAAACTGTTACCACAACCATTTCAAATTTCAAAGAAGAAACTCCTAATTTTGAAATTTCAAATCTCTATTCCCCGTCTAACGAATGTTCGAAATCCTCACACGCAACCGGCAAATTCTCCTTATGGCGACACTCGATGACGGCCCTTTATCGCGCAGAGCGGCCTCCCTTATCTCGAAGTGCAACTTTTGCTAATCGAAGGCGAATACTTCGGTCTACTGTCCATTAACAATCAAATAACAAACCTCGGGAATTAATTAGGGGGAAGTGGAAGTCGTTGGGGTCGGTGGCTAAATCTGTTGAAGATTGTAAACCCCATCTTAAGTCGATAATAATTCTCTTCTTCCCCCTTTTATAGAACACATTAGATTGGTGAGTAAGTTATGACCTGTTGGGGTTTATATAAAACACTGAATGCACTTCAGCATGTCACTCCTGTCTATTCCTTAGCCGCCCGCAAACTACCTATTCTAATAAAACTATTGTTAATAAACCACCTATGTCACGAAAGTCCGGGTATCCTACCAGTGGCACCTACTTCCCAAGGAAAAAGAAACGAGTCTTTTTATGCATTGCCTAAGAAGATTTCACAGCAAAAGTGAAAATGTGGCGATGCTGAATATGAGATTTGAGTGAAAGGAGAATTCCTCTTCTAACATATATTTACTGTAGGTTTGAGAAGGAGAGAGAAGCATTTCTCAGTGTCAGGGAACTTTGAACATCCAAACCTTTTTGCCTGTCACCAGAGCTCTGCAGAAATGTCGTTGCTAATTCATCTAATTTAATCACAATATACATTTTTCTGAAGAAAAAATTCTTTGAATCTTTCTCTCCATATATATATATATATATATATATATATATATATATATATATATATATATATATATATATATATAAGAGGAATAAGAATTGGACGCGAATGAGCAAATGAGACAAGAAACCGGAGTTTTTTTAAAGGCAAGAGAGAGGGACATTAGAAGAATCCAGAATCAAAGGGAGCAGAGGGCAGCACAGTGAAGGCGATCCTTTACCGAGAAAACAGAAATAACGCCAGGGTAAAAAAAGTTTTGAATTCCTGGCCGTGACTCGAACTTGGGTCTGCTGATTGCCAGTCAGATGCTTTACCGCTAAGCTACCAGGCACAGTAACTATATTTCGCCCAAAGCGTTACTCCATCAAACCCAGTATCACCCTAAGCTAGGAACTTCCAAGGAATTTTTATACCACATCCTCTTACCCGCTCACCTTCATTTTCCAAGAGACTTTAAAAATTAAAATTACTAGCTACAAAAGACCTATTAATTTTAATAAATAAACTTCTGCAATTGTTAACAGCAGAATAACCAGGAAATAGTGCAAACTCGAGTTGATGAATGTTTAATATGTGAAATAATTTGTTCCCTGTAGCGGTAGATGCACCTTCGAGGCCCCCTTCTCTGAGTTGAGGGGAATTAGGCGCCACCAACCAAAATACACCTGGATTAGTGTCCAGGGCCTCTGACAGGGCCCTCAATAACCTCTACTACCTGGACGTGGTTCTCAGGAAGTTCCACCAAATTTTGCCTCAGTTGTGCAAGTGTCGGGTATGTTGTGAATATGTGTTAAGCTGTGTCTGGTGTCAGCGTATAAAGAGGTCTGTAATGCTTGTGAGTATTTCCGGTTAGTGACCGCATCGGAGCCTTACCAGGGCGACCAGTGTGATGCGCGACGTTTCTTATGGGTTAATGCCGAGTGGAATGGTATAGGGAGATGGTTCGGACCCCTGGATTGAGATGGTTATTGTGTTGTTTAGTGCGTAATAGGAACCTGTGAGATGCCTGAGAGATACCGACGAGTGCTTAAATAAATATAAGGACGCCAAAATAGCATCGATCTTTCGATCATCGCCTTCTTTCTATTCATTAAATTTCCATTTTTTGGACTGTTCAACGATTCTTCGTTGGATTATACCTATTTGGTTTACTTTCTTATTAATTAGAAAACAAAATAGAAACCACTCACGCAATCAGATTATCTCTAAACACAGAACGAGTGGGCCGCCGGATGAGGCCTATTACTTTTTTACGGTAGGCGCTCTCAATTTCTGGAATAATAATAATAATGGGTTACCTATTACTGCACCGGTCCCCAAAACGGGAGACAGAAATATAGGCAATGCTAAATAATCATTTGGTATAATTATTTATCTGTTGTTTACAATTGCCAAGATTTTACTCAGCGAAATTTAAACATTATGCATCTCCTGATTTCAGTTTAGGCTTTTACCTAGGAATAAATAAAGGCCATAACTGATTAGGCGATAAAAGTGTGGACAAACAAATGATTTACCTAAATATGTAAATGAGTAATAACATGCTGTGATTTGTATCTCTAAATCGAGATAAAATTAACGAATATCAATCATAATTATTTATCAAAAATGTCTATATGTGGATTTTATGATGATTATAAAATTATTAATGTTGGTTTAGATCGAGCATGGTTTTCCTGTCTACATATTATTATAGGCTGTTGGGTTTTTAGTCACTGATTCATAATTCACAATCACCTTTGTTCATTAATTAGTGATCATATGTTTTACACTACCAATGTGATTGAAATATTAGTTGATTACAAAGGGCTGTTATTTCATCTACAATAAGTTCGGTCCTTGATAAATTAATGTGAACATGTAACAAAAGAAACTCTCTCTATGGTCATCCAGTCCTTACGTTTCGCCCCTTTAATTAATAATTATCTACGAAAGAGATTTACAAGAAATATTATATTAATTGCACGTTTTCTGATATTTTTGATAACTGCGGTCAACGTAAATGCATTTCATCAGATTTGTACGGTTAAAAGACTCATTAAGTAATGTTTTTTATAGCATCCTTATCACTAGTTATCATTAACCATGTGTCATTCTAAGGACTTAGTTAGCCCCACCAGTGCGACTAAATGTCATTCTAACTACTTTGTTTCCGTTCTTAGAATTCGAGGTGAAGGACAGGCTGTAGGGGTGCGAAAATGTTTTAGAGAAAAATTTCTTCCAACTCGATAATATAAATAGTCCATTAAATTACCATCTCAAAACGGACTAAGCCGTGGCGTAATGGCTAGAGCATTAACGTTTATATCTCTCGGTACCGCGTTCGAAACTCAAAAAGTCTAAAACCCTTTTATGAAGAAATCTCAAGAAAAAAACGGAAGTCAAGGAAAACGCTCGAAGGACCAACTCATCTAGAAGGAACAAGAAATCAACTCATAATAATTTGAAGAAAATGAAGATACATCAAGAAAGAAATCGAAGATTAAGAACCAACCCAGCCAAGAAGAATACCTAAGTCAAATGGAAGACAAATGTTTGAAGGGGCAACTTCAGTTAAGAATAAATAAATAGATTCGAATATAAAGAGAAAATCAAGATGAAGAATAATATTGATAAATAAGAAAGGTTATAATAAATGCCCCCCTCTCCATAAGGCTTAATTACCATGAGGCTAAGACAATTTTCCCCATGAGGCTTACCATGGGCCGGATACCAGTCTCTTAATTCCTTGAGCAAGGCGGGGAAATCTCGAGTACTGTTTTCGAGCACATCCTGATCCAAGGTTTCAAAGGGATGCAAGGGAAGTGTTTCCTGTTATGGGGATTCACCCCCGGGTATTCTCGGTTGAGGCAAGATGAAACAAGTTGCTGGGGGAAAAAATAAAAACGGCTGTTATCGAACGAGTTCCTAAACGAGAACGGCGAATAGAGAACCGAGTCAGTCTAAATGATGATGCAGTCGGGTACTTGGAATAACCCCAAATAATTCTAAAGATGACAAATAGCACCATGGCTTCTCAAAAGTCATCTATACTAAAAACTATATACAAAGAATGTATCCTTAAGTCATATTACAACTTAGTAAAGTTAATTATATATATATATATATATATATATATATATATATATATATATATATATATATATATATATATATATATATTATATATATCCCCTTGGCCAAAGGTACACAAAGTAGCATTAGCATATTTATATTTTTATATATTTAAGCCTACTCTTTAGAATTATCATATTTTTCATTATGATAAGGTATATTTTAATGTTTTAATATTTTTTTAATCTTTGAATTATTTGGTATTTCACTAAATGGTGTGTAATTAATAAAATGTTATTTTTTTTCCAAAATCTTAATTTACTCAATATTTATTATGTTTGAGCTTAAATTTATAACTAAGCGTTATTCAATATCGTTCGAAATAAGTACTTACAAAAGGCACAGAGAGCACAAATTCATCTTCTCCATAGCCAAACTTTTTCTCAAGTAGAAATTGCCTAAAAAGAAAATTCAAGATCTGGTGCCCCAACCACTCTAAAGCGATATCAAGAGTCCCAGATCTTTGTAGAGAAGTGTCAGAAAATGTCTTACAATACTTAGAGAAGAAGGACTTGAAGATCAACCACTAAAAGGATGCAAAGATTGAAGTCATGGATATCTTAGGCCAACATGAAAAATTGAACACAGGAGCAATGGTCTAAAGTTATCTGGTCAGATGAAAGTAATTATCAAGTATGTAAGAAAGACTATTATATTGTTGTAATTAATGTAATCCCATTTAATATCTTGGAAGAAATTTATTTAAAAATCTTTTGTAACAAATTTGCAGATTTTCTGCACTTCTGCAACTACCTTTGTAAGATGAAGAATTGGATGGGCGTAACAAATCTAAAGCATGGATGAAGAAATGCTTGTGCGGTAACGAATGTAGAGTAGGAATGTGGTGCTATTTTGTCATGGGGCTCCATGTCTTCATCAGGGCCAGGGAAGATGTTTTTTTATGCGAGGGAAGAATGAACTCTATATTTTTTAACACCACCTTATAAGCTTTAAAAGCATCTATCCATAAATTGCACCAATAAATAGTTATATTTCAGCAGGACAATGAAGCATGGCATAGATCCAACCACACCAAGAATTAGTTTGGAGAAATGGGGATTACCGCTTATGGAGTAGCTTGGAGTTGTTTGTCATTCAGAAACTATAAGAATCTTGTGTCGGAGAAGGAGAGAGAGACATTGTCACAAAAAAATATGTATTGAATGAATTACTGAAGGTGATCATAAGGTCTTAATTTATATATCTTCTAGGGGAAGTTAGGGAGAATTATGTAGATGGGGTTTTATTGTGGCTGTTGGCGTGGGCTCTGAGGAACCAGTTGGCTCCTCACCGGGATCTTCCGGTGATTTAGTTAACAGAGCAACCCTTGGTGAGTGTTGGTCCAGTTTATTTCTGTCTAATGATGGTTTGGGTGTTGTTTGACGACAAAGATTAGGTCCACTTTGTTATGTATTGATAGTCTCTGTTCCATTATGAATTGATGATTTTCTTTGTATGCAGATTTCATGTTTTGGCTTCATGATTACCTGAATTCTTTGGATATTTCTGTGATTTGGTTTGCGTGGTCGAGAATGTCCCTAAGGTGGTTCACCTAGGGATTATGTTAAACTTAAAGTACGATCTTCAATTGCTATAACTTTTTGGAAGGAGAGATTGGTAAAGAAAGTGGTGAAGATAGAAGTAAAAAGATTTGGAAGTTATATATCCACAAATATTCCAACAATTATTCAGTTCAGGGGCACGCAAACCTTTACATGTCATCTAGCGCATGTTTTTAGATGCTACAACTTACGCTACCTTGCGGTGGTCTTTTGAGGTATTTATTGAAGGGTGTTGTCAGCGGTTTAAAGTGTCTAGTAGATTAACACAAACACTCTCCTTTTAATGCCATGGGTATCTTTGGTCATCAGCAAAAATATATTATAGGAAATGAAATTAAGGGTCAGGGACAAATATTAACAGCTTCTGGAAACCATTTCACAGAAAGGATACAAACCGCGAAAGCACAAACTAAATCAAAGATAAATTCCGAATGGCAGAAAGCAACCAGGGACTACCATAAGCCATCCACCAAACATCTCAAAACATAACATAATTTCACGAATGACAAAAGCCACAAGGGCCTCTCAAAGCCTATCCGCATCCGTGAAACCCCACCCAAAATATGCATCCATAGGATTGTCAGATGATACATCTACAATAGACAATTCTAACCATTCAAAGGAAAGGGTAAAAAACATAAAGCATCACTACCAAAGCTTGTCAAAATCCAATCACCCACAAATACTATAATAAAAAAACATATAATCATCCAATCTCGCTTTGAAAACATTCAAGTTTGGAACATCTTCTGTCTCAGGTGGCAAACAATTTTAGTAATCTTTTGGTGAAAATATATTTTCTAACATCGAAAACTGCACTTGTGTTTTTTAATTTTCAATTGGTGAACCCTAGATTATTACTACCTTCCAATCCATTGGACCTATTAAAGGTAGAAATATGGATAGAGTAGTAGAACAAATAGTGGTGAAAATTTCGAAAAGATAGAAAAGAAAGAGTTTAGTTCGAGTTTGAAAAATTTGTTCCCTGGTGAAAGGGTATCTCCAGCAAAAGCTTTGATAAAAATAGCATAAAGAATAGAGTTAGTGTGGTTGGTAGATCGCTGGTGAAAGGGTAGCTCTGGCCTATCTTTCAACTCAAATAACTTGCCAAAATACAAACTATCCTTCCCAGAACAGATTTTACCAAGCTCAATCATATTTCCGCTCAGTCTATCACCATATTTAAGAGGCTTTAGTGAAGGTATTATTTTTGTTGCCCTCCTTTGTACCGAGGTTGATATCATGCCAATAATCTGATGAACATGCTTATATACAGTACTGAAAATTTGGCCTGACTTACTGGTTGTAGAGTTTAAGGATAACACATTTACTCATGTAGCTACCATTCTTTTTAATATATTATAGCACCCTATTTGCTCTATCTTTAGCCTCGATGCAATGGTTCAAAAGTACGATAGGTCCTTCTCATCCCGAAGTGATATCAGCCAATGCCCATCCAGTTCATAGGTAAATTCTCCATTATTCCTTACATATTATAAGGTTAAAAGTCATCTCACATTTCTGAGCTCAAGCTAATATATTATTTAAGTTTCTCAGCACTTTAAAACTACCGTCAACTTCTTTGACTACAGTATCAATTTTTTATCATCAGCAAAAATTGAAACTTTGCTATTTAAAGCCTCCCCAAGATCATTTATATAAACTATAAATAATTAAGGGCCTAGAAAATATGCCTGAGATATGCCACTGATAACCTTCCTCCACTCTGACCTCACCCCATTAAATACCACCTTGTGTTTTCTGTCTTTCAGTCATTCAGCTAGACAATCAAAACTTTGCAACTTATCCCATGTATTTTTTAGTTGTGAACTAGTCTCATAGGGGAACCTTATCAAAGGCTTTGCTAAAATCTAAGTAAATTACATAAACATTCTCTCCCTTATATAAAGCTTTAGTTACATAACCCATAAAATCAAGTAAATTTGTTAAACACGATATACCTCATCTAAACCCATTTATTAACCTACCACTCTCTATCTGGTCGGAAATTCCCTTCTTAATTAAATCCCAAGAATTCTACTAAGTATAGAAGTTAAGCTTACTGGTCTAAACTTATTCGGGTCCTCTTTACCTCCCTGATCAAAATTTGTCACTCCATTCTCTAATTTCCAATCATTAGGTATTTCTCCCTTCAGACCAGCCCTCACTCAGCCACAAACTGTAAATCCCATTCCTACAACACATTTCAGTTCGAGAACATCAATAACCCATGAAAAGTACCATAGACTCATTTTACCAATGAAGGCACATCAAAGTTCAAATACTATAAAAACAGTATACAATGATAGTCTACTACTTCATTTCTATGTTATATCCAAGCAATTATAAAACATCACCAGTCGTGTATTATTTATGCCTATTTATTTTAAAGACGATCAACCTGAGGTTGCTAATTTGCTGAAAATGTGGAAGGAGAAATTAAAGAAAATCTAAAAATATTAAAAAAGTATTAGGAGGAATCAAGTACTCTTTCATAAACGCAGTAATTTTTAAACAAAAGTACGAACGGGATTGAGAGGTACGAACTATCTGAGGTTCAATAACATGAAAACGAAAACTTACGGAAGAACTGTGATTTTTTTTTTCAAGGGGCTATCTGGCGACTGCCAACTTGGGCATAAGTCGGAGGAACTGTGAGAAGCACGGCCTTTCTTCATCAGTGAGGCCCAGATACTTCGAGACCTTAGATACCTTCCCCAGATTATTGCGTTGGAGCACTGCAAAGAATGTAACCAAACCAAAACCAAGACTGAAGACCAAAGTAAATAATCGGTTTCTTAAAAACTTAAGTCCTCCTGGACACCTTTTCCAGGTCGCTCCTGTCTTATCTAGATATCTTAAGGCACTTCCAGGGCTAGATCTTTCTTAATCCTTTCTGCCCCTCGCTTGGCAACAAGACTTAAGTTGTGGTTATATTACCTACTTACCTTTTCTCTCTTTCCCTTATTTCATCAATTTCTCCTTTTATTCGATTGCCTTTGTGTATTATGCCCCCAAATAAAAGAGACTCTTTCTGACTCTTTGCAGCCCCCATTCATTGCACATTCAGTCTCGTTTATTCATTAAATTCCGCTGTTGTCCTTGATAAGGGATTTAGAGGCTCTTATCGTTGATTAAGAGCTGATGAGGGAGTTGTGTGGAACGGATCATTATTTCCGGTAATCTTATGAGGACATCGATTCCATTGACCCATACAAGTATCAGTTTAAACAGCCTATGGGATTAATGGATTCGCTACCCTCCATACCCATCAAGTGCCCACAAAGGTGGGTTAAATCGACTTGGTGTCCTTCATAGGCAGGAATTGTTAGATTGGTCTATTGGATACATCCCCCTCTCGTCGTGGAGGAGGATTGTCCCGCGGGCCTCCTCCACCCGCCTCCGATTCAGCGTAAACGAGGCGAACCATGGCTATTCTTTTCCCGCTGAACCACGGAGGGGTACCTGGTACCTATGGCAACTGCCGGGAATTGGAACCCCAATGACTCCATCCGGCGACTAACCACACCCTATGTGTGTTGTTGCTAAAGTCCCAACCGCCACACTTATTTTTCGGCCGAAGACTTTAATAGTGGTCGTCAAAGAAGCTCATCTCCAGTCAATGGTTTAATTTTTCGCTTTATCACGATACGGTTGCCTGCTTCAGGCGAGGGGAGAGAGGCATAGTTTGTCCTTCCTCCTACAATCGCAAGCAGTGGCTGTCATTTTAACTTTTGAGTGGAAATGGGTGATTGGTGGGAGAAAATAGTGGCCCACTATCTCATATGAGTTGTAGTATATCATATGGGAAGCGAAGTACCAACGCCAGGCTTGCACCTCTAACGATATGCAACAGTGCACCCACAAATAATGCAACAAATTTTGATTTTTATCAAATATCTGTCAAACTCAGGCTTTTGCTCACTCTAATTCAATTGACTTAACAGAATTTTATAGTCAAGTACTCTCCCTCTTCCCATCCAGCTATAAACTGCACCCAAGGTTTCTAAAGATTGTGTGGTGGTTTCGTATCCATTCTCCAAGAGGACATACCGGACTCATTGTAGAGTTGCAGTAGTGCCGGGCCATTTTAGGCTTCCATGGTGGGGAGTCCCGAGGGAAAATGCGAATTTTTTTTTTCTTTTTGCAATGGCTAGTGATAAACAAAAAACTCCCCATCTCGTAAGGGTTCTCGTGCTGAACGTGCCTTAGCTCCCCTTTCAGCCTAACTCGATCGTTGGACCCCTATTCCAATGAAGTAGACCCATATTTAGATTATCCTCGCTTTCTTGTCATGAGTTCATCATCCGACATCTCACTTGCAAAGGTCGATGTGTGTGACGTCAATGAATCTTTTAAGTCATGCTAAGGTGAGCCCCACCGGATGTGATCAAGAGGTAGTGGTGAAGTCGTAGTCTAGGTATCACCCCACTCTCAACACAACATTGTGCGAAATCTATCTTCGATAGCTGTAATTCCAGTAACTCTCTCGTCCCATCCGCGTTTGAATTTTATCAAAGGTGTCGTCCGTTCAAACGAACTAAAGGACTACGACCACACCCGCCTTCAGAGTAAGCTCAAATCCCAACGTGTCACACACGTACAGAGGGTAACTAAAATATTAGGCTCCACTAAAGTCCAAACCGCCACACTTATTTTAACATTCGAACGACAATAACTGCCGCCGTATATTAAAGCTGGCCACCTTCGTATCCCGGTAGGTCCCTACATCGAACTACCCAGACGCTGCTTCAATTGCAATCAATTTGGACATGTTGGCCGTGGCTGTCGGCACCCCCGCTCATACGTGAATTGTAGCTCTGACTACCATGGTCCCGAATACACCAAAACACCCCCCTGTGCCAGCTGCGGAGGTACCCATAGTCCTGCGTCAAACACTGCTCTATATTTTTATATGAAAAGGAGGTGCTCGCTTTGCGCGACTCCCTTCGTCTAGATATAAGAGAGGCCCGCCAGCGTGCTCGAGTACAAAACTCACCACTCGGCCGTCTCTTCTCTGACGTTTTACGTGACACTGGACGAAACCAACTATCAAGCTCGAGTTCCGACCAGCCTGAAGGGCTTCCTCCTACATCTACTCGCAGCATCGGAAACACTCAAGATATGCAGTAGAAGCATCGCTCTCACACTGAGATAACCAATGTAGCCCCCCTTTCTCCAGCAGCTCTAGTTGGGAGAGACGCTCAGAGTGAGACACTTAAAGACATCAGACGCTATCTGAAAGAATCCTAAACATCGAACATTGAAGGTTCATCCACCCGGCCCCGAGACCCAAAGCCTAGTGGTAAGAGGAAGGATTCCTCACCAGGGTCATCGACCACCAATGAGCAGGCAGCCTCTGGAGCTCACTCAGCCGAACTCCGAGAATCTTCAATGTTCTCTTCCCCATGTTTAAACATTCTATGCCTTTAAGTCCGGCCCACAATCACAGGACTTAGGCCCCATCCTGATCCAAACGATGGCAGATATACACCCAGATCCACACACCTCACTCAGATCGCCTGTCCGTTCCACTCACCCTCCTACCGATGATCCGATGAAAGCAGTTGATATCCCAACATCACTAATCGCGGTGGTTGGACCAACCCCTCAGACACCAGAAATACCTTCGCACATGAATCCGGATCTACCGGTCGAAAATCCCTTCTCGATCTTCCTTTTTCGGAAGGTTGTGAGCCCGAATTACAATCAAGAGCCTCGGTCGGTTCTCCAAAACCCTCGGAAAAGACCCCAGTTACTGCTCCCTCTAGGATCTCTCCCCTTGCAAAAGCAAGCTCCTCAAAATCTGCTCTCCGTCTCCCAAGCTCTTCAGGACGAACCTCAAATACAATATCAGCTACAAAAGAGAAAAAGATATCCAAAGTTGTATATAACTGTACCACATAATATCTTCGTCAAAATTCTTTTGACGACTCTCCACCCCGCTGTTATTTGTCTTTAGGAGAATAAACTGGGTATACGGCCGCTACCCGGCTTTCTCACTTTCAACTCTATTGCCCCTGCTGGAAGCTCCTCTCATGAGGGGGTGTCAATCATGGTCTCTTCATCCCACCATGTATCTCCCATCCACCTACATACTACCCTCCAAGCTATTGCTGTGAGCGTTTTTCTTACTAAGCTTTTTACTGTTTGCTCTATTTACCTAGTCCCTTGCTTATCATTGTCAAGACCCGACCTATTAGCACATATAGACCAGTTGCCCTACCCTTTCTTATTACTAGTAGATTCTAACGCCCGTGACCCATACTGGGGCGATATCACTCGAAATGCCAAAGGAAGTGTTTTAGAGTCTCCTTTATTATCTGACATGCTTTGTGTTTTAAACACTGGCGATTTTACCTCTTATCATGTTCAGAAGAACTCTTTTAGCTGTGTTGACCTGTCTGTTTGTTCCCTGGATTGGTTTACGGAATTTCGATTGTCAATGCTTGACGATCTCCATGGGAGTGACCACTTCCCTATTGTCTTGTCGGCCCTTCAAGTTACGCCTCATACAACCTTAATTAAGACTTAGGTCATGCAGATTGGGAAGGTTTCCAAGAGGCGTTCTTCACAAGTGCATCCTTGGGAACATTCAATGGAGTGGGAGCGGCAGTAAAATACTTTACATCGACTATCTAAAATGCAGCAACACAGACCATCCAACGGAGGCGACCTGCCACGGGCCACTCAACCGTGCCCTGGTGGACGTCTACGTGTGCAACAGTTATCAAAAATTACAAGTTAGCCCATCCCGATTCCAAAAGAACCCAATTTGTGCAACAAGGTCGACCAAAATCGAGCTCGTGCGCTTCGCCAAAGAACCCTTCAACTGGCTCACCAAAATTCATGGCACCATTACGTTTCATCAATTTCCTCTATAACACCTACTTCTAAGATCTGAAAGAGGATTAATAAGATCAGGGGCCGTTATACTAATCATCATAACCCACAATCAACTTAGACGGTTCCATGGAGAATGACGGCATGGCGGTCAGCATTTCTATCCTAGAAATCGAACAAAGAGTCGCATTCTCTCAGCTTCACAACAAAATCTATGAGCTGCGTAGCGCTTTGTTACTTTGCAGATCTACTTCCCCTGGCCTTGCCGAGATCTATTTCGATATAATCGGCACCTACATCCACACTCTACTTTGATTTGTAGAACCTTATATGGGTAAAGCGTTTTAACCCCTCATCATGGCGCATTGGGATCATCCTTCTCTTTGTCCAACCGGGACGGGACGGGTTGGACGCAGATCACTACCGTCTTATAGCTCTCCCTAGCTGTTTGCGTAAGCTGCTAGAAAAAATGGTGTTGGAGCGCCTAACCTGGTGCCTAGAAACCAATCACCATCTCTCTACATTTCAAGGGGCTTCTGCAAAGGTCATAGTCCCCCTACCTATTAGTACGTTTCGAGGGATCGGTCCGGAAAGCTTTCTCATTAAAGCACCGAGTCCTGGCCATATTTTTCGATAATGAGAAAGCCTACGACACAACATGGAGATACGGCATCTTGAAGCAGCTATACGTCTGAGGGATGAGAAGCCTTTTACCGACACTTATTTAAAGTTTTTGGCATCTTGATCCTTCAATGTACGTGTTGGAGACGCTACTTTGAACTGCAACCCCAAGAGGAGGGAGTTTCTCAGGGCAGTGTTTTAGCTGTCTTATATTTTATAATTGCTATCAATGATATTATTTCGTCTCTCCCAGAGGGTGTATCAGCAACTCTGTTTGTCGATGATTTAGCACTATACTGTTCATCACCTCGCTTTCCATCAGCAGCGCGTCGGCTACAACTGGCGGCCGATGCTGTCTCCAAAAGAGTAACACTTAAGGGATTCCGCTTTTCCACGAATAAATCGAAAGCAATGTATTTCCATTGGGTCAGAGGGGTTCTTGTTCCGACATCTATCTCCCTACAATGCGAAGATATAGAATTTGTCTCCGAATTTCGGTTTCTTGGCGTAACTCTCGATCCAAAGTTATCCTGGTTACCACACCTACGCTGACTTCACAAGGGCTGTCTGCGCGCTCTAGACATTTTGAAAGTCCGCCCACACACTTCGTGGGGCAGCGACCGACAAAAATTGTGGTTCATTATACAGAGCCCTCTTCCAATGCAAATTGGATTATGGCTGTCAAATTTACTCATAGGCTTCCCCTTCAGCCCTTAAAATGCTGAATCCTATTCCATACCTCCATTGGAGCCTTCCTTACTTCTGCTCTCAACAGCCTTTACTGCCCTACCATAGACTTCAAATCTGTAAGCGATACCTCTGCCGAGTACAGCAAGCCCATGTATCATAGGTCTACAGATGCCTGTATGCGGCCGAATCAACGGCGGCATATGATAAGTTGCCATCTTTACCCCACTCCTTGAACCATCGCATAGGAGATCATCTCTCTAACCTGGCTGCTCCAAGGGTCCTTACCCTTCCATTCTAACTAACCCCTAGTTGGGGTGCTCCTCTCCCTATAGTATGTACCACCATGTGGAGCCTGGAGATGTCTTCCATGGACCCTTGCATCATTAAGAGCTTGTTCTTAGAGCATTCGATCTCCCACAAACAATGCTGCCCATTATACGTGGATGGCTCTAAGTCGGACGGTGGCGTGGGTGCTGCAGCCACCTACCCAGGAGGAGAATTCCTAACTCTATCTTTGCCGCCAGCAGCATCCATTTTTACTGCTGAACTTTCAGCAATCTCTTTAGCCTTTAGACTCATCTAAATTTAAACCTTTTAATGATGTTGTCATTTTTTCTGACTCAAGGAGTGTCTTACAATCAATTAGATCTTTTAATGCGCCCATCCCTTAGTCACAGAAATTTGCAACTGGCTGGTCCAAAATCCATCCCGATATAGAATTATTTTTTGCTTGGTCCCTGGGCATGTGGGGCTCCTGGGCAACGAGAGGACCCTCTCAGCAAATTCTTCGTCCCCTGCAAATACGGCTCTGCCTTTTAGGGACTACTTTCCTCCAATAAAAAATAAATATTTTTCAACTGTGGCAGAATGTATGGGATTACTGTTCATCATCCAAACTGTACAAAATTAAAAATTCTATTCACTCTTAGCCCTCGAGGCGTCATAGATTGCGATCGTTGGAGGTGGCCCTTTGCCGAGTTCGCATTGGCCACACAAGACTTAATCACGGCTATCTTGTTTCAGGTGATGTTCAAATCAGCTCTTGCTGTCGGTTTTGTGGTGGGAACTAATCGGTTGCCCACCTTTTATTGGATTGCATACATTTCGCCATTATCCGGTTGTCCTGTTTCCAGACCTTTTTAACTATCCCTCAACACACCCGTCTCCGATTCATATTGGCAGAGGAATATTTTAACCCTTCCTTTTTAAATTTTATCACAAAGTAGTTTTCGCCACCTTTTATAGATAATTCGCCCCGTTTTATTCTAGCTGCCATAGAGAATCCACTTGGATTGGGCACCAACCCACTAGTTCCTTACCTTAATCCATTAAACCTCTTGATTCACACGCTGTAGCAAATAGTCTGCTATAAACTCTATGCTTTGAAAACAAGCAAATATAATGTACGTTATCTATTTATCGACTATTACAGGAACTCAAGAAGGTATCTGCGAAGTCCCTAAAAGTAACCCCTCTCTCCTATCGCCCTCCATCTACCACTCCTTACTTCGTCTCTTTCAGTCATACAACCATGCCCAACACCTATTGCTGGCCCTCTTGGATTTAAGTCACGCCTTCGTGTGCGGTAATGTAAACAAACAGACCCTTCTGATCGCCCTTGTGGAATGACGCTTATTTGGAGTCGTGTTAGGTAACGGCAGGGAGAGCTGCCATTATTGTGGAATGTGGCGTATTTCAGGAGAGCTGTATAACCGTTCTGGGCTTACACCGCCCATTTAGAGTCCACGTTGAACTACGTACATCTCATGTGTGTACCTACATCTTCAACGAGTATAAGTAAATCTGAGGGGAAACCTTTGTTAGAGCTTTGTACTCCTAAATGGAGACAGGATACTCAGGCAGAACTTAAGAGAGGATAAAAATGCTAATCAATAGCCTATACGATGCAGCCCCTCCCCTGTTCCCCGGTTCAATCTCACCTAGCACCCTCATCCAAAAATCTATCCAAGCTATTCTTATATTCTTAAAACTAACTCTCCAAGGAAGAAGGAATCTTCTATCACATGACTACTGAGTTGATTCCATTCATCTATCAATCGATTTGTAAGCTAATTTCTACCAATCTCTTGTTAGAAAACTCCTAAAAACTCCTATGTATTGGTACATTTTCATTCCCATTCATTCAGTGGAAAACATCATTTGAAATGCCTTCATGGCGGGAAAAATCCCGCGTTGAGCTTGCATGCAATCGAGTCACTCAAACGCGACTCACTTGCATTCAAATTCTCCTTCCGATAACGTCAAACTGTCGTAGTTTCTGCTTAGATACATCAGCCTCGTCTAATTTACTTTAGACTTAGCCGGTCTTTTCAAATATTTCACATTTAAGATCTTTTGTATTATAATAATTATTTACCTTCGGTCCGTAAGTAAAATGTTGCCATTAAGTTCGTAAGTACGAGTGATATTTTATTATTTGGTAAATATGTAGATTATCGGCACGAACGATGGGACGTACTATTTCGTCCGTGTTCGAAAATGTTTCACGTTTTTGGAGTACATTTAAGTTGACGTCTCGTGTGGGGGTAAACACAATGGGGGAACTACACTACGATGATCCTGAGTTTCATTAAATTGGGGGGGGTTCTGGGGGGCACAGCCCCCCAGTATATAATCCTAATTGTTTATAGAATAATAATTCGAAAAGGACTCAAACGCGCATGAATATTCCGACACGAGTGAGCGATAATATTTACACACAAATTTTTTTTCGGCCGGGCCGCTAATCTACATATTTACCAAGGTACCAACCAAGGAGGAGTTGAGGTTCATAAAAATTTCCCTAACTAAAATAACTAGGAATGTCCTCAAAGAACCCGAAGAAAGCCTCACTCCTCAATACCTCAAAAATATAATAGCCCTCATTCAAGAAAAGTTTGAGGCTCTTAAGAAAGCCCAAAATGCCCACTATTTATACATTACTTAATTAGAAGAGCTAGGGGAAGAGGCAATAGATGTTGAGTTGGAAGAATTGTCAGAGCTGGATACTGAGTACAATGATGGAATACTATCCTGTATCAGCACTCTAGAATCTAAATTAATAGAACCAAATTCTCCTAGCAGCAATACCAGTAGTAGCAGTCATAATAACCCCATCTCCACTTCTCAGTCTATACCAGGTTTTAAAGTTCAGTTGCCTGAACTCAAAATTAGCCCCTTGGGAAAAAATGAGCAAGACCCATTTGAGTTTTTTAGATTTAAGGCTTCTTTTTTCAATGCCATTAATAGTGTTAGAGGCTTGAAGAACTCAGTCAAGTTAGTTTACCTTAAGCCATACCTTAAAGAGAGGGCTTTGTTATTAATTGAGAATCTTCCCATAGCAGATTAAAACTTTGAAGCTGCTTGGACCATTTTAGAGGAAGAATTATTTGACCAGGATTTACTGATTAATGAAACCCTAACCCAAATTATTACTTGGAGTCCTTGTACTAATCTTGAAATGAACATGGACCTCATCTCGTATCTTAAAGCAAAAACTCTTGAACTAGAAAAATTTGGTCTAAAATTTACTGAGGAAGGTTCTTCAGGGTCAATTCTCTTAAGTAATATTGTCAGAGCTAAACTGTTTTCACCTTTCCTTAAAGAATTATGTAGGAAGGTACAAAATAACTTTCCATCAGCTGCTCTTATTTTTTCACATGCTTCATCTATTTATAAAATGATTATACCTAGAGAATGTGTAAAATCTTTTGAGACCAAAAGGGATGGTAATGTGGTCAAAAGTGATAGGTCTGTTTCTAACCGACCTGTTGAGTTCACCAAAAAGGATAATAAAACTTATGTGCATTTTGACACTCATGTTAAGAATAAACCACTTGGGTGTAAATATTTTCAGTTGACTAATCATTCGTCAATACATTGTAAAAAGTATTCCAATTTTGAAAGCAGGTCCAAGAGAGCTGTTGAACTTGGGATGTGTAGTAGATGTCTTAGCCTAAATCATAGAGAGAGAGTGCTTGTTCAGGTATTAATAGTAGGTTACCTTTTTCATGTCAAAGTTGCCATACCTCAACTCATGTAACCCCAATGTGTCCTTCCATGCTTTTGTCACTTTCTTCTGCAAAAACTGTGAAGGGGGAAGGAGGTAACAGATGACTAACCGTTGGATCAGAGGCGGATATTGCAAATCCAGTGTTATCCTTGTTTTTTAAAACTCCTACAGGTTTTCAGAGAATGCCTTTTTTACTTGATAGTGAGGCTCAGTTATCAATAATAGATTATAGCCAACTTCAAAAGTATGGTGTAAAAGCTAAAGCAATTGCAAGGCCTATAATTAGCCTGGGCATTAATAAGTCCATCCAAGGTCATTCCTTTGATACTTCCATTATCTTACCCAGTTCAGATAAAGCTCAAGTAAATTTTTTCTGTGTACCAAATCTAAATTTAAATCTGACTGTAAAAAGTATCTCTTTAACTTTAGACAAGCTTAAACTTATGGATTTCCCTCTGAGTAAAAATATACCAGATTACCATAATGATTCAATCCATATTTGTGGAATTTTAGGCAATGATATTTTGCAACATTTCAAGGTTTTTGAGTTACAAAATTTAAATGGAGCTAAGATGCTTCGAGTATCAAATGGGTTTATACCCATTGGATCTATTGAATCCCTGACTGCTACCATTTCGAATAAGAAATTTCAACATTGTAGTAATACCAAGGATCTGCCAAACCATGAAGATTTTTCTTTGCCTATTTCTTATAAATTTAATGTCTCTAGCCAAGTAGAATCACCCTATATAAAGGAAAAAAACTTTGGAAATTTTGCTGACTCGACCAATTTGTCTAATGTGCATAAAAAAGCATCTGCTGATCCCTCTTGTCCTGTCCGCCATGATGTCTCTTGTCAGGCTGACATCCCTGAAAAGAGAAAAGTTAAGAGAAAGGTCAGACCTTTAATAAAGTCTTTTCAAAAGTCCTCTTCTGTGAATACAGAAGTTAAAGTACCTAAACAGTATAATAATGCAGTTAATTTTGTATTGAATCCTAAATCAAACTATTTCTCCCCTATGTCTGAGGCATTTCCTAATTCAGATGTAGAACTTAATCTGGAAAACTTGTATTCCCTAGAAACCATAGGTATTAGGCAAGAAAATACTTCCCTATATGATGAGAAAGAAGTGGAAAACATTAAAAAATAAATACAGTTTAAAAATGGGCACCACTATATAGATATACCTTGGCACAGAGATGTGTTGGATAAAGTCCCATCAAATTATAACTTAGCCAAAATTATTGCTAGAAAGGTGTCCAGTAAGAATGGTCCTTTAGATTCAAATTATTTTGAAGTATTCCAGGAACAACTTAAATTAGGTATAATAGAGGAACTTAAGGAACCTTCCAATCCAGATGACCATAAATGGATACCTCACAGACCCATCATAAAGAAAGATCCATTAGTTAACTATACAAAAATTCGCCCAGTCTTTAATGCATCTTTAAAAGTTAAAAACAGTCCTTTACTAAATAAAGCTGTTTATGCAGGTACTGACATGCTGAATGACTTGTTAAGTTTATTGATGTACTTTAGGACCAATGAGTATGTGTTGTTAGCAGATATTGCAAAAGCCTTTCTCAATATTAAATTAAATAAGGATAGTGACAAGAACTGTTTTAGTTTTGTTGTGTATTATAATAATAAATTTCATTATTTCCGTTATTCCACCATTATATTTGGATTGATCTGTTCACCCTTTATATTAAATTATGTCATATCATCATGCCCAGAACTGTAATATGTAATTTCATTGTAAGAGACATTATACAACATAAATTTTATTTAGATAACCTCATATTAACTAATAGGGATAAAAATACTCTAATTAAGATTGGACATGCAGTGTCCAGTACCATGTCAGGGGCAGGATTATTACTTAGAGAGTGGTGTAGCAATGCTAATGATGTTGTCAACCAATTTGTCACAAGTGAGAAAACTTTAACTACTAACGAATCTAAAGTATTGGGATATGTCTTTAAACCTGAGGAGGATAAAAATGTCTCTTAAAGTAAATTATGTAGATCCTAAGTGTAATACCAAGAGACAAATAGTCAGTTCTGTATCATCTGTGTTTGATCCTATAGGATTTATTTCCCCTCTATTAGTTGAAGCAAAACTTTTTATAAGGAAGTTATGCCCTAATAAATATTCTTGGGATCAAGAACTTCCAGAAGAATTTTTATCTGAATGGCAGCATTATGCCACTAAATTCAACAAGTATCTTGGTCAGGAAAAGATCTCTGTATCCCGCAAAGTTGCCAACGATGATCTACCATGCTCCTTAATTATTTTTACTGATGCCTCAAAACAAGCTTATGGTTTTTCCGTTTATTGTGTCCAAAATGGAAATTCTAAGTTGCTCTTCAGTAAATTTAAATTAACTTCATTGCCTAACAAAACATTGCCATCATTAGAATTGTTGGCAATTTTTTGGGCTATAAAGTGTATGGATACAATTGTAAGTGATTCAAATTTCAATCTCAATGTTGAAAATATTACTTTTCTCACTGACAGTCAGGTGGCTCTTGCTTGGACCTTGACTGGAAGAGCTATGAAAAAGAATATTTTTGTAAATAATAGGTTAAAGGATATGGAAATATTTTAAAACAGGCTAGAAAAGAGAAACATTCTTCTGTCCTTTAAATATGTTCCTTCTGAACATAATATAGCTGATAATTTAACTAGAGTTGTGTCTATTTCCAAGTTTCGCAATCAGGTGTCTATGTGGCCTCATGGTCCTATTTTGATTACCTTACCTGTGAAAGATTGGCCTAAAGGTCAGTTAGGCTGTCTTCCATCTCCATTTAAGAAGGGAAGTTGTTCTATAGATGAACAGTCTTTTCCTGTCGTACTACCTTTGGCAGAAGATACTCAAGTATCTTCTTCATATACCAAATTAATTTCAGTAACTTCAAAGGTGTTAACAGCTGTTAAAATGTTAACAAAATTGGTAATAAATGCAGCAGAAATTTTAGAATTAGGCTTTGTGTTTCTTATTAAACAAATGCAGAGTGTTTGTTTTGCAGAAGAAATTAAATTTCTTTAAAATTTTCCTACCCTTTTATAAAAATGTACCCATTCTTGTTAAAAATCTCAACCTGTTCCTAGATGGTAATGGTATTCTTAGGTCAAAAGGAAGGATTTCCAAGAATTTACTTTTAAGTTATGATGCAGTAAACCCAATTATTCTTAGTGATCAACATCATTTAACAACATTAATCATAAGAAATTCCCATCTTTCCTGCAAGCATTTGGGTGTGGATTCCTACTGTTAATCATCTTAGACAAACTGGTTTTTGGGTCCTTAAAGTTAGACAAGCAGTAAATTGTATTTTATGCTATAAACACAATTCTAGCCATTTCCATGCCCCACCTACACCTTCCCTTCCAAAAGATAGTTAACTTTGTTAATCCCTTTGAGCATACTGGCATAGATTTTACTGGACATTTCTTCGCTTCTGATTTTTCTGGTAACAAACATAAAATATATATTACTTTTCACATGTATGAATTCAAGAGCTATTCATTTAGAAGTTGTAAACAACATGTCTGTAAAAGAATTTATTATGGCTTTTGTCCGGTTTTATAATAGATATGGTCTGCCAAAAGTTTTGTATTCAGATAATGCAAGGTCATTTACTTCAAGCACATCACTTTTATCAAATCTCATTGCTTCAGATATTTTTCAAGAAAAATTTGTTAAATATAACTTAGTGCATAAGACAATCCCAGCATACTCTCCTTGGTTAAGGGCCAGTTGGGAGAGACTCATTAAAACTGTAAAACAATTCATATATAAAACTTTTGGAAGATCAATTGTAAAGGAATCTAATTTTATAACAGCCCTTTCAGATATCCAACTGGCCATAAACAACCGTCCTTTAACATATAGGGATAAAGAGAATAGCATAAAGGTAATCACTCCTAATCATCTCATGTCATGCAGGGTATCTTTCCCATCATTAATTATTTCTGAAGAATTTATTGATAGCAATATTGATTCAGAAGAAATTAGAGACAATATATTAAACTCTCTTGAGTTAAGAGATGTAATAGTTAACAGATTTCAAAAGGAATGGTATACTGATTATCTTCTTTCTTTAAGAAATAAACATAGTAATTTATTCTCGCTTGTAGATTGTTATAAGGGAAATAATAAATATTTATATGTAGGTTCTGTGGTGTTTATTAAAAATCCAATTAAACCTCGCCCATACTGGAGTATTGGCAAAATAGTAGAAGAGCTCCCAGGTGAAGACAATTTAATTCGTGTGGTTAAAGTTTTAAAACATGATAATAATATTGTAACTACTTCAGTAACTAACCTGTATCCATTGGAAATAGATAGTGGGGATGGTTAGCAGAAGTTAGGTAGTCAAGAAACTCTTTCTGGTGTTGAAGCGGATCCTGATAAAATTATTGCTGGTGAGAATGTTGTTTCAGCTTCTCGACCTAGCAGAAAAGCTGCAGTAAAATTTAAAGAAAGAATGGATGAATGGTTAAAGTCTGATCAACTTTAACTTTCAGAAGAACTTAGTTTATTTATGTATAAAACTTTTCAAGATAGCTTTATATTTATAATCTTTAAAAATGTGTTAACATTTAAACTTTATACAGTAAATACTGCAGACACATGAACTTCTAAACAAATAAAAACTTATATGTATTAAGGAAAAAAGATATCTCATAAATTTAATATTTGAAAGACTTTTAAATCTTATAAAATATATGCACACTATTTGTAAATTTAAAATCAAATATTGTTGATGAAGAAATATTTAAACAAGGGAGAGGGTAGGTCGCTGGGGGACTACACAAAATTTATCCCCACGGAGTTGCTTTTCCTTTGATAAAAATTTATCTGCATATCATAGATATGCTATGTAATATAAAATGTAAATAGTATTAAATATTAAACTGTTAAACTATGTTTATCAGTTTAATTTCCTGAGGAGGAGTGTTTGGAATATTTTTCACTAAAGTATTACGGACACCCACCTCTCTTCTTTTCCTATCCGGCTCCTTACCTCTTTGACGCGGTGTTTTCATTTAATCTATGTGGAGAGCACCGATACAGAATGCGTAGGTGAAGACAGAGCCGGCTGGCAGAAGGAAAAAGAACGGAAGATTACGTTGCGTAGTTCGAACAAACATTGAAGCTATTCTAGCGAAAGGAAGAATTCTTCGACAAGCGGCCTATTACATTCTTTTTCTGAGGTTGGTGTCGTTGTTATTCTTTTTTTATATAGCAATTAACTTCAATTAACCAAAGGACAGCCCAATTTGTGGAGTACTTCCCATAACAGTTGCCTATTGATAGTATTAAAGGCTTGGGACTAATCTATAAAGCCTATAAAAAGATCCTTATATATATTTATCACAAGGTACCTTTCTTAGCAATGCCCTCTGGCATTCCTATCAAATATTACATGTATCAATATTCCATTGCATCAATTTAAATATTACCATTACCTAATATCATTTTAACGTAATGTAACTCGTTAATAAATATTAGCATACTTTCCTTTTTAAATTCAATTTAAAATTATCCATTTATTTTCCCATTTAATTTCGATTAAATCTTATGTAAAATCTCAACTTAGTTATGTATAAATAATCAATCCAAAATCTCAAATATCCTTTATAGCATAGCATAGCAAGCATAGTATAGTATAATATAACATAGTATAACATAGCATAGTATTTTATAGCATAGTATAGCAGAGCATAGGAAAGAATACTATAGTATAGCATAGTCTAGCCTAGCTTAAAATAGCATAGTATAGTCACATACTTTAGCATACCATAGCAGAGAATAGCCTAGCCCAGCAGAGCGTAGTATTATCTAGCATAGCGTAGCAAAGTATAGCCTAAACCTGCCTAGTATAGCATAGCATATTATAGCCAAACATAGCATAGTATAACATACCCTGGTTTAGCCTAGTATAGCCAAGCCTAGCCAAAGACAAGATAACCTAGCCTAAAATAGCATAGCCTATCTGTGTCGGGCATAAACTAGCCTAGTTTACTATATTCTAGCTAGCAAAGTATAACCTAGCATAGTGTATATATATATATATATATATATATATATATATATATATATATATATATATATATATATATATATATTCTGTACCCTATATCTAGTGTATATTAAAAATCTCTTTAGGCCGTTGTGTTTGTAATATTCGTTGGTCACGCAGCTTCAGCTAACTATTCAAATCGCACTCTTAGAATAATAACCTTTGTTGCCTTGCTTAGCCAACTTTAGAGCCTGTGTGCGTATAAACCCGTACACTTGGACATACTTCGATATAATACTACTATTAATTCATTAATATTAATAATAATAGGGAGGGCGTTTCGCTTTTTGTTGTTTAGGGGTAGGTTTTAGAAAGTTAGGCTTAGTTAAAGGTCATGTTAGTTATTATTAATGATAGCAACGAAGCAGATTTCGTGGGTGGTTCTCTAACCCTACCGTAGACCACTCTACCCGCCCTTCCCCCTACAAAAACAAAATAATGACGCGCGCATTTTTGCTAAGACAGTATACATACAGGTTTGTAGACTATCGCTTTCGAACAACCAAAGCGATAGCCACCCTTCAGTAGACCGCCACAAAAATAAATAAGGACGCGAGGATGCACGAGTCGAAAGTACATTATATGTTCCGAGTTTACATGTTTTGACACTACATATTTCGGGAACATTAAAACCAGTCTGAACACTTAACCATACCAGAGAAATACTAGCTGCGGATACATGTTAAAACGAGTACAGGGATCGCGGCTACATGTTGTACGCCAGCGTGTTTCCAAAACTACACACAGACGCATTCCCGCCCCCTCCCCCCAAACAAAAATATTAACGCGGAGACCCGCTTAAGAAAATACATGATTCGCGACTAAATACTACGGATAAAATTAAAACCTGTTCGCGGCACTCAGAAATACCCCCTAAATAGTACATGCCGCCCAACTACATGTTTTGAGATTACATATGGCGCAAAAACGTAAACCCACGCGCAGAACTGAACGGACAAATAAAGATTAACGCGAAAACATGTTTCACGCAGACATGTTTCGCGAGTACATGTTTCGCGACTACATATTTCGGAAACATTAAACACTTAACCATAACACAAAAAATATTACCTGAGATTACAGTGATCGCTGTTACATGTTGCATGCCAACGTGTTTCAAAAAGTATACACCTACGCAGTCCCAGCCCCCCCAAAAATAATATTACCGCAGAAAGACGTTTCAAACCTACATGTTTTGCGAGTACATGCGTTCGAAAAAATTAAACACTTGCGCAGTAGCGAGCAAAAGATATTAGCAAAGAAACCTGTTTCTAGCCTACATTGTCCATCAATACATATTTCGAAAAATAAACCTCCAAACAAGCGCTGAACGAACAAAACATTATCTTTGAAATAGGTTTTTAAGCCTACATGTTTCGGTAGTACATATTTCGGAAAAATAAACAACCACGCAAGACTGAGCCCCCAAAAATAAACAAGCACGCAACACTCAACGAAAAAAGTCCGATAAAATAAACCTTCGTACAAGCGCTGAACGAAAAAAAAACTATCGATAAAACATGCTTCGAACCTACATATTTCGCAAGTACATGTTTCGGAAAAAAACAAAACAAAAACAAACACGCAACTTTGAGCAAAAAGCAAGAATATATATTACCGCGGAAAACATGTTTCGAACCTATATGTTTCGAGAGTACATTTTTCGCCAAAAAATACACAACCTCACAACACTAAACCGAAAAAATAAAAAGCGTCCAACACTGACCGAAAAGCAAAAAATATATAACCGCTGAAAACAAGTCTCGAACCTCCATGTTTCGCAAGTCCATGTTTAAAAAAATATTACCGTCGCGCGAAAAACAAAAATATATATTCCATCGCATACATGTGTCTGGCCTACACGTTTCGATACTACTACATATTTCATTACTACATGTTTCGAATAGCACTAGTCCTTCCCAACCACGTTAGCTAACACCTACACTCCTACACGCCCATAAAACAAGCGGGATGCCAACGGCTGATTTGCAATATAGACAGCACTCGGCCATCACATACCCATTTCTTGCCCACCCACATAAGTCATAAACCAACACACCTTCGACGATACAAAATCGTGTCACCACACACTGCCCACAAATAACAACAATCCATACACACGCAACCACCCAAACTCTAGACAACACACCTCAAACACCGGAAATCAAACCGAGAATTCAACTAAGAAAGAGCAAAATGAATCGGGCGGTAGGAAATGAGGGACGCAATAATTGAAAGCGTAGCTAAGGTTTAAATGAAGGATTTTTATACCACACTTCAATTAGACCTTACTTAAATACCAAGAAACAAGTATGACTTCTAGTTATTAAGCACGGAAGATTCATATGGAAAGTGAGATGTGCGAAAGTTATTTATACGAGATTATTATGGTAATATGATAATTAAATCCTCATTAAACATTTTTTGTTGGTAGGATCTCCACAAAGAGCCAAAAGAAGGGGGGGAGAGAAGTATGGAGGAGTCTTTGTTTGAGGGCGAGCGCAAAGGTTTCCAGGAAATTCCGGGAAATTTAAATGGCTAGTTCAAATTTTTTTTTTCGAACCACGGGTGTTCCATAGGGATTTATCGATTATTAGATTCACAAGCACACACACACACTGATATAAACACACCCCTGAAGAATAACAATTTTCATGACACGCACATATTTTCTTGTCACAGTCGACCTTTCGATTCTTCTTCCATTATCACCACATCAAAACATTCTGATTCACATCACCATTTAGCATCATAAAATGAATTTCAAATCACGATAGTGTCGTATCTACCTGAAAATGAGAAAGTGCAAATAGAACAATACAAATAGAGAAATTGAGAATGAGGCCAAACCATGGCATATTTATGCAAGTGCAATTCCTTCGTTATATTCGATCCTTTTCTTCATTGTCTTCGAATAGCGGCGGATTTTATCCAAACAAACCTAACCGTTAATGGAAAAGTTGAGAGGTGTATTGTAGTTGTCAAAATGGACTCATTCGAGAATAATGGAATGTTGTGAAAGAAAATATAGACTAGAATAAGACGCTTTGTGTTTGGGCTTTTGTTTAAATTATTGGAAGAAGTCTGGGAAGTATTGGAGAACTATTTACGGGAAGGATTTTATCTGTAATTAAGCCTCTGTTAGTGGATTTATATGAAAAACCCTTTTGTAAAAGAAATAACTTGTTCATTTTTACATCAGTGCCAACTATATCAAAATCAAGGTTCGAGGCCGCGGATCAATGTTATCTAGAGTGGAGTTTTCGTTCGCCGTCCATTCAGGCAATTAAATCAAGTCTAGCCTTATTTTTTTCCCCGAGATATGTAATAAAATTAATATTAGAAAATAACCCTCCATTTAGTGTCACGAATCAATCAATGAAATAAATGATACTTGAAATTCTTGAATAAATAACGATTTAAGGAATTACGTACGTAAATTTACATTCTAATAATTAAGAGTAGCCTGAACTATTACACTTTCCGAATTACGAAGACGTTGCTAAGCTTAAATATATATAATGAGAGGGAATTTCGATGCCCAAACAGGGTTCTCCTAATGAATTTCTCTAACCTTTCTAAAGACACCTAAAGGGCAGAATTCTGTGACTCTCTTCCACAATTCCCATCAGCTACAGGTGCAGTAGTTAACAGTTCCAAAATTGAAGGATTTAGGGATAGCATTCGCCAAATGGTCTTTCATGCACATTAAATTGCATGTAGAGAGGCTTCAATCTTGCGTTGCTTCCTTTCCTCACCACATTCAGATATCTTCTATGCTCTTTTGGACCTGCAGAGGCGATTGAGAGAGGTAGATGTGGAGAGCCTTCATCGTCATCCTTCGTTTTCTCAAGTTGTCTGTTAGGATTTTCCCTATCTATTACACCCACACTCTGGAATGTAATTAATCTCTCTTTTGTTACTCTGTTTCTTGTCATTCCTAAATTATGTGTGTGTTTCTCTCTCTCTCTTATTTCAAACAATTTGATTTAAATGCTCATTCCATTTATTTATCTTTCGTTTTTAGTGTTTTTTTGTACTTATTTGATTTTTTTGGCAGAATAATTAACTATGGAATAGTTTTAATCCCCAATTTGTGGAAAGGATTTGAATCCTCTTTAAAATCTGCAGCGAAAGGACAAATAATGAGATTTCAGGCTTCATCAACTTCAGTGGAGGGATGGTGGAAAAGGATCAGAAAAGAGCTAGAAGATTCAAAATTCGTCTACAAGGCGATAACAGAGAGGAAACTCGAGGTAGACGATCTGAAGTCTTTAGAACCCCGGAATTCGTTAATGAAATACTGGAGATATAAACTGTCGTAGAATACCTTTTGATCGTGATATACCTTCTTTAGTCTAAGAGTGCTAATTTTGTTGTTTTTAAGGAAGAGCCGCCTTAACACGTTAGTATATAAAGAAACGCACAGAAATTATCCCAAAATAAACATATATTTTAAATTTACCAATTTACTACGCAAAAAAACATGAACCCCAAAATACTACGAATTTAAAATACACAAAAATGACTTCAAGTTTTTAAGTATGGCTTTTTAACCTGACCCTATAATATTGGTTAACTCGCTACTCACTTCAATATAAAATCAGGCTAATTGTTACTACTGGAGTTGAAATACCTTGGTTGCTCTGGTGACGAGTTTGAGTTTGACTTTGAACTCAATGAGCCCACACACCACAGGAATCTGGTGGGCCCTTTGACGCGTGCTTCGACTAAATTGTTGGAGGTGGACTGTATGACTTGGCAGTCACAAGGTACTTTGGCGAGATTAGCAGATGGCGGTCCACACGCTATTCAGTGGGGGAGAATCTTCTTCTTCAAGTGCGAGAATTATCACGGTGCTTTAGGATGCACCAGGATAAGCGGGGTCTCTCTGGCGAGAGTAAGTTGAACTTGTTTCTTAAACCAAGTCAACTTAGGGTTTGATGTGACCACCGGGTGAAGGGCGAGAGGGGGAGCTTTTTCTTCTTCGTTACGTAATTCCTCAAGGGCGAAGACTATCCCTGGGCTTTATGATTTACCAGGATAGGAGGCGTCTCTCTGACGAGAGTAAGTTGAACTTGAACAAGTTAACTTAAAGTTTGGTTTGGTAACCAGGAACTAGCTCGAGGATGAGCTTCTTCTTAGTTCCAGTCTTGGTAACCCAGCCTCTATTGCCGGGGACTTAGTAGCCTGGGGACTCACGTATTCTACCTCGTATTTCCCAAGTGCTTGGTATTTATACCTCGTTACCCCACTGGGGTAGGGATAGGACGGTGGCGGGGGGCTTGTGGATGGGCCGCAGAAGGTTTCTTACTCCAAAGGTTTTTCTCAGCAAGTCTTACCTCTGGTCCCGCTGGCCTTCGAGCTTGAGAGAAACGCGTCTCCAATTTCGCAGTTGAGGTGAAATTGAATATACACTCGTAGGAAAGATCGAATGGCGAGGGGCTGTGGTAACGAGCTTGACCCAAGGTGCCTGGCCCGGATATTTTTTGCGGTCAACGTCCCGTGTCTCAACTAGGAGAGAACGGGAGAAGGACGATTCCTATACATCAACAATGATCCCAGAAAAGCGATGTATGCTATTGCAAGAGAGAAAGGTGAGCATGCAAGGCTCATCATGCTGGTGGTGCATAATGACTCTCGATACTTTTAGTACAAGATGAATAAGATACAATGTATATCCAAGATGATTCAAGCAAAGCAAGTTAAGAACACCATAAACTGAACAGCAATCTGAAAACTCTTTAGAGCCGTGTCGCTGCAGAGAGACATTACATGTGGCAGCAATCCTTTGCGCCATACCACACCCACCGGATCAATTCTTTGATCCAAACAGCACCTGCCAAGGTGAGCATGCAAGGCTTATCATGCTGGTGGTGCATAATGACTCTCGATACTTTTAGTATAAGATGAATACGATACAATGTATATCCAAGGTGATTCAAGCAAAGCAAGTTAAGAACACCATAAACTGAACAGCAATTTGAAAAACTCTTTAGAGCCATGTCGCTGCAGAGAGACATTACATGTGGCAGCAATCCTTTGCGCCATACCACACCCACCGGATCAGTTCTTTGATCCAAACAGTACCTGCCACTTTGCCTTCTAACTTGCGTAATTGCAACCCTCTTGATGTATTTGTGTGAGACGTTTTGTAACGAGAATCCAATAAAACCAGCTGCAACCCAAATAATAAACTGAGGGCCAGGATTACCAGGGATTTCAGGGACCATAACGGACGATAGTAATGAAGACATTTAGCCGGTTCCAAGTTTCCTGGAGGCTGTAATCGAAACTACAGACGGATTTATGGATTTGAGATCGACGGATTACATCATGACTACAAATTTGTCGAATATATTTCCAAAAATAAAAACAATTCTATTTTTTCCTGGGACAGTCATCATATGAGGGAATGACTTACAAATTCTCTATAGTAAAAATTGTAAAAGAGAAAATGTGAGTGATTTATTACCTCAAGCTGGAATTTGAATTCAAGAGAGTAAAATAATTGCATTAAAATTGTGACTCAGAAATTTGTAGCAAATATAGAAAGGGAGAGTAAAAGTGAATGGCCTAAATGAAGGAATTTTTTTTTAAATTTTCAAAATTTAGGATTTCTTTGATAGAAAAAGATATACTACATTTACAAGTTCTAACTTTCTTGTTACTGTCTATTTTTTAATCTACAAGCACTAAATTTCTGATGTTTGCAACTACTGGTACAAACTCTAGGTTAGAATGGCAGATAGAAATGAGAGACTCAGAAATATCAGTTAGGGGGTGTTTATCATCGAATTGGCTTAAACAAATTAAGAGAATGGAGAAAAATCTGGAGAAAACATCACCGAGGCTCCAACGATTGTCTTATCGCGGGTTTCCTGGTCGCTCCGTCCTTTTTGGTGACTCTGGAGTGATGAGGTGAGGACCTTCCAGAGAAGACTTCATCGTTAAACCACAACTACTATCAAAGGTTCGATTACAACAAAAAACAAGGACCAAAGAAACAGGAACAGTCCCAGAAGATTTAGGAAAACAAAGCTCAATTCTTAATCTGTAAATAAACTTGTCATTTTTAATAGAACAGAAGCTGACCTCAAATTAAAGACAATTGCAGTGAAAATCTAACTTTATAAATATATTTTGAAAAAGTATTCAATTTTAGTGATATTTATGTAGGCAATTTATTAGTTTAGTGAAGAGGAAAAGGATACATATGTAAGTAAAAGGACAAATGTAAGTAATTAGCAGTGTAAGTAAAACACGAAGTATCCGACCTGGAAATGCCGTGGTAGAGCGCTGTAAATATCAAATTTCGTAGGATTCCGTTATTTACATGAAGATCCAAAGCCAAGGTTTATCGTTGATGTTTCCGTCATCAATGACTCAGCATGTATTTGTTCGGCGACACCCTGGTGTCGTTATGGCAACCAGTAGGCTTTATTACGGAAGCCTATTGCGAATCAATTGAGTGCATTGAATGTGAGGGGTATAAGGATCGAGAAATGGGGAATGGTAGAGTGGATATATTTTAACGAAGTAAGATTGCAGACGCTTGTGCTATGTGTGAAGAGCCTGAAGGAAAATGAAGATATTTGTGGAATAATGGGACTGGAGTACGATCAGGTGTGACTCGTGGGTGTAATGGTGCAGAGAGCGGTTAACAGTGCTATTGTGAGAAGAATGCCAGAGAGTAATAAGAGTTGGGTATGAATGAAGGTGTAAGAATGAAAATTATAATGATTAATATCATTGTCAGTAAATTAATATTAGTAGTATTTTTAGTGGCATCCAATGTGTTGTGTAGGAATAATAGCCATAATGACTACGGACTTTTGTCGTGAAAGGAGACTAAGTCAACATAGAGGACGCTGGCCTGAGAAATAGGGCATCGAAAATATGTTCGAGAAAGCGCGTTATACAATATCTAGCATTGATGTGCACCAACCCAATTTGTGGGAAAGTCGTTGAAAATGATCATCATAAGACTCCACTTAAGACAAACCACTATTTATTGCATGATAGAGTAACGACTAATAACAACCACATAGACAGAAAACAGTAAAATCTGATGTAATGCGCGAGAGCACATGTTTTCCCGCACCCATACTGAAGACTTAATACACCAAAATATCTTTTGAACTCGTAGCAATTTTGATAAGTCATGAGTCACCTATTCCCGGAAACTCATTTTCACGCATTATTATCCTTTATTTCTCTTTTGGTCTGTCCATTTTTCTCAGTTTATTGATTCCTGAGGTTTGCTAATTACATGTTACCATCCAAAATGATCTACAATTTCTGGATGGCGACAGAATCCTTATAATTAAATGTTGACTTAAGCTTCCTTATCACCTAATAGGACGAGACGGGTGGATTTTCACAAGATTCATTCAAGAGACTCATTAATTATTTTGCAATTTATTGCCGCCATTTATTGCAACACATTAAAAATGTACGGTTCTTGACTATAGCTCGTTGCATCAGAGTGATAGAAATTAATTAATTAATCATCTCCAATACTGAGACACATTAAGAACAAACCTTTTGGGATACGAATTGATGCTTTTATTCAAGGCATCTGTTGCGCCTTGATCTATTATGAAGAAGACAGCAACAGTTATCCCATTGCGGACGCTAGCCAGAAGATCTCCTCACGCGAAAGGAACTCCGCGGTCATAGAACTTGAAGCTCTAGCGATCGTGTGGAGTGTACAGAAATTCCCAACATATTTGTTAGGTAAGGAGTTAGTGATCGAAACCGATCATCGCCCATTGGATTACTTAAAGAATTGTAAAAGCCAGAACAGAAGGCTAATGCGTTGGAGTTTACTTCTAATGGAATACCAGTTCCGAAAAATGTCCATTATAGGAACAGTAAACTGTGTAACAGACTGTCTAGTAGGGATCTGGTCGAAGATCCTTCCCCATGCGAAGTACTTAAATTGTGTTAAGCATTGTACTCCGTGCACATAATTGAGTCTGTGTACTCGCTTTTTTTCATAATTCTACAACTCCGTCTTAACTCTGTATGTTTATGTTCCTTGGTTTTCGGGTAAAATTTTGTTGTTTTTTCATATTTGTCCTGTGTGTGTCATATTTTTGGGGGCATTGTATTTTTCTTTATTTTTATTTATATATGGTTCCACTACCTTTTTATAAATGAATCCTTTTGATTTTTTTTTAACTCGCATTTCCCTATATTGATTTTTTTGTGTGTGCTGGTTAGCGACTATCCCTTTTTAAATATAACCTGCGCCAGGGATTAAACGGAAGTCATTCATTCATTTAATCACTGCTATGTCGATTTAAATTTAAATGTCTGCCCTTATTGTACACATGTAGGATTAGGTCAAAGTTTTCCCATACATGACCCTTCCTATGTTTGGGGATGCCCTTTTCTCTCATATACGCATCAGGAAAACGTCATATTCGGAAAGGAAGGCGTGTGAGGGGATGCATTCGAAGCACCAGCGCGAGAGGAAACCCACTCGGAAATACCCCTTTTCAGCTGCTTTCTAAAAGACGTGCGCCTTGAGGGAGAAGTTTGGAAAGTTTAAGAAGGAATCAGTCCCGCGCCGAAGCACCCGAAGCAGTTGTATTTTCTTTCCGGCGCTTTCCGATAACGCTGTACGCCACGATCCTAACCCTATTCCCATATCACGAGTTAAGTTTCACCGTCTGGACTGACTCGTTATCGCGAGGTGTGTCTGGTTATACTAGCGCTGACAATCCTTTAGGGACGGCCAGGCCCTGAGGCTTTCTATCGGACCAGCCACCCGGCTATTTAACCCCAAGCTCGCCATTTCTCGTGGAGATTGAAAGCCTGTCATTTCCTCCGTTCAGACTGCCAGTCTGTTTCCAGTGAAGCCCTGTAACCCGTGTTCGAATCATATCTCTTTGAACATCTCGCCAGCAGATCTACCATCTTTAAGCTTTGTCATCTGTTCAGAAGAAAGATATCGAGCTCCCTTCTTCCCTGGAGAGTTGTGCGGCCCTCTCATCTACACCACTCCTTCAAGATTCCCGTTCTTTCGAGACTGAGACTCCCTGCAGATCTGCAGAATCGTCTCGAGTTGAGAGTACGTCTCCATGTAGCAGAGAAAATCTCTTTCTCCATTACTAAGTAATTAAACCCCATCTTCGAGTCCTCCTCGTCAGGACTCCCCGATGTATCTTCTTGAAGATCTGCGCCGTTGTCTTTCACCCCCCCCCCCTCCAATACGACCGCGCTTGAAGGTAAAGCGATCTTGTATTTTCACAACGAGATTAACTCGTTAATCTTTACTCGAATTCACCTCTGATTGGACTTCCCGCTAAATTGTAATTAATACCCCCTCGTTCGAGATAACCTTCATTTTGTTCTCCGTCATATCATAAATCGAAATAATTCATTTAACTACCTTTATTAAGTAATTTGTTCTCTCCTTTTGTATATATATAAAAATTAAAAATATATATATATATATATATATATATATATATATATATATATATATATATATATATATATAGGGTGTTTTAGAATTCTTTGAACAAAATTTAACTTAAGGTTCCTTCAAGTTAAATAAGCATAATTTCCTCTATGGAGGGGTATCCCAAAATCTTTAGTTTAAAAGTTACGAAGACTTGAAATGTTAAAATACGATTTAATTAAACTGTTCACCTTTGCATCTAAATTCTCGGTTGGCAGACTACTGCACTCGACAGCGATGATACAGATGCACTCGGGGCGGTAATTACCCTGAGCAGTGAACGACAATTGACCAACTACTGAATAGTGAACTTGCGGATATGCACTTAATTTATGGTTAGGCCTACGGCAATTCTAGGAGGTCTGCGAGAATGTACAGTGAAAGATATCCCAGCAGACATGTGCTTCTGCATCAAACATTTGCAGCCATACATAGAAGACTGCGTGAAACCGGTTCATTCCGCGTTGCAAAACCTGATGCAGGCTGCCCTAGAAGTGTAAGAGACCCTGAGATGGAGGACGACATACTTCAACATTTACATAATGATCAAACACCAAGCATACGCACTGCAACAAACGTTTTTTCTGCAAGTTAAAGTACAGTGTGGCGCTTGCTGCACGACAACCTTCAACATCCATTTCACATTTAGCCTTTTCCGAGCTTAAATTATGACGATTATCCGCGGCGTGTTCAATTCGCCGCGTAGTTCTTACAACAAAGACAAGAACCCGATTTTGGATCAGAAGTTCTTTTCACTGATGAAAACAACATTCACACGAGAGGGAATATTGAACACGCATAATCTGCATTTGTGGTCCCACATCAATCCACATGGTACAAGGGGAAGTAGTCCCAAAGATAGATTCTCTATAAATGTTCTGGCAGGGATTATTGACAACTATCTCATCGGCCTCTACATCCTGCCAGAAAGATTCACTTGACGCAATTATTTAGCGTTTCTTGATGAAGTACTACCCAGGTTGCTAAAAGATGTTTCCCTGGTAATTCGCAGAGAAATGTGGTTCTAACAAGATGGTGCGCTGGCACACTTTACGATTGCTGTTAGGAAGTTATTAGATATCGGTATCCAAACCGCTGGACTGGTCTTGGTGGATCAATCTCTTGGCCACCCAAGTCTCCTGACCTGACACCTATAGACTCTTCCATTTTAAAGAAACACCAGTTCCGTCCGAATAAAAACTTATCGGCAGGATTATTGATGCCTGTGCAAGGATTGCTGAAACTCCTGTTGTCTTCGCACGAGTTCAGCAATCATTCCACCGGCGTCTCCACGCATGCATCGAAGCAGATCGGTGGAATTTCGAACACCTATTGTGACTACTAACCTAACTTCAAACTCTGTATTCCTACAAAGTAAATTTATTTTTGAATTTAATTTTCATTTACCCGACGAAACGCTCTCACTTATAAGTCTTAGTAACTTTTAAACTAAACATTTTTGGTTACCCCTCCATAGAGTAAATTATGTTTATTTAACCTGAAGGAACCTTAGGTTAAAGTTTATTCAAAGAATTCTGAAGCACCCTGTATATATTGCAACATTTATTATATATATTAAAATTATAATTTAGGGATCTTTATATTTATATATCCCTCGAATTGTAACTTGGCAAGCCATTAGTTAAGTCTCAGTCACCGTTACTCGTACTCTCTATTAGTTGCCCCAGAGCATATCTAAAGCGACCTTAGGTCAGCTATCATCTGCCGGTGCTTATGTACGCCCTTGTGCGCCGGGTTAGTGTACACAGTAATACCTCAACAATAATGTCAATGTGACGAAGAAGAGGTTTAACATTTGCAACCCTTCCCCATTTGCAAGTAAATGAAGCTCTTGAGGAACTGTTTTGGTCGACACTAAGTTAACAATAACCCTCATGTTTGTGGTTCTGAAATAATCCAAACAATGCTTTCTATTTTTTCTGTGAACTCCGTCAATAAATTACATGTTCTATCCAAAGGTACGCCCAGTTGAGCTGGTTTTTTCTCTGAAATTAGTATGCTACCATTACCTTTGACATAATTGCTCTCAAATCATACTTTCGTGAACATGGTTCCACTATTCGGTTGCCCAACAATTATTTCTTTTGAAATATCTGAACTGTCTCTCGTTTTTTCGTGCATTAATCAATAGATGCGAAAAATAGTATCAATCTACTTTAACAATAAAAGTTATGAGATTTCGGGAATGTACGTAAACACTCCCTCTTAAATGACCCGTTTTGTTTGTAGCAAATTTATAACGGTATTTCAAATGCACAGACATGGTAAGTTACAGGTTAATAACCATGAATTACGCCATAACATAATGGAGACAATGGTTTTAACTTTTTCTTGAACTCTGCAATTTACATACAGGGTAACGAATGTAAGTCGTTCATGGAAAGTTTTTTTCGAAGTACGAGGAAATTGAGGAGTATTATTAGTGTCCAGTAGCACATCCGAAAATTGGCAAAATTTAAGTTCACAGGAGAAAGTTTGTGTATTGTTGTGAGAGATTTGTACTAGTGGTTAATCATCGAGCAGGGATTCTCAATTGTCATTGTTAGTTAGTGTCTATTACTGATTCATCGAGGAGAATTTCTCTTTTTGGGGTGCGGGGGGGGGCAAACGTCGTGTAAGCTGGTTGAGCTGTGATTACATCGTTTCGAACTTCCAAAGGTATCTATAATTTTCTCATTGTTGACCAAATTTACAACTTTCTTTTAGATATTTCATAGTATTAAAAAATGATAAAAATGCAGTATTAATACCATCTAATATAGCAAAGGGATTCGATGGTTCCTAAATATTGCAGTCTTTTGAGGGCCTTAATTAAATTATCGATATTCAACAAGGATATTGGTGGCAACCATCGCGTAACTTGTCATATCTTTTCCGAAAACTGTATGAATTTTGACCAGAATAGTCTCAATTTTCAAAGTCGTTTGACACTGTCCTGCATAAGAAACTTATGTGTTAAAGAGCTATGAAATTGTACTTAAACCTAAAGATACAATATGCTTTTGTTATTTCTAATTTAACTATTAGGCTAGATCATTTCATTAATTATGCCCTTGTTTGTAGTCACCGGATGGGCCCCATTGGAGAAAAAACTTTCCTTCATATGGAACGCTTTTGAGTCCTGACTTGGAAAATCGGTTCACTTTTGTCCTCTTCCTGGACGAAATGAGAACGTGACATCAGGACCAGTTGAACGCCGAGTGTCGAAATGAATTCCTGAAATTAGAAATAATTGAAATTATGTCATAAGTGAGCTCATCCAAGTCATTAAATGAGTAAAGGATTACCCTAATATAAGCTTTGGGGTGCTACTTAGATAACAAAACCTTTAGCTTGAGAGAAGAGGCGGCTCGTCAATGCTCGATTGAGCAGTGGTTGGGCGCTTTGAAACTGTTAAGATTAAGTACTATCAATCATGCAGCACAGACGACAGAGGAAGTGAAATTGGTTAGAAAATACAAATAAGGCCGCAAAACTTCCTCAAGCTTGATGCCGGAGGGGAACACATCTGCAGTTCTGGGGCAGGAAGAGATTGGCAATCTTCCCGAAGACAGCTACGGAATGGGGTGGTTAGTGATACACCTGAGACTCATTTGCGGGGTACACGAATAGAAAATAAAGAAGGGATAATAGTAGGAAAAGGCATATGAGGAGTTAAGGCGTATTATATAACTCCTCCTTCTACACCTGAGTGTAGAATGCGAGGGCGATTCCGTACTGATTTTGGCCGATTGGGGGAATGCAAGTTGCTCAGGAGGATTTCATCGTTGAACCACGAACTTTTGAAGCCAACCCCAAATTCACAAGTGAGGGACTTGCAGAGATGTTTGAAGTACCACAACTGCTGTTCATCAACACTTAGTGGAAATTGTGGCACATTTCCATCTCTAATGTATGGACTCATCACAAACTTTGGGAGATAAATTGCATAGATCGATATGCCATCTGAGACATGCTCTTACGTTGCATCGAAACTGATCCTTTTTTGAAGCAATTTGTGAGTTGAGATAAAAAAGGATTGTCTACGAATAACAGAGTTGTCTTTGTGTCTAGCCAAACATCAAATATGACTCTAACTTAATTGAATTATCGTATTGTTTTTTGTCACCAACCTGAAAAAATTGCCAAAAAAATCTAGAGATGAGTCCAGAAAAATGTAACAGAATGGGATTGTAGCGCAATAAGACAAAGCCAAAACTCGTGTCTTTGGCAACCATCCCAAAGCTACTTGAACATGGATGGGATCTCATTAATCATCTGCTGTACTCTCCAAACATACATCATCTGATTTTCATTTGCATAGGTAACTGAAAATTCCTTCCGCGCAAAATCGTTCACTGATATAGGTACTTTCAAAAACCATCTGGAAAACATTTTTCCCCTTCAAAATAGCGCAGCTCTACGCAAGTAGAATTATAAAACTGATGAAGAAATGAACGTAAATCATTAACAAAAATGAGGTTTACTTAGATAAAAAAATATATTAATACTAATAAATTTATTTTAGTAATATCCTTTAGAAGCACCCACAACTCGCCGTACGACCTGATACATTATTGAAATTTAGAAAATTCCTGGGCAATTATTTGAATATTAGGGTTTATGATTCTTCTAGGACCGATCGGATATATGATTTCTAACGTCGATTAAATAAATGTTCGTACTATAAGAGTTGAGGCAGTATCTTTTAGAGAATAGAAAACCTCTGTTGTTTTTAATTTGTATTTATATATAAGTGAACTTTCATTTAATGTGAATTCTGCCTAGCCAAGGTTTTCCTCAGCAACATACTTTCTAGTAATTTATACTCCTCCCTATAATTTCCCATCCGAATATAAATTTTCTCCGTTTTTCACAGCTGGGTTTTACTTTAAATGATGGTGCTGTTCCTATACAAAGTGAGGTTGAATTGAGAATTTTTAGATTGCGCATAGATTGTTGTATATGGAGATGTGAGAGTTTAGGCAGATGTAATTTAGCTTTGCTAGATTGGAGTGGCCACTTTAGTTTAACCAAATAAGTGTGGTCTGGTTCAAAATATGTTCAAAGTTCGAATCCTCAAAACTATAAGCAAAAATTGGGTGGCATACGTTGGCTCTCAAATGGACGAACACATTGTGCTCAAAGTTCTGTCTCTAAAAGTCATCGCCACACAACAAATATTAACAAACCAAGAAAATATGAACTCTAAGGATGTATCCAATTACATCTATGTAATTTTATACATATATTATTTCATTGCTATAATATTTATCTCCATTATCCACAGTTTATCGTTATCCATTGTTTTTCAATATCAGTGTCTCTAGAAGATATATTAATAGCATTCATAGGGACTTTTTTTTTGTACAAGTCTAATAGTACTTTTTGAAGCCTTTGTACACTAGGTTCTAATTAGAGATAATGTGTTTAGGGCTTTAGCATATCCCTGTATAAACTCAAACTCATGAGTAGGAAAGCTGTCAGAGAGATAATAGAAAAATGGGAGGAAAGATCCCCAATATTCGGACAATCTCGTCAAGTCTTCACAGAATGAAGTGAACAAATTTCTCAGGGGCTTTGAGAATGTAAATCACTTGGAGTAATTTACCATTTAGCAAAGCTTGATGTCAGAGAAAGAGAGAGTCACGCGGACAAAGAGGCTTAAGAAGTATCTTACGAATGAACGGACCTTCAACCGGCGTCTTTCGGTAAACTTCCGGGGCGATAACGAAGCGAGACGAGTCAAACTGGGGCCTGAAACCAAAATCCGCGAGAGGGCGCTGAGCTCTTGCCCGTAGTGTCCTTGAATCGGAGTGGGACCAAATTCTGACGGCAAACAAAATTGCTTCCGGCGAAGTCGTATATATTTCCCAGCGCGTAAACGAGCAAATTAGTATTCAACCACGAGTCAGGCACTGCTCACTCAATATCCAAGAAGTAATCAAGAGGATTCATTGAAACCAGCCTAAGGACACAACGTGCCACTTCACAAGCGACTCTTTGGTACCCTAAGGACTCGCAGGCAAGAAACCAGTTGTTCAGAACTACGGCCATCAAGTACGTAATGACTTATTCTGGAATAACGTGCTTCGCTCAGTGCCTCGAACAAACACTCGAGGCCACCTCCCTCTCTTTGAAAATCCTAATCCTATTACATTTTTCTCTACCACCTGTGAAGATGCGTGACGCTTTCAGACAACGAAACTTCACCTCATCATCTCCTCCCGTTTTCTTTCAGGTAAATATTGTGCTATTCATAGCTCGTGCCGAAGCAGTCATTCATTGTAAATTAATTTCCTTTTGCTGAACGATTAGTTTTCCCAAAGTGTAGAAATTATTGTTAAATTCTGTTATTTGTTTGTATAAGAGAAAAGATCTTTTGCTCGTGTTTAAATCCAAGAACCAGTTATAAAGCCTATTTTCTGCGACAGCCAATGGTAGAAAACGCACTTGAATATCTCACGTACTTAAAAGGGACATGCCCCGTATCTAGGGAGGGTACGCGAAGGTTAGTGAAGCCTACATGACCTACGACACTTAACTAGGTACTATGACGGAAGTTTGAACCTTCGCGGTTCAGGATTATTTATGTTAGTTTGCCAAGCATTGATTAATTTAACGATAGAATGGACCGAATGTATTTGAGTTAGAAACAAATTAGATATAGAGAGGTTATTATTATTTCTTTCAACTATAGATTTACTATTCTAATTCCTGGCTGTCTTTTCATTCGACTGATGCAGATATCTTTTCAGCCTTTTCTCCCTCACAGAGTTGCGTGACGAGAGGCTTCGTCCTTACAATGCTTTTTCTCAAGCTGGTTGTTAGGGCTTTCCCGAAATACTAACTTCTCTATATGGATACAAATATCTTCTGTGATATTTCTATTATTTTTGATTCTTTGATACTCTCTCTCCTTCTCTGTTTGTCTGCCTCTTCCTAAATGTCTTGTGGTCCCTTTGTCTCAGGCACTTTCTCTAAATTTCTTTCTCGCACTATCGCTGTTTGTTTCTTTGATTTTTTGTGTCTTGTTCTCTCTTTCTACTTTCCTATTTTCCTTCTTTTCTAAGTTTTTATTTCTTTTTCTTCGCCTTTCTACCCTTTTATATTATTATTTGTCAGAGTTTGCCTCTACAATAAAACAACTCTGACCTGCATCAGCCTGTCTATAACGGCCACATTCCTCGCTCCGTTATGGCCAAGGTGAGCCTAGAGGATCAATTTGCTGATGCAGTCATGGACTCAATAAAACACGCTGGACTCTGCTATTTTCACTCCGAGAATCGCCTCGCTCACTTATATGACCCGATAAAGTTTTAATGGAATTATTTTGTCGAGTTATTGGACAAAATACGGCTCCAAAAATAGGATGTTTTTTTTTTTAAATAAATCCCTTGTATTTCCCTGAAGAAAAATATTATGATTTTTAGCGGTTTGAGGGAACATACGAGTAGCTGTATATACAATTTAATTTTTCTTAATGCTACAATTGTTCAAATTTGGTTGGCAAATGCCATTTTTTTGCTGACAAGAAGCTAGAATTATTACGTTCAATGATTTCTTACGTAAGATTATAACGTATTAATAAGTAATAATAAGAAGAGAAATTATAAAGAGATTGTAATAGTTAAGACTTTATATTAGAGAAGATTGGGGCTACGTCGACGGAACAATGATAAAAATGGACGTTGATAGGAGAATAGGAGGAGGAAGAAGGCTATTTTCACAAATCATTTCATAAAGTTGAATTTTGTTTAAAATTAAACTTATTTCAACTAATGTCATTATTCTACAGCTGTTTTTTATATGAAAATAATAAAATAGACTGAATTAATTAGCTATTGCCAACTCCTAATTGTTTGAATTAATTCATATTGATTTATTTCTTCACTTTTTAAAAATATAATGTAATTGTAACTAATAATTTTTAATTAACCACCTGAGAGATCCTCTCTCTCGGTTGGGTTCTTCCCGTCCTACGTGTCTCTCTCTATCTCTCTGACATCTCCTCCGCTTCAGGATGGAACTTCAGGAGTGACATCCAAACAAGGAATATAGAGGACATCGTAATTTAGAAACCCCCCCAAAATACATGACAATATTTAGTCTGTAAAATTTCCAAATAGAGACTGGAGAGTAAATATGTATAAATATTTAATATTACAAAAGAAAACGATAGACAATAACTACAAATATTCATGAATACCTTTAAGAAACAGAGTCACCTGCCTCGAATCCATAAGCAATATTATTAATACAATCAGTACAGAGAAAGTAAATCAAAAGGGTACATGATTCCTTAAACTTAATTGGATATATTACATGTACATATGTATATGAACAAAATCAATCTTAAAATTAGAAAAATTTAGTTTCATTCAAAATCAGCTCAAAAGAGAATTCAATGGATTCCGGCTTAAGCTATCGGTTATTCAGTTTTCGGACCCTTTAATATATAGGATCCTCAATTGTAATTCTTATAAAAACAAACTCCAGCGGATTAGACGACCATTATTGTTTTTTTTTACTTTTCGGAGGTAGGATAAGGGTTTATGGTCCATTTATATTACAAAGTCTTTCCCTACCAGAAATATTTGGAATTTTTTAATGCCCCAGACTATCGCGAGGCCTCTCGTTCAATCAGCGTACTTCTTTTCTCGTGGTAGCAATTTCCGACTTGCAAACGCAATGGTGAAGCTCTCATCGTTTTCTCCCTATTGAACGAGAACACAGCCTATTCCCTCGTTGCTGGCATCCATTCGTATGTCAAATGGTTCTTCTGGGTTAGGCAAGCGTAATATTGGTGCAGACGCAAATTTCTCTTTGAGTTGATCGAAACACTTAATCGTCACTGGTTTCCATAAAAAGAGCCTTTTTCCAAAAGTTTGCACAAATGAGCGGACAGTGAAGCAATCCAGATTGGATCTTAATTGATTCTTGCTCAGGAGTAGAGGCATTTTAGCAATGGTTCGAACTTTATTCTCCTGGCGACCTAACTGGTTATCTCCAATTCGGAGGCCTAAATAGTCGATTGTATTGTAGGCGAAGCAACACTTACTGGGGCCAATGGTAAAAATATGTTCTTAGAGCCTTTATAGAAGTGCTTGAAGAGCATTCAGGTGCTGATTCAACTCATTCGAGGCCACATAAATATTATCAAAAGAAGAGGATATATTTGCCAATTCATCTAATATCCTTCTCAACATCCGATTATAATTACTGCATGCAGTGACGAAGCCAAAACGCAGTCGTCGAAATTGTATCAGCCCTTTTTCAGTTCGGAAAGCTATGTATTTCTTTACCTTTTCTCGTAGTGAAATTTGATAATAGGCCTTGCGCAAATCCAGCTCGGATATTAATTTGGCTTTCTTAAAAAGATAAAGATTCTGGTCGATTAGAGGGGTCGGCTTTGCGTCGAATACGGTTACTGAATATAATTTCCTAAAATCAATGGACATCCGGTAAGATTCATCTTTTTTCTTAACCATAAAAAACGGGGAGCAATAATCTAATTTTGACGGCTCTATTATTTTCAAATTTAATAGCTTGTCAACCTGAGCATTAAATGCTTCTCTCAGGTGTATGGGCAGCGGATACGGCTTAGATCGGATTGGTTCTTGAGTGGTCAATTGAATGTTGTGTTAGAATTTGGCTGAACACCAGGAATTTCAGAGATGACGTCACCGAACTGATTCAGGAGGGACTGCAGTTGAGTTTTCTGAGGAGGTAACAGCTGGTCGCTCACCTTTAATTAGCCCGACGAGAGTTCGGGTGCGTCGGCAAGACTTGTAGGGGATATTCCCTGTCTTGCTCTATGTAGGCGACTTGCACTACACTTAGGGAGTGCATAGAATAATTAGACTGCATAGGTGATTCTTCATCTATAGCCATTATCTGGTTCGTCCATGCGCGCCGATGATATTTGTCGAGGAGATTTACGTGGAAAAGCTTCCTTCCTGTTGCAATTTCAATCATTTAATCGACTGGTCCGCGTTCCTCAATCACTGGATAAGGGGCCTTCCCTAGGCTCAGTAATTTGTTGTTTTCTGTTGGAAGCAACAACAAGAATTCCTGACCTGGCTTAAATCTTAAATTTTCTATCTTTCGATTTGTATTCGAAGTAAGTTTTATATTTATCCTGGTTAACATCCATATTTTGGTACTCTATTTTGTCGCATTTCTCCAACCTCTGTCATAACTCAAGCAGATATGAGTCCGAGGATTGTATCTCCTGATCCAGTTGTGGATTCGCATATAATTCTTTCATTATGCTCAATGGGCCTCGTACATTTCTTCCGTTTAGTAATTCAAACGGAGCGAAACCCAAGGTGCGATGACGAATTTCTCTATACGGAAAGAGAGCTGCCGAAAGAAATCTGTGGCATTCTCTTGGTGCTCGGCACATAATTTTTTCAGAATGGCTTTGAGGGTGCCATTTAACCTTTCGCACATCCCATTTCGAGGCTGGGAGGAACGGGGTCGTAAACAGCGGTTTTATCATGAGCAACTTGCTACATATTTCATCAATTTGGCACGTAAATGGGCGGCCATGATCTGATAATATCTCTTTCGGCAGCCCAACAAGGGAGAAAATCGGGATGAGTGCCTCTGCACAAGAGATGCTGTCAATCATCTTAAGTGGCACAGGTTAGGTGAATCTAGCGGCGAAATCGACCAGAGTTAAAACATAACTATGGCGCTTATGTGAAGTTGGTGAATCCTCCCGATTAAATGAATCGTCACTCGGGAGAAAGGTTTGAAAATCAATGGGCTCCTCTGTAAGGGTGCAGGCTTGACTGGTCATTAATCGCGGTCTTATGGCAGATGTCATATGAACGACAATAACGCAGTATTTCCTCCAATGCACCTGGCCAATAGAAATATTTAAAGACCCGTTATGCCGTCTTAGTGTGGCTAAAATGACCCTAAAAGAGACTGTCATAAGCGGTTCGGAGGATGGGTCTGATGTGGGAGCGGAGCACACATAATACTTTGCACTCTGGGCCAGTGTCTGCTGAGAAAATGTGGAAAAGAAGGTCATCCTTAACAATGAAGATTATCTTGTTGCCTCTAATGGTCTCTTGCGTCTTGATTTGCGCTTTTATCAATAAGCGGCGGAGGGATTGGCAATCTTTCTGTTTTTTCCGAAAATCCACGTTCAGGACATTCGGGCAATCTAAAGTGTCAGTGGTTTCCAGAGCAGTGGGCACTTCCGACTCTTTAATAGCTTGAGCTCTGTCGGTCAGGGGTTGAGCCACGGGGGGGCGGATACCCGCAGACTCTGGCCAATTAAAGCAGCCCAGCGACTGAAGTAGGATCACTCGATGTAGCATTTCACCATGGGGAATTTGTTAGCGCGCCCCAGGTAATCCTGCACTGTAGCAAACATGTCATGATCTGGGGCTACCTGTGGAAGTAGCCGGTCTGATATCACGATGTACGTGTACCCTGTGTTGCGCACGAGAGTTGAGATCCGGCACACGTTTGCCACTCCATTTTCGAATTTGAGACGTCCAGAATTGCTTTAATAAAACAGAAAGTTCACCTGGTGGCCGCCCGGACTCGGTTCGCTTGAAGAAAGGAGTGATTCTGGATGCGACGGCAGTTGAACAAGCGTAGCTCTTATATTGTGCACCTGGTTGGGATAGCCACCCCTAAACTGAAAATTCTGATGGCAATTGGTTCTCACATGAGCCTCATCTCCACAGGGGTAACAGACGACAGTTCACCTGGGAAACAACGCAGCAGGGTCGTAGAGGAGAGGGGTTTGCCCTCACGTTTGTTTGGCATGGAAAAAGGTTTAGGTTTAAACGGGCCAGTCATTTTGACGAATTTATCCCTGATGTGGTGGATAAATTTGGCTTTATGGGCCTTTGCTTTGGTGGAGTGCGGTTCAGTCTTCTTCCGTTCCTTTGGATAGCAGTTATGGCTAGCCGCATATACATCTGCCTCCTCGCTGCAGTTTTTAAATCTCCGGCACTTCCGGCCTTTCACAAAGGATCTTATCTTCGAGGGAAGTGACGCCAAGATTTTGGTCTTTGAGCTCGAAGTCAACCACTGTATCGTATTCCTGAGGGACTATGGACGCGTCTAGCCAGAAATTAAAAATACGCTGCAAGGAATATTCAAACTGTCGGACTGTTTGGTTAGGTTGGATGCGTCAGTGTCGGAACATTGCACGATAAAAGTCCGTCTCATGTTATAGACAGTAAGCAATTCGGCTTTTAACGTGGAATAATCGATGGTTGCCTCTGATGGGAGCGAAATGAAAATGTCCCTGAGCTGGATACTAAGTAAAAGCAACAACTAGACAACACCTCCTGGTTCAATATCCCAATGATTCACCTCAAAATTTTCTCGAAGTGAGTGAGGTATGATCAGAAATCTATTCCTTCCTTGAAAACATGCAACTTAATGGACGAAATTTGTTGCACTTCGGTCCTAGACGTAATTGGAGTCATTTCACTTCTGGTCCTGATCATTTCCAGCTCATGCAAACGAATACTCTCTCTTTCTTCACGTTCTTTCTCTTTTCTTTCCCTTCATTCTTAACGTTCTTTCTCTTTTATTTCCCTTCTTTCTGCTCATACTGCTCTCTCTTCCTCTTGGATGTACGCCATTAAATCCTTTCCATTCAATCCGAGAGACTCACCTTGTGCTTTAAGAACTTCAAAAGAACACATGGTGACGGGTTCACAAAAGATTTAGGCACAAATATATATAAAAAAAACACCACAAAAGAACGAAGCAGGGTTGTCGAACCCATTTTAATGTAATTCACTTAGGGTAATTTCTCAAAAGACTTGCCTCGAATAATGCTTTTGAAATATGGGTTCTAATAAATCTCTAAGAATGACTAATTAAACTTGGCAGAAGTAATTCAACTATCTAGAAGGTTCTGTAAATCAAACTGGACGAAACAAAATAAACTGTACTACTGCACAAACACAAATAAAATAATGGACACGAAAGATAAATCAAAGTATACACACTCAGCCGCACAGGATTGTCGACAATTCTGGGTGGATCTGCCAGCCAGTGAGTTTTCTGCTCGAGAAAATCACGAAGAGGGGAGCAGTGAGTAGAGTACATTCCAATAGCATGGGTTGAGTTTGCCCTTAAGGCCGATTCGTACTCTTCTGTTTGAAGTTATTAAGTAAAATTAAACCTGTATTCCAGTAACTACAGGCAGCCTCGAAAGTAGAGATCGATGGAATATTTGACGGAGATGAAGCTGAGCTCGAGAGATCTTTATTCGTTCATTTCTTTTTTTTTCCTCTGGTCTTGTCTTCGAGCTCTTGGGGTATGGGAGGCTGAGAGAAAGGAACCTTAAAGAGAGACAAAATAGACGCGCAAATATAATGCAAGCGATCAGGGCACTGGGACGTATTACAAAAATTATGGCCGGGTTTAGTTTATGTACAGAATTATTCAGACGGCAATAAATATGTATTTAATATTTAACAATTATCCCAACTTAGTGCCCGCCTACGCTCAGCAGCAATCAGAGCGAGCAGGTCTTACCTCATGCAACGTCTACTCTTAGCAGAAAACAAGTTTACCCACGTCAATGGATGTCCCACTGGTTCACCTCGAAGATCTTTACGAAGTACTGAGATTGAGACCCGAAGTCTTCGCCTTCTTTAATATGATATTTATGGTCGCAGACTGTGGTGCGTCTAGTTTAGAACTTGAGCAGTTTATGGAGATCGTGGCTTTCCTCGCTATGCTCATTTCCAATTCGTGATAGCGAATTATCTCTTTCTTCTCGTTCGTTTTTTCTTTCTTCTCATAAATCAGGATCAGGAGTTCCTATAGGCGAGCACCAACAGAGCGTTGTCTCAGGAGTTCCCTACAGCTGAGGATGAAGCCTGGTCGTCTTCATTCAACTCTGCAACCAGGGTTCTTCTCCATCGGTCAAAATACGGGTCCGAAGACTTCACACATTCCTACCCATTTAAACATAGTGAAGTTTTGATGCCCCCAATATAAGGGCATCCGACATCATTGACTTCGATGGACTACCCAAAGCAAAGCTATACGGAGTGGTCATTCCGAAATACATAGGTAATAGTAGCTATAAACTGAATGATTTCGAGAAGAGCATTTGTGACCAAATCAAGTTATGAACGTCGATTTTACTGTGTAACACGATTTTTGTATTTGGGTAGCAACTGTTATTTTCTATTTACTTGTATCTAGAATACATGAAAAGACACTGTTATTTATTTCAAATTTTGCTCTTGTGTCCAGGATAATGATATTTAAATGAAACTTACCTATTCCCTCTGGAAGGAAGCGGCAAATTTGAACTTTCATTTGCATAAAGTAGAAACAAAACGACATGATACAAAAATTGCATTTATTTATTCTATCTAGAATCACATAAGTGACACAATTTAAATATTATTAATTATTAGTTTTCCGTGATTTACGCTTATACTGTTAAGTACTTTCACGAATCAGCCCCCAAATATAATCTCCTATCAGATTTTCATTATACAATCCTTGATAGCGACGTTGAATTACAGTAGATCCTGGTGAAAGCGCTCGCCATTACCTCCATAGTGCATACCCATGTTCTCCTTAGATTTATTAAGATAAGCGTCAAGAATGTGGATTTTAGGGACATCCTGTAACTCATCTTGCCGTAGTTTCTCACCAAGCTCTCAAAGGCACTATATAGTTTTCGGCTTTGTGATTACATAGGGAGCCCAGAAGCACTGCGATAAAGCTGTCACACGTTGCTTTTTCCGTCCTAGTGAACTTCTCGAGAAACTCCCTGCACTCCATGATATTTACAGAAGAAATCTTGGAGATACTTGAAATCTGCAGACTCCTTATCTAGAGCTCTGAAGAATTGGTTCATAAGGCCCAATTTTAAGTGCAGAGGAGGAAACAGTACTTTTCGAGTGTCCAACAAAAGCTCCCATTTGACGTTGTTTCTGCCCACAATCAACTCGGTCCGCTGTGGTCCTTCCCGCTGATGGTAGTGTGCCACGGTGTCCCTACTGTTTCAAAGGCAAAGATAACAAGGAAACTTGTTAAAGCCGCCTTGGAGAGCTATCAAAATGGCGACCATTTTAAAGTTTCCGATAACCTCCCAATCGTACTCTTCATATTTCAATGCATCTAGCAAGATCTTGAAATTGCTGAATTCCTCTTTGAGCCGGACCAAGTGAGCAAGGGGAAGAGATGGATGCACGTTCCCATTATGAAGCAGCACTACTTTGAGGCTCCTAGACGAGGTGTCAACGAAGAAGAACCGCTCATTGGGGTTACACGTAATTCTGATTGACTCAAACAGACCGGTCACATTGTCACAAACGCAAAGCTCATCTTGACGTATATAAAAGCTTGAAAAACACTGATGACGCTTTCTGTGACCAGTTATTTGCACACTCTAATCAAGCAAATCCCACTGCTTCAGTCTCAAAGTTAAAACTTGGCATTGGACCAAGATCTCTGACAAAGTCGTTGAGATCTATTTGGTTGGGGTATTATTGGTTTCTCTCCTCAGTTGCACCTCTATAATCTGGATAAATGACTTCATCCTCAGCACTGTGTGGTACTGGCTCAATAGATCATTGAAGGCCTGGATACTTGATAACAATCTCATTTTACCCCATAAATTACTCAATACCTTTCTCACTTCTTTATTCCTCTAACATTGTGCGTGAATTCTCCCAAATCCGAAAATCTGCATCATTTTTGAGCCTCGCAATTGATCTCCAACTGTGAACTCATTTAAGCCAGGGATAGAAACGGGCGATAGCACGATCAACCGCTTAATCTTGCGCAGAAGTGGCTTCTTAAAGAAGATTTTCAGGGATTTTGAAACAATCCCTGGAATTCAAGTTCCTAAACTCCAAACCGGATCCAGGGAAGAATATTGCGGGAATGAGGTTAGAGACTAGAGTATTATTATTTCTAATGAAAATCTCAAAGGGAAAATTTGTCTGCGAGAAAACATTTCGCCAAAAACAGCTTCCCACTTACCACTGACAGTTCAAAACGTGCATTCCTCCAGTATTTTTTTCCAACCACTTCAGTCTGGCTGGGAAACCATGAAACAATTAACCTATTCCAATGCGTTTGAGATCATAAATTCCTCATCCGTGATTTTTCTTCCCGAAAAGATTTTCCCACCAAAAGATTCTTGATTTTATTCCTTTTAGGGTGTATTTTTTCCCTTATCTGAATATGCACATATATTTTACATATAGATTTTTATCCTTGAATGCTTCCAACCTCAATGTAAAATAAAAATATATTCACACAATCTTCCTATCAAATGAAAACAAATTCATGAATATTTCAAGGAATAACCTATTGAGAGCTTCATGGTTGACAAAACAGCATCTGCTATAGCCTTGTTTAGCAGCTTAAGTAGCTGAAGCTGAAAAAAGATGTGACGGGGTCCTCCCACCCCAAAGGGTTTTATTTGATGTTATTGAACCAACACAGTTATTATCCACCAACAAAGTATTCTACTATCAGTCTTACGTTGTTGATGGTTCTGCATTCCTTTAAGACCATGTTTGGAAACTCATATGTTACAAAGCCTGTTTGCTTTTGTCAATCACCGAGAATGCCTCATGGACCAAATTCAAGAAAGACTAGATCGGAAGAACTACTCCTGTTTTTATGGCCTGTGTGATCCTATACCTGTACCTTTGGTCAGTAGAGAGATCCTTTACGACTTCTACACTCAGCGAAGTAATAGACTCTCCAAATGAGAAGTTAGTGAATGAAAGATAAATTTCAAGCTCTGTTGCAGTGTCTAGCATCTGGCCATATTACCTGTCCACTTGTTGGCAATATCCTCCCATCCTTTGCTGTGATCAAGTGTTGCAGTGGTAACTCGTTAATGTGTAGGGCACAAAACAATCAAATCAAATATTTTTAGAAAAGAAATGTAGTAGGAGTCAATTGAACAATCAAAATTGTCACACGCGTTTTTCTGATACAAATTGACTCGGTTACAATATTGACAATATTTCCTTTTGGCCCTGTCCGGTTGGCACTACACAAGTAACATAACGTTATACATTAATTTCAGATATCTTCAGTTTTTGAGTGCCTTCTAACATTTTTGGACAAGTTTCAAAGCCTTAAATATAGATAAATATAACTTATCGCATTTTTTTCATTAATTTCAGAAGTTTATTTAATAGTCCGATTTTATCTTTTTCAACGGGAGAAAATTAGTGATTTCAATTCCATTGTTTTCGCTCATTTTATTCTTTTTTATAAACGAATCATTTATTTTTTCCATTAATTTCAAAATTCGTTTGAACAGCCCGACCTGAACCCATCCAACGCCAGAAAACTGATGATTTCTAAGTCAGGAAAAGCTGCTCATTTAATTTGATTGTTTCCGTCCATTTTTTCCTTGTGTCGTGATCACCCGTTTGTCTCCAAAGGACGAATAGGCGTCAAAGGGCAAATGGATATTCGAAACACACAACCGCACTCTGAGAATGGTGGGGAAAATTGCTAAGAAGAGAAAGTGGTGAGTATGGCTGATGAGACAGAGATTTAAGCTCCATCCGTTTTCTTAAGAATTCGCATATTTAAGAAAGGAATTCAAACCTCGAATTCAATTAAGGAAGAGTAAAATGAATAGGGTGGTAAGAAATGAAGATCGAAATAATTGGTAAAGGAATTAAAGTATACATGGAGAATATTTTGTACCACTTTTGAGTTAGACTTTACTTAAAATAAATTAAGAAACATGTATGTCTTCTACTTATGAAGCACGAAAGGTTCATATGTGAAGCTAATGGGCTAAAGGTTATTAACCTGATAATGTTATTTTTAAAATCTATTTAAACATTTTTCGGGTGCAAAATTTTCACAAAGTGGCAAAGAGGGAGGGAAGATGTATGAAGCCGTCCTTCTTTGAGGGAGGTCGCAAAGGTTTCCAGAAAAAACTTTTTTGCAAAGAGACCAAAGCTCATAGCGAATTCCAATCTCATTTCTGAACCGCGGGTGGACAATGTGGATTCAGTGATGATTATTTACGCAAATAAGCGCACACATATAAAGACTCTCTTCAACATTAACAAGTTTCCTTCTATTCTTCTTCCATTATCACACCATCTAAAAAAATTCTGATTCACATCCCCATTTCACATCATTAAATTAATTTCGAATCGTAAGAGTAAAGTGTGAAGAATCTTTTCGACATTTAAATAAAAAAATGCAATGGAACTTCACTAATAGAGAAACTGACCTTGAGTCCCTGATGGCATAATTATGCAACTGCAAATCTTTCGTTATATCCAATTCTCTTCTTTATCGTCTTTGAATAATGGCGGATTTTATCGATGCGAAACAGACACCTGATGAGAAAAATCAATAGGGGTATTTTTATTGTCAAAATGGACCCATTTAATAATAATGGCCTATTATGAAAGAAAATATAGCCTAGAATAAGATAGTGTTATCAATAAAATTATTGGAAGAATTCTTGAAGGAAATGGGAAACTATTTTACGGAAAAAGGGCGATCTGCAAATAACGCTCTGTTACACTATTCATATGAAAACAAGGTCGGCTGAGCGAAGTCGCGTGGTCTCAATTATTATGATTTATGGCATTACGACCTTCAAAACTTCCAATAATTCCAGGACTAACCTGGCGAGGACCTTGGCAATTATATATTTCGGAAGAGAATCTAAAAACAACATAAGGTTTTCAAATTTCCTTAGAATAAGCGGCACAGTTAAGATGCTAGGCCCAAAACAATAAAAGTAAAACGGGGACCAACCGACCGACATAGTTAGATATTGAGTCGCACGCAACTAAAAACCTTTTTGTAAAAGAAAAAACATGTTCATTTTTACAACTGTGACCAGACTGTTCTAAATCAAGGTTCGAGGCAGCGGATTAGATGCAACCTGAAGCAAAGTTTGCGTCCGGCGTCCAATCGAGGAAATTAAACTAAGTCCTGTCTCACTTTTTCCCTAGGAAAATTTGCTAGAAAATTTCTAGAATAAATTAGTGTTAATTCGGTGTCACGAATGAATCAAGGAAATAAATGGTAATTCTTATCATTGCCTAAATTATGAATTAAGGCATTAAATACGTAAATTTGGCACTCAAATATTTAAGAGTAACCTAAACTTATGAATTTATGAAGTGGCTAAGATTAAATAGAATTTCTTTTGAGACAATATTCGCGTTAATATATTTGGCTGTGTTTTGGCATATTATTTCTCCCAACTCACAAACATTAGCTCACAAACTTTCTTTAATAACAAATGAGAAACATTAAGAAAGTAATAATAATAATTAAATGAAAAGAAAAAGTAAAACCTTATGTTTTTTTACGGCAGCCAAATCTTAAAAAATACCAATAATAGTGAATAAAAAAATAACAACGGCCAAGAATATTTCCAGCATAAAAGGACGGACCCTGCCTTTGTGATCTGAAAGAGACCAAGAATTTCGCCCAATAAAACTCTTCCGAGGAAACTTTTAAAGGAAAAATGAGAAAATGGTAATTTGATAACTTTGGATTACCTCAAAACTCATCGATGAGAAAAAAGCATATTGTAAAAAGTTAAAGAAATTTCCTATAATTAATCTGAAAATGATTATACATAATAAAATTTGTTTTATCTCTTCAGTGGATCTATAGAAAATGGATCTAGGTATATTAGAAGAACTAAAGTAATTTTTAACAATTGTATGACTATAAATAAATTGGTCATAGGAAACAAATTCTCACTTAATGTTTTCAAAAGCAGTTGGATACTTTGTTACGTCAAATCTGAACATTCAATTGATTTCCTTTTTCCTTTATCATGTCAAAATTTTGAGGTTTTGATCGAGGCACAATTTCAAATTTGGTGAATGCGTAAAATGACCTCAGTGGTCCTTGGCATCGTTGTATTTCCTCGCGTTATAGAGAGAATGGCACTCGAAGCCAAAACATGGTTCTTTCAATTAATTTCTGTAAGGTATCTAAATACTGCTAAATGGCAGACTTCTGTGACTCTCCTCCACAATTCCCATGAATTTCAGCCAGTATCAGAGCAAAATAACTTCCCCTTTCTCCTATACGATGCATTAGTTAATAGTTTCAGAATTAGCCGAATGGTCTTTGATGCGCAAAAAATTACATATAGAAAGTTTAACTTATTTTAAAATGACTGTGAAGGCAAACGAGTAACTCGGTTCTCTCCGCCCCAAAATACACAAAATAGAAAGGTTACCAAAAGGTTACCAGAACGGTGCTCAAATGTCCGCAAGGGTTAACTAAATACACAGGAAAATTCAACTGTATTATTTACAAAAAGGAAAAATAACTTGTCAATGGAGTACAAGAGGGTACCAAAAAATAATAAAAAGTCACAACTTCGAAATCACCTAACGACAACACGTCGTTATTAAATAAAATCCGCGTATAATAAGGGATTTTATAAAAATAAGCACTTTACGTCGAAACGACACGCGTCGTTAAAAATAATTAACTACACTAATGGGGTAAGAGGTATAAAAGAATAATCCCCCGTCCTTCGTCCTTCACACAAAGGCAACGAATCTCGACACAAGCACTTAAGAAATTATAGGGCGTAAGACGAAATATATATTCCAAATACCGATACGAAAGCATTGGAGCGACCGCCAGGTGACGGAAATCCAAGGGACGAAGAACACACAGGTGGTGACGATTGAGATGACCAGGGACCAATGGGTGGAGTCGATGATCAAGATCACGCAGGACCCATTAGCGAAGCGATCTAGAGGATGAGTGACACGCGGGTGAATGAGGTCTAGATGACGACGGATCCACGGGTGACTGGAGACTCGATAGCCAAGTATCCAAGGGTGGAGGTGGTCGAGATGGCGGAGTACCCAAGGGCGAACAAGGGATTGCCTTAACTAGCCCACGTTTATCGGTTTCACAACGAAGAACGAATGCATGTACGAGTCTGGAGACAGCAAGAATCGTTGCAGCAGCCAAAAGGAATCTGCATCAAAGCTGGCAAGGTATAATGGCAGAAGGTCCTCGCTGAACGATGTCCAGAACGATTTTCTCTCGAGCAGAGAAGGGGGCCCCTATTTATATGAGCTCGCCAGAGGAGTGTACGTGATGTTACTCACGCTAGATACACTGATTTCCGATGGTAGCTTGGTAGGTTATTTGGTGCGTGTGCGCTTACTTTTCGCGAGAACTGACACATTTTCAAGATGAGTCCGTCGTAGGTTGCTCGCAGATTATGGCCTCGAGGTGTGCGTGCGAGCGAAACAGGTCGAAATATATGATAAATATTGCAGCTAGGTTGAGCTGCCTCTACAATGACAATTAATCCTCAAGTCTTCAATGTTGCGTTCCTTCCTTTGCACCTGCATAGGCTATTATGAGAGGTGGATGTGGAGAGCCTTTATCGGCCTCGTTCGTTTTCTCGAGTTGTATGTTATGATTTTCCAGAATTAGTACATCCACACTCTGGATAGTAATCATTGTCTTTTGGGATACTTCTACCCTTGTTTTGCCTTAATTGTGACTCTCTTTCTTTCTCTCTCTCTCCATCTCTCTTGTATTTAAAACTATTTGATTTAAATGCCGATTCAAAACTCACACTACAGGGTGCGGACAGCATTCGTTCGCAATTTTCAACTGCTATTATTGCGCTTTAAACTTCGTGTTTGGTCTTTTTCTTTAGCAAATTTTGATTTTCTTGGTTGCAGAATAATTGACCATGGAGAATGGTTAACCACTCCAATTTGTGGAATGGACACAGAGACCTCCTTCGAATCCGCCTCAGAAGTTAGTAAAAACAAGGAGATTTCAAATTTCCTTAACCTCAGCAGAAGGATGATTCAAAAGCCTCTAAAGGATGTAGTAGATTCAGAATTCGACAACGAGGCAACAATGTATTAAAACTAATCGCATGGTCGGCTATTCTGCTCCATCAGAACGCCAGAAATTGCTGCAGGTATCCAGGAGATATCAACAATGTTCTCAGAAAGCCGATTTGTGCCGTTGCAAGGGAAAAATGTGTGGATAGAAATCTCATCAGGTGGGTGGTGTATATAAGACATTCGTTACTTTTCTTATAAAATGAAGATAATTTTTGTAAAAGACGATGAAGGAAAAGAGAATTAAGTTCATCAAGAAGCTGATCAACAATTTGAAACACCCGTTGGAGCTTGAAACGCTGTTTCTTATTTGACGATAAATTTCTGCTAAGACTAAATGATCAATTCCAAGTACAACTGGTGGCTCACCGTTGCACTCAAAGTTGTTCTCATATTCATGCAGATGAAGTTTTTTGCCTCCAGAATCATGATCCTCCATGTCATCAGCTGCGAAGGTATCGTTATGCCACGAGGCTTATTCCCTGAGGGCCTCAGGCTGAACTTGACCTTAACAAAGGTGCTCTAGGACATGTTATGAAGCTCTATGAAGCTCTTGATATACCAGATAGTTGTAGAGAGGCCTTACATCTAACAGCAAGACTCTGTGTCATGCAACACTAAACAAATAATTTCTTCGATCACACAGCATATAAAATTCGGTTTTCCAACTCGCCTGACTTATCTGTGTCGGGCGTGGTGGAAAGACAGACCAAAAAAAGCAGCAGCACCACGAAGTACGAGCTGAAGGCCATGATTGCCAGGGTATTCAGGAGCCTAAAACGAGTGATAGTAGTAACGAGGCCCTTTGGCTGATCCCAAGGTATCCTGGATGTTGTAATCGAAGCCAGAGGCGGATTTATCGATTTAAATCAACGGATCGATCATGCCATGACGACAAACTTACACAAAGTTGAGGAATATTTCTAAAAAAATTAAAACAGTATTATTTTTGCTGAGACAGTCATCATGAAAACGGATACCGTCCGCACACTGTATATCTTGTAACGGCCCACCAATAATGCATAAAATTGTTCCAATTTCCTATTGGAAAAATTGAAAAAGAGAAAAGAGGAGTGCTTTAGGGAACCGACCCTTGACTTTCAATTCCAGAGAGAGAATCTTTTTTATCTACGAACGCTAAATTTCCAACGTTTGCAAAAACCGGTACAAATTCTTGGTATTAAATAGAGGCGTAGATAGAAATGAGAGAATCAGAAACATTTCAGTAATGGACGCGTTCACAATGAAAATAGCTTAAACATATTAATAGAAAAAAGAGAAATGAAGAACAAAGGGTAATAACCAAACAGAATTAGGCCTCATAATTATTGTGTTTTTAAAAGGATGATAAAATTGGGCTAAGGGATAATGCGTTGAAAGTGGAGACTAATTTGTATGATATATGTATGTACTTGAAATTCAATTATTTACTTTCGTCAATCTCTCTTTCCCTCCCTATTCACTGCCTTTCTTTCTAATAATCATCTCAACAAAGATTGAAATCGATAATTACAAGCGATCTTTTGCTGATTAAGATAAATGACTATTTTTTGTAATAAAAGGCTCACATGAAATCCACAAGTCTCTTTAATATTGACGCTATGGGGAGGAACCTGGGAAGAAAAACAACGTCGAGGCCCCAACATATTTATGTAACCAGGGTTTTCTCGTCTCCTCGACTATTTCTGTTGATCCAGAAATATGGACATTCCCAAGAAGAACTTCATTCTTAGACTACAATTCCCATCAAGGACTTATATATTACACCCCAAAACGAGGACCAACAGAGCATGATTTTTCCAACTACCACTCACATTTCGAGGTGTAAATAACCAGACCCCGATGGTATAAAAACAGCCTAAGAAGATATAGGAAACCGATGCTCAATTTGTAATCTGTAAATAAACTTGTCTTTTTTAATTAAACAGAAATTGACTCTTTATTAAAGACAATTACTTGTAGTGAAAATTGAACTTTTTAAATATGTTTTGAAAGAGATAATAAATTTCTGATGATAGTTACTTATTTCATCAATTTATTGTTTAGTAAAAAGGAATATGCAAATATACGTTAGTAAAATCAAATGCAAGTAATTAATCTTTTAAGTAAATGGACTCAGTATCTAACATTTAAGTGGCCTGGAACAGCGCTGCAACGCGCAATTTCGGAGGATTCCGATATTTTCGCAAATATGGAAAGACATCGTTTATCGTTTGTGCTTTTATCATCACTGAGTCAGCAACTATTTGTTCAGGAACAACATTGTGTCTTTATGGCAAACAATGGGCTCCCCGAAGGATAGGTCTCTCTCCTCCATCCTCCATTTACACCTAGTGATATATGAGCTACATCTAAGTAAATCTTCCTTGAGCAAACTTAGCTTTTTCTGATCTAACGAATCCAAAACACCTTATTTTTAAATGGGAAAAATGTATTGCCTTTCTAATGTTAAGAATAAACTACAATTGGATTTTTTAAACATAAATAATGGTATTAGAGAGAAAAATGGCCGGTGTTGGTCCCGTGTCTATATTGAACTTTGGTTTGTCCTTTTCCAGCACTGTTTCTCTAATCTCCTTCGTTGCCAATATCGCAAATCTTATTTATTTCTTGGATGTTTTTTAACCCCACTTTCCAATTCATAACATTACAAGCCATTTTCTAATTCTTTTCACATTTTAGGCATGAGAAAGTGTTAATATTTATTAAGTTCTAACTTAATTAATAGAAATGACAAAGGAAGTAATTAAAAAAGAATTCGATCCCCGTGAAAACAAAGGACCATTCACCTAAATTAGTTAGGTGTTTGTTATTACAATTGCATTGACCAATATACGAGAGCTTCAAAAAGTTCTTGGAAAATGCTAAAAGTGCATTCACCTTAATTAGCTAGGTGTTTGTGATTACAACTAGCATAACCCAATATACGTGGGAGCGTCAAAAGGTTAATGAGAATTATGAACACAACTAAACCTGAAATTTCTTTTTTCGCCGGGGAAAAATAAAATCAGAGGAAACAAAATTGAAATTTGAGGAATAGATTTGTTTAATTTGCATTTTCAGGAGAAATTTTGAGAATCCCTTTTTATTCTTGAGTCTAGGTTCAAAATACTCATCCATATTATTCCATAATATAGATGGAGAACAAGAAGTTGAAGTTGAAGTTAACATTCTTAATTTTAAGTTTCACTCCGTAGCCAAAATGTTCTGACCAATTATGCAAATGGAGCACCAGCTCATTTGAAGGCGAAGAGTGGCATTTCATTAAGTAATAAAAAGATATAAATAAACACAAGTTCAGAGTATGAAAGAGAGGAAGCTATGGTTAAACCATTGTCAGGTAGAATTTAGAATGCTTTCAGGCTTAGCACCAGTGGAATCTTGACGATGTTAATTGATCCTCAACAAAATCTTAGAAGTCATATTAAAGTAAACAATAATAGAAGAAATTTATTTCCAATTTTTATTACCTCCAAAATGTCAAAGTTCACATTACTAATGGATAAAAAGTTCACTAAAATGATGTTGTAACAAAATTTTAAACCATTAATTTTCGTTCGATTTAAGTAGAGAAATTGTTGAAAAATATTTGTCTCCATATATTTTGAAGATGAGAAATAATATAAGGAAAATAAGTAGAAATGAATTGAAGAAAATATTTATAATCCTAAAAGAAATATTGTAATTTGTAGGATTAGGAAGGAACAAATTTGTCTTTAGGATTGGCTTCTAAAATGTGATATTAAATTGAGGGGGGAATTTATGGAATAGTTATTCTATTCATGTTTGGACGATGCGATTCGCTGGTCAAACACTGCTCTGAAGGTATTGCTAAGGGAATAAAATTGAAGCAAGCTTTTATACATTAATCCTAAATATATGCTTTCCCTGGGTTCACCTCGGCAATAACTGTTTAAAGTGGATTATTAACCATTTGTTTATTGGCTAGTAGTTAACAGTATGCACGAGCTGCTTGTTTGCAAGAACTATGTTTTTTTCACAGCCTAAAAAAATTGAAATTGTAACGAGTGCTGCCATAAGAAATTACCATTATTATTATTATTAATATTATTATCTTTTCCCTGCCTGTCATAAGCTGGATGGGCAACAACAGAGTTATAAACAGATTCTTTTTTTTGCTATATTAAAATCCTCAAATTCCATTTCACTTCTTCCTCACTATATTTCAAGGCGAAATATTTAATCAAATTCAGCGTCACTTCACCACATCAAAATAGGTCTGTTTTAATACCAAAGCAGATAATATTCCCCCCTACCATCTTCCAAACAGACGCTACTAGACTACACCCTTTTATACAGACTCCTTATGAGGTTCTAATTAAAAGAAGAGTTCATTTATGACATCTCGTGACGTCATCAGGAGATGATAAGGAGAGGAATTTTGGCGGGAAGCAAATTTTAATCTCGGCGCCAGAAAACAGTGCGATGATTCTGCCTGGCTTATTATTACATGGAAGAGCGGCATTCGAAGGGTCGAGGGAAACGCGAATTTACCAATAAATGTTATCCTCAAGGTTTAATTGTTATCAAGGGAAGATGAACTCCGATGAATGAGTTTTGATATGCATAAAATGGAAGGGATTTAGAAGTTTAGTGAGGAAGAAAGAGTAGTTTACAGAGAACTCACTCAAAATAATAGTAACAGGGCTTTTGTAAAATCCAGGAAAGGATAAACGTTGTATTATTTTGGGACGAATGAGTGAAGTAATGTAGATTCAATGATGTTTTTATGCATATCTCAAATTGACCTTCCATAAATGAACGATAATTTCAATCTAATTCACTTCAATAACTTCACCAAAATTTTTATTCAATGTTTGCCTTTGCTTCCACAATAATAAAGTTCATGTTGCTCAAAATGAAAAATCTAGTACAATGCTCTTTCTGCCTCAGATCCATCATAATTCGTTCATTTGCGTATGTTGATTATTTTTCTCTTAGCATTATGTTTTTCTTCTGTTTATTAGTGTTTTATAGAGAAAATGTGTCCAAGAGAGGAGATAAATCTATAAGGAAGCGAGCGGGAAATTAGTTAATTTCCCGATATCGCCCAGAACTACGAACACACCTCGTCGTGTCTTTAGTTGAAATTCATTAATGGCCACTTATAGCAGCGTTCCCTAATTTGTATAATTTCAAAAAAAGAGAAAAGGGAGAGCAGAATAAGTTGAAGGAGAAGAACAAATAAAGAAAGAAATATTAAAATCATTTCAGTTAGCAAACGAAGAAGATAAAATATATCATGGCCAATATTTATAATACAGATACCATCTGCTACAAGATTATTGGAAACCAATATTTTCAACCTGAACATCGTTCGATCTCGCAATATTTATTTTATATTTCCTCTTATTTTCTGAGGAAGATGTGCGGATATTCCCTTACTATTCACAACCGAGGGGCGATCTCGTAACATTAAATAGCTACCAAGGTCTAATGGATGCCTGCCATTAGCCACAAATGAAACAAATCAAGCAGCTGCATAAATTTCCGAAATTAGGATATCCAGCGATCACCGGCAAATTTAGCCTCTTCCTCACGAAGCAATGAGATAACCACACTAATACAGGGCTCTACACTACCAGATGTTGAGTAGTTTCGAATTATTATTACAAACATTTACAGTTAAGAGCATTTAATTATTGCCATGATGTGTGAGGGTTATTAAATGTGATAGAATTCGAATGGATCAGTTCCATTTGGTTATTATGTTTATCTTAAGGACGAATACAAACACAAACACCTTTATAGTTATGTTAAACACAACTGCCTCTATTTAAAACCTTAAATAGTCACCATTTACATGGTCAACAAGTACATAGGCTACCCAAAATAACTTGTTTTTTGTGTATGTTCGACTATGGACCTAAGGAGAATAATTATACTGAGATATAACGGCAGATTAGGACATGATTAAATGTGAGATAAACATATATCATAAATCAAACATGAATAGATTGGAGTATAATCATATTTCCTCCTCTCCACCAGGAGATGGACAGATAAGGTGACTGTTTTCAGTACGTGGGTGAAAATTTCTTGCCATCAGTTATGAACGTAGAAGCTGGTGAACTTTAGGTTCATTTAATCAGAAAATGATTAATATCCACAATCTGTAGGAATAATATAGAGAAAAAATGTATGGACTTTTCAGATGACAGTTGTGAATGGTTTGTACGAAAAAATTTATTGACACATGGTTAATCATTTTCGTAGTCTGGGTTGCAGCATTGATATTGACGTTAAACTTCATAACAGTCCTCTTATATATGGAGGAGCGATACGAAGAAAGTTGGGTTACTCATTTGTTGACCGATCACTGCTGGAGTACTAAAAGAGAATATCTGGAAAAGGAGCACACACAAAAATCATATAAAAACTTATTCAATGAGCGACGGATCTCATTTAGTGAAACTAAACCAATGTCTTTCAAGGTAATGTTTTGATGTTCTCTCTTTCTTTTGGGTATTTTATTGATATCTATATAATTAATGCTGAATGGCAATATAAATTAAACCAGGCAATGGCCTCGCCACTCCCCCTTACGGGGATGCTTTGCGCTTCGCTACTAAGATTAAAATTTAAAATCTAAAAAAAACAGCCATGCTTAAATTTGTATAAATTTTCCCCGCACACCATACGTTGCAGTACCTACCTATTTACATGATTATGAGCTCTGTCCATATTCTATGAACTCTTTAACATCTTATTCTTTGTTTTTTCGCCAATTTTCTGTCTCACTACAAATAACTGATCCATACAAACTCTACCAAATGTACTTCATTCTCCCATTGGTAGCTAGCTATGCCATTGTTGGTGATCGCAAGAATAAAATTAAAAAATCATCGTCTCAATCTCACACTTATCCATCATATGTGGCCAAAAGAATTAGGTATACTCCCTGACTACTGCACCAAACACTACTTTTCCTTCTGTAGATTTTTCAACCAAATTTTTTGCCTTTTACCCTATTATATCCTTAATTTCTAATAAGGGATTAAAATGAAGGACCGAGAAGGAGACGCGTAATTTTTCTTCCCAAGATGGGTTTTTGATCCTGTACTTTAATCATACATTTAAAAATAAATATTTAATCGTTTGATGTGGAATAATTATATACAAAGATGAGATGTGATGGTTTAGAACCAACCTGGTTATTTCTGGTTTTGCCTTTCTTCCCGTTATCTATACAGAGTAAGTCACAAAAAAGTATAGCAACTTATCCAAATTTTGGATTATGTAAAGCTGCCTGCTTTTATTAAACAACATTAATTATTTTTAATTTAAAAAGATTATTTCGAGGACATAACCGCATAATGCAACACGTTTCGAGGATGTCTTAGTTTTTAGATTTATGACTTATTTGAGTCCCTTAATATGCATCTGACAAAAGAACAACGCCTCTTCATCCTCAAGAATTATCTAGAAACCAAAAAATTATTACAAGTACAAAACTAAACTTACTGTTTGGAAAAGTGTTAACTATTTTAAAAAAAGGGAACTATCTACAATTTAAAAAAAAGATATTCATGACGACTGAAAACTATAAGAAATGAAGATTACTGCAACGATCGCCCTGTTTAACTATGTGAAAACTAGTGATCCTAGACCGATGCTCCCCCTTGATTTTTCGTGGAAACTTGTTGGTTTCTCTCTCCAACCACGCCCCAGTTATGATAGTCCCAAGGATTTAATATGTGGAGATAGGAGAGCAGATGTACGGAGTGATCGGGCCAAAGAGATTTTCTGACAGGTAGTACTGAACACTTTTGCTCCTGTGGCATAATGCAGTGTCAGGATGCCACACGTATCTTTTTCTAACGGCGACCTTCTGGATCCAGAAAAACACCATCTTCCCCATGAACTTTATGAATCCCTCCGCTAAGATAAGCGGGGACATAACTTGGCCCTCGCTACTGAACACCCCAAATACCGTGATATGGATTGTGAAGTTGGTCTTCATGACCTTTGATACATCTTTGTGAGACATAGAAAGCTAACATTTGTGTGTGAGTGAATCTCCTGGTCCTGGCAGAAGGTCTTCTTCTCTAAGACGAACCAAAGCATGCCAGGTTAAATGAATGCTTCAGTTTTTTACAAGCTTCGCAGCACGATTATTATGCTAGTCGTTCCTATTCTGCTAGAAACTGTCCCTTTCGTATCTTTTATGAGGAGTAGCGGATGTTTTCTTGCACTAACTGCCTAGAGGTAGATTCTAACTCTCTCTTGCCCCTTTATATCGTCACCATTGGCTTGCTGGCTGCATTACAATTATAACCGCAGTCTAACTTATCCAATTCTGCTCCTGTGCAGCGTCCTAAGATCGACACCCAAAGACTTGCAGAGCTTAGCATTGGAGCTCACGACGTGAATACTAAGCAACATAGCTTACATTTCAATTTTATAAACGATGAATTTAGCCATAGTTTTTCACTATTTCACAAATGATGCACAACTGAACCTACTATGATGGGAATAACTTAGAAGAAACGCTAACTACACGTGTACGCGGAATTCAGAGTTACCAATGACGACAAATTACTATTTTATGATACTGCTCAGTTATTTATATTGTACCCAAAGCCTGGGTATAACATAGAAAAGCTCTCTAATAACGTTAAACCTGTTTTTAAATTACAAACTCAGAGTTCAACTACACGACGATTTAAAGCAATGATCCCTTTTCTATCTTCTTCGAAGTAATTACCACGAAACGTCTTCATCTGACATATTTCACCTCTTAACCATTTGTGCATTGGCTGAATCCACAAAACCCACGTTTTAAACCGACCTGCAAAAACGTTTGTTACAACTCAGTCAATTAAAACCGACTAGAAAACATCAAAAGTCTACCCCATAAAACAAAGCTTTGAACTGAAAAGAATGCTTGAATTTTGTATATCTTTATGTTCAACGGGGAGGCAGCAAAGTAACGATCTTTTTCTTTCTGATTTAGTCCTCCTTTGATATTCCTAATAAAAACACGAGAGAGATAGAAGATAAAAGGCTAGCTTTTAAACTCAATGAAAAATGACGAATAATATTTGCCTTGATTAATCAACTTCTGCCTTTTTGTTTTCTTTCTTCACTTAATCTTCAAATAATTCATCTGCTCCAGGCAATTTCTAACATCCCTGCCGATCCTTCTCTCTCATCGAGCGATGAAAAGCGGTCGTATTCCAACCATCCTCTGACATAGCACCAGAACTTCACATATACTTTCGCTTGTCATATCTGTCTTAAGCGCTGTATGTTTATGTGAGCGTCTATTTACACATGCTTTTCCAGTCAAATGAGAGTTGTAGCTGTAAAATAGAAATAATTTTCGCATAAAGTATCCATCTGCCTTCATACTAAACAGGACCATATTACACTTTTGGCTGCTTTATAGCAAAAGTTTATCTTTCTCACACATACCGACACTAAAGATCTTGTAGTTTGGGAAGAGACACTATTAATTACATCCCTTTGAAAGAAGGATATGGAAGTGATTTAGTAAATTTTCTGATGTGAGAGAGAGTCTCATCTTTATTAAGACATCATTGAAAAGTTGTTAGATAGAAAGGGAGAAAGTTGTGCTTGCTTTACTGTCAATAACAAAAGCCAAGGTGGGACTCTCGATGGAATGATTTTGAAAGATGAATTAGAGAGAAGTGAAAAAGAGTCGAAATGCTTAGCCTGAGGAACCAGAAAGGGAGACCATTTGGAGTGCTCGATAGGGAAGAAAATATAAATTAAATTGGAGCGAAGTAATATGGAGACGAACACAAGGCAAATGTGTAGACAACAAGAGATAGATATACATAGATACATCTTAAGAGAAAAACATAAAGAGTCTAATAGACACATCCACACACAGAAATATACATGCATATATATATATATATATATATATATATATATATATATATATATATATGCATATATATATATATATATATATATATATATATATATATATATATATATATATATATATATGTGTCGTAGAATAGACTCTCAACGATATACCATATATAACTGAACACTGAAGGAATTATTCTAATATTTCGAGTGCGTGGTAATCTGATTGACCGAGGTTATTTATCTTCAATATGCTTAAGAAGTGAAACTGAGCTCAAGGATAATAATAGGGCTATCATTAATAAAATAGAGTTTTATTAATTAAAATATCAACAACACAAGAGAAGAAAATGTTTACATAAACTGAGAATGGAAAGGGTCGTGGGAATATCTGACTAATCCGAAGATTAAGACTTGGAGAGATTTAAAAAGGTAAACAAATAAAAATTAAAGGGGGGGGAGAATGAATCGCTAAACCATTTAAAGCACAGGGTAGGGTTGACAAAAGGTTAGCTAATTAAAGGTAATGCTCAGCTTACCTAATTACAAAGTTGTTGTGCAGAGGAAGACGATGCGTAGGAATCTTCGGTCCAATGGAGAGTTCCAGCAGAAGGGTTCTTCGAGGGTTGTGCTTAGCGAAGAGGAAGGACTGTCTTCAAAGAGTGAGAGCGAAGTCAGACTCGGAGATACGAGCGATCTTTGTGACAGCAAATCGGGGATGTTCTAGATGAACAATGGAGGTTATCGTTGAAACCAATCCTTCTCTTGAAGAACGTTAAAAAGGGGGAATCAAATTATCCTGACGTGATGTCTTGGGAATGACAACCGTTTCTTGACGAACGGGCTGGAAGAACAATGGCTTTTCTAACGTTGTTCTCTTCTGTACAACAGAGGGAGTTAGAACCGTCTATTTTCAACGGGCTCAAAGAACAATGGCTTGTCTAACGTTGTTCTCTTTCTGAACAACAGGGGGGAGGGTGAGAACCATTTCTTGTCAACGGGCCCAAAGAACAATGGCTGTTATAACGTTGTTTTCTTTCTGAACAACAAGGGGGGCCTTATTGACTTAGCGTCTCGAGGCACGACCTTGGCACTCAAGGGGTATTGTCCTCTTCTGGACAATAAGGTGGTTATCGAGGTAAAGCTCCCTGGTGCACAAGGTGAGACCGGATCGGCGTGATGTTTCGCATAGATAATCTAGATCTGATCTGATATAATTTGGAAATGCTATTGTATAAGTAAGCGGAGCCATCCCCTTGGCGTAGGGGACAATTGAGTGGGAAGCTCGGGAAAATGCCCCGGTCGCGCCTGGAAAAATACCTTATCTGCCAATAAGCTTAACTCAATCTGGGAAGATTGCCGTATTGGAGGCGAAACGGGAAAATAACCTCCTTGATTAAATATTGACTCAGGTGGCGATAACGCGCCCTGCTTCTTCTCGCAGATGCACGTGGGTAGCAATGTTTCTAACCATGTGATAGCGGCTGAATTTAAGCGGCCTCAAACCGTTCTATTACAATATATATATATATATATATATATATATATATATATATATATATACTGGTAAAGAGGAAAAAATTAAAAATAGATAGACTTTTAATTTCAAATAAATTTATACTGGGTGAAAATACTGAATTCTCGGTTTTTTAACCTCTGATGTAAAATGCTGAGGCGTTCTTTGAGCCGTTCAAGAACCCAATAGACTACCGTCCACATTATTCTAAAATGAACCTTTTTAAGAACCATGTGGTTGAAAGAGTTGTACTGGTTCTCGATTGCAAACAGCTGCCTTTGGAGAGAAGTCTTTAGATGATTTATTGTTCTTTTGATTGCAGGAATGGACGATGGTGGTGTTGTAAATTTGAGATAGACAGCATCATGCCAAAGTGGCCACACGTAAGAATGGGTGTCTTATAGGGATTGGGTGAAATTAGGAATGTAATGGAAGTATGAGATGAAGCTGATTACATTCAATGCTACTTGGTGCATGTATGTCATCATGTTGAAGATGGAAGAAGAAAAGTTTTTTGGAATTGGAGAGGTAAAGTATGTAGGTGTATTAAAATATGAGTACGGTGAATGTGGCCTCGTGCAGTACAAGTGATGTACAGAAAAAGGTGAAAGGTTACTCGACAATTAATGTTGAAAAGAATCGACTTATGTGCTGAGAGAGAGTTAGTTTAAATATTTAAAATATACCTAGCGCAAACAGCGTTAATAAAAGATAGTAGCAAAAGTGATGTCACACAACTCTCCTTTAATGAATGAAATTAAGGTAGCTTAGCTTAGTGGGTAGTGAATGGAGCAGTAAATTGGAAGCTTAAATACAGAAGTCAGATTCAGCAGAGACCTTAAGCACGTTCATAGGTATTTCAAAAAGTAGAGAAGTAGTGAATGTCATAGAAGAAGCGCGGTTAAATGGGAGAAAAGTTATGGATAAAGAATTTATTTAACAACGAATTGAGTCCTAAAAATCTTTATTGAACTGCTTTCAATGGCATTCCTAGAGAGGGTATTCCTGTTTTGTCTTATTTTATAACAAAAGAAAATTTGTGCCATCGCAGTGCTTAATCACTTCCTCACTAGTTTGAAACTGTTATTCTAGTTCTACTCGGTTATCTAGCTCAAATAGTTAGTTATATTTTGAATTAGTAAACGGTCTCAAGATTTTAAAGATATGTCCATAAATATGCGCGATTGTCATCCTGAGGTGAGCCGGAACGGTTGGCGTCTTTGGAGATCGACTCTCGCCTTTCAATACCTAAACCTCATTAATTAATTAACCCTTTCTTGCTCTTGGGTCATTTAGCTTCCACAAAATATTTGGATGATGAGGGTTTCCTAAATATATTCGAATAATACTCATATTATTTATTAAAAATATATTAAAAAAATAGGGAAAATATGGATAAGGCGCACATTTGGAGAAGACCTACGCACTGTTACAGACGTGAATAAACCAACGATAATTGACCCGTTTTTAAATTCCTAATCCTATCTTTAACCGCGCTCCATCCTACGAGTATTATAATCACTCATTTCGATCACGCAAACTTCTTTTCAATTCAAACGGATGTGAAGAAGAGAGAGATGTGTCGTCAAAAACACATAAATATGTGTAACTCACGCATCCTCCGTTTAGTTAAACGTTGCAAGAGCGTTGTGACTAAGAGTAGAAACTACTTTGTTGAGTAACGTTCTCCACCAAGGTATTCAATTGTGGTTTTCTTTGCTTGCTATGATAAGCAAATGAGCCACACATTAATACATAGCTCATTCCTTTATTTCATTAAATTCCTCCTCTTAGATCTATTTATTCATTTACCATCAGATCCCATCCCAATGTCAACGTCCACAATGGAAATCCGCCTTAAGCTCATTCGGCGTTCTTTTCAATTTAGGATCCCGTGACTCCTTTTTCCGAGCTGAGAAATTGGTATATCCGAAAGTCCTTAATATCGAGGTAATTTGCAAACTCATTTCAATCTTTCATTTCACATATTTCTTTCAGATTATCGGATATAGGGAATGTAATTATGAGGGACGCATTTTTCCTCTTCAAAGAACCTCTCTTTTTTTGTGCGATAGACACAACCGGGGGGCCAATTCGTTAATATATGTTGTGACTTCTGCTTTACTTTTTACTTTCTCTTTAAAATTCAGTACTATCATCGAAAAGAGTAAAATAGAAAAGAACTAAACTTAGTATTTTGACTGAAAAAGATTTCCTCCCTTCTCTATCGATACCTCTATACCTCGTTCTTTCTTTCCTTCTTTCTTTCTTCCCGAGAGAGGGAGAGAGAGAGAGAGACCGAGAGAGATGGATAATAACTTACTTTTAAACTTTGCTCTATTATTGCATAATTGAAATTACCCCCAAATTCCTAACATTGCCTCATGATAAAATTGCCTAAAAAAGGGGTGAAGTTAGGATACGTGAAAGGTTGAAAATGGTAGAGAAGAAGCGGAGATTAGTTGGATATATAAAACCTAATGTCCGCACAACTCTCCTGGCCAAGGATGAACAACTGTGTTTTTTGATCAACTTGAACAAACTTTCCCCTTGAATGTAAATCACCCGCAGGAAAATAAAAAAAAAATTCCAAATGCTTTCTTCTTTTTTTAATGAGGCTAGTCAATATTTATTGTTGATCTTTTTTCCATTGTCATTATTACACTTTTTCCGTCTTTTAGACTCCACTACTCCCTTCCTCCTTCCACAATTACTCTCTTTTTTCCTTATTTTAACGCCATCCGACACCCGATCGATGTTGCCGACGCAAAAATCGCAGAAGTTCGAGACTCGATTCCTCCCCGCTCGTTAACCAATTGCTTCATCATTTAATTAACATAGTAATTAAACAGTTAATGAAACATTTAACCTTTAAATTAAACACCTAATTTTCAATTATTATTATTTTCATGAAAGAGAAATATCTCTCTTGTGACATTTTTACACCTCTTTAGATAATGAAATTAATTATTAATTTTGTTTATTTTTTAATAATTCTCCCAAATAAATCGCCCGTCAGCCGATTCGGAGCAAATTGAACAAGAGCTGATTCCTATTTTTAAGTTTATGACAAAATATAACTAACATTTTCTAGCTCGAATTAAATCGGGTTGAGGGTTTTTAACACCTTAAATATCAGAATTAAAAGAATAACTCATTTTTATTAAATGACCCGAGAACTAAATAATTATTATCATCTTTTCTAAGACTTGGACGCTGCCACTCGTCCAAATATCCAACTATCTTTTCATTCCTCTCCTTCATACACTTCAGGTCCTGAACAACTGCTTCAAGCCATGTCAGAAGAAACCTTGAAACCTCAAAAAACCCAGATCTGAAACGTCTGAACGTTCAAAGAGACCAGACTTAATGGGATCTGGGATTTGAGGGCCGTTAAATGGGATTAGATTTGGACTTTATTGCTCTGTTGGTTGCCAGGCCAACTAAAAGTCTAGGATCCCGCCTCTGGGCCTGCCAAATGAAAGATCTTTAGATTGTGACAGTCCAGTAAAGGATTGGCAAGACTTATCGAGAGGCAGGCCCCCTGATCCTCCCTGCTTCCCCTACTGCTCAGTTGGGAGATGCGTCCGTGGAGAACTGTCTCTGATAACTATCGTCAACTGGGTAGCTACGAGGGGGAGTAGCAGTGAGACTGGTGTGGAAATCACCATTAACAAAACAATAAAGGTAACCCTTAAAAGGTTTGAAAATCATAGAGTAATAATTTAGAAAATGATTAAATTTTAAGTATCGTTAATTGCTGGCTAAAATTGAATTTTAGACGTTTATTATTATTTCTTTTTTAAATTGGAAACTACTGCAAAAAAAGAAAAGTTTTATACTAGAAATAAAAATGAAACAGAAAGAGGCCACAATGTTATACTTCCTTCTCTGAAGGCCAAAGCGAGAGTTTTGGGAGCCACAAAGGCCTGATCAGAGCTGCCAATGTTTTGTTTCCCGCGGAAATTTTACAAAATTAGATCAATGGTGCTTGTAGAGGTATAAGAGCTTAGTATATATATATATATATATATATATATATATATATATATATATATATATATATATATATATATATATTGTGATAGAATGGTTTGAGGCCGCTAATTTCAACCGTTATCACATGTTGTTTAAAAACACGAGGCTACCCACGTGCATCTTTGCTTTGAAGCCGGGCGCATTATCGCCGCCACCTGAATTAATGTTTAAACAAGGAGGTTTACCTTCCCCCGTTTCGCCCCATGCGCGACCTCGCTAGATTGAGTTAGGCTTATGGGCAGATAACGTATTGTTCTCAGGCGCAGCTGCGCATTCCCTCGAAGCCCCACTCCATTGTCCCCTACGCCAAGGGGATGTCCCGACTATTTATATGGAAACTTTACCACTAAGATCAGATTGGAGATCCAGATTTTCTTCGCGAAACATCACTACGATCCACTCTCACCTTGTGCGCCAAGGGTCCTCAACCTCAAGATCCACCATCACTTGTCCAGAAGAAGGACAATATTCTTTGAGTGGCAAGGTTCGAGCCTTCGTGACGCCAAGTCCACAAGGCTTTCCCTGTTGTTCAGAAAGAGAACAACGTTAGAACAGCCATTGTTCTTTTGAGTCCGTTAACAAGAAACGGTTCTAACCCCCCCCCCTTGTTGTTCAGAAGAAAACAACGTAGAACAGCCATTGTTCCTCCAGCCCGTTCGCCAAGAAACGGTTTTTACATTTCCCCCTTGTTGTTCAGAAGAGAACAACATTAGAACAGTCATTGTTCTCGAGCCCGTAGACAAGAGACGGTTCTCACCCCCCCCCCTGTTGTTTAGAAGAGAACAACGTAGAACAGCCATTGTTCTTTAAGCCCGTTCGTCAAGAATCAGTTCTCATTCCCAAGACGCCAGGTCAGGATCATTTAATTCCCCCCCCCCGCCCTTTTGGCTGGAACTCGCCAGCAGACCGAAGATTCATTCACGTCGCCATACTCTGCACAACAAGTGTATTTACGTAAGCTGAACGTTACCTTTGAGTATTTAACCCTTTTGTTAACCCTATCCTGTGCTTTAAATGGTTTAGCGAACCATCCCATCCCTTTAACTTTTATTTGTTTTACCTTTTTAAATCTTCCTTAATCCTCGGATTAGCTTGATTTCCCACGACCCTTTCCATTCTCTGTTTATGTCAATTCTTTCCGTTTTGTGTATCGTTTTTAGTTTTTATTAATAAAACTCTATTTTATTAATGATAGCCATATTATTATCCTTGAGCTCAGTTCCACTTCTTAAGCATATCTAAGATAAATAATATCGGTCAACCCAGACAACCACGCACTCTAAAGATAGTTGAATAAGTTCCCTCAACGAATAGTCATATATGGTATATCGTCGATAGTCCATTCTACGACATATATATGTATCAAGGCCAAGGAAATAATGACAAAAGACATCTGGGTTTAGCTTTGCCCTTCCGATGTTCTCCGGTAACATAGGAAACGGCCAAAATGGTAAATTTTAGGAGACATATTCCTGACCTCAGCTGAAAAGACAGGCCCTTCGAGGGTGTACTTATGAACAATTAATTCAAAAGTGAAAACTGCCGATCTCGTTTTACCCTCTCTCAGAGCTACAAAACGCCAGGCCCTGGAGACCAACCTGAGGTCTTACCTTGTAAGGACCCCCCCCCCCCCCTCCACCTCCCTATTACCCTTCAGGAGTAATTTGGGTATATAACAGGTTGACCCGAGGAAACGGGGCTTTTTGTTCGTTCCAACAGAAGAGACAAGAAAGTCATCGGTTGACAGAAGATTTTTGGAGTTCGAGAAGAAAACGGAAAAATCACCGGTAGAAAGTTTTCTGCAAGTTAAGGAGAACTTGCAGTCCTTGTTCCAAACCAGATTGTACCAAGGAAGCTCGGCGCCGTTCGAGCCCCAAGATTATTGAGTATCAATCTACCCAGTTTTAGGACTCCAAATCTTACTCTATCTGAGTTGGACAAACCCCAACTAGATAGAAAAAAAGAAGACAACGATTTCATCTCGTCTGGAAGAAAACGAGGTCAAGGTCGCCCCAACCGCCTAAAAGTAGAAGGACTAAGCTTTCACTTGAGACTCAACCCAACCCAGATCCTTCGTGACGTCACTGGTAAAATCGACAGGCAGGTCAACGAACGCCATCTATTAAGCAAACAACCAACTACTCGAGGAAGCCTCTCCGGAACAAAATCTCCGAAGATAGTCTAACTGGTTTCGGGTATTTAATCTTCATTACCTTATGTAAGTAAAGAATAATCCTGTTGTTTATTTCCCCGTGAATAATAATTAGTTTATTAAATGTCTGGCTAAGGACAAAGATATTAACTTAAAATTGTTCCCCCTAAAAGTTATCGCGAATCGAGCCCCGAGAGCTCGCCCAGTAATCCCATTTTCTTTTTTTTTAAGTGTTTAGATCTGTATTTTTTTATTTTATTTAGTGAGAGTGTTTATGTTCATTAAAGTCTATTTTTTTTAGTAAAACTACTGTTTTAATTATCCTCAAACGATTTAAAGTGGCAATAATTGATAAAGTCAAAAAAGGAACCCCTTTTATTCATTTCCTAGAATAAAAATAAAGATTAGCACTCTTAGAGAACGATCCTCAAGCGATCACCGAGGCACGAACCTATGCCTCAAGTCAAAGTTTATTTGGTTTATTACAAATTAATAAAACAAATAAATATATATATATATATATATATATATATATATATATATATATATATATATATATATATAATATATAATCTCGGCTAACCTATGACTGTGCTTAGTAAAGTATTTCTTTGAATATCATTGTGAATATAACACCGAAAATAGAGAAAATTAAATAGCACCAAGTAAGATATGTCCAAAACAGTCAATGAGCTTTAACAAAATACAAATTTGCCAAAAAATGTATGTAACATCGGCAACAAAAATTAGATAGGAAGTTTAATATCTGAAAATTAGAGCAAACAAAATTGATACAAGAAACTCTTTAACGTGTCGAAAGTAACTTGTCAATGGCGAGAGCAATTTTTCTTCGTGACAAGCTCTCGTCGAAGCTGCGACTCCTGAGGAGGGTGAGGCTTACTCACTCCTAAGCGATGACTTGCTGCTGCAGATTTTAACTAGCGGCTGGTAGATAACGTCTTTCGGCCTCTTTCTGGTCCTGCAAGAGATTTTACAGTGGATTCATATCCGAAGAGTAAAGTCGACATTCCGTTAGTGTGATATTGTACTTTCGGAATCACTGTACATATAGTGATTCGGAGTGGTTAAAGGCTCACTTTTGATGATATCAAAGCTGTTGCTCGCTGCCTCAGTGTTCTTGGCTCAAATCTCACCCTAGCACTGATTTTTTTGAAGTAGCAAATAACTATTTCCGAAGAAAAAAGTCATTCCGTATTCTCTTTGTTGCGGTGTGTTGGACTTGTTTCATCATAATCTCGCTCTCATCAGAGATATACATCTAGTAGAGATATACTTGTTTTATGTGCCTTGACCTGCTTAAAAATCACATTCCCGCAACTTATGGAGGTGTCTCGAGTGAAAGCAACATGTTATCTCTCAGGCCAGTTTCATGCTTCTCTGAATTCATGGTGACATCACGAACGGTGAGACGACCAACCCAAACTTGACATGTAGCCCTCTACTATTACAGAGCATCCAACAAGCTTTATTGTTGGCACGATGAACTCACGATTCTACGGCTGCCCTGGCCTCCGACGGATTCTAGCGTTGCCTGGGCTCGAGATCGACTTGAACGTGGGCTCGTCGGAACATAAAACAGATCTTCTCTTATACATCATCCAGATGATAGGCAGCTTTTATGGGGTTTATATAATTCTAAGGTTTGTGCAAGCAGTCTGGGACAAGCTGTTTTGCCGGATACAAAAACCTTGATCTCTTCATGTTGGAGTTGGACTGCAGTTTTTTTAGGATCACAGTCTCACATCCTTTTCAGCTGCTCAGCAAAACCGGAATCTAATCCGCCGATCACCCGGGCGACTTGTTGACAGCCGATTTCTTCCATTCGCAACGGGCGTATCAGACTTCTTTTGTCCACGGTATATACATATCTTTATGTGTTTTCGTTTTTTTTTATAATTCATGGAATATCATATTATTCAACATATATGATGTAATAAACGGCACTCATTTTTATTGTAACATACCATATACTGATAACAGGAATTCATACATTTCAACAGCATCATTTTCGATAATTTACAAAATGTCTGAATTTTTTTTTCTTGCACTTTTATTTTGCTTACAATATGTGTTGGACACAGGCCTGCAAACCTAGAGTGACATATTCATAGGTTATCAAAGAAAAAAGAAAAATTCTAGGGGTCAGAAAAGATTTGGTTAGGGTTATTTTTTACTTAAAAAAACTAAGTTCCGAAAACAAATCCTTATCAAATGCCGAATGTGATTGATCTCTTAAGGGCTGGGGTAGGGGGCTAAAATGATTATTTTGGTTGGAGCACGGTACGTTCTTGGGATAGGCTTCCGCACAAAGGGAAATTCGTTTGACCGAGGATTGATATTAGATAGGATGGGTTTAGCGAAGGTGTCTTCCTGATCGGGATCGGTAAAGGACTTCGAAAGGACACAGCAAAAGAAAACAACTTTATTCTTAAATTAGCATACTAAAAGGGGCAAGTGGAAACGTTTCTAGTTCTTTCCGGTCGGTGTGCAGGCTTCTGTTTTATGCGAAATTTCAAGTCTAGAGGCTACAGGATTTAAGTGAGTTAATGGAGCTTCGTAACGCTTTGACTGCATTATCGAATAAATTAACTTCCGAAGATTGACGACTGCATTCTGAATAATTAGTGATTCTTGTCTGTCTCTCTCTCTCTCTCTCTATATATATATATATTGTGTGTCGTCTCCAAGGGGCGTGATCTTGACTTGTCCTTGGGGTGGACCCAGTAATATAATTTGTTCGTTACTTCCACCCCTTTGGCGGGATCCGTAATCTATGTGTATTTGTTGTACCTACATATTTCCCATATCTAAGGTTTCTATTAATTATAGCTAATTGCGTGTTTCTCACAAGTTCTTTGTAAAAATTTTATGGTCAAAGCCTGTATTTGTTAGGTTTGCCTGTTGTGACTATTTGGTGATAATTATTCTTAGCCCGCGTATGTTTGTGTGATCGCAAACTTGTATTTATTGAGGTGATGACCTTTGATAGATGGTTCCAGCGTGTGTATGTTCATGTGTTTCCGCGTAAGTCTAACATCCACTTGTCTCATCTATTTGTAAAAATTGAGATATATATTTTTTTTAATTCTCTTAGGTTCTTTATTCGTTACACTTGCCATATTATTTCTTTAATTTACACACATAGCAACTTTTAGGATTTAATAAAGCAGCAAACGTCTATTTGTGGAGTACTTTCCTGGACCTATTAAATCCTGTAATTTGGGCGCCACAGGCCTACCTATTTTACGAAACGAGCCCTATAGCCCTTTTTAAAGTTCTACTATTGACAACAACTCTCTAACTAATGTTTTCCACCTATTTTCAGTCCATTTTACTACATAGTGCTATATTCTCCCCGCAATTAGCCTTATCAAGAGTGGTTTACGGTGAACTGCGAGAGCAGGCTTTTATATCCTTGACATCGAATTCAAGGCACTGGAAATGCAAGTCCATAAGGTAAGGAAATAAAGATGTGTCAAACTGAAACGACTTTCAATCGGACCGATAAAATCTCTCGATCCAAGGCGGATCTGACTTCTCTATCCTCTCTTTGATCCTTGTATATCTCTGTGCCCAGTGCGGAAACAAAAATTCGTTAAGGGAGAACTCTAAGGTTAGGATCCTTTATTTTATTTGTAAATATTAGTATCAAGTGTGTTTCTAAAATGTTAAAGCGAAAACGAACGAGGACATCTGTCGCAGAAAGTATGTAGAGAGAGATCTATAAAGAAAGTGGTGAAGTAGGAGGATGTGAAAATACCGCGACAACACCAATGCAGAAGGACTTATGGCCAATAGGGTCACAAGAGTCTTAAATCCTCTGGATGTCAGCAAAATCATGGTTTCTAAGCTACATTTGAAATCTACATTTTAGAGTGATATTAAAAGAAAAGAAATATGGGAGGCGGAAGTAGATGGAAAGAAAGCAGACTTGGTAAATACCGCCCTTCTACACCTGTGCCAATTTGGAGGGAGTAATCCACTTCCCAAGCCTGACCAGGGAAGTGTCCAGTTCTCAGATTAGCTGCGTCCTCTCACCCATAGAACTAAGTTCTTCAGACTCTGATTTATTCCCCTAAGGCAACGTTCCTTAACTTTCTTCAGCAATTTAGCAAACAATACTTGGCCGAAGCTTTGGCCTCAGTTGCCTTTCTAATGTGTTTTGAATTGAGTTCGTACTGTTGCGTGAATTCTTTGGAAAAAGGCAATTATGGTGATATTTTTTGTTTTAGAACTGGCAGATTATGTAAAATGACGACATAGAAGAACAACAATCTCCATTGACGGGGTTTCGAACTGATACCAATTTGACGAATTTGTACTCTGTGATTTTAAGTTATCTATTGGAGGATAAAGACAAAATAAGATGACTGAAAGGAAATGAATGTAAAAAGTTTAACGGAAGAAGACGAAGGAGAAAAGACAATGTAAAAAGATAGTAAAAAAAGGGAACAGTTGATAAACAGCGCTCCCATTTTGACCCCTTTGAAAGATATAGGTCGCAGTTTTGTCCATTTGAAGAAGAGCGGTCCCTGGGTGTAATGGTACCGATATTCTTCAAAAGCTGCGAATAGTTCAAAGTCTTTCAATAGTCTATGCTTCATTTTATATTCGTATTAACCTTTAGTTAATTAATTGGATTTGGCCGCAACTTGCTCTCATCTATTTTGCGTAATTTACGATCGCTCAGTAAACACTTGCCTTTAAATCCTCGTTAATCAGTAGTTGGCTTAACTTGGTTTCAGAATTCCTGATTTTAATTTGCATCCACCAAACTTTTCAATAATATTTCCTATGAAATAAACGAGGCTATGTTATGAAAGAACAAACATGATTGTGTACAAAGTTATGTCCAATAAATAATAACATTTATTGAAGAATACCAAACATACGAGAATTAATCCTCCGTGGAAGATAGTCCCCGGATGAAGTGTCTAGCCATGGAAACCACATGGACTAAGCTTACCGATAAATATATCAACCAGATTTACATAACCATCCAGAATGCATAGCTTGTGCATAGTTTAATACATATAATTCCCCCAAATTTATGTACACCAAAACATCACAAAACTACAAAGAAAATGCGATTCTGGAGCTAAGGTACCATCTTTTCATGTTGCCAACTTGTTAAGGGCTCCCTTTAATTGAAATTGAAGCAGTTTCTCGCTGCCTCAGTATGCTTATTTTGAATCCCACCATAGCTCGGATTCTTTCGAAGTAGGGAATAACTATTTTGAATATATATATTGATAAAGAGACCACAATTATTATTAATAATTTTGGCTTGCGCCATCGTAAGCTGTTTGGTAATGAAAGAACGCAGTGCGAGCAAGCTATATAAACGCCATAAGAAAACTAATATGGATAAAAGGGTACAATACAACAAAAAATACAATCGGAAAATTAGGAGAATTAAATTTACATTAAGATTGAAAGCCATCGTTCATCTTTTGTGCTTTCGTCAGCCCTGATTCAGCATATATATGTGCAGGCCTTTAATATTCATGATTCCAGGTTGACCTATTAACCTATAGTTTGGACTTGATGCACACCCCTATATCTGCCCCTTATGTATATATATCCATCTCTCAACGACAGCTATTTACCTTCTCCTTCTACGCTCCTCTTTGAAATAAAGGGACTAACGATATGGTCACATGTCACTATTATTCCATTGATATGTCAAATAGCCAACCATTAGTGCGTGAAAAATTTGGTATATATGGTTGGAGGGGTTTGTTTTTTAAGAAGATTAAAGATATTAAAAGAAACATAAAACCACAAAAGTTAGGAAGAATAGCCATAGACCACAACAAATTTGGGATAAGAAGACAAAAGACGTAAGAGGTAAGGGACGGCAAAGTCAAGACCCTTGTTGGATTTCTACAGTTTTATTTAAATTGTATAACTTTCTAGATATTTGTTAATTTTATACTATTTAATTTTGTATGTAATCTATAGTTTCGCAAAAAATTATTTCTTTACTTTTCTTTAAAACATTATGAATAAATATGGGACTGAGATTAACGAAGTACTTAAGAGTGAAAGCAGCAGTTAAATTTTATTACCACAACAATAACAATTGCGCTAAGCCGCTCGAATTTTATCGAAAGAATTTCCAATGAATAGAATATCAAAGTTTTTCGAACATACAAAAATATTATGATGTAAGATTGTTTAAATACATTGCAAAATTGTTCTTCTATATCTAATGGTCACTATGTACAATTGGTTTAAAGTGATAATCTTATTTATTGATATTAGGTAATTATGATCAAGTTATCAAAATAATTACATAGTGCATGTTGAGTAAAAATGAATAAATATTTTAAAAGATTGACCGTTCTTATTTATATTGTTGACGCTGTCAATTGAAGTACAAACGCCTGATCAACATTGACAGTTGAGATACGAATTTAATTAAAATGTACGTAATTTACATGTAAGGTAGATTAGGACCATGAAAAAAATATTTTCTGCTGCATCTTTCCTATTGAAGATAATTTAAATGGTAAAAATAATTCGTTTCCCTTTGGTATTTCATAATGCCTTGGCTTGAGTGATCCGTAGCTGGAAGGAGGGAATAAAAACACGTTTGGGGAATTCGGACCAATGGAAATGTCAAGATAGAGTCTACTTCTTTGTGTGTAGGCAATTCTGATGGGCCTTAAATTCTAATTCAGATTTTTTCCCGCGATGTAGAAAGTAGGTTGCCACTTTTGATGCTAGGTGATTGACTTGAAACTTTCTGCGGCAGAGAAAGGGAAAGAGAGACACAGAGGCCTAGAGAGTATCTCACGGACGAAATGACCTTCAACCGGCATCTTTCAGTAAACATCCGGGGTGAAATCGGAGCAAGACGAGTCAAAGTGGAGCCTGGAACACAAATCAGCGAAGGGCGCTAAGCCCTAGCCCGCCACGCCTTTGAGATGGAGTGAAACTCTCTTCCGACGGCAAACAAAATTGCTTCCGGCATAGTCGTATCTATTTCCCAGCAGGGAAACAAGCCAGGTAGTATTAAAGCAGGACTCAGGCAGTACACACGCAGCATAGAAGCAGTAATCGAGAGTATTCGTTGGAATGAGCTAATAACCAGACGCGCAACTTCTCAAGCAACTCCCCGGCACCCTAAGATCTCGCAGAGAAAAAACTATTTGCCCAGAGCTACGGCAGTGAAGGACATAAGGACTCATTCTGGAATAACACGTTCCGCTCCATCCCTCTAACAACCACTCGAGGACCCCCTCCCCTCTTCGAAAATTTTACCCCTATTACATTTTTCTCTATCGCCGTCAAAGAGGCATAATGCTTTCTGACTACTGAGATTCACCTCATCATCTACTCCCATTTTCTTATGGTAAATATTGTGCTACTCACAGCTCGTGTCGAATCATTCAGTGCAAATTAATTTTCTTTTGCTGAATGATTAGTTTTTACTATAGTGTATCATTTATTGTTAAATTCTTTTATTCTTTTGTATAATAGTAAAGATTATTTTGTTTCCCTTGTTTAGATCTCAGAACCACACAAAGAGACATTGAACTCTTTGACTAACTCGGCCAACGGTATAAAACGAACTCGCATATCTCGCGCACTTAAAAGGGGCATTGAAGCCTACCTGACCTGCGACATTGGGCAATATTTGAATTTCTAATTTGAGCCAGTATTTGTCCTTTGTTCCGTTTAGAACATGAATGCTTATCCAGGTTTAATTTTTCAATAGACATGAATAGAGCCTACTTAACTGGCTCGTAGTTGCATGTCTCGAATGAAGTTATACATACATCAGTGCAGGTTTTACGGAATAAAGGATTCCTGGTGGGCATATGTTCGTGCAATAATGTGGGACAAGACCGAAGGCCTCCAATTCTGTAAGTGTAGAACAAACCTTATCTTGAGATTTTAGTTCTTACTACTTTCGAAGAGATCTTCCGGAAGTAGAAAAAACCTGCATCTATAAATCATCCAAGATATAAAGAATTCTCTCCTCGTTTTTTGGCGAATCCATGACGGCCAAAAGAACTGTAAACAAGTTATTTAACTATATACCTAGATAGAATGGTTTACGACACTTGGATATAGTTGATGATACTATTAGTACTCTCTGTGATAGCGATCATTCTTGCGTGATTGGTCATGTAAAAATATACTAGGTAACTTTGAGCTTTAATATTGTATGAATAATTATGATTGTTGGAGCCGCGGTGCGTTATCTCAAATTATGCGGAGGAAATACTCGGATTGAGAAATTTCGTTGTTAAAGAAGTTTCCTACTATGAATGCTGACTTCACGACCTTGATGAGAGAAGCGTCTATTCACTTTGTTTAGCGACCGATTCACTTCAGTTATCTAGTATCTATCTATCACTGTAAAGTAATTTAAACGTAACGCCACCCAGAGGTTCAAGCGGACATATATATTAAAATCCCTTTTCAGAGAGACCGAGAGAAAAGAACAGGAAATTGAGGGTCGTGGGAACGGTAGTCGTCTGACCAACAGGCAAACTGCCGAAGGACTCTGATCTCACCGCCGAGTGGGTAGTCGAATCGAGCTGCACGTCGCAAGGAAGCCGCAAAAGGCCACTAAGCAGCTCTTAAAGGAAACTGGCCCCAGTTATATTGAGGAAAAATCCATCTAACTGACGGGCTGAACAACTTGCTAGGCAAAACACCCAGTTAATCACCGGACTCCAAAAGATGCGATTACCTACGAGATCAGGAGACCCACGGTTAGAGCGCTAAAAAGCGGCGTAAGATAAAAAAAAACACTGAGGAGAAATAGTGTGACGGTTGTCGGTGCCTCTCATTAAGAAGCAGATTTAGGCTCGCGGTGTAACCTCTCCTCCCCTCTTGCGCTTCCGTCAGTGGCATTACCCCGTCCCCCTTAGTGGGGGCAGTCTCCGGGCTATAAATAAACCCGGAAGGAAAGAAGGGGATTTATTTTGTTAGAGACGACAAAGGACTAGATTTTTGTGATAAGTCCCTCGCCCTGTTCCAGACTCGACTTCTAAGATTTAGAAGTTCGTCTCGTTTTCTTATCGGTGCCATACCCATTTATCCTTCGCAGACTTAGCAAGAGGTCTTGCTGGATCAAAATTCCTAAGTGCCAAACAGGAATTTCGGGAGCAAGACAAAAGAAGATCCGCTCACCCTTGAGGGACTCTCAATTCGCAATCTCAGTAATTTTGAGAGAAGAAGAATTAAACCCCAAGTAAGTTCCCTTTAATTACTTTCGAGATCACCCCGTATACAAAAACCCAGTTTTTTTAACCATACAAAGTAGAAGAGGGTACAAGAAGAACTCACAAACTACAAAGAAGATTAATCCTTGAGCCAGAGAGCACAATTCCTTTCTCCGTCTTTTAGACGTATAACCGGATCGATAAAGTCATAAGAAGAGATCGATATCGGTTTCTACCGTCACCGTGACAACTCCCTCCCCCCCTTCCCCTTTAACGTGAAGACTCGCTAAAAAATCTAGTATAGCGACATCCATCATCCCTTGTTCCGATTAAGGTCATGTAAGTCCGAATGGCTATATATATTTGTTTAGATTAATTAGTATTTTTAAAACTGTCCCAAGCTAGCTAAAGGAGATATAGTATTTCAGGACTTCTGTCATATTTTAGTTAGATTATTGGAGAGTAAATGGTGGCTTAGCTATGTAACTTAGAGGCCTCAAGAAATTAGCTATCTGGCAATTGTTGTTTTTTAAGTGAAGCCTACTTTGTTTTGATCAAGGGCTCTCGTAAGGAGTAGGCCAATATTCGAATCGTGCGAACCATGTTAAACTGAGAGAATTTAGTGTAAATATTTGAGTTAATTGATAAATTTAAAGATATATATTTTTGGTAAATTTTTGATGTTTCACTGGATCCTTACGTGTTGACCGGCTCTTTGCTTAAAACTGATTAAACGCTGTGGTACTCTCATAATGCAGAAATTAGACTCATTTAGACGAATCCGGAGTCCACTTAGCCAAAAGAGGAATTATTTCCCTTTCTAAGTAGTATACTGGCTCGATATATGTCAGTAAGTAAACTGGCTAGATATAAGTCAGTAAGTAAATAAATACTTTGAAAAAGAGGTATTATAACGGAGTAAATGTTAAATGTCCATCAGTTGAAAAATAATTTGGGAACAAAAGTAGTGAAACAATTCCTCCACAATCACTTTAGACTTACACTATGCCATACAACTTTTATAAAAAAGGCTTTTTTAAACGAATCAATCTGATATTAATTTTAAGTTTGGAGTTTTTACACAAATTGTTTAAGTTATGGTACCGATTAGAAACAAGCCTTCAGATGTTAGGATTGAGGTCCGGTTGAACGAGTCGCTTAAACAGATACAAACATTTGGTTGGTTGAATAAGCTAAACTGATCCTTTGTAATTTGCACAAGGTTCACGGGTTGGGTTAGCGACGTTAGCTCCAAATCGGACGACATTGCAGTTACTATCGATCCATAAACGATTTTCAAATATGAAAACATAGTGGAATTTATTCATCGTGTATCCGTAAAAAGCTTTAGCGGCATTCTCTGTGTGAAAAATATATCTGATTTACTTTGTATAGGAGTAGTGAATTTGAGAGCACAAAATTTGGGGGCCAAATGGGTAGTTGTTTGATCAATAAAAGTCATATGTATCTACCGAATGTATCTATTAATGTTTGATAGCTAGAAAATGCCTATATTCATTGCTGATGGTAGACTAATTTAATTGTAGGGATCTACTGGCCTAGATGAATTGTCATAGCGTTAAATCTTCACCGTTGAAATACTGTTTAAGCTTTGTTCCCACTCCTACATTTAATGTTGAACTAATTTATTGCAGACGATAATTTATTTTTGAATGTAGAAAAGTGGCTACAACTACATTGTGTTTTATTATAGTTTCAAAGTTGATGCATCGGTGCCCTCTTTCAGAGGAGAGCTTGGGCAACGTTGGTTTGGATTTAAAAAATATGAGGGAGTCATGAAAATGTTAGAAGCATTTCTTAAAAATATCCTGAGAAAGTTCTCCACCACAGCAATCAATGGAAATTGTGCAGCAATTTGCATCATGTGTATGGTGTAATCGCAGTAACTATGACAATATATGAGGTAAAAACACAGATACAAAGATTACGTTTAGTTCCCTAAAAAACATGGTTTATTTATATTTGGAAGAATTCTGAGCAGATGCATTGGCCTTACTCACCAAAGGAGGATATTGGAGTGACGATTGAACTCTTCACCAGAGAATCCGTTCCCATAATGATTTGAAAAATATCCTCCAGTAAATAAACAAGATTAACGAACTTGCAGCTTTGAAATTTTGGGGTGAAATCAGTGAAATGGAAGAGACTTCTTATCTTTAATAGTAATTGAATTCAATAAACGATAATAATCAAATGTTACTCTTTAGTTAATTCTAAATTTTATAGTAATTTAATTGTGGTTGCATGAAGAGTGACAATAGTCTCATGACTATAAATATCTCGGTTACTTTATGAAATTTGAGAGAGCCCGCCGAAACGGTTTATAACAAGGGGTCTGGGGGCTTTAGTTATGATCTGGTGGAAATAGGATTAAGGGTCATTACGAGGTTAGTCTTTTTAACTTTCTTTTAGTTGATATATTGAGCTTGATATATTAATGACCGATGGGTAAGTTTCCTTTTGCAAAAGGCGTTTCTTACAATTCGTATTTCCTTGTCTAATCTAGATCTACATTGTAGATGGATTAATCGATTTTTTTTTACAGAAAAGTTATGTGAATTTGAAGTTGCAGCCTAAAGAGAACTTAGCATATTTGGCTAACTTATACCAGTAATGCAATTGATACAAACTTAAACAATTCCTTCTTCCTGTTTGCTGCTCTTTTGCAATTAATTTGCTAATAAGTTCAATGCCATGTCAAAGTTATGATCGGAGCTAATCGCGGAATTGGGTCGAATGAATTCCAATTATTTTCAGGATCTTGTGAGAATAAAGACATGACGTCTTTAAGTTTTTAATTTTATTACTGAATTTTATAACTCTATAAAGTTAATCAGTTACGAATATTTTATTGTTTATTTTGAATAGTTGATTGATATAAAGATATGAAACGGAAGAACAAGTGATTACCCCTTGCAGGAAAGCAGCAAATGAAATGATTCTAACAAAAGATGAATGAGCCTCGAGATGTGAAGAGGAAGTCATTCTGTAAACGAGTGAGAAATTCAAGCGAGCAGGTGGGACAAGTCTGCTCGTTTCACAAGCTCACTAATGTTCATTCTCTGACTTGGTACTGTAAAACTTTCACATTCAAATAAAAATGAGTCAGAAGAGTTCAAACCTTTCCTCAGTAATGAAGCCATGGTACCTTTCTCTTGTTATACTTCATAAATCAACATAAAAAGAGAGTAAATAATACAATTAGGTGCCGTATATTTATATTACTAAGTGTGAGAAATTGGATAGTGTAGCTAAATAGATGTCTAAATACATAGATGAAACAATATAACACCATAACTTATTAGCTATAATTTCTCATGTAGTTATCAGTGGGGCAATATGGACCAGCACATAGAAAAATCTATTGTCATTTTTAAACTCTGTGCCCCCAAATTACCCAAGAAGAGGTATTAAACTTAGGTCAGCAGAAAAAGTAAATATTTGTTGACCTGTTTAATTTTCCTTTTCCGACAAATTTAACAAAGGAGATGCCCCCCCATACGAGTACCTTACCTCATATAGGTTACATGGGAAATAATACACTAAATACCAGAGCAATTGACCCTCGAGTCACCAACCGAGTTTTGGAGAAATGTGCTTTGGTCAAAGTGTTTCATAGAATTACGCATTGATGATCGCTCAACGCTCGACACACTCCACCTATTAAAGTGGACAAAAAAATCTCAAGGCTACACTTGAATTAAGCTGGTTACTAACTATCAGCAGACGTGTAATTTAAGTTTGAGTTAAATATTTTATCCCTTAGACTTTGCCTTAATTATATGTGAGTTAGAGATGTCTAAAAACAATGTTCTTTGCATTTAACTTTGTTCTTGAATAACTCTGTTTTCCTCTTCTAAATGCAGCTGCTCAATCTTCTGTATCGTGAAGGATACCTAGTCAGATAATGGTGGCTTTTTAGTTTGTAATTCAGAATTCTTTTCCGAATTCTTTCACGGCATAGGAACCAGAAAACCAGGGATCCCAAAATCATCGAAAATGATTTTTAATGAGGGAATAGGGCGCACAATCTTGGCTTTTTGACGCCGTTGATCTAGTAATCGCCCGTTTGATCCCAGCCGAGAAATTAGGACGATCCCCAGGATACAATTCGTCCTTCAGCACTAGAGAGTGGAAAAAGAGATTCACATCGCCTTCGAACAATGACCAAAGGAAATCAGGAATTTTGAACCCAAAGGGTAAAGAAGTTTGATAAAATAATTAATGCGGAAACTGGCAAAACCAAACGCCAGTTATCAAGGAAAAATAAACTTCATGGCAAGTGAAAGAATTCCCAAGCGCCAAGTTGCTCCTCTTAATTTAAACCTTGCTCACAATGGAATGCACCTGCTGCTCATAATTTGTAGCAAGTGGATGTAATTACATCCGCACACTTAGCGAAGTGCAAAATTTGGGTGAAATTTTGATGGTAATGAAGGCTCTACTGAAGCAAGATATTCACCTATTACACCTAAAAGGTCAATTAATACTCCTTTAAAGGAAGAAGTACGAGAGCGAGGAAGACGTACATTATTTCTCGTATGAATCGTCCTTCTAAGTGACTGGTCCTTTTTAAAGGGCATATCTCCGAGGAGCAATGGAAACCTACCTATATCTTGCATTACCAAAACCATTGAGCAACCGAAGTAGCCAGAAAACTAGGCCATCATCCGAATCTTTCTGGAGAGACAGTTACACTGATCCATCATTGAAGCAATTTTGATTTGATCAGTGGATTTTACTCAAAAATTGTTGTTTTGTGTTACAGAGCACAAGTGATAACAAAATTCCTCGGCCACATCACACTCAATTAACACATCCATATTTTGGAAACTCAAGAAATCTGCATTCAACCGTAAACTTATCGCCGAAACTAAAAAACCTGACAAGGGCAACACAAACCTGTCTTAGAGAAAGCAAACTTTGAGAAACATCGCTCAGATTTCGCTCCTGAAGTTGTTATCCAGTATTGAAGAATGAACCTTCTTTAGAATAACTAACGCTCTTAGTGTCATTGTTATCCATCTATCTTATTTGGGGTATAGTAAAAATGTAGGCGTCTTTGTAACTCTGCTTTAATCTATCAAAGGTACCATTGCTAGAGTTAAGTAATCCCAAGTGGTATTACTAGAAAAAGCAGAAAAAATCATAGGACATCTTTTTGGTATGCGTTTACATGGATAGTTTTTGACTAAAAGGTCTAACTTATCTACTCCACATTTTGTTTTATTATAGTCCCGAATCATAGTAGGTGTGAAATTTTCACTTTCATCTATTTTGTTGTCATAATGCATATTATTCCATAATGCTTTATTTACTTATGGAACATGACTGAACATCATGTGATGATTCTCTTTGCTGAAGCCGAACATTGTCGAAAACAATTTACGATTTTAAGAACGTTGTAATAATAGGGGTATTCCACGTTTATTCTTCTTTATTGTTTCTAAATGTGTTACATTTATATCAATTATATCTAGCACAAGACCGACGTTGTCCAGTGCAAAAGATGTCACATATAATAGTTCTTCATGAGGTTTGTATAGTTGTGGTAAGATCAGAAACGAGTCTCTTTGCTCGTCGTCTTTTTGGACCGTCACGACCGTTTATGTTAGAAGTATATCTGCACATACTGATGATACACATTACTAGCATCAACCATACCTCAATATTTATGCCATATTTATTCGGTTTTGATGTTATGTATGTATTGAAAGGATTAGTTATTCACAATTGACATAAGGGAAGCTTTGTAATTGACATGCCTAAATGAGATCCTGCCAAACTCCATGTATAAGCGCCAACTTTCAGTGCCTTTCGGGTGCTTCATTTTACCAAGCCATTCAGTTCCTTTTCACTACAAAAATGTTAACATGAACGTGATCCTTACCACTCTCATCAATACTACTCACACTTATGTCCCTGTTGGATTCTTCAATTATTTCATATACCCCAATGTCAGATATCACACTCTCTCAATCGTTATCTCTTTCATCTGATTCATCTATAATTGCACTTTTATCATAAATCATTGAGTTGAGGATTAACATTTTAAAACCATAAAATGTTTATAGTAATATTCTTTTACGCATCCATCTTGCCTATTTTTTATTTTAACCGGGATCTTGACTTCATGGCTTCGTTACTGGATCATATTTGCATATTTCTATTGCAATCTTAGCCAAGTGTCATTTAATTTAATAATTGAAAGTTATCTGAATCAATAATTGATATCTGTTACTTTCATGTATAATTAATGATATTTCATCTTCGCTTCAAATAAATTTGAGTAGAGAAGTATGGAAGAAAACAAACAACACAAGCGTGGTATTTCATACATTGCATAAAAATGCAATAGCATACATTTTATTTAGCCGTTAGTACAAAAGACCTGTTCCATGAAAGGTTAAGCGGTGTTACGAGCTGACCTATCCCTCGGAAAACTCTTTAGGAGCCTCAGTCTAAGAATCTTCCAAATGTGATCCTCTCATTTATTTTTTAAATAATGACTTGTATACTAACGTCTTAACAGAGGCGACCACAGGCCTCCCTACAAAATTAAGTACCTAATATGGTGTATCTTTCGGTTTTGTAATTCCAATCTTTCGAGCATTCATCCGTTGCCTTGAAACACCAAACATTCTTAAACACTAGTCCTAGTTCTTACTTGTGTTCCTTTGGAGATAAAATAAGCTGTGGTTGTACTCGATTCTCGATCTTTCTATGTTGTCCAATGCACTCGCGAAGACATATGTGTATTTTGTGTTTTACCTCTAGAAAACACATTCGAATTGACAAGAATAAATTATTTAACCACTTTGTAAATGGAAATATTATTAATGACTCTGTAGTATCCGTTGATCTTAAATATATTCGTAAATTATATTCTTACCCCTACTCTTAATAGAGGAGATCATTATGGATAGCATATTTTGTAACTCTATACGATTTCTTACATTGCATCAATTCAGATCAGATAAATTTAGGAAAATAATATATTGCATTCCTCGGATCAAAAACGGAAGTAGATCGATAAATAGAGTATATACTCATAATCATCTCAACGTAGGCATGGTATCAATGTCGGTAAGGGAAAATTGCGTGCTAATTTCTCGATCTATGAACCCTATGCATATTTTATTTTCACATAACTGATGTATTTCTTCAGAAAGTTTCATTTGGGTATCTTTAATAATTCTCCAAAGTTTTGCTATTTCCACAAATATTTATTAAACATTAAATAAATTTTGAATCGTTGTTGTGGCGTTAATGAACCGAGAGCAGAGAAGGTGTCATTAAATTAAAGCGGTCGACGGATGGAAAGGTGGGTGTCTTTCTCCATAGACTATCAACATTATTGCTCGGCTCAAGACGTCAATCGAGCTGACTCATGCCTTTCTTATCATCATCATTATCATTATCCTCGTCAGTATGATCAGTACCAGAATCTTTTAGTAAGATCTTTAGATAGTTAGTCATGGCCCAAAATGCCTGAGTTGGAACCCTGAGTATTACGGCTTACTTCCATTGTTTCATCAATCTGAGTAGAGATTGATGTGTGGGAGGAGATAAAGTTGTGGTGTTTGAAAAACGTGAAAGAATGGCGTTCTTAGCGTGTTGGCGCTCTTAAGTGCATCAAAGCATCTTTCATTGATCATTTATTTATTTAATTTTTTAATTACCAGGTTTTGGGTATTTTTCACCAATTATTCATCGCTTCTATTCTTTTATATGTCATTATTTTTGTTTATGTTTACGATCGCTTAATATTTTTTGTTATTTTTTTCCGAATCGCTCTTGATTTGTGTTATTATCACGAATCATTCATTATTTGTGTTTTAGCAAAATTACTTCTTTATTCTTCATTGTTTCACGAAAATTCATGACATGATTTTTTATCAAGAATCCGTCAATATTTCATGTTCTCATTTATAAATCTTTCACCATTGTACTCTTTGTCCCAAACCATCAAATTTAGTATCCTTTTAATCAGTCACAAATAATTAAGTTCTGTTTTGAACAATGTCTCATTGTTTGTATTCTTTTTCTTATTTATCTGATTATTTATATTTCTTTATCACAAATCTCTCATTATTCTTATTCTCTTTCTGATCCTCCCCATCATTTGTTATTTTACGAACCATTCATTAAACTTCACCTTTTTCACAAATCTTCATCAATCTTTTTCTTCTTTTTGAAAAATATAAATCATTTGTTTTCCTTTCCCTATTTCAGAATGCTGACCCCGGTTATCCTGCATGCCCATTGCTTCGATCTCTCTCCTCAGTTAATATCCACTGATGCCTTTCCTTCTTTTCTAATCCTTTTATTTCCTACTTCGAGACTAAAATGATTATTTTATATTCATTCAAGTCATTCCAAATGAAACACGTGTGTAGTGTCAGTATAAATGTTGCCTTCTTTCCTTTACGGAAGCTTACGGTGAATAGAAACAAGCATCTCCGAGAAGAGGGATAGAATAAGCCTCTTCCAGAGAAGGCGAACCATAAAAGTAGAAGGAAGTCCATTTTGTATCAGGAATATAAATTAGAGACGAGTGTTTTGGCTCAGGCAACTTGCGCTCCCGTCCCCCTCTTTTCGCTGTTGTAGGATAATCTTTGTAAATGCAAACTACGCATGTCACGAACGCTTTGGTTATTCACAAGTAATCACCTAAAATAGAACCTGCTCTTTACCCCTGAATACGGAAGCCACTTTCTTCCACTTATTTCTTTTCTCAATCCATTTATTCAGCATTTTACTATCCAAATTCGCAATTTAACTCGTAGAATTACTTGATCGTTGGCTTGGAGTGAGGATTTCAGTTACTTTGCCTTGACTAATTTATTTAATTTCTTAAATTTTATCGCCTTAAATTTTAAAAGTTTCATTTTGTATGTGTAAAAAGTAGCTTTGCCAATTATAAAGATCAGTATCTTTTGTTTCCCGAAATTCTGTTCAGTGGAAGGAAATGTTTTTTTTTCCGTTTGATTTTTTTATCACATCAATTATAATTTCATTGTTCAGGGAGGAAATGTTAGGGAGGAAAGAAGTTAGAAACTTGATAAAGTTCCAAGAACATCATTTCCGTAAATATGAATAGAAAATACCTAAAACATTCTAATGGCAGGAGGATAAGAGATAAGATTAGGGAATGCAAATCGATAGAAAATACTGGTAATTGCCATATTATTGCCATAAGTGATAATTGGATCCATATTATCAAAGAGAGAGTTTAAGGAGCCAGAATCATATATTCAGTGTGTTGTGAGACATTTTTTTTCAATAATTAGTTGTTTTTTTTTCTAATAAACCATGATCAATTCTTAAGAGCTCCTCTTTATGAATTATAACAAAATGCCATATACTTTATATTTTTACAATTAATTATATGAAATTTGCCTAACTAGTTTGTAATAAAGCTTTCTCATTATAACCTCCAAATACTTTGTTTCGTCCTCACTACAGAGAACGGGGATCTTTAGTCTTCACTGATGGAATTATTATTGCACATTTTTACTTTTGAATTAAGGATTTTGGTAACAGAATTTGAGCGCTTTTCCTGGCGTAAAAACACAACAAGTTTCTAGTATTTATTTATGTTTAAATATCGTATAACTATATTCATTATATATTAAATAAGGTTTAGAAACTAAATGTCATGGAAAATAACAGGAATTAAAGCATCAAAATTGATCTCTTTGGAAATATTGCTCGAAAAGTCGTGGCTTAATTTTAAATAAAGCATTGCATGATTGAGTTGCTTTTCCTTAATCGCCTCAGACAGAAATTTCCCCTCCCTCTTCATGTATGAAAAGTAGCAAATTTCGATTTCGTTTAATAATTCTTTTCTACATATATGATTTCATTTCAGGCTTTCTTTTATTCTAGTCCATTATTTTCACTTCTTTAATGTTAAGGGTACAAAATATAGTTCCAAAATCACGTAATCACTAGATTCAAAGTTCAATAAATTAATGAGTTCAAAGCTTTTCATTTTACTTAATAAAAGGGGACGATTTCTTGAAATTAGAATTAGCTTCATTTAATTTTTATTTTCCAGTTATTTGTGAAAAATTTAATTATTTTATTAAGATCATATAAATTAAAACCAAGGAAACAAATGTAAGAAACAGAGGTGAACAAAGTGCTTAAAAATGATATAATCAATGGGAGATGGTTGAATGGTATGGCAAAGTAAGGTTTTTAAGTTGTTTTCGCTTTTATGTTTAAGAACCAAATAGTAACTTAGTGCTGAAGGGTGTGTGGGTGGAGGTGAATGGGTAGTTTGAAATAATTAGGTGATTGAATTGTTTCAAGATGTGGTCTGCTTTAGTCCCACAGAATTTGTGCGGAAGACCCGACGAAATTCTTCCTCTCGCAAGTAAATAAATAAGGAGTCGATAGATTAAATTTAAAAATAATCCTACGTATATTGATCGTAAACTCGTATTAAATCTATTTATTAAATACTTACTAAATATTTAAAAGGGATGTAGTATATAGATGTAAAATTGAAGATGATTGTATATGACGTGTTTATGGTGTGAATGAAGGTTGTAAGTAAATTTGTGACTGAGAATATTCCTGGCTGGTTTTGGCATCAAAGAAAAGCCTAAGGAAATATAGGGATGCAGAGAATATGGAAGAGAGAATTATAAGATGTGCGAAGGGGTCGTAAGACCTTGAGATTGAAGGATTTATTGTATGGACGAATCTATGAGAGCAAATGAGCTTACGAAAGGAGAAGTGAGTGATATTGTTCATATGTGTGCATGCAAATGGTTTGTGTAGGGGTGCCTTGAGGCCGACTGCCAGGGGATCACCACTTACTATTTAAGATGCTGACGCAGATCCCCCCATTGTTATGAAGAGACAAGTGAAGGGCTGTTGTGTGGGTGGTAGTTCATTAGCGCTGATTCACGATGTCGCCACTTTGTAATGGAACAGTTACACAGTTACGCAAGTCATATTATTCTCCATGATACATCGCAGTATTTGCATCGTTTAATAAGAATTAATTGGCTTGAGACATTTTTTAATCTAACTTTACGCCCTTTGTTTTTTTCGAAATTCTAAACATTAATTTAATCAATGAGAAAGCAAAAAAGAATCAGCCGAAATCACAAATTTTAATTTAACCGAAATAATATCCATCGACCATTAGATATATTCTGAAGCCTCCATAACCTAGGCAGACCACATAGGTCATGCGTGATGAGTTATATATCCAGATAGTTTACCTTACCATAGCGACCACATAAATACTCGTACAAGGATATCGTAGTTTATTCACAGGCTGAAATTTTATGCAATTTTATATAGACGACTTCTATTATAATGAAGATGGGATCATATAACTAAACTCCTGAACCCAACCAAGGTAGCATTTCTTCAACTTTATCATATTTACAACTTCCTTTAGGATGGCAGGTGGTAAAGAAGGATATGTAAAATCAAGCGACAATTTTGGTCGAAATGTTCACCTACCTTTGATTTTATATAATAATAGCAATCAATTACAGATGAGTCTATCAAAACCATCGATTAGCATGAAGATGGTATCTTCATTTTCTCGATTTATTCTTTATAAGTATTTGGAGTTATCAAAAATATGATGGGTAAAAGCGAGTAGCTTCTCTTTTTCCACTAAATTAGTTTAAAGATATTCAAAATAAAATGGAAAGGATTGATAAAGACCAGCAAATAGCTTCACTTTCAGACCTGAAATATATCTTCATCTATCTTTTGTAAAAGCGTGGTACACGGAAAGACAGACAGACATATCTCTTAATGGTAATGATTACCAATTTTGGGGATCTTTTCTCACACCAAATTTCCAAATTTATAAGATTCGGATGCATTAATCCTACTTACATCTGACTTTTATACTGTTGGGATTAGTATTGCTCGAGAAAGGCCGCTATAAATTATTGAGAATATTTCGTTAATTAAATGGGCTTCAGGTGAGTTATAAGTCTCGCTTGGTAAATACAGTAGTTTGATGGTAATTCCGGCTCTTTACGAGTTGTAAGAAGGGGAAATATTGTTTTTAAGTACACTATTCTCTCAATACCCTCAATTATTATCTTCTTTGTAACCTCGATGTTTACGTAAATTGCTTAATATTTGGTACTTTATTATGCAAATTTATAGAATATTTTCAACCTGATAAAGGAAGTTATATTTTACGTTGTGTTCGTTATTTACGGGGACCGTTTCAGGATTACTCTTGTACGTATCAAATTTTTTAAGAGTTGGATATTCTATTTATTATAACTTTATCAAGGACTATCTAGTTTATTTTTTAAAATATATAACACTCCCCCAGCCCTAATTCTAAATCGATGGGGGAGGAAAAACCTTAAATTTTCAGGCATTTCATGAACATAATAAGTCCCCTATTTATGAACTGATCTTTGTGAATTAAACACTTTAGGTAAATTTAAACATTCCTTTACATCATTTTGATGAGATCCTTCAAAAGTGGGATTAAAGTTTTCTTTAAGAAAAAGTTAACTTCGAGTAGTAAAAATTTTCTCATATTCGTCAATTTTGGCTACCCCCACCCAACTAATTTATTTTTTACAAGTAAATTTGTAAATAACTCGTCAAAACGCTATGCAGAATTTTTTATATAATGTTTTAACCATTATTTAGTAAAAATCGACCAATAAATAACGGAGTTGTAGTGATTTTTGTTAATGTTTTTGTTTTTTCGAGAAAATGGGCTCCAAAGTTAGGAGAGATTTTTTATGTTTTAACAGATCGGAGAAAGCGTGTAATGCCCAAGCTACTTTATGTACAGAGGCTATATACCTTCATATATATATATATATGAGTGTGTATGTGACTGTGTATGGATTACAGTATATAACATATATATTGGACTCCCCCCCTAATGAAAGGTGCACACACACTTCCTCTTTTTGATAAAAATCGCACACAAAGTTCGACGAATATTGTTGTACAAATAAGTTAATAACTAATTGGGAACCACTTTTGAGAGTTTAAGTACATTTAGAGGAAACTTTGCTCCTTCAGATAATGGGATCAGCTAAAAACACTGAAATTTCGAATTTGCGTGAAAATTGACTGAAAGGATTCGTCTACCCAGTTTTAACGTGATTTATTAAGTTGTCAAGAAATTAATGAAGTTTAAGTAAAAACAAAGTAAAAGAATTTAATACACAAAAATTACATTTATTTGGAAGTTTTAATCATTAACTTCCATTTCTGCCCTATTTTAAATAAGAAGTAAGTATCTTTCTGGAAGACTCCATTGGGGTTTAATCAAAAATATTTGAGATCCCAAAATAGGAGGGGATTTTACCATTTAGAAGGGATCAATGAGACGTGGAATTGAAAACGCCTTGTTTCCTAGTGACAGCGGTGTCTGCGGTCTTGTTTCAAGAGATTTTATTATTGCCCGGCAAATTGAGTGTTTCGCCGTACTCTTAATTTCTCTTAAAACTGATTAAAAGAATCCTTAATTGGGAATTGATTTGGGTCCAATCTTTAGTACTAGGCTTCCTAGGGGTAATAATAACACTATTCAAGAATAGTTTAAAAGTTGTGTGCTTCTAAAATGAGATTAGTTCATTCTTATGTGTTTTCATGCATTGAATACAAATATCACCTTAAAATGATTATTGGCTAAAGGTTTAAATATACGCGGCATGTATTATTTGATTATTTAATTATAACGTACAGTATGTGTGATTATGTTTTGAACTGTAATCGATATATACTCTCTGCCTTTTTGCTTGACTCTTATAATGGACTGAAGAGTCATCTGTTGCCAATGTCCAGCTATAGTCTGCAAGCATTGTTGTGATCCATTTACCCTAGGCCGTTGTCCAGCCAGAGAAATTTCAGACTCATTTAGAAGAATTAACCAACATCCTTTAGTGTCTGGGTTCGTATTTGATGCCAAATGCCTCCATCGCACCATTAATATTGTTGCAAGCCACTAAATCACCCTCTATTATGAAGAAATCGTTGAACTGCTGCGGCCGTGACGAAATTTTGAAATTTTCACATCAGCTGCAAGGAGTTTCCACTGTTGATGACAAGAGCCTAGAAGTTCTGCCTTATTCTTTAATAGTTGCAGATCTAGGATAAGGTCATAGAGCTAACGTAGTGTTGTGAGATGTGGCCTAGAGGAGTGTGATTCATCAAAATTTGCATCATTCTAGCAATTTGTCTTTGGCATGTTCAACCGAAATTTGAACAATACATTCTCTTTAAAATTTGAAATTGCTCTGTAATTTTGCTCTCCAGGCATGTTAAAAATTTTAAAGTTAATCTCTAAAAAGATAGAAAAAATAACAGGCATGACAATAGTAAATTATCGGAATAAAACCATTTTATCAAAACTGTCCGTTTGCTTGTTTTTTGTAGAGAAATGATAAGTATCTATGTGGTCTAAGCTTTCGTTTTTTAACTTCAACTAGAATGGGCAACAATGCAGGCTTTAGCGAGTTAAGTTAAGAATGTTTTATAGAGTAAGCTTTATCATTTAGAGGAAAACTTCCGCTCGATAGACTGTAGTAGACTCCGTAATGAGTGTCCCAAAGAAAGAGCTGAAATAGACCAGGAAAACTCTATCGCCTGAGGATAGGAGGTGATTCTCCGACCGGAATTATCTCGCTGAGATAATCGACTTCGGGATCGCACAATAACTATAAACTAGAGATAAACCCACCTATAAGAATTATAAACTACATCTAACCTCGACAACAGTTAGTTAGCGAAGGGCAAACTAGAGTTAATTAAACTTTACCTATACTAATGTTTAATTAAGGATATGCTTTAACTATTAGCCCTAGAATTCGCTTCTATTATGAAGCCTTTTTCTCTCTTATGTTTCATCTTATCGCTCGCAGCACCCTGGAACTCAATTATTTCTACACCATCTCTGATCCATAAACAACCGCACCGATTTTTGTTCCATTACACCTCGTCAAGATGTCCCACATGGGGATATTTATACGTGTTAACCGTTGTGTGTCCTCTTCCACTCATTGTGAATCATCATGCAATCAGGGAGAAATGCACTTGTGATCCTATCTTTGATTCTGTTTGGGTCTACCTGAGGTCTTTTCACCCACTATTGAAGGTGGAGGATAAAAAGTGCTGTTTATCGGCTAGGTGAAATGTAGTTGCCCAGAGCTTCTCAAATCCTTTAGAGAGGAGCGACAACTCTTGACTCAAAGCGTCGATCTCGCCTTCTGTGAGGAAGGGGGTAATAAATTTTGAGGACTATAACGTCCGTTTTTGTAACCTGTTCCGAAGGGTGCTCTACAGTGGGGTTGCTGACATCTGTTAAGTCTGGGACAGAAGGTACTAGACAAATAGCTGTTGATTGAAGTGTCCGAGGGCTCAGCGAAGAATTCAGTTAACGGAGTAGTATCGTAGCTTTTCTGCCATAACGTTAATTTCTTTCTTTGTCACGATCAGCCGTAGTTGTTTTTACCAGGAGATTGTCTTATGCTTTATTAACGCTTGCTTGATGGTCTCTGGGTACCAGGTGACTGGAGTGGATAGGATTATATCGCACATGTTTGTGGCAGCGGAATGTTTAAAAACTCAGATTTTATGTACTTATTTCACCTTATTGCTCACACCTCTATGGAAATCAAAGATGACTTTGCCATCTTTAAGCAAAAGTTATAGGTCCAGCACTTTTTTGGTAAAGAGCTAAGAACAGGCGCAAGTCACTTACTTGGGAGGGGTTAAATCCTCGTTAGGCTCAATCGCACGTGAGTATAATTGATTTCTCGGCAAACGCAGTACTTAAAATGAATTTCTATCACCAGCAACGACCAAAAGAAAGGAAATACTCCCAAACATTCAACAATCTACTTCGTGGCTCAAATATTTTTGACATCAATGGGAGTTGCTGTATCAGAGTAGGACCTAAATTTCTTTGTTTTAATTTACCTCCTTAAGCATTAATAGGATCGAATGTTCGAATTACATTTGGAGAAAGTTAAATATATACTTTTTTCTGAATGATTGCAAGGAGAGAGTTTCAATTTTGTGATCAAATGAAACACAAATTCTATAATTAATTTAATGTTATTAATAAAATTGCAAAGAAAAGAGATTAACGCATAAAAGAGGGAATTATGTACCACATAATACAATGCTAATGAGAATTAATTTAAAATTAGTTGCCTGAATATATCGCTTCAATATAAATACTGTTAAAGCACTGTAAATATAGGAATTGAGTGCTATTCTTTTCACAGTATTCTGAAATTAGTGATGATGCTCGAAGTGAATTAAATGTTTCCATATTTCGGTGACATTATAAGAGATATCTGTCTAAAAAACTCACCTAGCAATTGGAAATAGCATCGTTTGATTAAAGGTGCTCATCGGTGAGAGGAGTAGCTGCTAATGGTGAGTGTTCCCTTGGATGCAACCAAAGATGCAGAGCTCTCTTCAGGCAAGCGTTAGCTTCTTTTGTTTCTAGCGTATGAAGAGACTATAATGAGATTAAACAGACTCTCTACCTCTCTACAAACAGGAGTCACTCTACCAAATTTAAGGTAATTTTACGAAGCAATAACTATTCATAACCTTCACGTACAACCACATACTCGTGGAACGCAATGTAAGTAATATATGACATATAAAACCAATGCCATACAATACTATAAAACCCTACTCCACTTGGAGGGCGCTAAGTCAAACGCCCATAAACGTTACACACAATCACAGACAAGAAGGTAAATAATCCATGTCTTTCATTCACAGCCTTCACAGTGAAACCTGAATGGCCCATCCAAACTCTTGCTAGACACAACAGACCGAAAAGTTCACAATTATTTTTATCATGAAAATAAGGGTGCTCATATCCAGGTATGACCTTTCTTTAGAATAAATATTCAGCAGTCGATAATTAATGATGGTCAATCAATATTTTAAGAATCGATATAATTAATGGACGACAGATATTTGATGTGAGAAAGAATGATAATTGAATGAGATGAAAAAAAGATAGATTTGAATCCGAGGGAATTTATAAAAGCAGTATTTATTATTGAAAAAATAAGGCATTAACTGACGGTGTGATCTTTAATAGAATATTTGTGACTAGGCTAATAAAGAAAAGTGTTAGGTTGAGGGAAATGGAAAAGTGTATGGACGAAAGAGATATTAAATTTTGTTGCATAAATCGATTTATGAACCGATTTGGCGACGATTTTAAAGCCAAGAACTTCCCTCATCTCTAATTATTGTGAATTATTAAAATAATTGGATTAAAACTAACATCTATGAACTATTTTCTCAGTTTATTTATGCCGTTTTATATTGATTCCATTCACTATTGGTATACAAGAACCATGGTACTAATCATACACCAGAAATAAGGCACGGAAAAACAATGACCGAGAAAATGGTATATAAGGAGAAAATACATAATATAAGGGCCAAGACAATGATTCATAGGACCCGTTTGCTCAAGATTCAAGGCATTTTCAGAGTGCCTAAGAAAACGTATAATTAATAGATATTGCAAGACACAGCTCTGGAGTGCCAATTGGTGTCGAATTTCCAAAAGGTTAAAAGGACTATGAAAGTCCCCTTAAGGAAAGAGACATTACCCATCCATCCTCCCTCTTTAAATCATTTAAAGAGAGAATTGTGGTGGAGTGATTAAGTCGTTCATTTCAACCTTAACACAATGGCTATTGCGAGGAGGGGGAGATTTCTAAGGAGTGGAAATTTCGTGTATAGCTAAGTGCCACGAGGTGCTTTCACAACACCCTATTTTCTCGCGCAAGAACATCAGCATAAGCGCCCTGAGTTGATTAATTGGGTACTGAGGATCCCAAAAATGCGATTGGGGGGGCCATAAAACACGGATCTCTCATGCTAAAGGTTCTTATGGTTTTTTGTACCTCTCCAATGTTAAAATGGTATCTTTTTTATAAGATTGGTGTTAAAACCGTTTCCACAGAGAGTAGTTAGTGCGCATCAATGCCGAACAAATAATCTCTCACTAGAATCATTTTTGCCTTACGAAGCCTAAAGCCCTATCGCTTTAGGCCTCATCGTCCAATGGTGGCCTAAACACGAGCCTTCAGTAAAATATAGTCCAACCCTTTTATCATACAGAGCGTCCACTTTTTAAAAATCTAAGCCATTCAGAAACCTATATAATTAACTAAAGATTTACAAGTGTATTCCAATCCATTTCTCTCCCATGCCTGCTTCATCAAAAAGCATTCTCTATCACAACATTGCCTTTTCAGTTGGTTTCCCTAAATTATAAAAAAATAAAAATCACAACCTTGTTCCCCGATTGTATAAGGGAAATTAGATGCGGAAAGTCAAAATTAACTCAAATTCTTCAACAATTTTCACGAGCAAAGGAACCTTTTCAAAAGTGATCGAGGGAGGAGCCATTCACTGGGGCAACTCGTTTTTTGTCCGTCTTGTGTAAGCTGTAATGAATTTTTAAAAATCCGGATAAAACTCGTATACTGCTAAAGTTAACAAGAGCAATAAGTCCCACATTTGTAGGGCTGTAGCAAGTATTACAGTAGTAAATGCTAAGATTGAGGGAAGGAAGCAAGGTATGCTGACCGAAAGTTGCCTGCTCTCACTTATTCTGATTCATGACCTTAGGACCTTCAAAACTTTCAGTAATTCCCAGACTAACTTTGAGAGGACCTTAACAATTATATCATTTGAAAGAGAATGTAAAACAACATGAGGGTTTCAATTTTCGATAGAATCAACCGAATAGTTTTCATGCTATTGCCAAATAATTCTCCATGTAACCAAGGGAACAGTTCAGCAATATATCATTCGAAAGTGAATGTAAAACAAAATAAGGGTTTCAAATTTAGTTAGAATCAACGTAATCGTTATGAGTTTATTGCCAAAACTACGTAAGTTCCGAGCTAACTTTGGAAGATCCTTGGTAGTTATATCATTCGAAAGAGAATGTAAAACAACATAAGGCTTTTAAACTTCGTTAGAATCAGCCAAATAGTTAATAATTGATTCCCCAGCTAACTTTGGGAGGATTTTGAAAGAAAATGTAGAACAAATTAAGTGTTTCAAATTTTGTTGGAATCAGCTCAATAGTTATGATGTTATTGCCAAAACAAAAGAATTCTTGGGCTAACCTTAAGAAGACCTTGGCTATTATATCATTCGAAAGAGAATTTAAAATAACATGAGGGTTTTAAATTTTGTTAGAGTCAGCCGAATATTTACAATGTTTTTACCAAAAAAAAACAAAATAAAAACGGGGAAAGACCGACCGACCGACTAAATGAGATGTATAATCGCCCGCGACTAAAAATCTTGGACTTTACCCCCAGTTTAATTTATTTGAGGAACTCTCCCGGACAGTGTAAACGAGACTACTGATATATTCCAATGTTTCGCTAAAACGGTTTTAGAAAATGCCGTAATTTTGCAGATCAACTTACTATATAAATATAAGATGAACAGTATTTGAACTACTGATACTTTTTTCTAGAACAACAGTTTGTATATTATTGTCAAAAATTTCCGTTAGTGAATTAACATTGCTCTTAGCGTTCCAATTCATTGAGGTATGGTCTCTGGACCCGAGTGGCCTATCAAGGAAGTCCTTAACGCCACCCATTGGGAAAAAGTCTCAACCATACTCAAGGAATTATAAAGAGCGTATTGCTGGAAAACAAACAAAACAGAAAATAATAAAATTGGTGATAAATGTCGCCTTTCCAGGTGAATTGGCGAGATGTAAAGGGTGTAGCTAATGGGTTTATGAGATAGAGAAGAAATAGTGGTCGCGAGTTAATTTCATATTGTGTGGATTTAATAATGATACACTTAGTATTAATGGTACTTATTAAATGTCATTAAATACATTTGAAGAGTAAAGTATTTGACATATTTGATAGTATGATAATTGCATGACGCACATACTCAACCTATACATGCTATTCATGCAGATAAATACAATTGAAATGAGATTCGACGAAAAGACAAAATTATTGTAAATTTGTTAAAAAACAAAAGGTTCTTCTCGATCTTCTTGATTCTGAAGATATTTTTAGCAGCAGTAAATATTTAATATTTACTACTTATTGTGGGAGGGATGGGGACTGAACTAGTACTAGCTACTCTACTTCTGAGTTTGATTCGCCCTTTGACTCAAGATACATCAGTAAATTTAGAAGTCAAGAGTCATTGTATTTTAAGCAGTGATGATATGAAGGTAAGTGAACAAACTCTTTTAACATGTGATTTAGGGGTCAATGTATTCAATAATCCTATGAACAAGACAGATAATTAATTCTTTAGTAAAAAGACATGAAAATATTTTTTATTGTAATTGTCTATGAAGCAACTGGCTTTGTGCCTCCGAGCTAATGCTTTATGGATGAATGAGTTGAGTTGGGTTGCAGATGCAGTTTCGCATCACTTTAACATTGAGAACATCACCAGTTAGAAATAAAATGCGTGTTGATGTGTGAGGGGTTCATCTACGATATATTGATTGGTAACCTGACCTACATTTTTAATATGGCATAATTAGCTATGATTTACAGGTGCAAAATATGAGGTCAAAGGAATATTCGTAAACGCCTCCTAACCATAAACAATCAAAGCCTTTAAACAGCCGGTAATATCCTTCAAGGATGGTTTCTCTATAGTTAAGGACAGACTACTCATCCAGTAAAATTACAGATGAAGTTTTGATTTTACACGTAGAAAAAGATTCTTTTGAAATCATTTAAGATTTCCTTTTCTCCCGAAAAATGTCAATAAACCTGAATTATGTGCTGCTAACCTAAATTCTATTACTCCATTCTATCTTCCTTTTTATTTCATTTATATTACATTGTATATTATATTAAAATATTAACCTTAGAAAGAGTAAAATAATATTTATAAGTTCTCCCTCCCCTATTTCAATTACGCGAGGCTAAAGCAATAATGTGCTCCAGTCTTCGACCGAAATATTTTCAGGAAGTTTAGCAAAATTTGCATTCAGGTACTTTGACAAAACTTAAAATAACTCCGTCAATTTTTTATCCAATAAAGCCAAAGTTTTTTATTTTATATTAGCTTAGTCAGCAGCAAAAACTAGCAAAAATTGAGCAAAATGATATAAGATTTAAAAATGTGGAGACAAAGTTTAGTCGAACGATCAAATTTGATAAAAGATATTGTTTCCCTGAGGGACTTGAATCGGTCATTGAATTTACTGTCTTTGTTATTGCCTAAAATTGAAGCAGAACGGTAATCAATACCACTCTTCTTAAGTGCTCATCCCAAAAGCATAATAGCTCTTTGCCTTATTAGAAGAGCAGAATACGGAGATTTGGGTGGTATTGTGAAAAATAAGTATGTAAGGAAGGGTTTTACCTGAGATCATATATAGATGTTGATGTTCAGGGTTTAACCTTGATTGTACCAGGTGCTAAACCACTCAGCCACACGTTGCTATGAAAAACAAATGGTGTGTGAAAAAAATGTTTGGTTTGTGCATACTAAAATTGTAATGGTGTGATGAGGAGGTTGGTTTTGGTGGTTGTGGTGTGAGCTGAGCTAAATTGTGGCATAGTGGTAATTATCATGATCAATAGACCTTAGTTACCTGAACACCAGAGCGACCTCCTGGCAACTACTAATAATTCCAGTGGTAAAGATTCACCACCTTTACAAGTATTGCATGTCAGTCTATAAAGCATAACTCTACCTTCCAATTATTTCAGCTTGTGTAAAGCATAGCAAGTCCTCGAAACCAGAAATTCAGGTGGCTTGGAGATGGCAGAAATCAATCGACAACGGCTAAATCTTTGCAAGTTCAACACAGAGGAATCTTTATTTTAATTCTTTTAATTGCTAAACATAGAAGAATATTTTTATAATTTCTTTAAATTTCGAAAAAGAATGGATGGCCTCTCTAACGAAGGTATTTTTACTCAAATGGTATTGGTTAGATAACTTACTGGTAGTGGAAGGGATTATCAAAAGGTTAAGTATGAAAAAAACATTATTAACTGATTTCGGTAATGTGGTAAACAATTTACTAACCCTAATTGATGAAGAACGAGAACAAAATTCCGAAATTAACACTCATTAAATTAAAATGGCAGAAATCGTATGTTTTTAAGAAAATAGGATCTTCTTCACTTCTTAACATCATGGCTCAAACAGAGGCTTTGACCATCAGTTAATACCCAACGTGAAAAAGATCCAGCAGAGCCCAGAGTAGGAAAAGAGAGTATCAAGTCAGATTTCTACCTAACTGCCCTTCCAGCTGACTATTATTGAAGAATTTTGTTAGGTTCAAATTAATTAGGTGTTATTTAACAAATATTCGCATAACTATGGTTTATAATAACGTTGGATTGACATAGAATATAATTCCTCTAAATATATTACCCCTTTCATGATCGACCATGAATTCTATACACTTAATTCTGTCGACTATTGTATCATCGCGGCTCATTTTTCTCTCAATATTTTAAACTCAGTGAAATAAAAAATTAAGTTACCTTCTGTTTATTAATCCAAAATTATATTTTTGATTGTGAAATTAGCAGAATACTTTATTTTTTTCTTATTTCTCTATAGAATTAATGATGATAAAACCGTTATCTCAGCTGGGTACTGTTTGCATATTAATGGCGGTGACTGGACTGAGTTCCCATTTTCTGCCGAATAACTTCAAGAAGGGCGAAATGAGCCAACCTTTCTAACGATCCTTAATCTAATTAAACATTATTAACTTATCTTTCACCCTCCGGGGGTCAATATGGTGAAATAAGTAAATATAAACTCAGTGAAGAAGGAAAGGAGGGAGGTATTGGGAGGTAAGGAGGTTGGGAGGACAAATTGAAAGAGGATATTGGAAAGGAGTAAATATTGGACGTGTATGTGTGGTTCTGGGTTTTCTTTGTTCAATGTCATTACTAATTATCTTTATACTATTTCAAATTTATCAATGGTATCCTTTGGCATCTTTTATTCTTTTATTATTGTACCATTGCTTTTCTTTTCATACCAGAATATTTAAATGACACAATTAAGTTGCTTTTCATTCAATGAGGCCACCATGATAAAAGCTTCATGTGGATCCGACTAAGGAAATAAATAATCCGTATTAAAATAAAGACTACGTTAATTAATGGCAAATATTATGCAGAAAATATAAATAATATTTATTCTGACTTTATATCTTCCACCTTCGAATAAATGATGAAATAATTTGCGTTCTTATGTGCAACATGGTTGACTTATGGACTGGAAGATCCCTAACAGTAGTCAAACATTTATGTAGGCCATAATTGCTAGTACGTTATCTGACGCAGGTATTTTTAGATTCAGTTTATTATTCGTTGTTTTTAAGATTCAATAATTTCCTATAAATCGACGCAAATTCGTCTTTCATGGTTTGCATTGAAGTTTGTCTACAAAAAGCTCTTTCAGACAGTGTTTATATTTAAAACCTATTTTTACTGGTCTCTATTTTCCTTTATTTTTAGCGTTTCTTTATTGCAATTGTATTCAATTGTCTACTTATACTGCCCCTTCTATAGTAGTCCAGTTGACTTAGCTTATTTGATCGCAGTGTGCACATTCTACAATTGTATACACAGTTTTATATGTACGGCTTTTGTCTCTAATTCAGTAGCCAATTAGTGCCGATGTACCATTAAAATATTGCACAGTGTTACACAATAATTGCATCATTTATTTGTCCATGTTTCTTGGATTTATTAATGAATTTAAATGTTTGCGTCATTACTTTTATTTTGGATTAATGAACTCAGTTTTAATTAAATAATAAATGATTGAACTCTACGTTTTGCTCAATTTGCCAAATACGAAATATTTGGACACAAAATATGACGAGATGCTTCAATGATCGAGAAAATTATGACGCCCTGAAATACAATGATGAAGAGAAGATGCTAGGCAAAGGATGTGATGATGGTGTGAAAGGAATGGAGAGGATTCAAGGTCTATTTTAAATATGGTTAAGGCATTTATGATTAAACTTGGTACTAACCATTAAACAGGGTGCTCTCGATGATTTACTGGGGGATGCGTTGGAATATCGACGCCTGGGTAACGGGTTACATACAGATACATTACCTTCGTCGTTTTATAATATATAATCATCTGAATCTTGTCCCTTTGCTTATTAACTTTGATGATACGTTTAACAATATAATAAAATGCACTATTAGGTTGAGTATAACAACATGCATGTGATGACCTCAAAAATAAATATATCCACGATGGATGTCAACGATTGAAATCAGCCGATGATACATCGAAGAGAAGAGGTAGGGTCTTTATCACTCAAGATAAGATATCTTTGGCAAAGGTTGAATAAGGTAGCAGCCCGCAGTTCTTTATTGGACAAACAATGGAGCCCATTCATGTAGATTTGTCGGATGCTCCAAATTGTGGGGATCCAGAAGGGCAGTCCATTATTTTGTCATTATTTAACCCTATTTGGTCCCAAAACTCCCAACTCAAGTTCCCCGAATGGGAGGATCATTGTCATACTTGTTCTAAGCTCTACTTCTCTTGGCTATATTTTTAGTACTCGTCCTGTACTTTTCATAACATTTTATACTTTTGCATAAACTTTCTTCAACGCTCTTCTTCTCTTGCGACTCTATATGGAAATACTGTTTCTCCTTTTATGCTCTTCTACTACAGTGGAGTAATCATATTGTCCTCATAGTATCAAAGGTTTGGGAAGATTGAGGGTTTGAGTTCTTATTGAAATGATATTTTCTTCCCTGCAGTTCTTTGTTCTCGCAACTCTCCCCGTTGTAGTTGCCAACGATACCTTGAGCACAAATTTCCCCTTAAGAAATCCTCTTTGTTTCGAGGATTTCTTTGTACTTTTTCAAATGAATGTTTTTATCACGTCTTTTTTAATTGAAAATAGAGTTTGTAAATCATTTTATTCCTCTATTTCTTTGTTTTCACTATTTTCATCTCACCCACTGAGGAAGCATGGTCTACTTTCACGAGAATCCATTTGGCCTAATTCCCTCGTTACTCTCATCATTCACTGATTCAATTCCTTAACCCGCTCCGATGACTTAACTGCTCGGATTAATTTACTATGTCGATTTAGGTCTTTGTATTGACTCTTTGTTATATATATATATGTATATATATATATATATATATATATATATATATATATATATATATATATATATATATATTTGCTTATTTGGGAGATAATGGATTTGTATGTTGAATTATTTGTTCATTTTATTTTCTGTGGATGATTTTGTGTTTTTGGTTGAATATTTTACCACCGAATCGCACCATCTAATAATGACTACAACTGTGGGACAATATTTAAATTATCATAATTAATAATATAAATAATAATCCTTCTCTTCCTTCAGACAAACATTCATTTACTTTGTAATATTGGCGAGGGAGGATAAAACCCATCAAGAAGTGTGACAGAAAATAACCGGGATAATGTGTGTTCATGAATCAGTTTTCACATTAAAAGAAGCTGAAACAGGCTAAATGTGATGGGAGCGAATGTTGTTGTGAGATATTTTTCATAAGTTAAAATGGGATAAAATTGTTGTGAAAAGCCCAATGGTTCATCCGAGGTGGGGCAAGAATTACAATGAAAATGATGGAATAGCAAGGATGGTGAGTCATTCAGGGATGGAAGTCTGAAAGGTGTCAGGGAAGACTAGATTAATTAAAATTAGGAGATGGAGCGTTCCACCAGAAACTCTAATATGTAGAAGGGTGTGGTAGCGTGGCGATAAGCTGTTTTGGAATTCAAATTTAAATCTATTTAAAAATAATGATGCGCTATCCCGGAGATAGAAGTGGTGGAGTTAGAGTAAATGAAAATCTGGGAAATACAGGTAAAAATTGGAAATAAATAAAACAACTCTTGTGTATCCACGTCTCCATTACACAATGAAAACAGCTACCAGTGAATCAGTTGCCATGCAAATAAATGGTGTGTTACTATTGAGGAACTACTTTTCAAAGCCTTGATCAGTTAAAAGAGATTCTCTAGTTCGTGGGGTGGTACTCTCTGGTATATTTAAGGCGAGGTGGTATTGGAAGAGAAAAACCACCAAGTAATCTGGTGGGCTATCATGAATGGGACGAAGAATATGATCAATCACACCCATCGATTTGAATTTTTTTTTCAATAGTCCATGAGTTGTTAGAAACTTGTTCCAAACATGTTTTAAATTCACCATTAAACAATATATAAGATATTATGTATATAACTAGTTTTAAATACGTTTCTTCCATGGTCTTAATACGTTTCTAATAGGTTGTAAAGAGGTTTTTAGCACATTTATTACTTTCCTCGCATTTTAATTGCATTTCTAATAACGTTTAAGCTCATTGTAACATGGATTAACATTTCTAACATGTTTTTTCTTTTGATAAGACAGTTTTAAAGCCTTCTTAATGTTACCTTTGTAAGATAGATCACTTCTTCAATAGCGAGAAGCACGGCTTAATTAATTGCCCTGATTATTATCAACATAAATTTAAAGGGTTTGAAAAAGATAAACATTGAACATTTTCCTCCATTGCTTAAAGGCTTTTGACACGTATCATATTTGCTTAAGACTCTATTTGAAGCTAAAGATGCAAGGAATAAAGTCAGTGTACTAAAATTTATTTGTCATGAATGTAAAATATTTATCATCAACATCGGTCATTAATGTCTTTCCATAAGTAAATGTTATCTGACCTTTTATTATTTAAAATTTAAAAGGATGGAAATTACACGAAACAATTTACAAAAGCAAAATATTATTCACTATGAAAACTTGCTTAAAGAATATGTGTTTCTAAATGGCAGATTCAATTCAAAGTAAACAATTGTAGGATAGTTTAAATACATAGGCTTTGCCATGGGTAGCCAAATATTAACAAATTCAACTTGCAAAAATATTTAGGATTCTTAATCTAGATTTAATGATAAAAGCGTCACAAAAATAGGCTAGGATATTTTACGTTTAAATCCAAAGATATTATTCATCACTTATTCATATTAAATGCTTGTAAGTCAGATTTTACAGTATGCGTTGCAATTCTGGTCTCCGCAAATGGGAAGAAACGTTGTAATGTTGGAATGCGTCCAGCTTCAAGCCATGAAATGTCGAAGGTAGTCAGAAAGACTGAGGCAAGTCAACTTATCTTTCCAGGAAAATTGCATCTGCACAACCTTCACATTGGAGAGTTTAAAATACTAAGCCTTTTTACTCATATAAATTATGACTCATTCTTTGATTGAGGAAACCTAGTACCACCTAAATATAAGGATTCCAAGCTAGTAAAGCAAAAAAATTGTTCACTTTAAAAGAACACAAATTTGGAACAACCTGCTTAAAATTGTCGTTGGTATCACTGCAGAGAGGATCAGTAAACTAAAAGTTGTGAAAATAATTCCTTTCTTTCTCTTAAATATCTTTTACTTTTAATCTCAATTATTTTTTTTTATTTATCCTCTAAATGATCTTAAGGTCTTTGTATATTTACAAATCTCTTACTTTATCTCTTAGTTATCTGCGTCATTATATTTGTATTGATATATATGGTGTAATATCCTGTGAGAATTTTTATTTTCTCTAGGGAGCATAATTTTCCTTGATTAATGAAAAAAAGGTTTACAACCACAATTCCGGACCAAGATTATTCCAATTCCTTAATTTCAGCATAAAAGAAAAAGAGACGAAAAATAGGCAGCATCGGCGCAAACCTTTCCGGCAGAGAACACTTAATGAACGTAACTCTCCATCGAATTGTGCCGTAGAGGCAAAACCAAGAGTTTAAAGAGATCGATTGTAGGAAATTCTCGAGGAGAAAACATGTCTTTTGTTTACCTCGAAACTTCAATTTACCAGTCCACCTCAACCCTACTCCTCTTTTGCACTTCTAGTTACTTGTTACTTCCCACTTATCTTGGGATAAAAAGCAAAAATATAATAAAAATATCACTCCTGCGGGAAATTAAGCAAAATGTGGAAAGATACAGATGTAAGAATGCCTGTAAAGAGAAAACTGAATTGTTTCATAGCGTTTCTTTGTTCCATTGGAGTTTCTTCACGATTGGGTTCCGAGTTATAGAACACAACTTCGGAAACACACATGTGAGCCTCATCGGATACGGTGCAGTGGTGGTGTCTCAAAGTTCAATCAACCTTTTTTCCAATACAATATACATATGTCTTACTATATAAAAAAACTATGTAAAATAGGAAAGAGATATAGAGGTACGAAGCAAACGATTGACATAGCAACGAGGAAGGGAGTCTTTAAGAGCCTGTCCTGAACTTAGCGTACAGGTGTGTCTTAACTTTTAGAAATAGTGCTCCACCTAAGTTCTATTAACCAAGGAAGAAGTGAATTGAGTCCCAAGTAATACTTAACAGTGCGAAAACTTATCCCCCACTCGAAATCAGATTAGACTATTAAGAAGAATAGAAAACATTAACTAAACATAATGATCAGCCCCGCCATATCCAGCTATAGAACTATAAAGAGAGTGACCGGAGTTGAACTATATTAAGGGCGAATTTAGAGATCCGGATTCATCAAAACTAATGATGAAATCCACGCAATGGATCGACTCTGTTTAAGTTGTGATTACCTGTTTGGATTCCGACCGGGGAATCAGGAAGCTGCCCAAGAGAAATTGGGAGGACCTCGAAAGGGCACCAATTGGATGATGTCGGGTAAATCGAGGTGTGTAGGAATGGATTCGACAGGTGGTGCTAGTGATTGCGGATGTTTTTGAAAGTGATGATTACAGGATTAGTTGATCATGTGTGTGCTTAAACCAATTTCGAAAAGGTTGTAATTTCTGTATTCTTAAAATGGATTTGATAAGTCATCAAATTCCATAATTCGTCACCGTTATGCAAAGACAATGGATTAACAAAAAACTTCGATTACCTTCGAAAAATGAACAAAAGAAAATCATTCCTAATCACCAAAGGATAAAAGTGACTAATAGAATAATTAAAATCTAAAAGTGGTGAAGTAAAACGTCGGTTTACAAGGCAAAATTAATCTCCATGGAAATTGAACAACATTAACAACCACCTGAAGCCACTTCTTATGTTAAATTATACTCAGAGTAAAGTGTCTAATAGCGTAACCATTGCTCCTGATTGACAGCGGAAGTAAAGTACCCAATTTTGAGGCAAAGGCCAGGTATCAAAGAAGGCTCTAATGAAATCAGTCTATTAACAGCACAAGAACGCTTACCTGCAGACCATCATATTGAAATCTTAAGGTGATTTACCTGGTACCAGGAATAATAGGCGACACTGTGTTTGGAATGTTGCCTTTTGTTACCTAATCCTTGGAATGCTCTAAATTTTCACTTTCTCTTTTAAATATTATTAGTAGGGCCATACTCTGCATTTGGGTAGGCGTTGTAAGAAGGTAACTAATCCCTGAGAGAGGACGGTTACCTGGAACGAGGTCGAAAATTTCCATGATTGTCACACATTAAGAGTAGCGTTGATGCGTGTCATCACTAACTTTGTATGAAATCGCTTATGCTGCTGCTGATAATGATAATGAAGAAGATGATGATGATGAGAATTATGATGAGAACCAATCGATTGATGTCTTAAGCCGAGTAATAATTTGAGTCTATGGAGAATGACACCTACGTTTCAGTCCCTCTATCGCCTGAATTAAATAACACCTTCGATGCTCTCAGGTCATTTGAGTCCCAACAAATATGCTGAATTTACATATTTAATAATTAAAAAATAGTTGTGGAAAGAGAAAAACCTTGGAGAATTATTAAAAATTCCAAATGAAGCTTTCTGGAGAAATTGATCAGTTATGTGAGGTGAAAATATGCATAAGGTTAATATATCGAGAAATTCGCACGCAACTTTCCCTTACCGACATTGATATTAGGCCAATGTTGAGATGCTTATGATTATATTATCTATTTATGGAATTACTTTTGTTTTTGATCCGTGTAAAAGAAAACAGAGGAATGCAATATATGTTATTTATAAATTTATCTGATCTGAATTCATGCAATTGTATACACTTAGAAAATATGTTTTCCATAATAATCTCCAGTATTAAGAGTAGTGGTGAGAATATAATTTAAGAACATATTAAAGATCAGCGGATACTACAGGGTGAGTCATAATATTTACATTTAATAAATGGTAAATAATTTATTATGCATATGTCAATTCGAATGTGTTTTCTAGAGGTAAAACGCAAAAGACACATATGTCTTTGCAAGTGCATTGGACAACATAGAAGGATCGAGAATCGAGTACAACTAGAGCCTCTTAGTTCCTAGTTTCCCAAAGAAATACAACGAACAAGAAGGACTAGTGTTTAACAATGTTTAGGTTTAAAGCAACGGATAGAATTTGAAAGGTCGAATAAAAGGATTTGTACAATTGGAGGACTGATCGAAAGATTGGAATTACTAACTCTAATAGACACCAGAGCAGGTAGTTAATTTTGTAGGGAAGCTGTGGTGGCCTCTGTTTAGACGCTACACCATCTAAAGGAAAGGGAACCGTCATTACAAAGTGGAGATATGCTCAGAAGACACGCGTGACGCCATCATTCTTTGGCAATATTGAAGTCAATCAAAGCGTTGAAACTTCTAAAATTTCATTTCCTGAACTGTAGTTACGATTTTTTTAAATGTCCGGTAGGTTTGGTGTCCTCGTTAGTATTTTGAAAATATTAGTATACAAGTCATTAATTAAAAAATAAATAAGAGGATCTGCATTTGGAAGATTCTTAGAACGCGGCTCCTACAGAGCTCTCCGAATGTCAGGTCAGCTCGTAACACCATATAACCTTTCATGGAACAGGTCTTTTGTACTATCAGTAAATATAATGTATGCAAATGCAAATAAACGCAATTTAGTTTCATATAATGTATGAAATACCACAGTTTGGGGTTGTTTTCCTTCCATACTTCTCTACTTTAAACTCTTTGATGCGAAGATGATATATCATTGATTATAATTGAGAGTAACAGATATCAATTATTGAGTCAGATAACTTTTAATTATTAAATTGAATGACACTTGGCTAAGATTGCAATAGAAATATGCAAATGTGATCCAGTAACGAAGCCATGAAGTCAAGACCCCGGTTAAAGAAGCAAGATAGCTGCGTAAAAGAATATTATTATAAACTTTTTATGGTTTTAAAATGTTTATCCTAAATTCAATGTTTTATGATAAAAGTGCAATTATAGATGAATCAGATGAAATAGATGACGATTGAGAGAGTGTGATATCTGACATTAGGGTATATGAAATAATTGATGACAGTGGCAATGATCACGTAGATGTCAACATTTGTGTAGTGAAAGAGAACTTAATGGCGTGGTACAATGAACCCCCCCGAGACGCCCAGTTAGTTGGCACCTATACATGGAGTTTGGCAGGATCTCATTTAGGCATGTTAATTAAAAAGCTCTCCCTTATGTAAAGTATGAATAATTTGTTCTTTCAATACATACATGCAATCAAAACAGGATAAATATGGCATAAATCTTGGAGTATAATCCAACATATGTCAAAAGAGGCCTATTTGTCATTGAATCATGACATCAGACCCTGAAGCTATCTGGATTATGGGAGACAAAAGATCTCACTCCATTCCTAGTGTCACTCCTAACCACAGATTTCTCGTCTTTACTCACTCCTCTGCTCTCCCTGGAGTATGGCATTCGTCCAGCAAGAATTAGTTTAAAATAGTAGAAATTGAAGCCTGACCCTATTTAAAACGCGATGGCTTCTGGTTTCTTGACGTATATGGAGACCAGATCCATGATTCATCCCCATCTTGCCGGTACCGAACGATTGAATTATTCAACTCTTCAAGTGACTCAACTATATATAAATATATATATATATATATATATAGCCCTAACACACTTTAACTTCTCCCACTTTAAAAAAATTATTTAACCTGCATCGCAGGTTAAATGAAAAAGAATAATTACAATTTTAATTCTTCTTTCTACTTCTGCTTGTAGAAACGATGACTTCTGGAATTGGAATTGTTCTTAAAACCCAAGACAAAGTTGTTTACTCTAAAGGCTGCCCATTTCGTCATTCGCTCTTCCTTTTACCTAGTTTTTCTTGTTACTTTCGATTATTAATTACAAGGTTTTTAAAAAGTTTCCAAACTAGCCATTAAAGAGGTCATAGCAATGACAAATATTTCATCTACGAAAATATCATACATCCTAAACATACAGACATACTCCCTTCCATTATTCAGCATTTAACGTCATTTACAGACAAAGGACCGAGAAAAATACATGCTATCCATCAGTTGCCCTCAAGACATCGAAAGTAGGAGATTTCATCCCTCTCAATACCTACCTGCCAGACCAAGGTAACGTGTAAAGCTAATAATGCAAGGTGTGAAAGAAGCAAAATTGATTAAATAGAGCCAGGTCTGATTAATGGCTGGAAGGAAATTTGCAAGATTTTAAACTGTAAGAAATCTTTCATAATCGGTTAAAGGAAGTTAACATATTTTCACTGTAGTCGACTTGGCTGCATAAAAGATAGTGCCACATGAGTTAAACTGGCTCCTAATCAGGTGTGCGGGATGTGTGTCGGAAATCGCGGTTATTAGAGCCGTCTAAAGGGAGGAACTTGGACGGGCGGTGCGTGAAGCTATTGCCAACATAATATAATGGATCTTATGAGTGGTGGGTTGAAAATTAAAGTGAAGGAACTCAAGAATTCTTAAACAATTTTTATTGCTGTTGCGGCCAATTATTTTAAAGTTTGTAATATTTATGTCTGATTTACACTGATTAAAATAAGCACTAACAAGGCAATTTTTTTTCTAATTAAGAGGCTTTCTAGTACGGGTACTAATGCCCATGTGTGAGGAAAAGATTCCCCTAAAGGAGCGAATCGTGCTGCCTATATATGTTGACTGGCGAAACCGAGAAGTCATTTCCTATACAAAACGATTCCAATTCTCTAGGAGTCGGATATTTTTCAGTTAAAGGAACTTCTAATTTTAAATTTATTAGAATTTCAAATTTAATTTAGAGTAAACAAAATAAGTGCTTTAATGATTTAAAAATCTTTCGTCGGAATTGATGAATGTGTGCCAATTTATGCAAGAATAAAATAGCTAGAGTTTTTTAAAGCAGTGTATGTAAGATGGGAAAATAAGTATTGGCTATTGAGCAATTTATAAAGGAGCACATTTCTTAGTGCTATTGGATAATAGTTTTACACTAACTTTAAATTGGCTAATTATCTAACTTTTCATCTAAACAAACTTTCCTCTATGTCTATCACCCATTTGTCGCCATTTCATTTTTCTCTGGAGTTAGAAATATAATAGTTAATATTTGAGAGTTAAACTTTGATTCATTCTAATATTTTTATTTAAAGTTTCAATAACTTATTTTACTATGTGTATATTTCTACTCCCCTTCCAGTATAATAGCATTTATTTCACCTGTTTTTTATTATTTTTGCATCTCAGTTGAATATTGTAAAAGAGGAAGATGAAAAATTAGCTCGAATATATAATTAACATTAAAGTGGGCTAAAACATATATATATATATATATATATATATATATATATATATATATATATATATAAAGAGCAAATGCAAGCTCTGCGGGCGATAACAACCACAACAGGGCTTACCCCATCTTTATTTTCTGCCTTCAAAGCAATGTTGAAGACAGAAAGAAATGTGCAGAACCTTTCATTGCAGTCTATAAAACAATACAGTACAAGAAGAGAAATTGGACGCGAATGAGCGATGAGACAAGAAAAGGGAGTTTTTTAGAGGTAAGAGAAAGGGAGATTAGAAGAAGACCAGAATCAAAGAGAGCAGAGCGTGGCACAATGAAACCAATCCTTTACAGAGAAGACAGAGATAATGCCAGGGGAAAAAAAGTTTGAAATTCCTGGCTGGGACACCGAACCTGGGTCTGCTGATTGCCGGTCAGATGCTTTATCGCTAAGCTACCAGGCACAGTGACTCTACTTCGCCCAAAGCGATACTCCATCAAACCCATTATCTCTCTAAGCTAGGAACCTCCAAGGAATTTTTATACCATATCTTCTTACCCGCTTACAATTTAATGGCTCATATCCCATGTCACATGCAAAAAACTCCTGTTTCTTCTCTCATTGGTCATTCGCGTCCAATTTCTCTTCTTGTACTATATAAATATATATATATGCGTGAAATTCCCCCCCCAAAAAACAAAAAAATAACACCCGATAGCCCAAGCGCTTTGGTTGTCAAAACTTCTTCAGGGGCAAGTACAGAGATAAATGTTAACGAAAAAAAGGAAAGCGGCCATATAAAACAAATATCATGTGACGTCATAAACAAAAGACTAACGAAACGTATCCCTAAAAACGAAACAAAAGAAATAAGAGATTTTTATGTACAATATGTTATATAAAACCTGTAAGAGCTTTTTTATATTGTTAACATATTCTTTCATTTATAAAATTATCAAGTTTAAAAAGCCCATCACTAAGATTAAAATTTAGGTGCTGCGTAGATTTAATATTGGCGGATTCAATACGATTACATTCATGATGGCCTTTTACATAAATTAGGGCTTTTGCTCCTAACGAATCAATCTGATGGCCAGTGGAGCTAATATGGATAAATAAAGCATTATATATATATATATATATATATATATATATATATATATATATATGTTCGTGGCCATTTGAGTAAATAAAATTTCCGGAAATTTACGAGCTCTTTATAATTTGTGGGAAAGAGTTTAAAAGTTAAAATAAAATTAAATTCGCAACGCTAAAAGCATTTTTTGTATGTGGCAATAATGAAGTGGTGCCTTTTAGATGTGCGGAAGTTATGATCAATAAAACCTCGTCCTGAAACATAGCCGGATATTCAAAGGCCCTTCGAACCTCAGCATTCATCGGCGAACCGAACGAAAAAGCTATTGTAAATATCTCCCACACAAACTCTCTCTTCTTCACATAAATACCTAGCGAATTCTTTTATAAAGAGTGATTCAATCGCACACCTTATCCCAATTAGAATCCTTTGCATTAATATTTCTTTAAAGTGGAAGCAAATCACTTTGTTTAGCATCTGTTAAATAGAGTTCAGACAACGAAAATTGTGTAAGCAAAATAAAGAAATATTGAAGACGGATTGGAAATTCTTCCTCCGTCGGGGATTCTTCGTCCTCAGATCTTTCTAAAATTGAAGCGGCGATTTTCAAACAAGAAGTACTCCACCTCTACCACCCTATCACTCTTGCCATTCGAATAGGTTGTATATAGGAGTGAAGAAGGGAGATATTGTGAAGCGATGCTTTCCCACCTTTTTCAGCTAAGACTCTTCCTAAATCACTTTCCATTAAGCACAAAAGCATCTGGCCGTAGGAATCCATTTCTCCTCAAGAGCAGAAGACACGCCAGTTCCCAAGTTTGGGTAGGAATAAATCCTGATTCCTGAGGATGAGTTAAAATCAGATTTGTCAGCTCAGGAGAGGTATGTAGTGTATCCTTTTCTCCGCACTCAGAGATTAACATTAGTAACTTCCCTACAAGATGAATTTATCTCTTTATATTATCTATTGGAAGCAATTATCGCTGCAGGATAAATTCAAATAACGTATCTCAACGTCATGTGACTTGAAACTGAAGTCTATTGTACAGTACATCTTCATTGCCTGGCAAGTTTACCACTCTCGTTACGCGTTCATTAAAATTTAACATAAAATCAAAAGCACAATTATCAATTACTAAAAAAATATAATTAGTGTTTTCACTTTACCAAAAGTGAAGCGATTATGTTCAGTGCAAATAAAAGCAATCTAATTTTCAGTATCAATTCTCACTGAAGCGAATTTATCTATCTTAAATGTTCTAATATATTTATCAGTTATAACAAATATAGCTCTATTAAAGCACAAAATCCAATTTCTTTTTTAACAGGTTCTAGTTTATTATAAATTGAACGTCCCGCTCGAAGCCGTCAATGCCTTTGTTGGTTTGGAACTAAATCAAAGCAAAAGCAAGTATTGATCTCAGAATTAGTGTAAAAATTTGATGACAGAAATAGGATTCTAATCCACTCCTTTTTGTTTCGGGGGTGAGTCAAAGCAGATTCAAATAATGACTAGAACAATTTGTATCACATTTGGGCAATGGCAATGCGACTGGTGCCAACAAATTTAGTGCCAGAAGAGCCAAGTTCTCTTCTGTTAAGCGACAACTTGTGAGTCCTTGTCAAAGATGATTTCAGAAATTTCATTCCTGAAACGTTAATCTCAAAGATGAACCTCGTTCACAGCAACCAATGGAATTTGATCAAGAACTTTCTAAAATAAAAGTGGAAGTAAATAAGATTTTAATTCTGGATAAAAATTATATCCAACTCTTGCCATTAGGCATCCTCAGACATACACTTGACATAAATCATCCAGATTTGTTCGTCTCTCCTTTCTTGACTATAATTGGGCCATTTTAATTAGGATTGCGGCAGGAGACGAAAAGTGGATCTTTGTACAATAATATTAAACGTTCTAGACACTAGAATATTCCAAGTATAATACAATACCTTAGCCAAATTTGGGGATTCTATAAACGTAACGTAACCTAACCTAACCTAGGTTATATTAGGTTACGGTACTCTTGTTTTATGAATGCTGTTCATTTTTTTTACGCTAAATATTAAAAATTATGTTTTAGTGTGTTCTTATTTTTTTGTCTTAACATATATTTTTGCTAATAAACTTAAAAATCAGTATTATCTCATTGTAACCCCTTAAGATAAAAGTGTATTTCAAAAAAGTTGGTAAGTGATGTATTCGAGGGCACCAAAGTTTGTGTAAAAAAGAGAGGATGTTTTGAAAGTGGCTTAAAAATCTGTGGTTTTCTTTCTTTATAATTCATTTTATTTTTAAAATTAAAGAAAGAAAGCATTATCAATTAACTTATATTTTGATGACGTGACATTAGATAATTAATTCCGTCATTTTTTATTTTCATGTAATAAACGCCTGTAGAGTGATCAAATTAGTTTTTATCAATTTAATTTTAAATGACCTTCAATTTTTGGCTATTAATTGAAATGACTTATAAAAATCGTCTTATAAAAATCGTTTTTCTCTCATCTAACTCTAAATTGATCATTCTTCTGCCGATGTAGCCCCAATCACTCACAATACCTTCTTATTAATATCTTCTTCTCTTATTATTTTTGATATGGACGAAATGATCTTAAGTAGACATCATTATATGCCATACTTCTAGATTCAGCTCCACATACAAAATGGAGCTTACCAAACAAATGCTAACAACTCTATCTTTAAGAGAAATTAAAATGTATATACAGTTTAGTGCCTCCAAAATGGCCAAATATTATATTATTCTCTGCTTAATCTCCTATACGGAAATACAAGGGATTTATTTAAAAAGAGGAACAGTATCTTGTCCTATAAGTCCTCAAAATAATCCCATTAAATATTTAACGGGTCATATCAGTAGGAGAAGCGATTCTCATAGTAGAAATAATAGAGTCCAGCTGTGTTTTATTGAGGCCATGACTGCATCATAGCGTGTACTTATAGTCGCCTCTTCAGCCATAACGGAGGCAGGATTGTAGCCCGTTACTGACTGTTTGATGCAGATAGGAGTTGCTTTATTGGAGAGGAAAACTCAGGGATAAATAAAGGGATGAAGAAAGAAAAAAAACAGAAGGATAGAACCAGATACAAATCACAAAAAGACTAACAGGGCGGTAGAGGGAGACAGAAATTTAGATAAAGTGCGTGAGACCTAAGAACAAACAGAGTCATGGGTACTGGCAGACAAAGGTAAGAAAAGAAAGAATGCCACGGAGTGACAGGGAATAGGTATCCCTCAAAGGGGAAGTTAATACATACTTAGGGTAAGCCCTCACACCCAGCTTGAGAAAAAGCATTGTACATTGTAAATTTTATTGAACTGCGTTAAATAGAAATATGTACATTTTTGCGGTCCCCTGTATGTCCGTAGCAAGTTTCTGACACGTTTTAAATGTATTTTTGCGTGTAAGGAAGCTTAATAACATTTCCTGACAGGTAAATAACCCTTTTGTGGGGAGTAACTAATACAATGTCGTAGTTTAATTATAAAATTTTATTTAATTGCACTTGCGTTCTCTTCACACGTAGGCCAGATGTTTTCTTAAGAATTTGGAACGTTTTTATAAATATTTCTTAAAGTTTTCTTAATTGCCATATACATTAAGGATACAAATCCCCTCCTACAACTCGCCACCCGAAAGATCAGTTACGTATAACTAAGAGCAAGCTGATATATGCAGGATAGCTCGCCCTTTGTGCCCCAATAACGCAAGTTGCTTGCCGTTTGGGCTGCAAACATAAACAAGGATCTGTGGCTAGAGACGTATGCATATTCGCATCATTTTTTCTTCTATCTTTGCCACTCTCTTCACAGTTCTTACCTTCTTGGCTTTCTACGCCAATTCCCCTGATGGTTTTCTTTTTTAATTCACAAATACTTTATGTTATCATTCCCCGCTTTAGCCACAGAGGTGAAACAGCCGTTTACGACAACCAAGCGAACAACTTTATCTATCGCATCTTTAAATGGTTAATCATAAAGGTATTAATTGAACAAGTCCAAGCCATAATCAACTAACTAACTCGTGTAGTAACGGATCGATCGTTACTTGACCACGGCTCCGCAGCAGAGAGGGTGTGCGGGTCGAACCTAGTCAACATTTGTTTGTAAATTTTAAACGGTTCACACATTGAACCTTATAAATAGGAAGATAAACTTCCCGCTTTTTAGTATTTCTCTAACGTAAATAGGAAGTTAAACTCCCTAGTATGCAGTACGATATCATGGGTCGGCTATACGTGGCTCAGTACAAAATAGATCTTGTTCTTGAAGTCCCCGGGGAGAAAAGGTAAAAATCGATGGCGTTTTCTTGAGGTGACTTGCCCTCTCTTTATTTCCTCCTTTGCCGGCTTGGAACTTTTCGGTGAGCTTAATTTTCTTGTAGATTTCTTCCAAGTCTAAAAATAGGGAAATGATTCAGTGATTGATAATAAAAGATGGGAAAAAATGGGAGTAAGATAGTAGGCGAGGTTATAGTGAGAAAAAGTTTTATAGTAGGAGGAATGTGTGCCAGCTTATCTGGCATAGTCTTCTCGTCGTCTTCTTTATATCTTAGCGTTTTTTATGTGAAAATTAAACATTCAAGCCTTTGTATTTGTTTGACTTGATGTTTGAGATTTAGATCTTACTCATAGTTGGAGTACGTTCCTCATGTTAATTTAGTTTTATTTTTGTCCACTTCGGATCTTTTGATTAATTTTATTTATAATATGTTGATTTAATTTTATTTTATTTGGTTTCTTTGTCCACTACGGATCTTCTTTTTTTTATAAAACAAGTGAGAACAATAATTTTCATTGTTCTATTTGTGAATTTTTCGGAGTTTTTCTGGTGTTTTTATCTAAATAAGGGTATCACACTCCTGCGTACGCAGGCTGCTGCTGTTGAATCCACGTTTAAAGTGTCGAAGTCGGTTGTCAATATTGGGTTGCCGTAGTTCTTGGATTATTCTTTCTGGTAGATGTTCTTGGATCTTCCTCCAAATCGATTTTGCCCTATTTTGTAGGATTACGTTTAAGGGTTCCAATTCTGCGAGAGCGTGAAGTCTGGTCGAGGGGATGCGGTCCAGTCTAGATGCATTAAATATAAAACGAAGTGCCTGGTTCTGTACCGCCTGCACTTTCTTCAGCTGAGTACTGCTCTCTAGGTGCATCGGAATAGCGGTATATAGCAGAATTGGCCTCACCAGGGCCAAGTACTGCTTCCATTTGTTCCGTGAGGAGAGCCCCTTAAATCTATAGAGTTAACGTAATTGTTGCTTGGCCTGTGTAACCTTCACATTGATATGTGTACCGTATCCTGTTATATTTAATTCAACGCCTTAAGCTTCGCGGGTATACAGATAGAATTCGTCTCGCACTAGAACGTCGGCCGTTTTGTTTCGTCCAATGGGGAGGACTTTAAACTTTTCCACAATAGTGCGAATCTTGTTACGAGCCTCGTAGGCATTGAGGTTGTTTATTTCTGTTGTTTATGCTGTTCTATTCGAGATGTCGATAGGATCGGGATAATCACTGGTGCTCAATTGTGAAATACGGTCGGCCAGTTGGATGTAGTCTGCGTAATCATAGGTGGGAAAGGGAAGGTCACTTGTATAGATCGTATACAAAGTCGGACTTAGGGACACTTCTTGGGGCAGCCCGGTCCTCATGGGAAATGGTTGTCCCTCGACGCTGTTGATTTTTATGGTCACCTCGTGGTCCTCTAGGTGGTTACAAAGAAGTCTGGTGATATTTGAACCCAACCGTAGGTCGCAGAGTTTCTTCTTTAGGACAGGGATCCATACCTTATCAAAGGCAGATGAAACATCCCTGAATACTAAATCTACCGTTTTGTTCTTGTTCTTTGCAACGGCAATGTGCTCAGTCAACAGGACAGGGGCTGTCTCAGTTTCCAGGTGTCTCCAGAAACCATGTTGTTGTTCATTGTAACAACCATTTGCTTCAAGAAAGTCCCTCAGCCTATCATTAACCAATTTCTCAAAGAGCTTCCCTATGAACTCCAGGAGTGATATGGGCCAGTAACTTTTCACTTCCCCTTTGGGTTTTCCCTGCGTTAAGAGAAAAATTATTCTTGCCCTCTTGAGTTGATTGGGAAAATAATCAGTGTTAAGGTAGGCGTTGAACAGGCTTAAAATCGCCGTGTTGATGTTTCAGGAGCATTTATCAAGTGAGCTTTAGTAATGCCTGAAATGCCTGGGGCTTTTTGCTTGAAGCTTTTGAGAGCAGCTTCAAACTCATTATGGTTGAATGATCTACCCTCCTCCTCTGTTTGTCTGGTAGCATCGACGAAATGGAAGAGAGTTAAGACTGCCCATCGTGCTTCCAGGTCCGCCAAGATCTCCTCCTCATACTCCATATCGAAGTCCTGGTTCTTCTCATCTGTGATGGTAAACTTTCTTCTCCAATGTTCCCTGAATTGGTGCTCTATTTCTTGGTCTTCTGAGATTTTTCTCCCGTCCAATATGATATTGATGTTATTTTTGCCCGGGGAGAGAGCCACTTAATCTCTTAAGTTGGCTCCAAAACTTCTTGTAATCACCTTCTGCTGCTATTCCTTCTATCATTCCATCCCCTCCATATGGAAAAAGAACACCGCGTTACCTTTTTAAGGAAGTATTAAACTCTGCTTGGAGAACATTACGAACCCATTAAATCTATGGTGGACATCATCTCAGAATAGGGAGATTCAATATAGCTGGAAACCCCTCTCTGCTTTAATTAATGGAAACAATATTAGGTCAACGAACAAATAATATCGCTTGTAGGTGACATAACAAAATGCTTCTTACCTGCAAATATTGTTCTAAAGTTTCTTCTACTCTTTAATAATGTCTAGTTTTTAATAAGAAATTTTAATTATGGTGAAGTCGAGCATTTTTAAGCTACCAAAATGGTGTGTAGGAATTTCATGAACTGTTTCACGATCAACTTTAAAAATGGTTAGATATGGCTTCATCTTTATTAGTTGAAAATATTCTTCTGCTGCCCTATCTGGGAAAAATTCTTACAGGATAGGAAAAGTTCGTTGTTTAATGCAATATAAGGGGAATCTTCTCCTCCCCCGAGCACCTCAATTCTAGGCGGGCACCAGGTCAACTTCTTGTTTGATAAGAATACCTCTGGAGCCTTAAGTTCGAATCCGGAACGAGTAATTGCTGCCGTGACTCCAATCTTGTGAGAGATACCCATCGTTAAGTGCTACATCGATTGTGCGCACTTCACTGGCTGGGTAGAAGTAGTAGCAGACCCTAATAAATTCTACTCCGTTCTCATTGGCCAGTACCCACGGGTCTCCCCCAACTCCGTGGCCCATCCCATGGTTACCCGTTCGCAAGTGGTAAAAGATTCGAAGCCTCGCCCCTAGAAACCTCACGTTCATCAGAATTCAAGTAGGTCATGACTGAAGACATCGCAAGAAACTAAAAAAAGTGCGATTCCCCTCCACCCCTGTGGGCTAAGGCCCAGTCAAAAGAGAAAGAAGCCATCCGAGAAGAAATGGTGATCTCCTACCAAGTTACGGACGGCTTACTTTACCGTGCGTGCTCATAAAACGGTAAACCCCAGAGGCGAGTACTGTGTGTTCCGCGTTCTCACGTTGTTACATTTTAACCACTGCCTATGATAGCCTATTTTCAGGCCATTTTCGCTACACGAAGACCAACAAGAAGATCTTCAAATATTTTTATTTGCCAGGCGCCCATGATGAAATCCTTCGCTACTGCAGGTCTTGCGACATCTGCCAAAAGACTGCCGCCAAATGGCGAATTAAGCCCGCGCCATTTCAGAGAGGACTCCTAATCTCAGAGCTATTTTCCTGTGTCCTAATTAATCTCATCAGTTTAATACACCCCCCCCCCCCATCGAGTGAAGGTCACAGCCACGTGCTAACTTTAGTGCATTTTTCTCCCCTGGTTCCCTGATGCCATGCCGTTGAAGAATAAATGGATAACTTTTGTATATATTCCTGAAGAATTCTTATAGTTTTGTCTAATACCTTATAAGAATATGTGCCTTCAATTATTATGTATATATTTTTGATGAGTTACCATGTTTGTATGAACTTTTTTAGTACTGTGGGACCTTTTTTCAAACACGGCTATTGATAACTATTCCTGTCTGTCTTATTGTATTATTACTATTATTAGTTTTCGTCACTTGATGTTGTGCGATAATTGGAAAACCAAGCATTTTCCAAATCACCTTTATTTGACTTATTTGTGTGCAGAGTAGCCGGGACCATCCCTTTTGTATTTGTGTCCCTATGTGAAATTTAGACGTGTAATTAACCTATATTAGTCTGATTTCACTTCCTTCAGAAGCTCTATCTTGGGAGGGAAGGAGCTGTCAGAGAGAGAATGTTACCCCCCCCCCCTCCTTCCTCCCTTAGAACCAAACTTTTACCATTGCGCCTGAGAAAGATGCCCCTGCACGGCCAGAGCGCCCCAAGAGAGCAGCGAGAATTTCTCGCCACAGCGTGATCCTCTTGAGTTCTCTTTCTTCCCTGGCTCATCGACTGATCGGTGCCAGACCTAAGGCATCGAGGACCTTCGTACGAGGCTGTGATGCCCGCCAAAATTATCCTCGCCGCCCTTGCGCACCAAGTCTAATGAGATCCCCGTTCCATTTTGGGGGCCTTCGGCGACCCGCTTCCACCGAGGCAGTGTAAATTCTTCAGGAAAAGCTTTGAGAATTTAGTACCATACAGCCTCCTCTTGGGTAGCAGCCACGTACAGACTCGTGCGCCCGGCTCGCCTTGCAACGGGTTCCAGTTACGAACGCAACGCGTTATCTCTACCCGGTCTCACTTGTACCTAAGGCTAGAGTTTTTGTCCGACAGACGATAGACATGGACAGTCATCTATCCCTCGGGTATCGATTTCGTTCTCGTCTGGAGTACTCCTTCGTTCATTTCTCTGCGAGGTTAAAGAAGAAGGAATTTTCCAAGTGGAACTTTGCAGCGTTCTGCTTACTTGTCGTATCCAAAGCCTCAAGTCGATTAGGATTTACGTGAGTCTCTCTGTCATTTGCAGTCTCTACCTTTCCTGGAAACAATCATCGTACATCGTCTCTTGGCACTCATCGCCGACAGGTCATTTGTATCCCCGCCTCCCGTTTGGTACACCGAGTCTCATCTTATTTATCGTCATTAATTTACTTTTGCAAAAATAAATTTTTTTATATAGTAAAGTTATTTTTCTACAATCAGTTTCTCTAAAGACAGAACCTCTAAGAATTCCTTATTTAGGCCCAACGCACTTGATTTTGATTATTTAATCCTCGCAATGAGATCTATATCCAAATTTTTGGTGTGCTTCCTTCGCGCGTCAATGCCGAGTCAATCCTCGGTTAGCATCGACGCTCGAATCTACGACAGACAGGGAGTCTCATCCTCCATGAATAAAATCTTTCGTTTTCAGGCTGAGAATTTGAAAACATTAGTATAATTTCCGCTATAAAGAAGCTAACAATACTATAAATACTCATCCTTCCCAAAACTTCATTAACTTTATAACCATGCAATCCTTACCAATGATGTCATCAGTAATATAACTACGTCATATTATCAAAGACATCATTAGTATTATTACTTAGGTAATCGCACTACTTCCCGAGAATTATGAATAACTATGGGGTGATTAAAATAATTATTTATATACTTTAAGCTTTATTTCTACGTATAATAAACCTCAACTGGATCACTTTATGTTTAGAAAGTTTATAAATAGAGCATTCCTAAGAATCGTCGCATAATACTATGGGGATCACTTTTAAAACAGGATCTATAAAATAAACCAAGAGATAGCGTGATACACCGAGAGACAGACGCTGTTATACACCAAATCAGTAGTGAATGATTTATTATTGAAAAACGTTGTCTCGTTCAAGACATATTTAGTCAAACTATGCTTCTTTTGCGATAATAAGTCATAAAACTGAAGAATGAGGTTGTACTCCACTTCTTTCTAGCCTATTCAGCACACAAGGCTCCATCCTAACCCATAACCTCATCGACGTGAAACTAAGATTCGAAAAATTATGCCTGTGAGCTGTTAAAATCTCTGACCAATTACATTTAACATTTCTTTTCATGACCTTTTATCGGTTATTAAAAGGCAGTAGAATTATTTCATTCGCGCATCTCGACACTATCTTTTACTTGAATAGGTCTTCTAAGGGTTGGGGCGCAAATCAGCCATTTGTTATGGATGTCCTTTTTTATACTTAAAGGCATTGAAAATTATACAATATCTTCAAATCTATTGGAAGCCAGTAAGAAAACCCAAGAGAGAAATGTATTTATTATAAAAAACTATCAATTCAGATTAATAAAACAGATATAGTTCTTGATGTTTTTAATAAAAAAAAGAAATTCATAATATTGTTAAATTATGTCTGTGTTGTTTTACAAAGTTGTTAATATAATTATCGATATTATAATTATCGTCAATGCTCTTAGAACTAAGTAGAATAGAAGGAAGACCAAGTATGAACAGAGCATGAAGGAAGTGGAACTGCTCCACTTATCTTTGTTTGATCTTATTATTTTTTCATTATAATTCCTTTCTCTCTCTTCATTATTATTATTATTGTCAGTATTAGAGGTAATATATTGTAAGGAGAGTTAGACTTTGCTCCCCAATGCTCTCTGCAGGGCCATTTTATTCTCGGCACTTTATTCACTGAATTTAGTCTTTCACTGTTCTCTTCTTCATTATGTAAAGGTGGTTTATTTTGTCTTTATTTTGCCCTATTTATTAAAGATTTGGCTTAATCATTTTTTAAAGTTATTTTTGAAGGTCACTTGGTTGCTAGTGAGCAAAATATCCTATTTCTATGCACTCTCTTGAACACAGCTTCTAAATGGTTCTTGATTAGCCAATTTGAACTCACATTAATTAAGAGATAGATATTTTACTCCCAATTGCGGCGTCTGATTCTCTCGGGCTAATTTGCTTCAATGATTTCTTTCATCAGCACAAGAAACATTCATTAATTGTAATTAGATCCGTGAATGAAAATACCAGACAGCCAATTAAGGTTTCGCTGGAGGATTCGAACCTTTTACTTAAGAGCAGTCAGTCAAGACAAAGAACCGCACCTCAAGGACTCAAACTCTCTCTATGAGGGTGAATAACCTGCATCGTTACTCACTGGTATCCAAGGTATCTTCCATTACACTTTTTTATAGATGCAATTGTACACGTATAAGTAGTTGTCTATCAATTAGTCATAATTGATATCTTGAACTATAATTTAGTTGATGTGGCAAAATAAAATAATATTCTCGGAATATTCTGTTTAGTTTCCATCAGCAATTATTGCGGTAGTATCTTGGTGAGCTCCCGATGTGGCACATGAGAAAATCAGCACTAATGGAGAAAAGAGTAAGAAATTAGTGCTGAGTATAAAAGAGGAAACCGGGCTGGACATTCTGATATGAAAAATATACGGGCATAAGTAAAATATCGCAAAACCAGGAACCTTCTCAGACGTATTCAATATATTGCTGATAAATAGCAATATACATAGCCCGGAAAATGCACATATATTCCCAGCTTACATTATAGGAAGGCGTTCATCATAAAGAGATGTAATTAATACTTCGCAGCCCACACATTCCCTACAATCTTCACACCAAGCACAAAACCAAAATCTGCACTGCCTCATCGCAATAATGATGTAGCTAAACAAAAATACAACACAGGTCTCCATTCTAAAAAGAACTCGATATGCAAAAAAATAAAGAAAATTACAAAGGATTACGAGCATAAAGCTCCACAAATCTGGAAAGTGTAAAAATGCCAAATAAATAAAGAACAAGGAAAATATCAAAAGAATATACCAAAGCTAACAAAAAAGCATCCTGCGGATACAATATAAGACTAATACATCCATGATGGATAAGATGAATATATACAAAATCAAAGCACACAAAAGAAACATACAAACCCAAAGACACAATGTCAAGTCTGATCGAGATTATAAAACTAAACATGTGAACTGATATTTATTCACCTAGGAGCTGTTAACAAGGTTAAGAGCAGTCTGAATTAATTGAAACAGTGGAGAAAGAAAAATGTTCAAGAAAAGCAAGGAAAAAAATGAACAGTATAAATGAAGATAAAAAGAGAATCCATTATGTAATCAATGCAATTGGAAAAGCTATCGAACATAAGAAATCCAATGATGAAATATTGCTAAGGCAAAGGTAAGGAACCTTTACACTAACATCTGAGGACAACGCTGCTTTTGATATGCGGAAAGAACTGGTAAAAGGATAAGCTCAATGCAAATTGTAGCAGAAAACTGGGCAGACCACGTGAACAATGATGCAATAATAACCATAGAAGAGGTTAAGGATAAAATGCACTCATTTTAACATGAATCTTCAGGACTATAAGCGATGACAAAGACACAGAGGAACAAAACCTCAGAAAATCTAATATATGGCATAACCATTGTGAGGAAATGGCTACATTAAGCATCCTGGAGGAGTATAGGTACATTAAAGCCCCCCCGCCTCATGAAGAGAAGCGTGGGAAAGGTAGCCGGCGAAACTGCTTACCATGTGTGATTTCCCCGCCGCTGTGGGCAGTTGGAGCTAACATTTGTTTTAAGGCGACCACCTAAGGTCCTTAAACGACGCTCTAACGATCCAATTACCTACGAGACCCATAAACCCGTGGTTATGGAAAAAAGCAGTGCGAGTCAGAAGGCACGCCAAGTAGCAGTGCAGTTGCGAGCCTCTAATTTGCGAGCTGACTTAGGCACCCCAGTGTCACCTCAGGAATTCTTGCTCTCCCTAGATGCTAACTCACCATTCGCCATCCCCCCCTTTGCTTCTGTGGCCTGGTCACTTTCCCCTTTAGATGGGGCGGCAATCCGCCTATAAATAAGCCCCGCAAAGAAAGAGAGGAGGATTATCAGAAGTCAATACGCCAGAGTAGGATTAGTTCGTGAAGATCGATCCATCGGCCAGACAAGAAGATTATTAGAAGTCGATTCGCCAGAAGAAAGATTAGTTCGTGAAGATCGATCTTTTAGCCAGACAAGAAGATTAGAAGTCGATACGCCAGAAGAAGGGTTAGTTCGTGAAGATCGATCCTTCAGCCATACAAGACTATTTCCGTGAGAAACGATAGGATCAGATTGAGAAAATCGATGCCCCCTTTCAGGGCCGTATTAACCTAAATAGTCAAGCTTTATATCGGTGCCATACCGAAGAAGCCTTTTTATTCTGCAAAGAAGTCCGACTGAAGAAAAGCAAAGCCGCTCACACTCGAGTGATTCTCACATCTCAAGCACCGTAAGAGTGAGAGGAGAAGAACCCAGCCCCAACGAGCTCCTGTTCTTTAATTACGGTGAAGAATCAGCCCCCGTCACAGGCAACAAGTAATCCCTCCCCGACGAAAATTCAACCAGCGGCTACAACACTTCAAAGCAAGAGTAAGTTCTCCAGCGACATCCGGCAATCCCTAATACCTACCTGTAAGTTAACAATAACATTTATTTCTCTATTGCAATAGTAGAAGTTTAGTACGTCCCCCGTTTTAAAGGAGAGGAGAAACCATTGTTCTTGAACCTAGGTCATATGTGTTTGTAGACGAGAGTACGTTAATTTAATGTTTAACGCTAATCAAATAGAGTCGCGATAAAAAATACTAATCGGCAATTGGTATGTTTACGGGAAGCCTATTTGTTTATTTTTTGTCATTGAAAGATCTTTGATGCCAAAGATAGAAATGTGTTAACTGTTGGTTTGTAATAGTTAAGTGTTTCATTTAAAATACATGTTTATTTTGGTAGATTCTGGTGTTTCCTCTTATCCTTATGTGTTTAAAAATAGCTCTTTCTTAAGAACAAAACCACTGAATTAGCACTCTTAGAACAAAGCCTACTTCATCATAGAAGTAACTCACGCCCCTTAAAGCATACCGCTACTAAAAGGGTGTCAAAGAGTATAGTGATCAAAACCAAGGGTCATTCTACGACATATTATAAAGGTGGTGTCAGGTGTGGGGTTTTATATTAGAAAGAACTCAGCAGTGTCTATTTAAGGAAGAGCTAACACATAAAAGGAACACCAAGAATAATAGAATATTTGAGGAGTGGAAAGTTGGTAAAGTTAGAGGTGAATACAATCTAAAGGTAATTGTTAGGCCAAGTGGTAAGTTTCGGTGGTGGAGTAAGTCATGCTTGATTAAAAACAAGGTAGATGACTGACATAAGCGCGATGGCATCGTTTGACCTTTATCGGAAGCAAGGTCAAAGCCTCGGACTGGAAGGAACCGATCTGAGTTCGTTTTTTCAGGAGAAAGAGAGAAACGAAAGAGAAGAAAGAAGAGAAAAGATGAAAATGGAAGTGGAAAAGACGAAAATGGAAGCTGATGAAAGAGAGAAGATAAGGGCCCACGAAAGAGCTCTTAGCAAAGAGCAGTTAGAGGTGCAGTCAGTGTCATCCAGAACAGGAGTGTCACTAGCGGCCAGCATAAAACTCCCGGAGTACAGGGACGAAGAAGATTTATGCTCATATCTCTCCCATTTTGAGAAAATATTTGAAGTCAATAATTGGGACATAGAAGAAGATGGGGTCGCCAGACTGTTACCGCTACTCAATCGTAGGATGAGAGAGATATTCGTATCTTTACCCTCAGAAGCGACTGTGGACTATTCCACTCTCAAAGCCGAACTTCTCTCAGCAACAAACCTTAACCCGGAAGAATATAGGACGAAGTTCAGGCAGGCTCGTAAAGACCTGGACAAACATACAAACATTTTGGCTTCAAGCTTCGTCGCAGCCAACAGTTTTGGATGAAGTCAGAAGGGGTAGAGATCGAAGTCGCTGCGGTCGTCGAATTCATGCTTAGAGATCAGTTACTAAGTACACTACCCCAGGAAATCCGTGCATTCGTTAAGGACCGAAAAGCTTCTACCTTCAACGAGTGTCTGAACGAGGCTGACCTCCACGCGGTAAATCATCGTTTATATCCGAGGGTGTACAAAAAAGAGAAGGCTCCCTCCCCAAAGAAAAATGGGCCGCCACATAGGCATTTACAGAAGAAGCCCTTTAAGTTCTCAGCAGCAAAAGGAACATATAAACCAAATTTTGGAGAAAAAAATCAAGAAGAAGTTAGGATTCCACAAGGATCACACCCTAATACCGGCACGTATCCCAGGAAGCCCGTCACTTGTTATACCTGCGGGATAATAGGTCACCTGAGTTTCCAGTGCCCACAGAACTCCCGACTGAGGGAGACCTCGAGATAACAGGTGCAAAACATGACTGCCGCAATCCCAGCAGGACAAGCTGATTTGTCCTACGTCCCCGCGCCGACATCCGAAGGGCCCCAGCAACAGGTAAACTTTATATTCAACAAAAGTTTGCCAGGCGGCCTACAATTTGAAGAGGGCACTGTTAATGGGTGCCGAGTATCCACTTTAGTCAGAGACACCGGATGTACGTGCATAGTGGTATCCGACAAGTTGCTGCCCCCAGTAAACCATAACCATAAGAAATTCGCAATCGTCCACGACTTTTTAGGACGCAACAATCGATTCCCCGTCGTGAGATGTCATATACAATGCAGATATTTCACCGGTTGGACGGACGTGGTAGTAGCCCCGATTAAGTTCTGCGCAGTACTAATCGGACAAAACCCCCTAATTCGCCAGCAAGAAGTGGCTCAACAAGTAGTCACCCGGGCACAAGAAGCCCAGAGGAAAGAGCAACCTGCTAAGTTGACCCCGAGGATTACCCTCGAAGACAATGTGTTCAAATTGACTTCCTTCGCCGCTGCTCAGAAGGAATGCCCCACTCTTAAACCTCTATGGAAGAAAGCTATTAAAGGTGAAACTCTCCAAGTAAAAGGAAAGAAGCCTATCCAGTATCTCGTAGAAGACTCACTTCTCTACCGTACTATCAGCGAGGAGGATAAGGAGAACAAGAAAGCACTGTGTGTACCTCAAGAATACACGCAAAGAATTTTGAATACCGCGCATGATGGAATATTAGCCGGAAACTTTGGGCACAACAAAACGGCGCAGCAGATATTCCGACACTTTTATTGGCCCCAGGCCGCCAGGGAAATTGTGGCCTATTGCCGATCATGCGACGTGTGTCAGAAGGATCCCTCCAGAGGACGGGTACCTCCCGCACCCTTACAAAAGGTGCCAGTTATAACCGAACCATTCTTTCGAGTGGCTATTGATTTGGTGGGACCAATTCACCCCCCCTTCAAGTGGAGGACACTCCTACATCCTCACCCTAGTGGATTGTGCCACCCGGTTCCCAGATGCCGTGGCACTACAGAAGATTGACACTATTTCCTGCGCGGAAGCATTAATTTCAATATTTGCACGAGTATGCCTGCCTAAAGAAATTCTTTCGGATAGAGGGCGCCAATTCACTTCAGAATTGATGGAGTATTTTAATAAACTACTGTTAGTCAAGCCAATTTTTACGAGTCCCTTTCATCCATCCGCTAACGGAATCTGCGAGAAATTAAACGGGACTCTCAAAAATATATTGAAGAAGTTGTGTCAAAACAACCCTACACAATGGCACAGATACCTGCCTGAAGCCTTTTTCGCCTGCTGAGAAATACCTCATCGGACGTTGGGATTCTCGCTCTTTGACCTATTATACGAGAGAAATGTGCGAGGTCCTATGAGTATTCTTAAGGAATTATTTTCCAACGCAAAGCTCGACCAAGAAATTAAATCGTCTTACGCCTACGTGATGGATATGCGCGAGCGCCTAGAATACTGCTCTGGTTTAGCTCGAGAGAACGCCGAGAAAAATTTAGCCAAATACCGGGACTACTTCGATATGAAAGCAAAGGCTCGAAATTTAAAGGCAGGAGATGAAGTCTTATTATTACTCCCGACCAAAAATAATAAGTTATGGGCCCAGTGGAAGGGACCGTTTGAATTAATCGAAGCACTGGGTCCAGTCTATTACTTGCTAGATACCTCAACAGGGCGAAGAACCTATCACATAAACATGCTAAAAAAATATCACCACCGCGCGTGCATAAAGAATATTACCCTTCTAGACGAAGAAGAACCGATGGATGCCGTTTACCCGGGTACGCCCCTGCAAGTCATCACACCGTGTGTGTGGAACAAGACGAGGAATACGAACTTCCCTCGCTCTCACCTACCCCGGAAGACCCTCGGGTGGATTTAAAGATAAATCCTCACTTAGAGATTCAACAAAAAGCTGAAATGTTGAACTTGCTCATGAAATTCCCAGGAGTCATTTCTGAAAACCCCGGGTGTGCCAAGGATTTTATCCATGAAATAAAACTAAAAACTAATTCAGTGGTTCAGAGCAAACCATATCCTTTAGCGATCCACCTACGAGAAGCCTTCACTAAGGAAGTCCGGAATTTACTAAAATTGGGAATTTTAGAGCCATCGGAGTCCGATTATTGCTCCCCAATAGTAATGGTTAAGAAACCTGATCAATCATTTCGGATGTGCGTGGACTTCCGAAAATTGAATTCAGTGACCGTTTTCGACGCCGAGCCCATCCCACTAATAGATCAAAATCTCCATTTATTTGGACACGCTAAATTCATCACCGAATTGGATTTGTGTAAAGCGTACTATCAAATACCTCTCGCTAAGGAGTCCAAAAAACTGACGGCTTTGGCGACCGAAAGAGGTCTGTTACAGTTTACCAGGCTACCCTTTGGACTACTTACAGCCGGTAGCAATTATAATGGGATGATGAGGCGAATTATCGCTGGCCTAAGTGACGTGTCGTTTTACTTCGACAACGTGTACGTAGCTACGCGTACATGGGAGTCACACTTACATGCCTTACGCTCATTGCTGGAGAAATTAAAGGAGCAAGGTCTAACCGCCGGGCCGACCAAGTGTTTTTTGCCTACGAGTCCATTGACTACCTGGGATTCAAAATAGGACAAAAACACTTGACTATCCAGCAAGAAAAAGTGGACGCCATAGTCAAGATGCCCCGGCCGAAAACAAAGAAACAACTTCGATCGTTTATGGGAGCGGCCTCGTTCTATAGGCGTTTTGTACCACACTTCGCTTCCATTGCAGCCCCACTGAATGATTTGTTAAAAAAGACAGCGTCAGACCCTGTCACGTTGAACCCCCATGCCATAACTCAGTTGGAGGTTCTAGAAGGAAAACTCGTAACCGCGCCCATTCTTCGCTTACCAAATCCCAACAAGATCTTCGGCCTTCGCACGGACGATGGTCAAGACGGGTTAGGCGTACTATTGCTTCAATACGAAGATGACGAAACAGCCTATCCCATAGCTTATGTCAGTAGGAAACATTTGAGTAGAGAAAAAGCCTACGCTACTATCGAAATCGAAGCTTTGGCCATAATATGGTCCATAGGTAAATTCAAATATTATCTAATAGGGCGCGAGTTTAAGTTGGAATGCGACCATAAACCGTTGTCATACTTAAGTAAAAATAAGAGTAAGAATGGAAGACTACTGAGATGGAGTTTACTCTTGATGGAGTACCAGTACTCCATTCACTATATAAAAGGGTCCAACAATTGTATGGCCGACTCGTTAAGTCGGAACCCTGTCGACGAATAAGGAGCAGCCCAACTATTGTATGATAGCAAAGTTAAGTGTAAAATAGTAAAATTATAAGTAAGTTGGGGCGAGTAACCCCCTAGTGGTAGGTAAGAAAATCCTAAGTTGGCACAGTAATATAGGAATTAATGTAAGGTTAGGTGAAATGTTATCGAGGCATTCCCGAGTGAACTAGAATTTATTGTATAATATAATGTTCCGTAAGTTACCCATGTATATTATTGTAAGCGTCGGATTGGAACCCCCCCCCTTCCGTTAATTTCTTAAGGAGGGAGGTAAATGTGAAGAAATGGCTACATTAAGCATCCTGGAGGAGTATAGGTACATTAAAGCCCCGCCCCCTCATGAGGAGAAGCGTGGGAAAGGTAGCCGGCAAAACTGCTTACCATGTGTGATCTCCCCGCCGCTGTGGGCAGTTGGAGCTAACATTTGTTTTAAGGCGACCACCTAAGGTCCTTAAACGACGCTCTAACGATCGTATTACCTACGAGACCCATAAACCCGTGGTTATGAAAAAAAGCAGTGCGAGTCAGAAGGCACGCCCAAGTAGCGGTGCGGTTGCAAGCCTCTAATTTGCGAGCTAACTGGGGCACCCCAGTGCCACCTCAGGAATTCTCGCTCTCCCCAGATGCTAACTCACCATTCCCCCCTCCCCTTTGCCTCTGTGGCCTGGTCACTTCCCCCTTTAGATGGGGCGGCAATCCGCCTATAAATAAGCCTCGCAAAGAAAGAGAGGAGGATTATCAGAAGTCGATACGCCAGAGTAGGATTAGTTCGTGAAGATCGATCCATCGGCCAGACAAGAAGATTATTAGAAGTCGATTTGCCAGAAGAAAGATTAGTTCGTGAAGATCGATCTTTTAGCCAGACAAGAGAAGTCAATACGCCAGAAGAAGGGTTAGTTCGTGAAGATCGATCCTTCAGCCATACAAGACTATTTCCGTGAGAAACGATAGGATCAGATTGAGAAAATCGATGCCCCCTTTCAGGGCCGTATTAACCTAAATAGTCAAGCTTTATATCGGTGCCATCCTGAAGAAGCCTTTTCAGTCTAAAAAGAAGTCCGACTGAAGAAAAGCAAAGCCGCTCACACTCGAGTGATTCTCACATCTCAAGCACCGTAAGAGTGAGAGGAGAAGAACCCAGCCCCAACGAGCTCCCGTTTTTTAATTACGGTGAAGAATCAGCCCACGTAACAGGCGACAAGCAATCCCTTCCCGACGAAAATTCAACCAGGGGCCACAACACTTTAAAGCAAGAGATAAGTCCCATAGCGACATCCAGGAATCCCTAATACTTACCTGTAAGTTAACAATAACATTTATTTCTCTATTGCGATAGTAGAAGTTTAGTACGTCCCCCGTTTTAAAGGAGAGGAGAAACCATTGTTCTTGAACCTAGGTCATATGTGTTGTAGACGAGAGTACGTTAATTTAATGTTTAACGCTAATCAAATAGAGTCGCGATAAAAAATACTAATCGGCAATTGGTATGTTTACGGGAAGCCTATTTGTTTATTTTTTGTCATTGAAAGATCTTTGATGCCAAAGATAGAAATGCGTTAACTGTTGGTTTGTAATAGTTAAGTGTTTCATTTAAAATACATGTTCATTTTGGTAGATTCTGGTGTTTCCTCTTATCCTTTTGTGTTTAAAAATAGCTCTTCCTTAAGAACAAAACCACTGAATTAGCACTCTTAGAACAAAGCCTAATTCATCATAGAAGTAGCTCACGCCCCTTAAAGCATACCGCTACTAAAAGGGTGTAAAAGAGTATAGTGATCAAAACCAAGGGTCATTCTACGACACCTATACTAATCAATCCCTGGTTAAATTTAGGATACATTTTCTTTGGATTTAGATTAGGAAAAATCATATTTATCCCCAAACCTAGAAAGCCACCTAGTAGAGTATTGAGATACAGACTAATCTCATTTTTCAACTCTCTTTGCCAAGTTTTGGATAAGAACATGAAAACAAGCCCAATGTAGCAGATACAGGATGTAATAGAACGACCTCTCACCTGCTCACATTATTTGGAGGCCACGTGCGATTGTAAACCGCCATGGAAAAGGTCAAGTCCTGTTAGGGACCATTTGAGAAGATTCGACTTCCTGGTCGTATTGGGGAATTACCCCCCAATCCTACGAATTTGTCCAGAGCCCTCCCCCTTCGACGAGAAGAGAACGAACCCTTGTTTTTTCTCCTGCCTTGCTGTTAAAAGTTTAATTTTCATCCGCTTCACAGGTTAAGATGTTTAGAGCTTCCTCACCCCCTTCTCTGAATCCTCATTTCCCCCTTCCGGAGTTGAGTTGAGATCGAAGAGTCCCGCATAGACCTTAAATTCGTCTTTATCGTCTTGAATCAAAGTCCCGTGAGCTTTCATCAGACAGCAAGAATTTCTACCACGTGATTCTACCCCAGTCACTTGGTAGCTACTGTGAACTACAATCCTTTAAAGATGCGCGACCTTCTTTCTTCGTTTAATCAATCCGAAGAATATCTCCATAGATTATATTTAAGGAAAAGAAGTTTCCTCTTCCAGATGAATTACGAGTAATCCCACAATTCCCCGTCGAACATCATCCTTGAAGTTTGGGTATCTTTATCTCTATTCCTCATAAGATTGGTTCGGATCGTGCCCCACTTGAATCATCAGGATCATGCCCCACTTGCCTTATAACAAGCAGGACCTTCCTCGATGTCACCGATCCGTAAGATTGAAACCCCCTCAATTATTAGTATTGTCAAGTTCTCCCTTTGATCTGAGCATAGCAACGCTAATTATTAATTTTATTTTAGAATCCATCCTTATCATAATTATCAAGAGACTATTTAATTTTAAATAATTCCCTTTTTCCTATTTTTATTCTTATTTTGATATTTTTAAATAAAATTTTATTTTTCTTGTTACATCTTTAACTAACTTTGAACGATACTCTTAGCCTATTCAAGTAAACCTCGCCAACTATTTATGCACTTTGCCTGATTTGTTAAGGATGTGAAACCTAAAGCCTCGAGTTTGACCTCTTGGTCGATTGTTAATCCGTGCAAACAGTCCTTAAAGGATTTGCGTTGCAAGAGGTGATTAATTGAGCCCCCCACATAATATAGGAGTAGTTTATGGTATAGAGTGGTGTACTATGACACAGGATGAATTGGTGTATAAAGACTATCACTTAGGATTCAGATAAATTCACAATATTACAATAGCATTGACTAGACCGACGTAAAAGATAGTCAAAGGAGAGAAATGCAGATTCTGCATTCTCCCGCGTGATTTAGAAAAAGCGTTGGACAAAGTCTAGAGCGAAATGTTATACATAAGATTTGCAAATCCACCTGAACAACAAAATGAAGCACTAACTCTGCACCTTTGTACAAAATTATTTAGCAGACATATGTATAGATGGATACAAGTAATCTAACTTCCGTCAAAGAGCTGGTGTACCACAAGAATGATGTCTGAGTCCCATACTCTTTACAATCTACAGAGGCGTAGATCGATGACATATCCGAGAGCATACCAACCCCATTAAAAATCACTCGCAACCAAGCAAGAGAGACAAAACTGGAAAAGAAATAACAACAATTAGAAAGGCAATTAAATGCATATAAGACACTGCGATTGATTTTATAGAGAGGTGAGATATGACGAAGGATACAGAATGATAAATTATAGTGGACAACAATCTTTTTCAAAAGCTGGAGCAACCTAAGGTTCTACAAGATATATTAGATTTAATTTTCAGCAAAAAAGTGTGCATAGTAGAGAATGTTTATATAGACTACTTGTTGCAGAGAAGTGTTGATAAATTAGATTCGCAAAAAATACAAACAATCGAGACAAATAAATTAATGATGTATTTGAGATGCGCTGCAATTTGATGTTTTTTGCCATCGTCTATGAGCATCTGTCCGAAGTTGCTGCTGTTTTCAAAATGGGGACGCTCGAGATATGATGTATTAGGAGTTAACATCGCGAGATGTGTTATTTAAGTAGAAAATATCATAAATCAAAAAGAGCTCATGAGAGTAACGGCGAATTCAAGAACAAAATAATGCCATCAAGCCTTGATAAATAACGACTCAGACTTACATATATATGCAAGAGATCTATACATTGTCACAGGCCGGTCAATCCGATTGTCAAGAAGGCGAAAAAGAATTATAAAAAAGAACTCGCAGAATAAAGCGAAACTATAGCGAGGTTTAAATTAATCTCTCGAAGTAGCAGAAAATGACATAAATATTAACATACGAAATTGCACGGTCATTCACTTTGAATATTAAAATAGAGTCAAATGAACAAATAGACCGCCAATATCAATAATTGGTCGCATTGGCAAAGATATCCCGGGGTCTTAATTTCGGGGGGCATCAATGTGGTATTACTGCTGATTAATCAAACAGGATGCTGGCATTCATTTTCCAGAATTTCAAATTAACTCCGAATATGTCCTTCTGCCTCTATATGTATAAATCTCTCATCTGTCCTCAACCTGAATAGATAGTAGGGGTTTCTGTCCTCGTTCATGAATAAAGAGGGGTTCAACTTAAGTTGACCAAACTAATTCCAAAGTTTAGGAATGGAAGGAACGAAGAAGTATATCGATTCTTTGATCTATCATTAATCTCTATTACGTGGGAAATTGATCGCTTTATTTACACTAATAACAGGGTGTAACAAATCGCCATTCTTGTATTGTTGTACGCACTTCGTCCTTTAGTATTTCTTTAATTTTCTCTCGATTTTTTCATTGATTTGTATCTCCTTAAATGAAGAATGGAAGAGTTAGCAACAAATCTATTTGCTCCTCAGAACAACAAAAATGATCCTATTTTATTTGCTAAATCTTTCCAAAGATTGTAAATAAATTATCACGAAAAGATTCATCCACATCTCATTATAAATTTCTTAAAGATGTTTTGAGTTGCTGAAATTTATTGAGGATTTTAGTCTAGTTTGTTGCAATGTGGCATCATTAAAATTTCCTAAGAGGTGAAAAAAAAATTTCTGAACATTTGGTTTATCGTTTCTAAATTTTTTAGTCGCTCAGTCGGTCGGTCGGTCCCAGTTTTGCTTTTTTTTGTTTCGATAATAACATTGTTACTATTGGGCAAATCCTAATTAAATTGAACAGCCTTATGTCGTTTTGCCTTCTCTTTCGAAGGATATAATTTTTAAGGTCCTCCCAAGGCTAGCCCGAGAATTACATTATTTTGGCAATAAGATCATATTTATTCGGCCGATTCTATCAAAATTGGAAACAATTATGTTGTTTAACAGTTTTTATGAATGTTATAATTGCCAAAGTCCTTCCAAGGGTAGCTGGGGAATTATTTGGCAATAACATCATATTCCACTTTGCTGATTATGACGAAATTTGAAACCACCCTTATGTTGTTTTACATTCTTTTTCTAATCATATAATTGCCAAAGTCCTCCTATGGTTAGATTTAGTGAGTAAAATGTATTAGGTGGTAAAAAATGGTAGCTCGTTCAAATAATTTAGATAAAATCTCTAAATATAGATACCAGAAAACACCCCAAAGGACTGTTTTTCCAACTCTAAATCAACTTTAAGTAATAACTTAAATAAAAGCTTTGAGTTTTCAAAAATCAGCTGTGGGCTCTAATTTTTCGATCTATAAATAACTCTTAGTTACAACTTGGATGAAAAATTCGTATACAAAAAACATCTTTGCCTCCCAATAATTTACTTTCGGTCTGTTTTTAATCTCGTGCGACTCTATATCTCTCTCTGTCGGTCGTTTATTCCCTATTTTGCTTTTTGAGGTTTTGGTAATAACATTGTAACTATTCACTCGATTCTCACGTGACTTGAAACCCTTATGTTGTCTTACAGTCTCTTTCAAACGATATAATGGCCAACTTCCTCCGAAGGTTAGCTAGGAAATCATCTTGTAATAACCTCATATCCCTTCGGCCTAGTCTAACAAAATTTGAAACCCTTATGTTGTTTTACCATCTCTTTCGAATGATATAATTGCCAAGGCCTAACCAAGGTTAGTCCGGGAATTATTGAAAGTTTTGAAGGTCATAAATCAGAATAAGTTAGAGCACGCGACTTTGGTCAGCAGAACTTGTCCAGAGCATGCTTATTTTCCATCCTTTAAGTTAAAAAAACCGACTCGTAATTCTTTCTTAATACGGAAAAAGCAAATCCTCAGAGCTTCTTTTTCTTCATCTAAATTTTTATTTAATATTTTGATCTCGCTTTTTTATTTATATTATAGCTATTTCTTTCTGATAAAAATAAAAATGAAAAATCTATTTTAGAAGGAATTTTGAGAAAGGATTCGAATATTCAAATATATATATATATATATATATATATATATATATATATATATATATATATATATATATACAGCCATATTTTAATCTTAATAAAATTTCTGGACTTCACATTTGTAATTCGTTTTGTTGGAAAAAAATGCCCCAAAATCAATAATCATATTTATTTTTTCTGAACTTAACCATTTGCCTTTGTTCATTTTGTACAAACAAACTAAGATAAAAAATATTATTATTATTATTCAACCCATCCCCAAACTCCCGTTCTTAAAATATATTGTTATGGATAAAAGGAGCGGCTTCTTCACTCCTCATTTTGCGATAACACCTTTAAGGTGCGAGTAGCAAGTTCATCCTGATACATATTAAGATTAAATTTCTATTTTAGAAATAACTTCCATAAAACTTTTGAATATACCAAAGAATAAAATAAAAAAGCAACCTTAGTTAAATTTTTATAAATTTTCTGAACTTCACCAAATGTATTTCCTTATGTTTTAAAAAATTCAAAACGTTCGTTAATTATATTTGATTTATTCTGCAATTCGCCATTTTGTTTTTTAAAACTGTAACGGAACTCTTTAAAATAACCTTAATAAAAACTTAAAATATACCAAAATCATAACCAAACTAAGAGAAAAAATATTTATTTTAATTCAAAACCTCTAAAAAATCCCGTTCTTAAAATATTGTGTTAAGCACAGATACGTTTATTCAACAAAGTAGTTTCAATCATTGTTGCCAATGGCCTCCCGTCGTTTAGCCAAGGAGTGGAATCCATTCTTGAAGAAATCATTCGACCTTGTTGGAAGATATGATTTAATATCTTTTTCCACCTTCTTCATATCAAAGTATCTTCGACAAATAGGTGATGTTGTAATGAAGAAATAAATGGCATCCACATGGTGTAAAGTCAGGTGAAAACGGAGAGTGAGATAGAACATTCCAACCGAAGGCAATATATTATTCTTCTCTGGGCGACCTCCCCGTCAGGGGCGCGGCGATTTGCATCCTGGCCGCCATGCTGACGGGACTCAGCACTCCGTCCGACCCCAACTTAGCCTCTTCTTCTTATTTCAGAGAGCCTGTATTTCTCCCCTGCTTTGTCGCTTTTCATACAACCTCTCCTAGAACTTTCTCTGGTCAGCCTCTAATTTCACAGGGTAGATGCTGAACTTCTTCTCAGCCAAGCGTCCCGGATCGGGCCTGGAAGGCGAGGAAACAATGTTCCCTAACCCCTGAGCTCCGGTTTGGGATGGTGAGTTTTTACCAACCTGCTTCTTCCCCACCCATACCCTCCTCACATCCCCTTTCCTTCTCATTTCATAATCTATTTGTTTTTACGCCGTGTCCAAGGGGGAGCCGCCATGCCGAGGGACTGCAAGGCCACCAGGTGGTCAGGGTGGTCCTGAATGGCGGCACCTGGCTCTGCCAGGTCTGTTCGCACCCCTTGCAGTGTGGGCTACTGCGAGGGGTGATGAGCTATTGCATCCCGTATTAAAAAGAGGGTCACCATGCCCAATGATGAGAAAATTAAAAATCTTCCCTCAATTTTCCCGTATGCATCGACGGAGCCATCTCCGGACAGCTCCAAAGAAAAAATGGAAATCTCCCCGCTGTGCTTGCGCAGGAGACCATCCAAATTTCTTTAACCAGAGAGGAGGCTTACTCCTCTCCTTCGCCTACTGGAGCTTTCGGTCACTTCCGTTTCCAGCGGCAGTCCCTCCATTTCTTTCCAAAAAGGACTGCCAAGAAAGACAGCAGGCAGCCCATAGCCGACCGCTCCCCATTAAAGCGGGTCGGTAGGGCAAACCCCTTAGAAAGGAGAGGGAAGCCAGGCCCCTTTAGTCGCTTAACTCAAAAGACCTGCTGGCAAAAATGTTAAAACTTGCTGGGGTCAAGGCATGTGCGTCCCAAGACGTGACTAGAGACAGCTCTGTCAACCGGACCTGTGATGTCCTGAGATAGGGGGATGGCCAACTGAGCCCCCTCCCCCTGAGATAGACATGGTCCTTCTGGCAACCCAACCTCAAATTCTAGGACCTTCATGGAAGAGAATCCGGGCCTTGCGACAAGCACCGAACCTGAATCCGCCACTATGCAAGGTCCTCTTCAAACGTCTAGGGTTTCCGAGGCAGTACAAGGAGTGGAGGGATCTCCTCCGACCGGTGCCCCTAAGACTGCCAAGACCTTCTCTATTTCGGAGAAGGGCTTAGCTGAGTCCGATCCATCTGGCCTGGGGGTTCCTGCCGTCGGAGCAAAGAAGCGGTTTCATTCCCAGCCCTCCTCTCCTAAAAAGAAAAAGAACAGGAAAAATACTAAAAAGACTCGGGGCTCCTCTCCATCCGCGGGTGCTGCGGGGACAGATGGCTCTTCTGCTTCGGTAAGCGACAAAGCCAAGATCGTCACATCCGGCCCCTGTACCCCGCCGGGTATGGAGCCGCCGACTAAGACTAAAATGCACAGGTCGGAGCCTCGATAACATCGGGGCCCCTAATTCAGAGGTTACCTCGCGTTTTCGAGCTCGCTAGCTTCAAACCTTCCTCGTTATTCGTTCCACTGATGGCAGCATGTTGGCCAAGGACAACAAGATCCATTAGAGGAGAGCTTTAGCAAGTATAATTGGTAAAGAGCCGAAGGTGACCCGTTTCTCGAACGCAGCGAATCCCTCCGAGGCAGCCAAGATAAGTGCTCTTCGGACACTTGATGGTTTTCCGGTGAGTGTGACGCCGCACTTTACTCGTTAGCTACTCTATTGAGGAAATCACCTTAGAGCTGGCCGACCATGGGGCGTTCAAGGTCGAACGTGCGATGAGAAAAAAGGGAGGGGCCTCGAGACCCACCCCTACTCTCTTCGTCACGTTCGACTGTGAAAAGCCCACTGAGTTGATGCGTGTCTGTTGGTACCGCTACCGCGTGAAGGCATTTGTGCCACTGCGGCGGCGGTGCTATTACTGCCACCACTGAGGCCATACGAATCACTCATGTAGAAGTGTAAATTCGGGGTCACCCTAAGTATGTGTAAATTGCTCCAAGGTCACACACGATAAGTCCAAATCGTGTGTGGCCAAGTGTGTCAATTGCCGAGAGCCGCACCACGCTTCTTCGACTCAATGTGGTGTATATCTCCTTGAGAAATAAATCCTGGCGATTCAGAACCAGGATCAACTCTCATTCAGCAAGGCTAAGGAGTTGTTCCTGGCGCGCCCGGATCTGCCTGGGACATCTTATGGCTTAAAGGTTAGAAAGACACCCACTGCTCTTGGCCCATCCAGGTCAACGAGCAAGGTTGTTTCCGCGCCCATTTGGAGGCCTTCTGCAGGTTCTACTCAACCCTGGCGCTCACCTGGTAATGTTGGCGGCACAAAAGGTTCACACCCAAACCCAAATAAAACCAGAGCTCCCGACCCCCTTTCCCCAGCGTGAGCGTTTTCCGTAAGGCGAAACGGCCACGCGCCTCTACGGAGTCGTTAGACTCACAGAAGGCAACACCCCTGAAGTTGGTCGCCAGGCAATCTTCCAGGGTTCCTAAAGCTGTCCCCTGAAAGTAGGACAGATGGACAAGAGCTTTGGCTCCTTCGCCCACGCCTAGTAGTGGGCTGAGTGGCTCGGAGATGGTGAACCTCGAAAAGATGGACCCCCGCTTCCGAAGCCACAACGCTCGCCTAAGGTCTCGAGGCAGAGGGAGGAAAAGACTCGCATGGCAAGCCCAACCTCCCCCAATAAGTCCTCGAAGGCGACAGCGCCTTCAGCGCTTTGACCGGCCAACAGCGCCCGGGAATCTGCCTCCGGAAAGCGTACGGCCATTCCTGTGAGGGTATTTTGTTCTAAGAGGGCCCCCGCCTCTCTTCCGAGCTAGGCCTAGAGGGCATATTCCTTAAATGGAATTGCTGTGGACTCCGGGCCAACTAAGAAGAGCTGCGGAGGCTCGTCTCGTCCCGTTCCCGGTTAGCTATTTTACTGCAGGAATCCATGCTAGGGGCGTGCCCCCTGCCTGCCCTCCCAGGGTATAAGGGTCTTGCGACCCCATAACCACGAGATGGCCGGGCTGGGGGATGCGCCTTTTACACCCGGCATGATGTCTCCGTTCTTCATTTCACATTAGATACCTCTTTTCAGGCAGTGGCTGTGTAGGTTCACCTGGATAGGAGGTATACTATCATTTCTGCGTACATTCCACCTTCAGCTGACTTCAACGCGGGTGATTTCCGCCGCTTTGTAGTATGGTTACCGAAGCCCTTTCCATTTCTTAGAGATCTGAACGGCAGATACCTATTTGGGTTTACTCAATAAATCACAGGAGACGAGTCCTGGCAGATCTGATCGAAGAGCTTGAGATGGGTAGCCTAAATTTGGATGAGTTTACGCATCACTGCCGGAGAACCGCTTCATTTTATTGCCTTGATCTATCTTTGTGCTCTACGGATGCACAGTCTGATTTTGATTTGGGGGTGGTCAATGACCTCAATGGTAGTGATCACTTTCCCATTCAAATATCATTTTTAAGGCAACTACCGCCTGAAAGCCCACCTCTGTGGTGCTTGGCGCGGGCGCGGTGGCCTGCATTTCAGGAAATGACTGAATTCTATATCTCAGTCGATGAGTTTAGATCAGTAGATGAGGCCGTTGAGTTCTTCTCCAGCTACCTCATCACCGCGGGCCTGACTACTATTCACATAACGTCTGGCCGTTTTGCACGCCGACCACTGCCTTGGTGGTCGGTCGAGTGTGAGACGGCCCTCAAACAGAAGCGTTATGCCTACATGCGATATAAGCACCGCCCGAACGACTTCACTGTCCGTGAATTTCGTCGGGCGAGGGCTAAATTCTGGTATATTTCGAAGCACGCCTGCCGCTCTTCTTGGCGGGCATACGTGTCTTCACTTAACGGGAAGAGCCCTCTAGCAGAGGTGTAGAAGCGAGTCAAAACGATTCGGAGCAAGTTCTCGCAGGACCCCCCTCCCGTTCTCCAGGTCAATGTGACCTCAATCTCGGAGCCGCGTCCGTGGCGAAATCCTTCGCGACCGCATTCTTAAGCTGGGATGCAGCTACGCTACAATTCAATGCACGTCGTGATGTCGCGGAAGGCCGTTGACTGGACTTTACCTCCAGAGGCGGAGAACCCTTCAACGACAGGTTTACTGTGAGTGAGTTGCGTTCCGCTCTTGCTTCGTGCGTGGAAACTGCGCATGGTCCGGAAGATGTCCCGTACGCCATGCCTTGACACCTGGGTGAGCGAGGCATGGCCTTTCTGTTAGATTTGTTCAACAGGATCTGGGTGGAGGGTCTCCTCCTAGATTCCTGGCGAATCGCTAGTGTGCTCGCCTTTGGCAAACCAGGGAGAGATCACACTACTTTGGCCGCTTTCCGCCCAATCTCTCTAACCTCTTGCGTCTGCAAGTAGATGGATAAATTGGTCAATGTTTGATTAGCCTTTTCCCTGGCCACGTAGGCCATCTGTCCTCTGCACAGTGCGGCTTTCGTAAGTTCCAATCCACGTCGGATGCTCTGCTCCGACTGGAAAATGCTGTCTGGGAGGCCTTCCTTCGTAGACAGCAAAATGCCACAGTGTTTTTCAATCTGGAGAAGGCCTATGATACCGCATGGCGATACGGTATCATGGAGACTTTCCACACGATGAGGGCGAGGGGACGCCTCCCAGTGTTTATATCTGAATTTTTTCGAGATCGTCGATTCCGCGTACGGGTGGGGGGAGCCCTCTCTAGCCCAATGGAGCAGGAAGAGGGTGTACGCAGGGAAGTGTCTTAAATGTCACACTCTTTGCCCTGAACATCAACGGCATCACCTTGGTGCTGCCGAAATATGTTCTGGCTTCACTCTATGTGGACGACCTTTCGATCTCTTTTGGCATGACCCAGATGCCAACCCTGTAGCGTTGAATCGAACAGGCATTGAACCGAGTCTTTCTCTATGCCGAAGCACACAGTTTTCAGTTTTCCTCGGCCGAGACTAAGGTGGTAGATTTCTGCTGGCATCCACGGCTCGACACCGTTACAGATTTGTTTCTTAATGGGGTGCGCATGGAAGTGGTTGAATCCCACCATTTCCTTAGTCTTGTATTTGACCGACGCCTCACCTGGAAGTCTTATATTCGCAACCTTAGGGTCTCTTGTACCCACGCCCTGGATATTCTCCGATCCGTGACGTTCAGCGCTTGGGGCGCTGATAGGGCTACTGCCCTACTTTTTTATTGATCCTTTGTTCGCTCGAAGCTCGACTACGGATGCCTATTTTATGCATCCGCTGTGGAGCGTTTATTGCGGAAGGTGGACTCGATCCACGACACCGGCCTTTGCCTGGCGACCTGTAACTTCCGCACCTCCCTCATTGAGAGCCTACTAGTCGATGGTGGGGAGATGCCACTCGCTCTACCCCGCGTATAGTGCATGACTAGCCTGTACGAGCGAACCCGACCTTCCCTCAGTGGCCAACAGCTATCACTACATCTGCAGCTTATTTCGACGGTGACTATGCCGCCAAGAGACGCCAGTTATACTCCAAGCCCTTTGGGTTTAGGGCCGGGAAACTCCTTCGAGAGCTAGGTATAGCTCTCAGGCCGCTGGCGCTCCTGGTCCTGACCAGGACGCCACCCTGGATGGTACCACATTTTGCTATTTGTTGCCACCCCTGTGCTCCCAAAGCTTGTACAGCGCCGGGAGTATTGCAATCGACCTTTTATGAGCACACCTTGTGTCACGGTGGAACCGTGCAAGTGTATACGGATGGCTCCAAGTCCCAAGAGGGGGTCGGCTTCTACGCCATATCTCCTCTGTTTGAAGTCAGCGGGGCTCTACCATGCGCTGCGTCTGTCTTCACGGCCGAGCTTTTGACAATACATCACTCGGTACGGCAGATTACGCGACGTGCCCGGTTCGGAGACCGGATTGTGATCTATAGCGACTCACGAAGCGCCCTGAGTGCTCTCGGGGCATTGGAATCTCTGCATCCCCTGGTTCGCGATATTCGTGACGCCACGGTTTTGGCGAGCCGGGCGGATATCGAGATTATCTTCTGCTTGGTTCCTGGACATGTAAGAATTGCGGGGAATGAGCACGCCGATAAGGGTGGCAAAGAGTCTGCTAGGACCAGACGACCGGACTAGCCTTTCGCACTTCCTCACACCGACTACATTGCAGGAATATGGGCAGCTCTTAGGACTGTTTGGTAAAGAAGATGGGAGACGGTCCAGAGGAACTTACAGTAACGTGCCATTGCGCCGCGACTGTTCCCATGGACCTATCATCCAAGGCCGTTACGACTTCAGGTCGCTTTCTTTCGTCTGCGAATCGGGCACACTCGTGTAACGCATCTCCATTTGATGAAGTGCTCGCCTGCACCCTATTGTGACGACTGCGTCGTCGCCCAGATTATTCCGCACATTCTTTTCGAATGTCCCAGTCTTGGTGATCTTCGCGCACGTTACCTATCTCGGTACCGGGATGGGCGGGGTCGCTGCCGCCTGTTACTTGTACTCGGGACGAGTACGTGCACCTTGACTGGTGGACTTCTAGAGTTTTGGTGGGAGGCCAGCCTTCTCCCTTTTATTTAACCAGTTTTTGTTTTTTGTTATTGTTGTTTTCTTTCTATGTCGCATGCTCCTGCGGTGGAGGGAGGAGATCTTCCCCTGACGCTGAAGCTTGTTTCCTAATTGTTGTCATCTTCCCTATTTATCGTTGTTTTGTTTTCATATTTTTATTTTAAAGGAGCCTAGACCTAGGCTCTTTGATTGCGGTGACATATGCTTAAGTGGGAAGTCGCCAGAAAGCCCCCCCCCAAAATAAAACCCTACTCCGTATCCCCTCTGTTTGAAGTCAGTGGGGCTCTGCTAGGCGCTGCGTCTGTCTTTACGGCCGAGCTGGGGGCAGTAAAACCACTCGGTATTGGGGATTACGCGACGTGCCCGGTTGGAGACCGGATTGTGAGCAATATCAACTCACAAACCACCCTAAGTGCTCTCGAGGCATTCGATTCTCCGCATCCTCTGGTTTGCGATAGCCGTGACGCCACGATTTTGGCGAGGCGGGTATATGTCAAGATTATCTTCGGCTTGATTTCTGGACATGTAGGAATTGCGAGGAATGAGCGCGCCGATGAGAGCGCCAAAGAGTCTGCTAGGACCGGAAAACCGGACTAGCCTTTCGCTCTTCCTAACACCGACTACATGGCAAGAATACGGGCAGCTCTTAGAGCTGCTTGGTAAAGAAGATGGGAGACGGTCCAGGGGAACTTAAAGTTTCGTGCCATTGCGCCGCGACTGTTCCAATGGACCTATCCCCCAATGCCGTTACGGCTTTAGGTCGCTTTCTGTCGTCTGCGAATCGGGCACACTCGTGTGATGCATCGCCATTTGATGGAGCGCTCGCCTGTGCCTGATTGTGACGACTTCGTCGTCGCCCAGACTGTTCGGCACATTCTCGTCGGATGTCCCAGTCTGGGTGATCTTCGCGCACGAGATCTTTCCCGGTACCGGGATGGGCGGGGTCGCTACCGCCTGTTACTTGTACTCGGGACGAGTGCGTGCACCTTGACTGGTGGACTTCTAGAGTTTTGAGGGTAGGCCGGCCTTCTTCCTTTTATTTAACCAGTTTTTTGTTTTTGTTTTGTTGTTTTTTTGTTATTGTTGTTTTCTTTCTATGTCGCACGCTCCTGCGCTTGAGGGAGGTGGACCTTCCCCTGACGCTGGAGCTTGTTTCCTAATTGTTGTCATTTTCCCTATTTATCGTTGTTTTGTTTTTATATTTTTATTTTAAAGTAGCCAGATATCCCCTTAAAATAAAAGTGGGCGACCAATGTCATGATAAAGGAAGAAGCCGTTGAGGTATGCGAGTGACAGAGGTTTTTGCTCAAAAGCTTCATATATACTTGCAATTGTTAAGCAAATATTGTATGTCTGTCAAGAGCAACTATTGGAAGAGATCACAATCCCATTACATTCCACCAAATTCCAAAGAGAGACTACGACTAAGAAGAGAAATGAAATTTCGTTGGCGATAAATTCATTTTATGTCCTTAAAATTGAGGTAAATACCAAGTTTCATCTCCCATAAAAGTTCTCTCCAGTAAACGCTCTTAGGAAGTTCGAGCCAACTCAAATTGTGCAATATTCACACCTTTAGGTGTTGTCTTTGGCCCAGTTCATTTGTCCACAAAACACTTTTTCTCTTAGCTTAAAATAGATTAAGAGATTAAAAAATTTAAACTTAAATTATCAGTTTTTAATCTAAATGATATTAATTACTTCACAACCTAATATATTTCACTTCTTTTAAGCCAAGTAATTATAATATTATACTAATAGCTCTTTTAGAATAATGGAGCAATTGTGCACATGTCCTTAAGACGAATTCTGTGATGAGGAAGTATGGACGGATTTCTTTATTTATTGATGTACATAGATAGAGATTACAAGTAGAATTTATTATAAAATTAAGTAAAAAAAGACGAATTTTCTTAAATATATCAATGCAGCTGGGGTTATGTAATTATTAAACGTGTATTTCTCTATCCCATTAAACAAATAAATATTATGTGCATATAAAATTTCGTTTGAATTTTCTAAGCATTTCGCTCCCTTTTTTGTTTCTTCGTTTCAAATAAAGATTTTCGGTAAAATTCAATCTTTTTATTCGAATTTATTGATCCATTTTTCATTGCCATTGAAAGTAATGACAGGCGAGTGAAATGGATACGATTTATAATATGTATAAAACAATAGCGAATTGAAAAAAAAATGAGAGGTAGTGTAACGGGATGTAATGTTATGATGCAGAAGAATGGAAAAGGATAGGATTCGATGCTGTCGCAGGGTGATCCCAGAGGAGGGAGCACGCCACAAATTGGGATACAGATCCCAGTGCGAGGGTTAAATAATCGAAATCGATTGCAGTTGCCATAAATAATCAGTTCTTAGGAGTTCTGGGATTAGAGAAACTGATTGTAGAAAAATAACTTTACTATAGACAAAGAACTCTGCCTTAGGTTTGAGCGAGGGCTGGTAGAGAGGTGATGCGTCGCGTTGGTAGCTGAAAGCCGTTGGGCGGCGGCGAGGGTGTAAGAGACTGTACGTGGCTGCTGACCAAGACGGGGCTGTAAGGTACTAATTTATCAAAGCTTTTCCCGAAGTATTTATACTGCCTCGGCGGAAGCGGGTCGCAGGAGGCCATCGAAAGAGGAACGGGAATATTATTAGGTTTGACCCGCCAGGGGAGGGGGTTTATTCTTAGAGGGCATCAAAGCCTTGAGCGAAGGTCTTTGGCGCTGTAGGCCTGGCGCCGATGATCAGGCCATGAGACGGGAAAATAATGGCACATATTCTTATAAGGCATTACAAAAAACTACAAGAATTATTCAGGAATATATACAAAAGTAATGCATTTAACTTTGCAATAAATTAATGGGAAATTACCCTCGAGACAAATCTAGGAGATTTCTGCTTAATCTTCATTATGCCTTGAGTAAAAATAAATCTATTTGAGCTTCAATTGCTTTCTCGTTAATGTCTTTTCTTGCCCATCGTGTATCCTTTTTGGTCCATTCTAGAGTGATTTTGTATTTCGAGGTAAGAGTAATGGAAAGAAAATTCAACCGGAAGGAATTCCATTACAGACATTTATTTCTGCAGACTCGTTTGAAGAGGAGGGAAATTATTAAAGTCTCTCAAATGTACATGTTCTTTTGATTCTAAATTTAAAGACAACAGAAAAATTCAAAATTTAATCGAAACATTCTCCTTCAAAATCAATGACTCATTTCTATAAAATTCCTTAACTCAATTGGTCACAAATTCAATCGAAACACGAATTACGTATGACTGACTACCTTACTATTCTACCAAAAAATAATCCTGACTTTTATTGGTGCAACAATCAGTACACTTTAACTAATATTCTCTCGTATCCCATTTTAATTACAGCTCATAATTCTTTTAAAAATTGATATTTTTCTCGGTAACACTTCAGATTCGCGGCGTACGGTAGATGGCGCTGTTAGTCGGCTACAATTTTTGGGCTACAATATATCTCTTATGACGTCAGACGGTAGCGTCAGATGTGAACAATCACGGCGTTATATTTTTTTGTATATGAGTATATGCTGGGGGACTGCGCCCTCCAGACCCCCCTAATTGATTGAAACTCAGGATCATCGCTGGGTGGTCCCGCTGCAGTGATATCTCCCCCACGAGCAGTTTCCTTGAATTTACTGGGGGTTTCCCCCCCCCCAACAGCTTTTTACTGGCAGAAAACCCTAACCTAATAACAAATAATTCTTACTTTTATAAGTTTCTTGATTAGTTTATGCGCCTCAGATAATCTAAAAGTTTTTTGCGATCATACAAAGTAAAGCGGAATTCGAATAACGAAGAAGCACATGGAGAGCACGAAAACACAATAACGAAAGAAAAACATTTGCGAAACGGCTCCTATTTATAAGCTACGATGTTGCCAGTAAGAAGCTGTTATCGTTCGCAGTAAACAAAAAATACGAAAACAAAACAAAAAACAATAAAAGACATCAAGAAACCTTACCTAACTTAGAAAAAACTATAAACGAGCAGAGCGCAGATATTTAGTAAATAATAGACTAAAAGTTACAAATCCCCAAAACAACAAAAAAATATAACGCAGTAATTGGTCACATCTGACGCTACCGTCTGACGTCATAAGAGATATGCTGTAGCCCAACATTTTGCCGACTAACAGCGCCATCTACCGTGCGCCCCGAATCTGAAGTATTACCTTTTTCTCTCTCAGAGAAGCGATAAAGAGGTTTTTGGACTTCATAATTTCATTCAATTTGTGTGAAATTATTTTTCCCTTTTTTATCCTCCCTCTTTCTTGTCTTTTTTTCTCGACATTGCACCATATTTTGACTGCTCAAGTCCTAAAGTTTGGAGTAATGCTCGAACTGTTGTTCGTATGTTAATATAAACTGCAGCCGTAGAAACATAATTAACAGTTTTGGGCCTTCCTTAAGCTTAAGTATTAGTGTCGATGCTTCTAGATCGTTACTTATTCAACCACCACTGACAAATGCTCAATACAATGGTTTTCACCCCTAAAACATTTTTTATTTTTTTCAATAACTATAACATTAATATGTCTTAATTGAATCTCTACCTGATAATTACCCTTGTTTCATGGGTTAATATCATTGCTATCGAGGAAGTAAAGGGCTCAAGAGAATTCATATATACTTTATTTACTTAAAAATATAATATGCAAAAACATTATTAAATCAGACAAATTAACCCTCTCCCTCATCAAGGTATAAATTACACCTCGTGTGAAACAATATAAGATTAGGTTAGTAAATATAGATTCTCCTCCAAATGACTAATGGAAAATCTGGGTGTATTGCTGTGTATTTGTAGTAGTATCTCTCTGTATGTGTTGTATTTCTCTTTCTTTGTGCTTGTTGGTGTTCGTATGAGTTTATCTTTAGGCTTACATTATGAATTTGGGGCTGGCAGTTTCTATGTACGTGTATGCGCGATCTGTATTTATAATTGCTTCTGTAACTTTGCCTCATTTATGTGTCTCATGTCTGTACTTACGTCACGTCTTTGTTTATATATGTGTATGTCTGAACCAGTTATCTGTGCAATTGTGTGACTGTTGTGTTTGTCTTTCTGCATGTATGAGTTTTTGTCTCATTAATGTTATGTGCCGATATTTTGTCTCTCTTTTTATCAATATGCGTTTCTAGTCTGGCTGTTTATGCCTATCTCTTTGTCTATATTTACCTATACCAGAGTTTATTCTGTTTGTTTGAGTCTTTGTTTGTGTATATGTTTTTGCCCTTGTACCATCTTTGAGTTTGTTTCTTTGTCTATATGTCTACCTATTTCTGTTTGTAGGTATATGCGAGCATCAACCTTTATATCAAAACTCCCCCCCCTTAATACCGTTATTGTTTGTACAAACACTATTAAAATAATAAAAATGCTAATTGTTAAAAATAAACCAAAGTGGCTCTATTCCTCTATCTTCACTTACGATTCAACACCCTTTCGCTATTCCAACCACTCTGATCAGCTCCTTTTCCTGGGAGAATGGATGGGCATAACTAAATATTGCAATATGATAAACATCAAATTAACTCTTAAGACCATCAATGTGGCATCAACATCATTTTTCTGCCAATACATGCTCTCGACATTACACTTCCCACTCCATTAGTGTTTATACCTGTCGGGACCTACATTCCTGTTTGAAAGAACCTCAGAAAGTTCCTTCCAATCCTCTGCCCAACTTCTAATCTCGTTTTTGACGTTCAACCAATGCAGCCTATTGAGCAAACCTATCCCGCTTTCAAACGAAACCTCGCCTTCTTTTTACCTCCGTAAAGGTCATACCAACATTCTCACAAAATTTACGCCAATTTGAGAATATCAGATGTTAACTTCAAGGTGTAACATTTCAATAGACCTATGGTCTAAGAGCATCCTTTAGAACCGGACTCCTCATGATTTGCTTTTGCTCAAATTCCATTGCAGCCTTTTGTACCTTGCGTCTATCATGTTCCTCAAATCTTAGTTCAATGGAGCCGAAGTGTTCTTAATCGATTAATGCGTCAGATAAACTTTGCAAAACAAATAATGATTTTATTCTCTAATATTGTCAACGTAAAACAAAGAGCACATTTAGGATAGCAAGATAAGAATAAAGGATAGTAAATCCGGTTTAGAGAATGAAATTACGAAAGTTTTAATGCTTTAGTTGACTTCAATATTCGCAAAGGATGATGGTGCAACGCGAATCTCTTAATCTTGTCTTGATTCTCTAATGGAATATACCTTTTATACTCCTTAATTAACTGGATCTGGCTTACAGTTAATTATTAATGAGAAGTGAAAATTGGAGTACCAAAAAGCACAGTGATCATTAGAACGTCCCCCTCCCTCATTGAAATTTAGGGCGGTTCTTAAAAATATTCCCAATTCATTTTCTTTATAACATTTAATTTCACGTTTTAGGATCGTGAATTAAAGCTTATTGTAACATCTTTTATATCATTTTTAACTATGCAAATACATTACCATTTCTCTTCTGGGGATTGTAGAGAACAAGAGTGGTATAGAGAGAAATGCTAGAGGCAGAGTGACCAGATTATTAAAACTGAACTAAGGGATACCTAAATTAGAGAGGTCTCGTAGTTAAACAATAGTCAGGACGCAAACAACTTACGTGAAGTTAGGTGCGAAGTCCCTCTTAGCTGAGATCCAGATTGTCCAGGATCTAGAAGACTGACTTCTCTGTTATTTATTGTGATCTTTGCTGTTTATTGTAGATTTTGCTACAAACAGCTGTTCATTACATTTGACCAAGCATTAAAATATTGGAATCAGGCATATTTTGTAGCTTTAAAGGATATTGTAACTAAAGTGACTTGGCATAAGATATTAAGTAAATTGCAGAAGATAAAATTCAGGTGATGAAAACATTTCCATAATCCTTTTAAAATTATTCTCTCCCCCCCATTATTTTATTTTTATTTGTCATACTTTTCACTGCATCCAACTGCTCTGAAGAGATGGTGTTTAGTTTGAGCATACGTGATGAACTCAGACTAGGACAGTGTGAAATTGTTCTTTATCTGTAGCTCTGACTTGATCAGCCCTACACTGTACTGAGTTCCTTCACCCGCCCCATCTTTGGCCCATCAAAGCAAACACACTTCATTTGAACATTTGAAGGGGAAATGCCCAGTACAAATGACACAGGAATTGATTTCTGGATCATTTATTCTTTGCTCAGTGGAAGGTTACCAGCGCCTACTTGATAATAGAATTGGTATTGGAGACATAAAGAATTAACTATTAATTAAGAAGAAAAAATATCCTAAAAGATTAGTTTAGAATTGGAAAAAAATGCGCAAACTGGGAATATACAATAAAAAGAGAGATATTAAAACCGTTTCCCTTATTCGATTTCCAAACTAAAATAAGAGAGTGGTGACTATTTGTTGTCAATATTTTTCCATCCCATCATTTTGAAGTGATATTATTTAACTCAAACTCCCAAATGAATATCTCAGAACGCGATTGGATCTGACTCGAACGGAGAAGCTGACCAATGATAAATGTGATATTCTCGATATTTCTATGAATCGCGCATTTGAGATGTTCAGAAGTGAACCCAAATTACTCGGTTATATTTTAATGAAAGATCTTTGCGTATAGAACTCGTCTGATTCGCCTTTATTCCTCTCGCAGCAAGAAAGCCAGGGGGCTCCTGGCCTTATGATAACCGGTAATTAATGGAGAGATTCTGGAACTCCATTGCACAAACGAGGTAAAAGAAGATCCTTAAAAAAATGGAAAAATATAAATCCAATTAATCCACACCACTTCTCGTATCATATTTATATTCCGGAACCCCCGAAAGCTTATCTAGAAAAAACATTTAATGGAATGTAGATAGGAATAGAGGAAAGGAGTGATTCCCAGCGTTTTCGCCTATCTGAATAAATGGAGTGAAATCGCATTTTACTTTTCCCTTTATAGAAAGATTTCCCCACATTGGGGACAATAATTTTTACCACTGCGAATGAGAGTACTTGGATGGGAACCTCCCCCGCGCAATAACACCTGAGGCTTAGGGAATAGAGGAGAGTCGCCAAATCTCTTCGGTGCGACAAGTAGTCTCCTCTTAAACGACTCAGTCAATGAACCCACCACACACTTTTATTTTCCCTATCTTTACCTCTTTCCAAAACTTCCTTGGAGCGGTGCCCTCTTTGGCGTCTGGCTTTTTATTTTATATATAAAAACAAATAATGAGCCCTACTTGCCCCAAGAGACGGAAGGCACCTCTCTATAAGCTCCGGTATACTCTTTCTACCATTAAATTCCTTCCTTGATCGATCAATTAAATATCGAAACCTTCACCCCTTCCACAAGCTTTCCCACAATACACAACTTCTTTTACGATATCCAACTCTCCCTCGCTCCTACCTACTCTCCTATAACCACCAGCCCCAAATCTCCCAATTCAATAATCCTCTCTTCTGAATTCCGAGTTTTTCATTTCACTGAAGGAGGGACTTTTTTTGAATTGAATCGATTTAATTTGAATTTAAAAAATGACTTATCGGAACGAATAATGGATTCAATGGAAGTTATTGAATTCCATTTCTCGCTGTCATTTGAAGGAATGGCTCCGGCTAAGGCGCAGGAACAGAGAATCGAGTCTTTGTCTCCTCTAAACTCATAAATTGAGACTAATATTTCATCACCCCAATTTTGTGAAGTTATGTTCGAGTGCTAGTGGGAGTAGAAGGATTGAGAAGACCTCGTCTTTAGAAAAGTACTACTCTTTTTCAGTGTGGAGTTTAATAAGTAAAGAAGAGAGTTGAAAGCTGAAAAAGTGATAAATCACACAAAGAGGCCTAAAGAATAGAGCTATTCTTAAATACTTGAGAAAAATAGATTTTTATGGGTCTAAGAAAAGTTCTAGCAATCTAAATACCACTTTTAATAAGTATTCGATCTTACAAATGATGAATGTGAGGATGGATTTAATCGAGACACAAACACTTTGTAGAATTTCATCAACAGATTGAGTGAGAGATGTCACAAACATATTTTTTCAAGAAGTCAACTAGTGAGTTGATCCCGACAAAACCAGAGAACCTCGGCTTATACCTTACTAACGAAAACCCTCCCAATAAAAGGAGTTAAAAAAGGTACAGGTACATCTAATCATTCCCACTGGTATTGAACGGGGCATATCTACGTTTGATAAATACATACAATCTCTTAATTTAAAAGCCATTAGAGCCTACCGGGATATTAAATAGCCATGGCAAAAAGTACTTGTAATTTCAATATTCATTTTCATAAAACTTTGTTATTCCCGATAATTATTACTTATTATATGCTTTTATTAATTTAGCAGTATTTTAAATCTATAGATTTGGTAACACTGATTTATAAAGCATTTTTTGTCAAGATGGCGGACCGTCGACATATAAAGAAGACACCGTAAGTTTATTTATAATTACTTTGGAGAAGAATATATATTTTCTTTTATAACTTTAATATTTATATTTATGAGTAAACATGAGCTTATAATAAAATAAAAAAATAAATAATAAGTATAAGACCTTTATTTAAGTGGTGTATTATAATACCCCTTCTGCCTTGCGGCCAAGTTACCGCTAAAAACAAGTTTTATGATATTTCACGTGTTTAGAATTTTTCAAGCACGGATACTGTAATTAGTCATATGCTTGGTTTATTTATGTGTAAGCCTCATCAAACTTCAATTTGACGTGGCTTATACTATTTATATATATGTATATATATACATAAATCACTCATCTATTTCAGAATGAAATTAAATGATGATGCTTCAATTATGGAGTTATTAGATAGAGATGATGAAATGGATTTGATTATAGTCTTTCCATTCGAAGATGCGATAACAGATGAAGATAGCGATAAATATGATGAAGCGGTGAAGGGGGATTGCAGCACTTAGGAAGAGAGATATTTAATTAGGAGTGTTTCCATTCTAATCAAGATGTAGAGGAGCTTTTGAGGGAAAATGAGGACAATTTGGATTTACAGGTAAATCAAGAAGGAAAAAGAGTTCTTTGTGGATTAAAGAACAACCACACTTCAGAGTAAACCGTCAGTGGTCACGGCGACCTGATGTAAATAGCAACGTTTTTGCACAATGTAATGAATTCCGAGATTTTCTTGAGTTGTTTTTCGATGAAAAATTGCTTGATCTCATTGAATAAGAATTTATCCCATCAAAAAATAGAGGTAAATTTGGGAATGAATGAATTGTATATGTTAGTAGGTGGCCTTCTTTTCTCTTGCACCTCACATCAACCAAACAAAAAGTGATATTGGTTGGGTAGAGATCATGTCCCGAAGGTTCTTTACAAGAGTTTTAGGAAGACAGAATTTTAGCTATTTTGAAGAATATCCATTTGAGCGATAATAGTAAAAAGGCATTCAAAAGCAAAACTTCAACCACTGTCTGAACACCTTCAGGAAAGATTCCTGTTCTGCAGTGAACTCAAAGTACATATGTCATTTGATGTAAGAATGATACCTTAGTTTGGTTGGCATCATTCCAAGCAGTTCATTCGAAGAAAACCAATTCGATTTGAGTTCAAAATGTGAGCGCTATGCTCGCACAAAGGCTATTTATATGCTTTCGATTTCTATACAGGAAAATCGACCTCTCCAGTTGACCTTGGGCTTGGAAAAAATGTTGGTTTAAAAATATAGTTGATAGATAGAATATCTAACAGAGGCAGGTATCTGTTGTTTGGAAACTTGCTGAGAAAATCGGACACAGAAATGCCCCTTGATTACAAAAGATGACATGAAGAAGAAGCCTCGTGGAACGATTGATTTTAAAAACAGTCAAAGCATACAGATCCAAAAGTGGAAAGATGTCATTCTTGCCACGAATTCTGTTCTAAATAACATGGGTTGAGCAAAACACTACAAAAGGGATATAAAAAAGTAGATAGACGTTTTATGGCCTACAAATTACGAAAAATACAGGATCACCAAAAAACCAGGCCCCAAATTTCGATACGCCTTATTTATTAATTTTCTGAAAGGATTGAATGAAACCTTGGTGATAACTAGTTTATTTTGTTTAAAAAGATAATATAAAAACATGAGAGTCTTTGGGCTTTTCTTCTTTATTTTAGAGCACGTGTTCAAGATGATCTCCATTTAGCTCTGTGGATTTCTTGAGGCGCAGCACAAAGTTGTCCATGACGTCCTTACAAACCAACCGAGTAATGACTCTGATCTTCTTCCTGATGGGTCCTTTGAGTTCCGTGATGATTCTGGGTCTCTCTGCATACACCTTGTCTTTAAGGTAGTCCAAGAGAAAGAAATCTGGGGGGCTAAGGTCTGGGCTGTAAGGTGCCCACTTAAAATCAGTCTTGAGACTGATCACATGGCTACCAAAGATTACTTTCAGGCAATCTTGGCCCAGGTTTGAGGTGTGAGAGCTTGCTCCATTTTGTTGGAACCAAACCTCTCCAGAAGCATTGTAAATAGGGTCTTTAGTTCCCTCTTGAATGTTTTGAGGACCTCAACCTACTGCTTCTTTGTGACTGTCACTGCCACGCCACATTCCTCGAAGAATAATGGTTCGAGATTGCAGTCAATACCGTGCACTTAGGGAAATGCAGGCGCTTGGTGGCTACTTTATTTGGTCTGGAGGTCCCCGAGAAGACATTTGACCTTGAGTTTACCTTTCCTTCAAGATGGAAGTCAGATTCATCTGAGGTCCAAAGTAGATTAAGGAAAGTTGTGGTCTGCTGAATCTTTTCCAGTATCTTGACTTCCATAGCCTTTCCCTGCTCCTTGTCTGAGGATGTAAAGGTATACTTCTTCGGTATTCTGTATGGCTATGCCTTTACATCAATTACTAGCGCTCTTTTGCAAGTCTCATTGGATATACCGAGGGGCTGACTGAGTTTGCGCAGAGAGTGTTTTGGACTCTGCTGAACTGACTCTCTCACGTTCTCGACCAGCTCAGCTATACGCTTCCTCGTGCGTCTTAAATAGCTTGATTGGTTGTCACTGGCTGCATTGAAGTTCTCCACTGTCCCATAGTTTCTCGAAGTGGTCCACCCAGTCCTGAATACTGCTCTTGGAAGGTGCTTTTAACATTTGAACTGATGATGCACGAAAGTGTCCAGCACTTTTCTTGAATGAGCCTGTCTTGCAGTAATGTTTGACGCAGTATATTCTTTGATGGAGCTCCTATGGAGATCTAGTTGTGTACACAGGCGTTGCTTCTCTCATTTTCTGCAAAGTAAGGGTGATTAGTGAATGAATGAAGGAAGGATATATCACAAACACATGCTCGATTTCGACGTCAAGGCTGTAAAGATTAAGACATATAAGATAAAAATGCGCCAAAGAAAGTGGTGGTGGACGATTTTTTCCTACGTGGTGTCAGCTACGATCATCAACGCACAGTCTCCTTGAAGACCAATGCAAGAATATTTCTTTCCTAGAATTTAGTGATAATATCTGTCAAACATCCCTGAAAAGAGATGGAATTCGAAGCCTTCAGGGAACGAAACATTCTTTGCAAGATATGATGGAAAAAACACTGGATCATTTACTTGGAAAACGGCTAAAGCTTCAAACTTGTGAAACTAAGAACAAACTTTAACCCCAAGCGTAACGTTAAACCTAGAAATTGCTTTTTGTCTGTAACTCGATTAAAAATATTTTTTTATCGCTAAGGCAGAAGGGGTATTTAAATTCAAGAGGGCATTTCTCAGTAACTGCTGTATGAATTTTAATAAAAAATTATTAAATTCATGTTTGTTATTTTTCGACCTCATGTGTATATTTTTATAAATATTGGTAAAAAATTACGGTTCCGGCACCAATGGGTTATCTCCATTTTTTTAAAGCAGGAAAATATAGCAAAGATGATTCCAAACTGCTATCAATTGTACTTCAGCGGCTGCTTGATTTTTTAAAAAGATAATCTGAATTTTTATTTTCTTTGCTTTCTCCGCCAAACTTAGCCGAGATGAGGTTAATCCATTCAGGATAAATTTGCTTAAAGAGAAAATAACGGCGATAACCAAATTAGTTGTTTTCAAAATGAAAAATGAGTGGCTGATGAAAAATGAATGTCTAATGAAAAATGGATGACAAATCGAAGTATGCAGATTAAAACCATGGTAGGGGGTGTTTGTACTGGTCAAGACATCTATAATAAATCTCGATTGCATAATGCTTTCCTTCGTTTTCATGTCACTGAAATATACACCTTTACACTACTGGAAGGATCTGTTGACCCCACCCTTAAAATGTTCCATCTCATTTTACTCCATTCAAAATTACACTACCATAATATCCCATCCTTGAGCTTTCCAGCAAAAGGACGCCAGGGTTATCATACCTAATCAACCATGCTACACTGGCATCTAAAAGCACTACTATTAATTTACATACCATGCTGTTGAGATAATCTCGATTATTTTTAGTTTTCAATTAAAATGGATTAACTTAATTGCATTTCATTCCAATACATCCTACCTCACTATACTGAATTCCATTTTATTCCAATATATCTTAGCTCACTACACTCCCTTTCATTTCATCATAACCAAGAGCAAGAGAGGAACTTTTCCATACACATGACCAAACCTAATAATCAAGCACTTGAACATTTCATTCCTTTATATCCTAGTACACTATACTACACTACCCTGCATCCAGCTAAATTAAATTTAAATTAGTTAAGCGGAACTTTTCCTACCCATCACACATGGCCAACAGTGCCCGAATCCCTTCCTGAGACACAGACGTCCATTCGCGGCGGAGGAAATATTTATCTTCATCTTTGTGGAGTGTTGAGATTTATGGGTACTCTCTTTCATATTTAGGGAATGGGGTGGGGGATGGGAGGATGATGGCAAATGGATTGATGAGCTAGAGTGAAGATAAATGTTAGATCAATGTTGTCCAATACTGAGCAAAGAACGGAAATATGTGATTTGGGAGGAGAAGTGTTTATGGCCCGTTTTTTTTATTTCAAGGGGGTAGGGACATTTTATCCTTAAATCGCAATGACTCTATTTGAATTCAAAGCGTCGTTTCTCATGACAAATAATGGACTGAATGGAAGGAATTTAATTCAATTTTTCGCTGTCGTGGGCAGGAAAGAAATTGCCTCGGAGAAGTCAAGTCGGCTTCCCCACGGTGCGCATATATTGAAAATCCGGGGCTGAAAATCCCTGCCGTGAAGTTGGGGGAGTTTCCCTGAGGTTTTTGATTCACATTTTAATGAATTGTGTGTTCGAGTGTTGGCGGGAAGCGTAAGAAGCCTTGAGAGAACTTGCATTACTAGGAAATGTTTCTCTCTTTCTAGAGGGGAGATTTCGAGAAAATAATCATTCTTGGAGGTCCAGAAAGAGACAACGCTAGCGGATAAATAATTAATACATGACTAAAATAAAGCTCCATTTAGTACTAAAGTTAAGACACGTGTAGCAGTTTAGCTTCCCATATTATCGTATGGCAAGTCGTACGGACAACAAATATAAGCGTATTCATTCCATTCACAAAATCTTTGTAATTTCGCACAAACATAAAAGGGATTTATTGTCACCAACACATTATGTCAGAAATATAACTGGTGTTTTGTATCGGTCAGAACCAGCAGGGGCGTCTTAGAAGCATCACTGGCGAGATATTGCAGAATCAGAGCACCAACAAACGACTCACCACCCAAACTAATTAGCTTTCAGCATCATTCAATTACCTCCACTAATTTGCCCCCCTTGATGGGATACAAAATCGTTTGCGCACCCCACCCGTGCTTCTTTGATTTGGGTTTACTTATTTAGGTTAACAATTGGTCACTTTCTAATAAAATAGCTGGTCAGAGCGCCATAAGACAGGACAAGAGACCGACGTCACTTATCTCTTGGGTTTTTCCCATATTTTTGTTCGTTAATTGCAATTATACATATACAGAAGCCATCACACCACCAGCATTCGAATTTGAAATTCATTAATATTCAAGTAATAATAACACAATAAAATCAAACTCTTTTCTCTATATTTAGGAACGTTATAAAGGGCCAAATGAATTTTCGGATACTGATGAAGCTAGATATTTTGTAATTAAATCGAAAGATTCTCATTTTTCCCTTACAGAAAGCACAAATGATAAATTTTCATTGATTATTTTTACTTAAAACTATTAAATTATATAGGGAATGTTCAGGCGCGGAGAGTTGCGCAACTTGCTTAGCAGCATATCCTCGTGGAAATCTCTCAGGTAAAAAATGAAAGTAGGTTGGGGTAAGTTCACTTTAATTCTGCTCATAATAGCGTTGAAAAAAGAGCATGTTTGGTGGGTTGGAGAGATGTATTTGGAGTGAGTGTTGAATGAGAGATTTTCGTCCAGCCACGTTAAAACCAAAGCTGCTTTAGTTAATTCGCGCACAAATCCAGGTTCTCTTCCGGAGCCAAATATGTTTGTGAGAATGGATCCTTTTGACGTGTTTTGTGCAAGAAAATAACGTTTTATCTGACAATATAATCACTCCTCAAACTTGCTTTTTGTACAGTTGTAAACTCATCAATACTTTTATTTAAATTGGTAGAACCTTTTTCAGTCTCCCAAAACATCGCAATTCTACATAATGCGTGATCGATGTCGTTTCCAACATTCAAATCTCCTCGTTTCCTAGGAAACTCCACCATAGAAAGAGATGCAAAATTTGCTAGAAAAGTAAATTTTCTCGATCTCACTCACATCTCCACACCGACATTTGGCTATCTAGTGCGTAAAATACCCCTACCATGCCTTTCAAATTGACAGAGATGAAATAATAGTATCTATTTATGAGTTCTATGCAGCGAAAGATCGACTCTCCCTCGTTGATCCGTCCTACCGAGGGATCTTTCTTCCCTAGATAGCAAGAAATAGAATTTAATAATTTCCATTATCCATTATTATTTGCAAAATACACCTCTTCAAATTCAAATTCAGTCAATATGTTTTAAAGTTCTTCTTCGATTGAAATGAACAACGAGTGATAAAATATGTCCACTCCGAATTCATTTTTAAACTACTGTACAACACAATCAGAGGAAATAGAGAAAAGTGAAATATTTATATCTTGAAAATAAACTAACTATTACAAGCCTGTCAGATCGTGTCTGGTGCACGATCTGTTTGCAAATGGAATAAGGAAAACGGTTCTATAACTCTGTATTTATTGGATATTCACATTTTGTGAGATTTTTTCTTCCTAATTAATATTCCATTATTTATATCCCCAATATCAATCCTATTTTTAAGGAAGACAAGCAATCATCTAGTGAGCAAAGAGTAGAACCTAGAGAGGAGATACAGCAGAGATCTCTTCATTTGACCGTCTGATGTTTAACACCTCAAACCGAATGATCTCCTCGTTAATTCCACTCTAATTTCTATACTATTTTATTGGATTTCTTGAGATCAAATGGCATGACTAAAGACAACGATTTAGTAGAATGGGGATTTTCATTGATTCTTACGGAAAACCTTTGAGCAAAACCCCTTTTCTTTTCTCAGTCGATCCAAAACTGTTTAAATGAAGGTTCAAACAACTAAACTGATTGCATTAATTTCGTAAGGTTCAATCTACCGGGGTTGTTTCTTTATCACACATATTTTTATCTTTCAAGCTAATTTACAAGCCTCTTTTCGCCAATTTTTATCAACCTGCGCTTGATTACAAAGGCTTATCCCTTAGCCCCCCTCCCCCCGCCACAACCAATTCTTGTACCTGGATATGTCGTTATCTATCTTCCACACATTCACACTTGTTCTATATTTACCACTTTATTTACAGATCCTCCCTCATATACTTTGTGTTGGATATACCCTCGTTACTTTTCGCTCAAACTATTACTCCAAATAAAATAGCTGATGGGGTGCGAATGATGTAAATTAATTATTATTCTATGAAAGATTTGAAAATTTATTCGACATTTTTATGAGGAAGTTCCGCTGGTAAGGATAATTAATCCCCTGAATTCATCATGAGAAGCCGCTTCATTTTAAGAGTCGACGATTTTATGCGATTGAAATTGGGGCAAAAGATTGAGACAGTAAGAGAGACAGAGAACAACAATAGTGTCAGCAATGAAGCTTGGCTGAGATTGAAATGGAGGTCTGCCTCATAGCGATTTTAAAAGAGAGCTGTGTGAGATTACAATATAATCTGTTATGTTAGCTCATATTAAATGGTTATTAAATACTTGATCTCTTTAACGCTACACAGTGCCGTTATTCTCTCGTAATTTTACAATTTAGAAATATATAGTGTAGCTTTGTGAGGCTGTGAGCTATCAAAAACTAGTTATTATGACTAAATTCTATGTAGTTATTTGTAATTAAACTTAGAAATATCGTTAAAAACTGATAAAAATATCACATATATTATTTTCAATCTAATTTATATTAGAATTCTTGAAATTTTGTGTTTGGTACATGTTCTCCGATCTATATAAAGTTTTACCACAAATGCATATCCTTACGTTGATTCGGGTTCTGTATTTCTGATTGTGTGCAAATCATTTGATTTTCTAAAAAGATGTGAAAACGTGTATAAAGTCTCAAAATTTCAAAGTCTCTTGTAGACTAAAGTTTAAAGGTGATTGGAAACTTGGGTTCAAAAAAGCTGGATTCTTTTAATTTGCTTCGTTCTTCATTGTGTGAAATCTTATGGCGAAGAAATTCGAAAATACAGATTTGCGCTTAATTTCTAAGTTGGGTATTAATCTAATAGATTATATTAAAAGCTTTAAATAAGATTTCCCACTTAGTCTTATGTACACTAATCTATCTTTAATACCAATAATTAAAAAAGGGAACAAATATAGAATCAGTGTAAGAAAATGCATTACTGCAAAACGATTCAAGGGACTCCGTAAGTGGGGCTTTTGGTTGATTTCAATGCAAGAAATTTAAATATCTTTGCATCAATGCTTCACACCTAGGTCAAAATTGTTATTCAGGACTTTTGGCTTTTCCGTCAAGATGAAAGTGAAAATGCACATAAACGTATGAAAATAAGAAAGGGCTGCATTTTGAACTGGGCGAATTCAAGGAGTTGTTATAACTGAGATAGTTTTTAAAATGGGGAAGGCAGATGGAGTGTACTAAAGAAGAGCTTCAAATGCACCGTTATAGAAGAGAAAAAAGGTGAAAGGTGAATTAAAGAGCTATAAGTCTGTTGATGGTTATGCGTGTGATGAATTAACAATTCTGATTGGTACTGCAAGAAGGTTAGCAGTATGATTGATGAAGAAAGGGCGAGAATGGTGTAGAGCGAAAAAGGGAAGTGATCAAATACTAGCAATTGCACAGCTTTATAAGACCACAAAGGATAAGGAGTGAAAAGTGAGGAATTCGCCGCTTGGTTTGCTTTTACACAACGCACGTTAAGCTTGGTAAAGCAGACGACCGCCAAAATCTCAGCACATTCTCGACCGAAGAAGAGTTTGCCTCGTTCTCATTCTTTGGAATAGACACCGCAGTTTGCCTTTGAAGAAAGCATCTACCTCTAAGAATTGTTGAGTGCAAGAAGAAGACTTTATTTCCTTTCATTTCATCTATTGTCTCCTTGCATCCTTTCCCTAACACACCCAACTCCTTTCATTGCAAAAATACCTAAAATAGAAAAATAATATACATTTTTACCCAGGCGCATCATCCGCAATGATCGCCTAACCCCCCTCCCTCACCCCTCTTCTAAGAAGTGAGGGACACCTACCATAAAAATGGACGAATAAAAAAGACTACTGCTTAGGGTAGAACAGGGAAAACAGAAGCCGGAGAGAGGAGATCTTATTGGAACTCTGTACATCGACGTAAAAATAGCCGTGACAAGGTTGATCGATGTTCCAAATGGTTATGTGGCTCTGCCACAAACAAAAAGATGTGGAACGATTGGTTTCTTCGAAAGGAACAATGGTCCTAAACAAAATAGGACTAACACCAAAGTTACCACCACAACTACTGGCAAGCTGATCAGTTATCTGCAGAAAAATCGACCAATACGTATAATCACACACGCATGAAGAATTGACCACAAAAATTGAAAAGGAAAACCAAAACCTCCAAATTACTGACCTTATCAAATTTAGAAACCACACACACGTGTTTAAGATCGTGTGCCCCTCAACGGAAATGGAAAACAAATCACTTTCAAATGAGATTATGGCATTTGGGATGAGAATCCCTCCAGACAACATGTTTTCAGTGCTATGCACTAGAGGAAAACGTAACGATGAAGTGCCAAAAAAAGAGCTGAAGATATGCTACGAGTGCAGTTAAGTTGGCTATATCTTTAGAGAATGCAAAGACAAAATCAAAAGATGCATCAACTGCCAGGGTCCTCACAGGTCTATGGCCATAAACTGCCCCAAACGTAAGAGCATCTTAGAAAGAAAGGAGCACGAACAACGAGGGAAAGCTCAGAAGAAAAAACAGACCTATGCAATATTGCCAAAGACACGATTAAAGAAGTAAAAAAATACACAAGAACCTAAAATTATTTTAAACGTGAACGAGGGCACCGGCTTAGACATACTTACCTGTATAATGTTTGCCCACGTAAACAATATCGCGGAACCGAGAACTTTCGCGAATACCCTAAACCTCCTTATGGAGTAAAATGGGATTTGCAAGATGAGGTTCCCCCAAACCCACCATCGGCAGTCATATACAAAGTCACAGCCGGGAAGACATTAAACGTAAAGGGCATGATGTGTGTTAGAGTAGCAAAAGAGAAAAAAGAACAAGGACAGGCCAAAGAGACCAAAAAAAGACACAGAATCAGAAGAAATAAATACCGATCAACAACTAAGGAAAGAAACTAAAACACAGAAAAAGACGAAGAAGAATACCAAACAAACGGAAACCGAAACGGATTGGACAACGGACTCCGGAGAAGACAGTTTCGATATCGAAGAGGGAGGCCGGTACGAAGCCCGTGACTTCAATCTCAAGGTCGTCGTACATGAAGCATACCCCCCCCCCCTCCCCAGACAACTAAAACCAATACGTGAAAAAGGGGATAGAACGAGGGAGATGCAAATGGACCTTCGTTTCTGACCACGAAGAAAAAATCATCGAAAAACTCTTAGAAGAAAATAAAATCACAGTCTACCCCGATGACGTCAAAATACTAAGAAAAGAATTAGTTGAAAGAATAACGAACGGAAAATGGACAAAAGGCAAACAAAGGATCGTCAAAGCAAACTTAAACTATAAAACTCAAGAAACCATAACTAAGTTATTCCTCAGCAATAGGATCAACCAGAGCAGAAGGAATTGACCATTAAAACATAACTGGACACAAACAAATAAAATGTTGAGAAATCAACAAAAAAATCCAATATGGAATTCCAAGCAAAGAAAAAAGAAAATGAAGGCATGAATGCCCCATGTAGTCAAAAGAGACTAATACAATAAAAATACAGAAAAGGAAATTAGAAGAAACAAACTGATAAACGGAAAAGATTTATATTAAGAGAAAAATTATTAATCATCAAAATTAGATTCAACGCAGCTGCAAAGGTCCCACTCAAGCTAAGATGAAAAGTAAAGACAAAGAACCCATGAAGCCAAAGAGATCAATCAGCCAGTGACCTGGCAATTAATTATCTTCATACTCATCATCTCATCTATAAACCAACCTCCCTCAACCCCCCCTCCCACAAAAAAACCTAAAAAAACCTCTCATGCTATCATTCTCTCTCTCCCCATACTTCTCTCATCTCAACAAGTGTAAAGTGTATTGTGGGATCAAGAATCTGAAGGAAGCGTGGGATCGGATAGATATAGAAGCATTATGGTAGGTCAAACGAAGGTATTAGTAAGCTGTTAGATTGTTTAAAAATAGCTGTAAGGCATGTGTGCAGTTGAAGATAGCCGGAGAGAATGGTTTGAGTGAAGTGTGAGATGCAGATGGAAGCTGCTTTGGGAGCAAATGACTTGGGATAAAAAATGTAAATTTCCCCCGGTTAAAAAACAATTGCATTGAACTCTCAAACTTTTTCACTTCGTTAATGCTTAGAATAAGTGTTTAATGTCTTTATGGATGAAGTACTGTGTGATGTGTCAAATGGAATGAGGAAAGGGGGTGAATGGGTGACAGGATTATTGAGGCCTCTGATCTATGTTAGTATCTGCTGATGAACTGAAGTAGTGGATGATAGTGACAGAGATTTAGAAGCCCCTATATTAGCATTTAGGAGAATATGTGAGAGAAGGGAGATAAAGAGAATTTAAATATGAATGAGGTAATGATATATGGAATTGAGGAGCGGGGATGTAATTTACGAGTCTGGGATTTCGCTCTTGCACAAGGGGTTAATCTTTACTTATCTCGGAGGCGTTGCAAATGATAGTGGTACAGAAGACTCCAATTATTGTGTGGTAAGAGAGAGTCTAGGACGATCAGAGCCTTAGTTGTGCTGAAAGTTTGAGTGTGAAATGTGCCATGAAGTTGCCTGAGAGGATGTGAACGAGACTATGGAATGGAAGGAAAAGGATTGATTTGAAGGGAAAGCAGTAAACCAGACAACATGAGAGGCTCGATTTGTGTGTGAAGGCTGTTAGAGTGAGGATGGCCATGGAAAGAAATGTTTATGGTAGAGAGGTGACTAAATGGTGGTTTAAATGGAATTAGTGTGATGTACTATGGGCATATGCAAGGAATGGATGGAAATAGTCTTTTAAAGGGAGAATGAGGGAGTGAGTGTCAATGTGAGGGAAGAGATTCAAAAACGCGTAAGTGATGGGTTAATTATACAAGCGAGTGTTTGGTGTAGAGAGGGCAGACTAATGAGTAAGTATATTATAGGTTTACATGGTTGTGTTTAGTAAGAAAAGGTGCTTATAATCCCTTACGCCTAAGATAAATCCCAACGGAACGAAAGGACACAGCAGATCGCACCACAAAGTTCTTCGTTCTGATCGTATGGATTTCACATCGCTATTCGGTTTAAGTCTAGTTAGTTGTTAAAGGTCTCACTACATTCGTGGATAGAATTATAGCCTCCCTGTAGTCTAGTTTTATAATATTCTAGCAACAGGTGGTCGGTGTTTTGCGGGGCAGTGTGGCATGTTCAACAGATGGGAGAATGCTGCATTCCACAAAGCACTGACGAACCATTTTTCATGGACAAAGTGATGGTTGTTTTGTGCTTGATTGGTCGGAGACATGTGAGAGAAAGTTAAACTGCATAGAATTTTAATTTTAAGCCAAAGAGAAGAGTTCTACTGGAGAAAATTATGGCTACGCGCCTCTCCTAATGAGCCCCCGCCATCGAGGATCGAGGCTAAAGAATGATATTTAGATGTAAAACCTTCGAGCAAATCTATTTTTCTGTCAAATTCTGGAACAACTTTATGTACGTCATGAATACCCTTGGGCCTCTTTCTTGTTTTTTTAATACCCAATATCTTTTTAGGGATTCTGATTGCAATAATGATATTATATCTAACACGCTTTCTATGTTATCCTGACCTCTTCAAATCAAAATACTGATACCGCCCTAGTTTAAAACACGAATTCTTGTGTAATTAAATAGTATTACCCCCACTCCTTCAGTATATTTGGAAGGGGTCTCAAACCCGAATAATAAAACCAAAATAAAATAGATCTGTGCAGTGTACCGTGAATGACCCAGCGACATTGAATTGGCACGGGGTCAAATTTATCAAACTCTGTCACACGTGTACAATACATCAAACTTTGGCATCCGCATCAAATTTAGCCAATTCTGCTTGTAGTTCACTTAAAATTATAGTATAACAAGGCTCGTATGTCCATATGAGTAATCCTATAATTGAAACAAAAATAGAGTATGAAAGAAGAAATTAATATTCCCCTCTTTGCAATTATTCTGGCATACCTGAAGGATGGAATAGAGAGAGAAAGAGAGAAAGAAATTTGCTCACGACACAAGTGAAATAAAACTAAAAACTTTCAATAAAATTCTACCACTACAAATCATTTAATTCGGAATTATCTTTGTGCAAAAACTTTTCAAGAAATTGAAAAGAAATAGCTCTGTGCCTTTTTAAGTTACCACAATTTAAATTATAATTTCAACTTACGCGCCAAACCTTATCCGTCAATTAATGATAAAGGGTTATTTCATTGATGGTTTCCCATGGTCATATGAGTAATTTGTTGGGTCTTAATGGCTAAATGAGGCTTCGGCCACTAAATGGCCCCACCTTGCGCCAAATCCGATTGCAGATTTGAAATCTCCAGCGTAAATAACCATATGTCCCATGGTCATATAGGTCATTTCATGGCTGTAAATTAGTACAATTGAACTTTACTCCTCTTGAAAAAAGGTGACGCTTTGACCTGGCGCTTCACCGCAGGTAAAAACGTATACATTATTATATGATAAAGAGGATCAAATAATTAGAAAAAAGGTATTATATGAAATTCCTTACACTTAGGAGATTAGAACACCATTAAACTTGCCATAAATAAATCACATATAAGTATAAAACGGAAAATACTACCTTTAAAACTATCATAAAGTATATAATATGGAAACAAAAGATTCTCAGAACAGATGTAAAAAGGTATTCCTAACATGATATGAGAAATAAAGTTAATATTTTGTCGATTGTTGTTCAGAAAAGCATTGAAACGTCTCTTATGGGACGAAGCAATTTTCTTACATAAATCAACTGATTCTTCTCCAATTCTTCAACAACCATTCGCTTCAATCTGCAAGATTGAAACGAATAGTTGTTCTCCACCTTTACTTTTTAACTCCTTCGGGATTCAAAATTCAAGTGTAGGAACTGGCTAAGCCATTCAATAAAATTCAAACGATGTCTACTGAGCCAGTCAGTTGTTTGCCTTAACTTATGCTTAGGCTCGTTAGTGGGCTAATAAAACCCTAGGTCTACCCATCTTGAATTTTGGAGCAGGGCTAGTGAGATGATCTTCTAGAATCTCGCTTATTCCTCTAAGTTCATCGTTCTTTCTATGGTGTAAAGGACTCATGCACGTGCCGTTGAAAACATCTTCGAATCATTATGATACCTCACTATGCTTCAGCGTTGTCAGGATGGTGTTCTCTTTTTAGGCGTTATTAGGTTCTTGACAAACAAAATTATTGTAGTTTTTGCCGAAGAATTTTATTAATGTTTAATCAGGCCTCAGAATTTTGTTGAAATAATGATCTTCTTTGTACAAATTATCTGTGACAAGCGTTTTGCGCGCTTCAACGTGTTTACTCGTCAGAAGAGGAACCCTTTGTGCCCTGTACTTGAGGGGTAGTTCTTTTTCCTAACGTGGTAAACAATGTCTGGGGACTGTCGTTGACCCGGGTTTCGAAGTTTCTTTAACCAATTATTTTCTTGTTTTTGTGTGATCTTTTTTCTTTGAGCAACTGTTCTTGGGGTGCAACTTGACAATTATTTCCCTCTCTCACTTCTATATGGTGTAGTGCAAAGAGCTTATAAGTTTATTAAACTGCCCAGAACGCATTCTGTATTCAACCTCGTATTATCTTACGAAGGCGCTTTTGGAGTGAGAAAAATCTTCTTTAACCTTTCGCATGATGAAAGAAAGGAAATGTTTACCCAGTTCTTTTTTGTGGCATACTAACTGGTGGCAACGCCGCCATTGCCACGTAAGTTTTCATAACTGTGTATGAATGTTTTGCAGCAATGTAAACATGTCTCGAAACAGAATTATCGATCAGTAACACGAATTTTCTTTTTATAAATTGCAAGTTACGAAAGATTTTTGCACTTTTTTTATCAAATGGTATAGAATTTCTAAATTCAATTAAAATATACAATTTAGAATTACTTTTTTTAGATAATATCTAGCGTTATCATCATCATCATCATCTTCATCATCATCATCATCTTCATCATCATCATCACTAACTTTATAATTTAAGAAGGGGATTTTTTTGAGTATTTGAAAAGTAATTTCATCTTAGTTTGATTATGAATTAGGTTTTATTTTATCCAAGTTATTTCTAATAATTATATTATAATATCAAAAAACAAAATGGAGAAGTTTAGAAATAAATATAAGTATCGAAATATTGTGAATCTTTTTAAAAGAAAAGAATTACAAATGTTGAAGTTCAGAAAATTGATCAAAATTTAACCATGGCTGATTTTTTTTAGATTTGAAATTTTAATCTTAGTAGCGAAGCGTAAGCTCCTCCTCCCTATGGGGGGAGTGGCGAAGCCATTGCCTAGTTTTAGTTAAACTTTCAAAGCGTAATATTGAAAAAAAAGGTATTTAGTTTGAAACCATTTGAATTTTCTAGAAAGATGCTGATAAAGTTTTAACGTTATATATATATATATATATATATATATATATATATATATATATATATATATATATATATATATATATATATATATATATATATAAATATATTTATTTATATATATATATATATATATATATATATGCAAATTTTATTGAGACCATTGTGTATTACGCCGTATTTAATTTCCTTTGCCAACTTTCTCTTCTTCTTACTATCTTTTTTATTCCATCTTGTAGATGGTTGATTACTTGTCCAGTATTCATCTCTTTTTTATATGAATTTGTTTGGTAAAAACCAAACTAAAATTGCTAAGCTTTCGATCTTACTCGATCATCTCGGAGCGTTTCGAAATGTTCTTGCCTCCATTACCGATGTAATGAGTGGAGTGAGGATCTGGCAGAAAGTGAAAGAAAACGATTTTTAAGGGGTATTTTTTCCGCTTTGGTTAGACGTAACATTAGAGGAAATGAGCCTTTCACTGTGAGTGGAATTATTAAAATAGTTTCAATGTGCGATTCCAGCTTTCGCTTGACTGTTGATGGCCGGCTTATCTTCATTTATTAATATGGCTTCTAAGATTTTAAGCCTTGCTTTATTAACCTCTTTTTTTAAATAATGGTGTTATCAACGAGCATAGCTCTCGTAAGGTTAATATTATGTACACTCTTCATATGGTTCTTAGGCTCTCCGCTTTGTAGATGCATAGATATCCGTCTCGAAAGTGTGGTAGTTGTCATGCCAATATATTTAGAGTTTTTATAAAGGTTACAGTCTTTATCGGGGCAGGTGAACTCGTAAACTAGGTTATTTGACTTGAGATTCGAGGAGTTTGGGCAGATGTTCTTTTTTATCAGAAGATTGCTGGCTTTTGTTGTTTTATAATAGATGATGAGTTGGATTTTATCTGTTGGATTTTTAACCTTGATGTTACGGTTAATATTCTCCTTGATATTTTTTTCATCTATTTTATAGGCAGTGGCCATCTGGTTTCTGTAATACACTTTGATGTTGTAGACTTCTCCATCATTACTTTCAGTTTTATCCGAATTTTTTTAATGGTCATTTAAAAATGATTGGAGTTGTTTGTCAATCATGCTGTTTGAAAAACCATTATTCACGAGTATTTGCTTTACTCGTGCAATCTCTTGGTGGAAAAGTTCCCACGTAGAGCTGCATTTTTTTCTCGGCGGATCTATGAGCCAATTACGCTTATTTTGTACCTTTCAGGGCATTCGCTCTCTGCATTGAGGCATCTTTCCATGTCCATACTTTTCCTATGTACTTTATTGATGTAGTTCCCATTGATGTTATGAACCTCAACGTCCAAGAAAGAGAGTTTATTGCCTGTGCTGAATTCATTAGTAAATTTTAGCACAGAGTTCTGCTCAAAATGTTGCTTGATGTTAACGAGATGTTCGTCCTTTTGGACGTTGATGTAGATGTCATCTACCTATCGGCAATATGTGTGTGGCTTATTTTCTATGATATCCAATAATCTCTCCTCAAGTTGACCCATGTAATAGTTGGTGAAGGTCGGCCCTAAGGGTGACCCCATAGCCACTCCATCCACTTGCGGGTATAGATTACCGTCCGCTGTCCCGAACGGCGCCACTGATGTGCATGAACGTAACATGCTCCATAAGATGTTTTGGTTTAGATTTGGAGGAGACATTGTAGGATGGTGGTACACGTTTTTTATAATGATGTCGATGGTATGAGTGATAGGCACATTCGTGAACATGCTTTCTACGTCAAAGGATCATATTAGTCCTGACGGTCTTGTAGCGTGGAGTATGTCAATGAATTCCTGCTTGGATTTTATTCTATATTTCGAAGGGATGTACGGTTTTATTAATGCATTTATGGTTTTAGCTAAACAGTACGTAAGAGTCGTGACTTGAGAGATGATGGGTCACAATGGGTTGTGCGGCTTAGGAATTTTTACATTGCCATACAGATAACCTGGTATGTAATCACCGATGATCTTTTGTAAGTGAAATCCCCCGATGAGTGCATCAGCTTTAGTTATCTGTCCGTTTATTTTCTTTTTTAAGTCTCCTGTTAGATCTTTTTTCAAGCGTTTAACTTAGTGGTGTCACTTAAGATGGTATTCAATTTGTTGTTATATTCTTCTTTGTTTAGAATGACGTATATGTTGGATTTGTCATCTTTTCTTAAGAATATTTCTCTGTTGTTTTGTAGAGAGCTGATGGGCTTACGTATTTTTGGTGTTATATATATATATATATATATATATATATATATATATATATATATATATATATATATATGGAAATCAAAGCCAGGACCAATATTTAGATTTAAGGGTTTGAAACATGTAAGTGATGCATGCGTGTGACAATTCTTAACGTATCTAAATTCTCGCAATAGAAATTATGCGTGCGGGAGAGGGGGTAAAGGTTCTCCATTAACAAGCTATGAACGTTTGTCTGAGTTGAAGAAAGCATGATTCCATTGAGAAAGCTTGTGTTTAGGGCTGTCAAATTAAACCAATTGAGGAACCGTGGTAGTGAGAGGGTCGCTTGAAAATGCGTAGTTCGCCTTAATGTTTCCAAAATGAGATATACTTGGATGTATGGTGGCTTGAAGAACGAAGTCTATGGATAGATTATCCAATACACAGCGAACTTTAGAGATCGATATTCAACCATTTTAATTAAATAAATCGACTTATATATCCTCAGTTGCGCGAATTTCTAGCAATAAAAGTGATTTTAATTCATTATACTTGCCCGATTACAGGAATTAATAGACAAATTATGAGTGTTAATATAAAAAACTTCAACTCTTACACTCAAGTCTTATCCTTACACTCTGAAAATTCCCTATAAAATATTTTTTAACAAATAAATTTTTGCTAATCATTTCTTAAATTTCTTGCAAAATGAATTTTTTCAACTGGTTAAAACATTTGAAAGTTCATGAGAGATATATAAATGAGCTGGTTTTCACGTTTCAGTAAACTAAGGATTCTTTTTTATCTTGTATCCCCAAACATTCTTTTATTATATTAAATGTAAGTTTAAAAAAATGTCAATGAATTTTTATTGACTATCATGAACTTGAATTATACCTAAAAGTTGCAGAAAAACCATTTATATTGGTTCTTTGTAATTGCAATGCTTGCTCATTATTTCATATACTTAATTTGTCAGGATTCAAAGAGATTAATCAAAATATATATAGTTTTATTACCACAAATTGCCCCGATTTAAAATTTTTATTCCCCGTTGCCCAGTTCCTTCAACACCCCAAGTTAGGATCAAATAAACACGAGATTAAGAGGTGGGGTCCCGAAGAGAATCATTAGAGGGATTATAAATTTGATTGGGTGAGAAAAGCGATTACGGACAGCTTTTACAGATAGCTAAATCTTTAAGGAGATGTGGGTTATTAAGGGATTATGAAGGAGGTTTGGTAGGTCTCTTTACATATACCTGAGTTACGTCTTGTAGATAATTATAATTGAGCTTAAAATGAGAATTTCTCTATATACTAATCAAGAAAGGACTTTAAACTTTAAAACATTTAAAAGATCAGTGTAGAATAGGTTTTATTAATAAAGATAAAGGGTATTAAGTGGAAATATTTTTACCTTTATAGAATTTTGTTTTAAAGGGTGGGAGATCAATTTAGATATGACCTTTAATCAAAATTTGTCGCACAGCGAAATTGAAAGAGGACTAAAAATGTGTAACGAGGGAACCAAAATATTTCGCGCATTTTTTACCAAACAAAGAAAAAAAAGGAAATTTAAAGTTCTTATTGGATAACTGATACAAATGAGTTTCTATTCGTTTTTGAGATCTTTTTTCCTCAAATAAAAATATTTGTGTAACTCTTGAAAAGTTTGTAATTTCCAATAGAATCTTTTTCACATAGTTATCGTTCATGCCTGGAGAACCTATGTGTACCTTGTCTAACGCAAAATGGCTCTCTGGTACGACTTCATAGTGAGAGAGGAGAACTCGAATTGTTTATCCTGCACATGCAAAAATAACCGGTAGATGTTATGATTTCATAAGCTAATATATTTTATATCATTCAACTCTAAAATATTAATCAAATTTAGGCTACGGGATTGAACTAATTGAATAAAATATAACAAGGCTTCCTATTGTTTAATAAATCTAATATATTACTTATTTGGTGAGGAAATCTGATTACAACACTAGCTCGATTTCGATGCAAGAACTGTTTAGGTAACTGCTAGAGCTTTAGCTATAATTTCTTAATTACGAAGACGTTGCTTGACTTATTTATAACCATTTTTACAAACTATCTTCCCAAATAGATAAATTAGACTGCAAAAGTGTATATTATTTTTCCCAACACACAAACATTAATTCCCTAACCTTCTTCAATAATATTCGGTAAAACTAAGAAAGTAAAACAATAGTTAAAAGAAAATAAAAAAAGAAACATTCCTCTTTTGCGGAAGAGAAATCTTAAAAATACTCTTACCAATAATATTAAGTCAAGAATAACAAATGCCCAAAATATTTACAGCATAAAAGAACTGAACCTACTTTTGTGACGGAGGAGAAAAAGAATTTCGAGGCAAGGATTTCTTCCAAGGAAACTGCAAGGAAACAAATGAGAAAAAATAGATATTTAATAGATTGAAAACTCACCCATGGAAAAGCAATCTTATAAAGAAGTTAGGGAAATTTCCTATAATTAAAGTGAGAAAGATTATGCATAAGTAATTTTGTCCTATTTCTTTAAGTGAAATAGACATAAAGATCAAGGTGTCTGAGAAAAATTGAGCTAATTATTTAAACTAATATGCTTATAAATACCCTGGTCATAAGCAATACATTATTAGTGAATATTTGCAAAAGAAATAGGATACCTTTTGAACGGAAAGAGAGAATATTAGACCATATTTTAGTGACTTGATTATGTCTAGTTTTAAGGTTTTTATTATTTTTCAAAGTCAATAAATATCCCTCATTTTTAGAGGCACTATTACAAATTATAACGTCGAACGGAATTCTCAACCATAATTATAATGGTTAGGTAGGTGACAATAGTTTCAACTTATCCATAAGTGATTTTTATTCAATATTGTAAAATGACCTAACTGGTTCCCTTAGCAACGCTTCATTTAATAGGCTTATAGATAAAGGGAAGCTCGAATCTAAGACATAGATCTCCTCATGAATATCTATAAGCATCATGGTATTGGGTTAAAATACTGACCTAACCCATCACATAACATTTAACCTCAATTAGTCTTAATGTGAAAATGGTGAGATTCAGCAAGTATTATGCATTGCAAAGTTATTACTAAGAGATTAGACAACTATATTTTACGATTACTTTGAAAACCATTAAATTGTGCGACTCGTCAAAAGAAAGACAGCATCACAATATCAATTCAGGCTCCTCTATTGTGGGAATCACTGATATCAAGATTGAGATTCTTAAACTATTAAAACTTCCATTTATTCTACTGAGCCTCCTCAGTCCGATTATTACCCCCTTTTGCATCTTTTCCGACACCTGTTCGTGATTTAAGTCCTAGAGCAAATTGGCTTTCACTGGCCGACGAAGGAGCTGTTACGCTCTTTCATGGGATCTACGTCTTTTTACCGGCGATTCGTCCAAAATTGGCCTCACTCGTTGCTCTCTTTTGCTCCCTGCTTCAGAAGAAGTTGCTGGATCCCTTTGTCTGGAACCTCAAAGCTACCGCCCATTTTCATAAGTTGAAAGACCAGCTGGCATCTGCCCCCTCTTAAGGCTCCCAAACCCAAACAAGCCTTTTGGCGTTCCAACCGACGCAAATAATGATGGAATCGGGTGTGTACTCCTCCAATATGGAGAGGACGGCGAAAGTCACTCTGTTGCTTACACCAGCCGGAAGCTCCTGACGCGAGAAAAGAATTACTCGGTTATCGAACGTGAATCCCACGCGATTGTTTGGAGTGTACATGGATTTCGCATGTATTTAATAGGAAAGGAGTTTATTGTAGGAACTAATCACCCCACAAGCCTATGTAAAGAACTCTAAAAGTCAAAATGGTCGTTTGATGAGATGGAGCTCTCTCCTCCAAGAATAGCAATTTCGAATTCTCTATATTAAAGGAAGTGCCAATGTCCTAGCAGATACTCTCAGTAGAAACCCCGTAGGGTCTTCCCCCCCATCTAAAGTAGGAATACTTACTCCTATATTATTTTCACTTTGTACTCGCATTATAAGCCTCCAATATGTTATTATATTTACCCATTCTATGTATACCATTTGACGCTTATGTATTTTTCTGCGACGGGGATGTTGTACTCCTGCGGATTTGTATATAATATAATGCTTTGTCGTTTCCGTTCCACTACCATTTGCAGGTTTGTTTGTTTAAGTAAATTTTGGGGGTATACGTAATGATTTTTTTATTACTTGTATCGGTTTAGTCAGATAGTCATACATGTGTACACCTGTCCGAAGCTGGTTACGAATTTCCTGTCCCCACTCATGATATCCTACAAGCATGACCATTTTCCATGTTTGGGAATGCCCTTTTCTCTCCCTTTCGCTCCAAGAAAAGGCATATTCCGGAAGGGAGGAGTGTGAGGGATCGAACCCTAAGGTCCACCTTGATCCCCCTACCCTTCAACCAGAGAGCATGTGAGCCTAAGCTAGATCTCTAAACGCAAGGAGAGAGAGAACGATTCTCGCGTGAGAAATCTTCAAAGTGGCTGGTACTACCTGTGTTTGATCAGTCGGCCTATTCTCCTCCGAAACGTATTTTTCCGACCCTCCCTCACCGGGTAAGCCAGGGTGGACCCTATGAGAAGCTTCCTCGGTTGTGTTATCTCGTCTAGGCATAAGGACACTGAAGCAATTGGTTACTCACAAGATAATGCCAAGTCTGGAAGCTTTCTAGTGGAGAAGCCAGCAGGTTATTTAACCTGCTACTTGTCAGAGAGTACCGTCCACCATTTCGCGAAGATACAACCCCTCGTGTCGAGTCGAACCTCGGAGTTAGGTCTCGTCGGCTGGAAAGATTGTCGTGAGTTTGGCCATTGTCAATCGGCTAATTCGTGAAACGACTTTTTCTTTGGAGAATTGCACGAACAACTCTTCTCTTCCCGTCAAGGAAACCTAGCCCCTCGTCTGAGATTACACATCACAATTCAAGTGCCTCACCCAGCCTGGAAAATTCCTTACTCGTCTCCTGGTAATTCTGACCCCTCCGTCAAGAGTACAACGCCAATCGAGTTGCAAGACTAGCTCGGCTCGTAAAGATAGCTCCTCTCACCAAGAGTTAAGCAGTCAAGGTAAAACCCTTTTACCCCTTTTCGAGGATAATCCTCCCTTTTGTCCTCACCACCTGATATCCTCCTCCCGACCCATTAATTGGACTCCCCAGTGTTTATCAATATTTTCCCTGTCTGGCTAAATCCGATATTTTGATCACCGTTAAACTGGTTAGTATTTGCTTTAGTATATCATTGGGAGCGATATTGTTCTCCCATTCATTTGCCTTTGTAGACATTTCCATAATTAACCTTATTAATGTAATTAAAGTTTATTTTTGTTTTTAATCTTTCAATAACTTTAAAGGGAATCTGGTATTTAAATCTTCCCTTTGGCCAACTATTAATCTCCTCACGGACTCACCTCTTATTAGACCTGTACAGCTGGTCTATCCATCTGGCCGCCTGCAACGTAAGTAGACTGCATTCTTTGCAGCGAAGGTATCCGCTCAGGAAGAATACGACATTCTACTACATGAACATAATGAGCACAGCTTACAAAACAGAAGGAAGAATTATAAACAAAATCATTAACAGAGGAGTCAAAGCAACACAAAATGGGAATAATGTATCCCTCATAATTTGCTACAACAACAAACGCACCTCCAATCTCATAAGGAGAAACAATTCAGGAACTCAACTAATAGCTAAGCAAAGAAGTCACCTGATATATGAATATACTTGTAAAATGAGAGATTATGAACTACAACCTCATTTATATATTGTAAGGACCGAAACAAAGCTAACACGAAGAATGACCTACCACTTTAGCAACGGTGCCCCCAGGAAACATACGTTGGAAAAGCAGGGAAAAGAATTGGACAGGAAGTCGCTTGGAGAGAATACCAAAATCTTAGCAGACGACCAAAACTGACGAAAATTGCTTATATTAGAGGCCATATACATTAAAGAAAATATTCAAACAATTTGGCAATTCATGTTGCCTTTCTCCTGTCCGCCAGCTCCTAATTATAATCCATCCTCATCTTAATCATATGACCATTATATTTAGAGTCTCAACCATTTAAAGAAGTTCATTTGCTATAAATATGTTCGTAAAAATGTTAACACAACTAATCACATACATAAAATCTCTGTATCTTATTTTGTAGCCACAACTGTTTAGCCTTTGAAAATGATATGTGTATATGTCGAAACGCGTCAGGACAATAAAGAATTTCGTTTTGCTTAGTGAACCAGTTTTCTGCCCTCGTGCGTCACGATTTTCTAATGAATTAGGAAGAAATAATCCACGAGTTAAGCCAAGACCAAAAGCGGAATATAAGACAAATCGAGGGACTTGAAAAGAAAACAATTAACAATAAGTTAGAAGTCGCCTTCAATAAAATATGTTACGAGGAAAATTTGATGCTAAACTATACGAATACAACTACGAGTATGTGTATATATATATATATATATATATATATATATATATATATATATATAATTGTATATCTTTATGTATTTATGTACATTTTATTATATAATTAAATACCTCTTTCTCTTTTTGTTTTTCTCCTGACGTCTCATATTAATCTCTCCTTTTGATCTTATCTTCCAATTTAATTGTTTCTGTTGTTGTCGCCTTTTCTTTATAAAGAACATGGAATAGAGATAGATATTTACAGTTCCCCTTTATTTATTTTTTTGTTTTTTACTTTTGCAAAATTAGATTTAATGGTAAAAGTGGATTTAATTTTTAAGAAGTTTTGAAGTTCATTTAATAAAATACATTAATATTACCACATCAATGATAATAATAAGAAGAATAGCAATAATAATAATAATTTGGTGTTTATTTATTAACTTACTTTTCGTTGTTCTACTATCTTCAAAAAATAATAACATTTTTAATACGTATCGACTCGGCGTAAAACAGATATTCACAAACAAGTAACAGAAGGGTTGTATCCACTAATACAAAAAATAATAATAATATCTGAATTATGTTTTTTTTCGTGAATTTCTAACATCATTGGGACTTGTTTGGTTTTCATTGTTTCATTTCCTTGATTCTTTGTGGACGCTGTTGACATAAAATAGGACGAGGGCAACAAAGGATGATCAAAAGGAGATCTCAAAACATTCCTAAATGAATTCTCCTCCTCTCAAACGGGAGAAAGAGGTCCTGTAGAAAAAATAGAAACTTTTGCTGGATCTCAACGTTAAAATGAGTTAGGTAGAGCGTTTAAAATGGTTTAAATTAACGGGAAATTCAGCTAGCATTGCGAGGTAAGAATCGAAAGGTTACTAAATAGGAACTGTGTGAATTGATTCATTGATTTAACAGAGGTACTAGAGTGAAGAGCCTGTTACGTTTGCTGGGTAAATGGGGCGTAAATCGGGAGGGAAAGTCCCTCCAATGAGCTGCGGCGTTTTGTGATAAGATGATTATTGCATTGATGGTTCCCATGGTTCAAATCACTTGCAAGTGCCTTTCAATGGCTAAATGAGGCTTCTGCCACTAGATGGCGCCACCCAGCCTCAAATCCGATGGCAGATCGAAATCACCAGGGTGAATAACCCTATGTTCTATGGTCATATGGTTCATTTCATAGCTCTAAATGGGTACAATTGAACTTTATTCCTTTTGAAAAATAACGTTTCTCCTCTTGAAATAAAGACACCTAGACCTTGCGCTTCGCCGCGGGGAAAAGGATTGAGTACATTTATTTGAAGAATCAAGTACCTGAATTTATAGGTGTATACCTACAATGTCCAAAATCTTGGTCTGTAGGAAATTTTCGCCGGAATTTTGGCCGAAAGAGCAAAATAACGAACCGGAACCGTGGGAATATCTCCTACGATTTGTGGCGAAAAGTCACTTTACTCTATGGCTGGAATTGTTACATGACGTCAAAGCCGGTCCCTCGCACCCATTATTGAACGAATATTCGGCAGAGAACATAATAACATGAACATATGGAGCGGAGTGACATGGAAGAGGGCTTTAGTCACTATGACACTCGACGATCAGTCGGTTGGGGTGAAGACACCAACAGTGGGGTATTGAGGACTGGAAACTCGTTATCTCGTCAGAGAAATCACGGTTAAGCCTGTATGTGAATGATGCCCGGCGTCGTGCTCGTAGAAGACTTCATGAGACCTTCAAGCTGGAGGACGCGCTCTGATGTACTGGAAGGATTTAATTAAGTGGAAATGGGTCCCATAGTTGAGGTGAAAAATGATTTAAACAAGTATGAATTCACTACCGAGCAAAGAGAAGAACCATTTTCCTTTATTAAAATATTTTCAAAAATATTAGAGAGGTAAATGAAATTTTCATGGTATATAAAGACAGACATTTAATATATTTATAGGATACTATTAAATATTTAAAAAAACCCAAATAGTTGTTCCATGAAGTACTGAAAAGGAGGCTGTTACTAAAGTTACTAGATGGCGCCATGACTGAAAAGTGATTGTCTAAAAGACGATAGAGGCTTGTGATCAATGCGAACAGCAACCAAATTGAATTCACGAGATTTCGAAAAACCAAAGAAGACAGTCCATTTCCAACATATCCTGTTCTATCAACTAGAATATCAATTATGGAGAAGTAGTCTGAAATATTTTACTAATTTGTAGTACTGAATTAAGAACCAAAACCGCTAGGAAATACCTCTTCAACATTCGACATGTTTAGTCGTTGGCTGAAAGTCAGCGCGCTTCCTGGTTCGAATCCTGCAATAAAAGGACATTTAGCACCGGAGAGAGATTGAAAAATGTCAGTAAAATTATGTATGCCAAAAATACTTCAGAACTTGTGGTAGCAGGAGAGGCCTATGGGAAATTAGCCACCAAATAAACCTTCCGGTCTTCTACACTTTTCTTTCCCCCAATTATATAAACCACATCCCAGCTTTTATGGATGCAATTGGCTAACCAAACTTAACCTGGCTTTTAGTTCATACAGGATATGTTAGAGGTCACATGATATGTTGGAGGTACAGGATGAAAATGAATTGCGTTGCTGAAACATAGGCTCCGGGTTCACCTCGAAGTCTCACTTATTTTCTTTCTATTAAGGTTCTTTTAGGAATCTTTGGTGGTCACACGGGTCTTTCAATTTTAGTCTCGATTTCTTTCGTCATCCTTATTATTGGTGCTTTTGATTCTAAAGCTTTCTTTATGTTATCCCTTTTGCTTGTCTTTGTCGTTCCTCTCTTTACTAGCATGGAAGAATAGGTGTTTACTTCAGACGCTTTTCTACTCGCTCAAATCCCGTCTCTTTCTTTCTGTCAGGGTGACCTTTGTTCCTTAGTCTCTCGAGCAATCCTTAACATTTTACCCTTTGAAAAGTTAGTTATCATCCCTGGCCTCAATTTGCTTCCTCGTTTCCCCTAAAGATTTTTTTATTTTTTTATCAACTCAGAATTTCTTTTTCTATTCTATGGAATACTCAGAACTTACTTCTCTTCTTCTTCTCCCAAAGTTTGCTACCTATAACCTTATGGCAATATGCCATCTTATTTACATTATTCACATATCTATCCTCTTGTAATAAATAGAATAGTCTTTCTCAGTAAATACTATACCATTGCTTCTAAAAGGAGGTTGAATTACTTTGTCAATTTGTACTCAATAAAGATCGAATTAAACTGAAATAATTAACTCATAGCATTACTTAGCAATACCTTTAGAAGCACTGCCTAGTATAAATTGCTTTTGCTTGAGTATTTGTTAATGTTACCCGAATTTAACATACAAAAAAAATTAGGAAAACGTCTGATTGGTTTAATTTTAGAAAATATATCAATACCTAACCTTACGATTTTGACGTCAGAGTTACCTGCATCCCATTCGCTCTTGCCTTTTTATTGAAGTTAATCTTGTTTATGGTACCGTTCATACATATTTAGGTCCTAAAATTCATAATTTATCTTATAAAGAATTAAAAGTCGTTTATGATTGCACTCACGCTATTTTTTAAAAAGATATAAATATAGTTTTAATTGAAGAAGTTTATATAACTTACATTTTTTACCTGATTCCATTTTGTGGTTTTATTTGATTAGATGAACCTCAAAGGACAAAATCTCTGTTGGTATGTAATTGTCAGAGGACTAAGAGATTCTGACTAGGTGTAAGAGTGAAAGAGCAAAAACGATATAAATTATTGGTTATCAAATGAAGAACATGAACAGCGTCATCAAATTACAAGAATGGACACTGAGTTTTATGTTTTCTGTTCCAAAAAAGAAGCAAGAATTTCTATTATTTAAAAAGGGAGCGGACGATGAGACCCTTATAAAAAATCTGGTAAAATTACTACCTGGATATTTTTTTCGGTTACTTGCTTTAAAAGAACTTTATTTGTTTTATATGCAATTTTTTATTTATATGCAGAAGCATACGATTTTTTTATATTAAATGATTAATTTGAGTTGAATGTTGTCGATTTTCAGTTTTTAAATATTTTTTATAAATACTTCTCTCGTGTTCGTGCCCAAAAGATCAAGAAAATTGACTACCAACACAACATAAACCTGTATTATAATAATTAGTTGACTGTGGTCTGAAAAGACGGACGGAGAAAGATGGAGGAAAGGGGAATTGACAGAGTTGCTCTCGAAGAAATGAGATAATTCATCGCCGCTGACTCATTGCGAGCCAATTCATCGCCAGTCAACTCATCACCAACTAACCTATCGCTAGCCAACTCATCACCAATTAACCTATCGCCAGTCAACTCATCATCAACTAACCTATCGCCAGCCAACTCATCACCAACTAACCTATCGCTAGCCAACTCCTCACCAATTAACCTATCGCCAGTCAACAGATCACTAACTAACCTATCGCCAACCAACTCATCACCAAGTAACCTATCGCCAGTCAACTCATTACCAACTAACCTATCGTCAACCAATTCATCACCAAGTAACCTATCGCCAGTCAACACATCACCAACTAACCTATTGCCAACCCATCATCAACTATACTATTGCCACGCAACTCATCGCATGAGTTATATTTTAATACACTCTAAGACTCATGACCCCTAGGTTTCCGGTCAACATCTGGTGTTTCGGGTAGTCAAGAGCGGGTACCACTTTATATCTCGTTTATTTCCCCGAAAGCTCCATTAAGTGCCTTGCTGAGTTTTTTTGTCCCTGGATTCAAGAATTGGTCGTTGGAAGGCCGTATGTGTGAGAGCATAACGCTGCATCAATTTCTTTGACCACATCACTCCAAACATCACACCCCCTAACTTGCCATACTGCAATCCCTTGGACTCTTATATATGAGACGTGGTGCATGAAAATGTTTAGGCCTACAGCCTTTTATATATTCCTAATCTTTTCCCGAAATTAATAAAACCCTAACATTATTTTCCTAATCAGCAAATTTAAAAATTCATTGGCCTACCTCCAGAAGCAAAGTTTTGGGATCAAATCAAACATTTTTTTCCTTTTCTTTAGTTTGCAACAAGTCCATGAAGTTATCACACATTATTAATGATTAATTTTAAATCTGGAATCACTAAATTTCGATCAATTCTTAGCAAGTTTGTAAGTTCAAATGTAGTATAACGAGAGATCCTAAAGACAGGTAACTACACCAACGTATTTCCCATCTCAGATTTACTACTTAAGCACGCACTTTCTACTAGAGGAGCAAACGTCCTCTACTTCTGATGGAAGTATTTCCTCTTTTCTTTCGTTTATCATTGAAACAATCCACCCCATTTAACCGGATAGTCCACTCCCTGCCACTCGTGACCTTTACAAGGGTCTGGAATCTAAAAACTCATTCTATGGTGATTAAAAAAAGTTGACTCAATTTAATTCACTGCCTCCATCGGAAAACTAGATTCATGGGGCACCGATTGAGAAAAATGATTTAAGAAAACGATCGACTATGCAATAAACCGATCATATTCATGATAATAATCAAAAATAAAAACACTATTATTAGCCGTGACAAATATCCAATCCTCTCTATCACTGATCTTCTACTGATTCCTGGATTTTTGAAATAATCATTGGCACTTAATGACCTAATGTATTAAGGTGGAGGATGGACCCATTAGTTCAGGAAAGGGACGGTTGTTAATGGTGAAGAGTCATGGCAATTTTCATGGTTCATTCCCCTTGGACGAAAAAGATCTGTTTGTCCGTCAAATTGTATGTCAAGGAATCATGTAAAAAATGGGAAGTATATTGGAAGAGAGGGTTGAAGCTGTAGATCTTTTGCAACCCATAGTGCCAAAAGTAGTACTCACTAACTGAACGATACATAGAACCATATTTACGTAGATTAAAATTAAACTTAGGAATAGAGAATCCATATATGCAACGTATCCTGGAAGCATAAGTATGTAAATTCCTAAAAGAGGCATAATAGAAATTAATTTGAATACAAGTTGAAGAGTAAAAAAATAGAGAGTAGTAGAATGAATGTCCCTACTTTTCATTTGACTCCAATCACGGATATCTGGTAATGGGGTAGGATGACTTGTTATTTCCAAATGTGATCAAAAAATAATAAAAGTCGGATCCGATCCTTCCTCTTTAAGAGCCAAGGTTTGACCTCTTCAAAGAGGCTTGCCAGGGATCGATTTTGCCTGATACTTGTTAAATAATCTGATTTATTAAGTCACGCATTAATTGACAGGAGTGGCTCCGTTATACCATATATAATAGTGTAAAAATGCGATCCGTATTATCTTTGCAAATATATTTATTTTTTATAGACCTCGTATTTAAGGCGAACGAACTTTACATCAAAACTATTAGGACTGACATTGTTGAAGCCGACCTTTATTTTTGCCTTTATGTATATATATATATATATATAAGGTATTTGTAAATTTTAAGGGGGATACAAAACAAATGGTGTTTTGTTGTTAATGTATTAACGGAAAGACAGAATCAATGTAGGCCGGAAGTAGCAGCTTGAAGTGGCTTACAGCAGAATTAAAATTAACAAACCATTTCATGATAGTGTAGTCCAAAAGTGAAGGTTATGTTTCCCAAGATAACATAATTTTAATCCAGCTCTAATAATAATTATATGTATGATGGATTTTCCAAATATTCGTACAAAACGAAAATTAGAAGATAATGAGCTACCCCTGAAAAATCTAATTGCATTAATTTAAACTTCGACTTATCTGTTATTAGTCACTTAGACAGAAATATCTTTTCAATGAAGTCGAGGCACTTTAAATTCATATTGCAGAAATACAAAGTTGATGTAAGGACGGACAGCAAATTTCAGCACAATTTAGTGGCGGGAGAGTGAGATTATTGGTATATTAATAAAAGCTTATGAAGACAGTGGCTCCCGAAACTCGCGTATTTATAAATGGAACAATCACTTTCAGGATGGGAGACAGGGCGTGAAAACGATATTCGCAGCGAGAGACCATCAACTTCAGCTAGGGAAGAAAACATCAATCGTGTGCGAGCAGCAATTGCATTATTAAAGGAACTTTCAAACATCTGTGTCTTAACCAAACTTGGGCATTTCCCTTATGAAGAAAAGGAGTTATGGAAGGGATTTGGTGGATCTTTAATGCTGGAAGAGAGAATCTTACCTTTATCGATTTATTCTTAAGAAGTTAAGCAGTAGAAAGAGCGAAAAAGTGGGTGATTAAGTAACATTAGCAAAATCCAACGAAGGCATCGCCCCAAGAATGATTTAGAAAAGTGTTTCGTGCAGAAAGTTATGAAGTTGAAAGAAGTGAAAATACGGTAGGTTGCCCAGCCCGAGGAACCAAAGGTAAAACCTAATAGAAGTGAAAAGGAGGAATAATATAGGAAAAATAAAAAAAATGTAGATACATCTTAATAAAGAAACACAAAATTTGTCTAATAGACACATATACACACACACGCAGATAAAAGCATATTCCTCCCACATAATTAAAACTGTTACATATACAATTTGACGACAAAATAAAGGAAAAAGAGCATGAGAATAAAAATGAATAGAAAATAGAAATGAACTTTTTAGTAGAATTATATTCGGTGAACCTAAGGTCCCAAACTGTCATTCTTCGAGCCGATGGCATAAACCATTCGGTTACCATCCATATTCTTCCACAAGGCATGTGTAAGGTTGCTGGGTGGCTTAACCCATGGGGTTAAAGAACGTTTGAGAGAACAGGTTTGGATACTCACCAAATGCACCGGGACCATTTTGATACTAATCTTGACTCGGTCGGAATTACCACACTTATGTGACCACATAACATATACTGTAAAATTTAGGCCTAGTCGATTTACGGATCTAAAAACCACTAATTCGAAGTCCAGAAACTATAAATATTATATTTTATTCTTTATATTTACAAATAAAGTTATTTCAGTAAATTATTGGGTTTCTATTTTCCTGCTTGTCTCTTTAGAAGGCAAAGATAATCAGTAAAGGCAGAGCTTTCACAATTCTTGATTTTGTATGGTAGCAAGCTTTAAATATATAATGACTTTTTCATTGTGTTTGTTATAGTTTGGCACAGCGTATGTTGTATTTTAGGAGAAAAAAAAATTGGTTTCGTCGTTTTGATCTAAAATCAGTATTAAATTTTTGTATCATAATTTATCTTGAAGCCATCATTGATTTTGTATAATTCTCCTCGTCAGAATTTGAGTATGAGAATACGAGGGATGATTGAAAATTTCGGGCCCAGAAAAATTGATGTTTTCACACTCATTGCTTTGGAATTGTAGCATACAGATCGCTTCCTTGTAGTAGCTAGTGTATTAGTGATCTAAATAGAGAACTACAGCATTAATCGCATCATCATCATTGACAAAATTGCGTCAATTGGGCTCCATTTTCAACGTGCAAAAAGATTGTAGTCTGAGTTGGACCAAATTAGGTGTCCAAAAACGAACGGCTACCTACGATTTTCTCTCGAATTGTGTCAAGATATTAGCAAAGAAAGCTAGGATGAAGTTTTTATCCTTTTCCAGCTAAAGCTTCATCGACAATTCTAAATCCCTCAAAATTGGGCCCATCAACTTCCTTGAAAATATCAGTTGTTTGGCCTTCAAGGAAGTTGAAGTTTCTTTATGTTTCCATTGATTCTGTAGTTTTAGAGTCTCTGACTGAAAGAGTTGAACCCAATTCTTATCCATAGTGAAAATCTTCTAAGAAACCACACGGAAGTACCTTCAAGAAGAGCAAGATTCTCCCTTGATATGCTTGTGTTGAAGCCGGTTGTGATCAGCTCCAAGAATTTTGTGAACTAAAGAGCTGAAGAAACGTTTGTTATCTGGAAATCAATGTCCATAACTGCACGGAGACATTCCTGTTTACGAATATCACATCAGTGATTTTGCCTCTGGCTTCCATTGTGGAGACGGTGTCAGGCCTTTATTACCAAATAAAATCTCTCAGGCTTCCCTTTTGATTTTAAATTCAGGTGCCTGTTTCTTAACAAAGTGGTCATTAATGACACGGCTTATTGACCAGTATAGCTTGCACCCGGGGTTCTATTTTTGAAGTTCGCGTTAGCGATTTCTCCCAGGGTATGTCTGTGCGTATTTGTTTAGCATGTATGAACTAGCGCACAAACGTTGCATCCACTATCTTCACTTCCGAGATTGATGCCCAATGGACCAGGAGACTGCGATGATCAGGTCCTCTCCAGAGTTGCAACCTCTCACCCAAGCTTGCAGTCATTGTAATCAGGAATGCGTCATCTCAACTGCTTGCTTGGAGGTTGGAGGATTTTAGTTGAATGATCTTTCTTGGTCTGGCTCCTCATCCTCAACCAGATGCTCAAATACACTGAGGATGCTCTAGGGGTCGTTGGAGCACGAGAGCTTCTCCACCGTGACAAAGTACATCTAATTCTGGTATAAGCTATTTATAGGGAGGTAGCGAATGGCTGAACTATGGGGGATTTTGTCACCTAGTATTCAGTTTTCTTTACTAGAAAACATAAAAACCTTCGAAATTTAAAGGTGAGTATGAAAATATTCGAAGAGTTGATCTGTATGGGATTAAAGCTGATTATGGGTTAATTTATGTTCTTCTACCTTAGGCCACGTACTTATCAATCACTATTGTGATGCGTAAGAAAATCTTCCTCGTGATAATTGGAAGTTCTGAGTCATTTGATTTAAACCGAGGTAAATTTTCGCCTTAATTTGAAAAGTACATACATGGTAGAAAAGGGATTGTGGAACGCATTATGTAAGTTTTGCTCACAGAGTGGGTGAGATAGGTAAAACTTTGCCGGGAGCAGCTTGGTAGCGTAGTTGCGTTTTCAAGATGTTTGAGCACCTTGGGAAGTGAAGGCCTTGATTACTTAGTCCGTTGGATCGCACTGATGGAGAGGGGTTTGCCATATTCACAACTTGATCAACACAAGAGAAACTGAGACAAACCTGAAAATACATGGACTCTAAGAACTTATGTAGAACCTAGTCGGCTCGATAGTGTTTTATTTCAGCTTTTCTAAAATTGAATAAAAAATCTAGATTAAATATCGAGTGGAAATTGACGCTCGCATTTTTCTTCCGTTACATATTGAGGTTTCTCAAATCTTGTTATTTACGTTGCCACTACTGTTAAATTGTAAACTAACCGTGTCATTTCAGCTTTGGCAAAGAGTAGAAAACAAACTTCCGTCTTTAGTGTAAATATAGAATAATTCATAACTTTGGTAGAACACAAAATTACTTTCATTTTGATGATTTATACATCATCCGTTCATGCATGCCACAAATGCAATAGTTATTCCATGTAAGTCTATGAAATTAATTTCTGGAAATAAAGAAGAATAGTTCTCTCCTTTTGCCTGAAATATCCGAGTAAGATACACGCAGCGACCAACAAGCGAACCCTCACGTTTTTGTGTCCCAAATTTTGATTTCAGGTTGGACAAATCTCAATTTATACCACAGTCACGTTCTTCACTCCTCTCAGTGCAACGACAGCGTGTAATAATTTCATGCACCGTGCTAATACAGTCTCACGTATGCTTGAAAGGAGTTGCATTGATCTTAATATTTTAGATGAAAGAGTGTGCGGGATGCTCTTCTCCAACACCTTCATTTTTTCTTCTCTTTCATGTCAAACTCTTCTTTATCTGTGGCCCCCCCCCCCCAAGTTACGGGTGTGTTAGGGACTTTTGGGTATGGGCGTGGAGTATTTATTTTTAATGATGACTCATTTTGTTTATATCTGCCCTCGTGCAATGTCGAGTTTTAAACCGATGGGGCAGGAAACGTATATGTAGATACCTCGATGTTTTTCAAATTTATGGGATTAGAAAAGCGTGAGTTTGAAAGGACATGGTTTTGTTACACAAGGTTTTAAAAGTCTAGGCTTAGAAACATTTGGGAGGTTGAATCTCAGTCATTTTGAAATGTTGTGCTTCGAAACGTCAAGGATGACTAAGGTAAGGTTTTAAGAAAGCTGTGATTTGGAAAGGAGGCATTTGGAAGAGTCTCTGGCTTTGAAATATCAGGGTATATGAAGCTTCGTGTTTGAAAAATGAGTGTGTAAAACAGTTAGGTTTGAGAAGGTCTGATTTTAGGAATTTTCATTTTTATAATCCTGAGTTTTGAAACATCAGTTCTTTTGTTTAAGAAATTGGTTTGAAAATCCAGGTCATTAAAGAAAAATGTTTTGAATTGTTGAGGTTTGTATGTTGGTGATTTAGAGAAAAACGTGAAAAAAGTAACTCTTCGACATGAATGGTGAAAGTGTTAAGTTAATAGGTAGTGTAGATAAATGGCTACATAGAGCTTCCTGGAGGGCCAGGCGGACATATACCTTAAAGCCCCCTCCCTTGTGGAGAACGTCGAAGAAGCGAGCCCCATTAGAAGACTCGTGGGAACGGTAGCCGACGAACAACCGTAGCTGCCTACCCTGTTTGATCTCCCCGCCGCTTAAGTAGTTGGAGCGATCATCTGTGTTAAGGCAACCACCTAAGGCCCTTAAACGACGCTCTATGATCCACTTACCTACGAGATCTATAAACCCGTGGTTATGTCCACAAAAAGCGGTGCTAGTTAAAAGGCACGCCAAGGAGTGTGGCGGTTGAGGGTCTCACTAATTAAGAAGCCGACTTGGGCACCTCAGTGCAAACCTCTGCACTTCTCGCTCTCCTCTGTGGCCTCGCCCCTTCTCCTTAGATGGAGCAGTGGTCAGCCTATAAATAAGCCCCGGAAAGAAAGAGAAGAGATGAGAATTCGGTAAGAAAGACGAAGGATCAGTTTCGTAAAGATCGATCCTTCTGCCAGACAAGATGATTTCCGTGAGAAACGATAAAGGATCAGATTGAGAAGATCGATCCCCCGTCCTGAGCCGAATTAACATAAATCGTTAAGTTTTGTATCGGTGCCATACAGACTTAGAAGAAGTCTGACTGGAGAAAAGAAAACCCGCTCACACTCAAGTGACTCTAACATCTCAAGCTCCGTAGGAGTGAGAGGAGAAGAACCCAGCCCTAACGAGGTTCCGTTCTTTAATTACGGTAAAAATCCCGCCGAATAGCCCAAAATCTAGTTGGGCACTCTACGTTGAAGTATAAGACACCAGAAAGCTACCAGATTATTCAGAAGAGGACTCTTGGAGCGAAGAGCAACATAACTCTCTCCGTCTTCTTAACAACCAGAAACAAGGTTGCAATAAGAAGTTGACACCTCCCAACCTCGTTCTCTCTATCACATCTCGGCGAAATTCTATCATCGGCACTCCAAATCCCCGAAGTGCAAAATAAGCGCTCCAACGACCTCCGGCAATCCCCGATCCAGTCTGTCATGTGAGTAAGCAAGAACATTTATATTCTTATTGCAATAGTATGAGGTTTGTACGTTTCACGATTTAATAGAAGTAAAAACAATTGTGCGTGAACCCCTGTCATATTTGTAAGTAGAAGAGAGTACTTTAATGTAATGTTTAACGCTAATATATAAGGCTCACGTTAAAAATACTAATATGCAATTGGTGTGTTTACCGGAAGCCTATTTATTTACTTTTGTCATTAAAGAGATTGTAATAGGCCTAGTTGCCAAACGGGATAGTCTAGGTTAGCTTAGGACGAGGATATAAATGTGATTACTGTTTGTTTTTCATAGTTAGGTGTTAAATTTAAAATGTATGTTTATGTTGGGATAATTCCTGTGTGTTTCCTTATATCATTACGTGTTGAAGCGGCTCTTCCTTAAAACAACAAAATTTGCCCTCTTAGATCAAACATACTTCAACAAAGAAGTATATTACGACCACAAGGTACCCTGAGAAGTAGTGTATATTTTTTTTAAATACTTGTAGAGTCACGCGTTAAATGCTGCGGTACTATATATTTTATCTTAATTATTTTTTTATATAAATTAATTAAGCTATAATATTAACATTAGGTATAGGAATGTCATTAATATATGTTTAAGGTTTTACAAAATTCATCATATTTAATGTTTAAATTTGCTTGTTTGTCGTTAATTAGAATTGTTCCTGTTAGTTTACTCTTCTTTAATATAAATGATTTTAAATTTAGGGGATTTTGGTAGGCCATATAATTGCGGGTTATTGTATTCGCCAATTCCTTGTACTTTGGAGCTGATTTAGAGGAAATATTCTTGGAAATTCAACTTACTGCGAGAAATTGAAAATATGTATATACTGTAGATAATGGCCCACTTTCAATTGCAGAGGGACTTTTTATACTAATTATAGAAGTATTAAGAAGGCCACTTACAGAGAGATGTCTTTTAATGAATGTGAGGAGAAGGAAACTTGGATTCGTTGGACACATCCTGAGAGGAGACAACTAAGAAAAACACTGTCTATTGGGAAGGATAGAGGAAGGGCGAGAGAGAGAAAGAAAAAGATCAAAGGTTATGGACACGGTTCTTCAACACCTTAGTGATAGACGAAGAATTGTAAACCTGATCAGACTGGCGGAGAACAGGGAGTAATGGAGATTCATGGTCGCCGACGTCACTTGACTGGCTCAACGGTAAATGGTAATAGAAGTTTCATGCATGGACATTTTTCATTTCAGGAATGAAAAACTATTTTATTTATCTCTGTGAAAATTTTAAATAGCTTGCAATATTATTTAGTTATTGAAGGGTAACTAATAAAATTTGGTTGAGGCTGTATTTTACAGGTCAAAAATTGGCTTGGAGTATTTTTCCTAGTTTTTATTTATAATCGTTTCTCCACATTTTTTTAAAAATAGAAAGTACGTTGCTTAGTTCTCAATATAGTCAGTACTATCAATTTATTTGTAAAGTTTTAAAATATGTAGCTGATGTCAGTCGTCTTAGTGATGAGATTGATGGGATGAGATTATAGGTGACTAAGTGGGTAAGTTGTGTTACCAGTTTAAGGAGGGTTTGATTCTTGAGTTAGGGTTACCAGTAAAGGGGTGTCGGACGAAGGCCTTTGAGCTATCAACGTCAACTTTGACCTGACTCCCAAAGTTCTTACGAGGAATCCGTTTATAGGCTGGGTTTAAAAGGTAACTTGGTTATCATTGAGTTAAAGTAAGGACTCAAAATGAAAATGGGGTTTTGTAGGCTTTATTCTTGGCCTAGGTCTACCTTAATTTGGGCAAACGAGATAGTCGAGTCTCACGCGGCTTTGTTATAAATTTCCCTCTACGTTCAATACTTGGGACTAGGACAGCTGGACTTAAAGACGAGGAAAGGACTCTTGACGCTAATAATAAACAAAGCAGAATGATAATGAGGGCAAATTAATAATAATAATTAGAATGTTGCAACCCGCCCATTTATAACATCTGCCATTAAGGGGGTATGACTTCTTTTCTCCTAATCTAGGCGCGGGGCGGAGTTACTAGGCTTAGAATTAGGTTCATTTGTTACTTTGTTAAGACTCCTTGGTGGAGCCAAACGGTGTGTGTGTTTCAATGTCTACATATTTAGCGCATCCAGGCTGGCAACGATAGCAAGGGGATAGGAACGTTGATTTTATCTTTTCGCAGGTCCACGTCAACTTTAGCTGGTCAAACCCGACTCCATTTCACCTGCCTCGTTATCGTTTATGGAGATCATTTGGCTCGCAGCTGTTTAATCGCGTGTGTATGCTTGTGTGTTCACGTGGGAACCACTAACTATTCTCTTGCCTTCTTACACTCATGTTTATCTTAATACATGTACAATTGCAATATGAGTGTTTCGCTTTATTTTACATTGGTTCATTGGTAGTACATGGCGTGTTATTTCAATCGTTAATATATGTTCCTAATTTCAAGATTTCGTAAGTCCAACAGGGTGCTCATTTGTGAGGTACCTCGTTGAGCATACCTCACTTTGCAATACGGGCGTCGCTACAGATGTATAATTGTGCTGGATTAAATATGTATATGTTTTCACCAAGTGTGATTGAATTCCTCATATATATATATATATATATATATATATATATATATATATATAAATATAAATATATATATATATATATATATATATATATATATATATATATATATATATATAAATGAAAATTAACCTACAAGAAGATAAAAAGATGAATCTAAGCACTTTCAAATTATATTTGCAAGTTCATTTTCAAGGAATAGCATGAAAATGGGGAAACAACCTTATATAGGGTACAAAGATACGAAGGGAACGCCCATCTTATAGTACAAACCAATGGAAAAAACACAAAAACAAAACAAAAAAATACCAGGAAAAAGAACAATAGGCACTAATAACAGACATATGCATCCTTAAAACGATATACATACAACAACGCCATGTATATTAATGGAATATGGTGGAGGGAAAAACATTTTAAACGGTTATCATTAGACCCAAATCATTTAGGGCTAAGAGTTAATCCACAGCCATAACAGAGAAACCTGGTGGCGGAGGCAGTGCGAATGATATTACACTAATAAAGAGTGGCAATAGGCTGCATTATGAAGTTATTTCATTTAGTACAAGTTTTTGTAAAACAGGGTCGAGTTTAAATAATCCAGAGGAAATGTTTATATTGGGTAAATGCCAATTAAGGAACACTCGACAATATTTCTTTGTGTGAAATCAGCGGAATGATAAAGGAATTTTGCATAATTCTAGTCAATGGGGTGGTTATTTTCAGATAAATGTAAAAATAAAGCGCTGTTTATTTCAACTTTTCTAATATTATAATTATTTTGGTAAATTCTAGTAGATAAAGATTTACCAATTTGCCCAAATTAAGGTAAATTACAAATAGGACATTCTATAGAATATACTCCACCTTTTTACCTTGTATTATTGTGGACTGACATTTTATATAAAGTGGATTCATATCTAAATATTATAGAGATATTAAGTTGCTTAAAAATACTGGTGAGACAAAATATGGTTCAAAGTATGGCAAGATAAGGCAATTTTTGTAATTAAAAACAGGTGAGTTATCATTTATATAAAAAGTTCTCTTAGCAAAGTTTAATGAAGTATGAAAAAAGTGACGAGAGGAACAAAGTTTTTTACCTATTTCAAAGATATTGAACAATTCCTTATGTGAAAATTCCAGACTAACAAGGCGTACTGCATGCAGAAACATAGAAATGAATACAGACTGTTTAATTTTAACACTATAATAAGAATAAATGTAAATATATGAACTGGAGTTAGACGGTTTGCGATAACCAGAGAATTTAAAACCAGAAGGCATCCTATTGTTCACGTGCCACTTTGAGTTTGTTCATTATATATATATATATATATATATATATATATATATATATATATATATATATATATATATATATATATACATATATATATATATATATATATATATATATATATATATATATAATTATTTCGCTTTATTCTACATTTGCTCATTACTACTACATGTCATAATATTTCAGTATTTAGTATATGTGCCTGTCAGGAAATGAGAGGGAGAGCGAGCAGCTGTAATCGAGTCACGAAGAAGAATTCCGAGCGAAGTAGCCTTGCTTCCAGACCTTCAGGGTAAACTTTTGCTTCATCGTGGAAGAGGCGTGTCGCTCTCCGACCAAGTGACTCACGCCGCGATCGCCTCCTTGGCCCTCTCAGTTAATTATTGTGATAATTATTGAGCCTCGTACGGCTAATAATTACCTCGTACTCGCTCCCGCTTCCTCTCGGGTAATTAATGTAATTATCGAGCCTTGTACGGCTAACTCTCACCTAGTAGTCACCTCCCGTTTTTCCTCGGGTAATTAGTGTAATTATTGAGTCTAGTACGGCTTAGATGAGTCATACTTTTCATTTAAATTTCATCCAATTAATAACGGTGTTAACAAAATCGCTTGTATATTATTCTGTAAATATCTATTGTTGTTTGTATAAGATTAAAATATTATTTTTGTTCTCCTATTTAAATCCTCCGATCACCACAGCCTTACTAAATATTAGTAATACCGGCCACAAGAAATTGATTCTCGCCTTTTAAAATCACAAATCGCACTATTGGAAAATCTTGTCGCCCCAATCGGGGCTGTTGTCTTCTCTCCCCTGCATCATTAAGCTAGGAAGTCAAAAAGGGTTCAGATAGACTACCTGAATTCTGCGACAGCGCTCAATTTCAGGATTTCATAGGTTAAAAAGGGTACTCATTTGTGAGGTTCCTTGTTGAGCCTACTTCACCTTGCAATTTGGGCGTCACTACAAATCTCCCTCTCGAGCCACGGAGTGTTATCAATGAAGAACTAAAAAAAACATCGACACGGGGAACACAATATTTTTCATCTATAATGCCACAGATTTACATTGCTTTGACACAATATACATATTTTTAAAATTTCGGGTCCTCTCTACCTCTTCAACTAGTCCCTATGATAATATTATATGTAATGATTACAATACATGGTATATACAATTGGCGACAGGCAAAGTGCTTTGTATACAAAATTGCCTCTTTCTCTTTTATTAAAATAGGCCGGATCAATGAAATGAAACTACCTGGAATTAAGAATAAAAGAATGAGCGCTGAACTTTTATTTTAAGAACAACTTTAGACTTACGGTGTCTTACAATAATTTATTTTTTATATGCATAATTACACACGGTAGTTAATGGTTCTATAGATCGCTGGGAGGTGAGAACTGCAGCTCTTAAATGTGACCAAAATTTGTGTGTGGTTGTGCGCGCCACTATTTTATTATTGCTTACTTCAACAAATTTGTGCACTCACACTATATTAAATATACTTTCTTATTCCATTTTTTATGCTTGGTTGAAACACATTAATTTGAAAGTGCCGTAATTCTATGATTCTTTGTTCCAAACCATTTGATGCTAAGCGTGTTAATATTTCGTGTTCCGGATGTCCGAGCTGCCGATCCTAATCTGTGAACAAAACTTATTTCCTTTTTTTTATATACATCAGTTTGTATACGCACGGGAATAAGAATGTGGGGATAACTTTAAATTAATATTTAAATTGACTTTGTACACTGGATTTGATGTAATCAAATTAATATCATTTTTCTTACCACTAGACACTGGATTTATCTCTATTTACACATTTTAATTTAAATAGGAACTGAAATTACGCATTTTTAACTAGATATGTACTAAATTTGCAATATGAGCTGATATGCAGTATTTTTTAAACTATTATTTTCATTATTAATATTTGAATACTCTGATCAAAGGAATGGCGTAAGTTTGTATGTTGGTTTCCTTCTGGTTTAGTGTTGGGCATTTGAGCTACGATGAGGTGCGCGTTGTTCGTATGGGGACACTGGTAAATCTTCTGCCTGGTTTTTCCAGCTACGTCCAACTGTAACGGTTCATCTTAGTTCATTTAGCTGCTAGCAGTACTCTGGTGTTTAGAAATGAAATGAACTTATTACCATTTTGTATCGTGCTTCGGTAAAAATAGGATGTCAACGATGATAGTATTCGCCAGGCAAACTTTTTTTTTATCTGAGAGTAAGATTGGGATTGGTGAATATTTCTTCTCCTTGCCCTACCCGTTGATGGTCCAACAGTCCATGTTTTTCATATTCAGTTACCTTACTATCCGGATGAAGGGGTCACCAGTTTATAAGGAGTTTGCGGACTCTTTATTTTTGATTGGTGAATTTGCCAGGCTTCTTTTGCTCCATTATTTGAGGGGTCACTGGTCATAGAGTCTACCTTCTTGGGATAAAGCACCCCATTACACTTGACGAGCCCTTCTTCTTCAGGCCGACTTAATGTGTAGGCAGGAGGCTATCCTTCTGACTAGATTATACTAATAATATGAATGAAAAATGATCATGAGAATTTTTCACCCCGTCAATTTAAACCACTTCCAATTAAAGGGGCGTGAATTCTTTCGTCCAATTTTAAACGCAAGGTAGAGCTTCTAGGCTCAGAAGAATGTTCGTCTGTTCCTTTGTTGAGACTGCTGGGCAGAGTCAAAGGGTGTGTGCGTTTCAATGTAGAAACATTTGGCCCATCTGGGCTGGCAACGATAGCAAGGTGATATGAAAGTTGATTTTGTCGTTACGCAGGTCAACGTCGAATTTAGCTGATCAAATCCGACTCCGTTCTGACTGCCTCGTTATTTTGTATCGAGATCATTCGGCTTGCTGCTTTTTCCTCGCGTGAGTATGTTTGTATGTTCACGTGTGAACCAATAACAATTCGCTTACCTTCTTACACTCATATATTTCATAATATATTTACAATTGTAATATAAGTGTTTTGCTTTACTACACAATGGTTTATTGCTACTACATAGCATGTTATTTCAGTAGTTAATATGTGTACCCAATTTTATGATTTCATAGGTCCAACAGGGTGCTCATTTGTGAGGTTCATCGTTGAGCCTACTTCACCTTGCAATTCGGGCGTTGCTATAAGATGAGGTTGATTAGAACTCATGATGTCTTAAGGAGATCACTGAAATATTGACCCATTGATTGGTAATATTTACCTAGAAGAGTTCTAAGACCCAAGAGATTATGTTTCTTTCGGTTTTCCCCTTAAATTTTATCTTTAGAGCAATTTTATTAAAGATGAATTCATAACCGAATTTCTACCAGTTACTTTGATTAATATTTCCCTCCTGAGTCATCCACCTCTAATATGTAGAATCGTTAATTTCCTTTCATTACGCCTAATATCTTATTAATTTACACCTCATAAATTTGCCATAATGTATAAATTAAATGTGTGGTTATTTAAAAAATGAACATGGAAGTGATTGTTGTCATACATCCATCAACTTTGTTCAATGGCAAAAAATATTATTCAAATTTGCCGTCATAAAAATAAATTAATTCCTTTATTAATATTTATTTTCCACCTTAAATTGTTTATTTTTTTATCATAATGTGTATAAAACATATCGCATTAATATAATACTGGGAATTATTTAGCCTGGAGACAGAAAGTTAATCACACTACTCATCGTCCATTACCTGAAGCAGTATGTGAATGTTTGAATGAACTGCCAATGAATGTTGTTGCTTCGTCATAATATGTCAAAAACATGTCTGACTTATCTCCATAACTTGATTTCATTCGCTTAAATGAAATTTGCTATACTCAAAACCCTTGGTTACATGTCATATCTATGGCAAAGTAATCGGCTCAAATTTTAATATTTTGTTTTTCTAATTTTAATCAGAAGGGCACATACAGAAACAAAGCAAGACCTGAGGCACAAAGAGGTTAGTGGAGTGGAGCCGACTTAACTGGATAAGCTTAGCTTCATATTTAGAAGTTTTTCTGATCATAGAGTTGATCCTGAAGTGAGGACGTTGACTTCGTCTGCTCACTGAGTTCTCCTCTCCATTGGAACCACTGTTTTTTTTTAGACACCGCAACCACTTACAAAAATTAAGTGTGACTGAAACAAAACCTGCAGCGACGGACTAAAGTATCTTGGGAAAGTATTTGATCCTGGATTGTTCTATGTAAAATAAAAACAAGAAAATGGCCTTTTAAAATGAAATCAAACAAAAGTGCCTTCTTTCTGATCAATCAGTGATTGAATATCATACGGTAAAAGATATTACTCCGTTGTCAAGACATCCAAATAAATATGAATGTTCATGAACTTGTTGGTCGCTTGATACTCTTTATTGTGGAATCTAGTTCAAAACTAGCGCCTGGTTTTCTTCTGTTAATCTTAAAATAAATATCAGATTAACGTTTCTAATGTATAGTTGTATATGCTAATGGCATAATTTTGATAGTAAGATCTTGATTGCACTTTGAAATGAGGAAGATAGATTGAAGATATGTTCATCTAGTGGCTCCCCCTCCTAAATCTCATAATACTTCCGGTACTCATGACTCAATTTATTTTTTCCTTATACGAACAATATTTTGCCAAAGTTTACAGACAAAAATTGTCTCAGTAAGATTAAAAAACGAACAGGATATCATTTGTAAAAAATGGATAAAAACCGCCACAAATATCCATTATTTCACAGCTTTAATACAAGAACTTATTCTTTTCTCTAATAATTTCTACATAACCCATTCACCATCAAAGCAGATACCATGATTTCGTGTCCCAAGAATTGAATTTATTGTTGACCAAGAATCACTACGTGCTCCACGTACTCCCTGCACTCATATCAAAGCTCCCTCCAATTCTTGTATTCTAAATACCGTGGGAGGTGCGCCTCCTTCAGCTTCCTTCATGCTTCTTTTTCTGATCGGGAGGTTCCCCATCACCCACCAAGTTCACAGTGATCAAAGAAAATTATGCTCCATAGAGAAAATAAAAATTCTCACAGGATATTACACCATATATATCAATACAAATATAATGACGTAAATAACTAAGAGAGAAAGTAACATTTTTTAAATATACAAAGACAATAAGATCATTTAGAGGATAATTAAAAAAAGAAATGGTGGAGATCAAAAGTAAAGGACGGTTAAGAGAAAGTAAAGAATTATTTTCACAACTTTTAGTTTATTGATCCTTTCTGCGGTGATTACCAAAGACAATTTTAAGGAGGTTCTTCCAAATTTATGTTCTTTTAAAGAAAACAATTTTGGGGGGTTTATTAGTTTGGAATCCTTATAGTTAGGTAGTGCTAGGTTTACTAAATCAACTAATGAGTAATAATTTATATGAGTAAAAGGCTTAGTATTTTAAACTCTCCAATGTGATAGCTGTGCAGATGTAATTTTCCTGGAAAGATAAGTTGACTTGCCTCAGTCTTTCTTACCACCTTTGACATTTACTGGCTTGAAGCTGGACGCATTCCAACATTACAACGTTTCCTAGCATTTGTGGAGATCAGAATTGTATCGCATACTGTAAAAGCTGACTTATAAGCATTTAATATGTATAAGTGATGAATAATATCTTCGGATTTAAACGTAAAATATCCTAGGCTATTTTTGTAACCCTTTTACCATTATTTGGGAACAATTTTACTTAAATCTAGATTAAGAATCCTAAATAATTTTGCAAGTTAAATTTAAACTATAGAAACTATCCTACACTTGTTTACTTTGAATTAAATTTGCCATTTAGAAACACATATTCTTTAAGCAAGTTTTCATAGTGAATAATATTTTGCCTTTGTAAATTGTTTCGTGTAATTTCCATTCTTTTAAATTTTAAATAATAAAAGGTCAGATAACATTTACTTATGGAAATACATTAATGACCGATGCTGATGATAAATATTTTACATTCATGACAAATAGATTTTAGTACACTGCCTTTATTCCTTGCATGTTTAGCTTCAAATAGAGTCTTAAGCAAATATGATACGTGTTAAAATCCTTTAAGCAATAGGAAAAATATTCAATGTTTATCTTTTTCAAACCCTTTAAACATATGTGGATAATAATCAAAGCAATTAATTAAGCAGATGAATTCGCGACGAAAGCCGTGCTTCTCGCTATTTATGGAGTGATACATCTTTCAAAGATAACATTAAGAATGCTTTAAAACTGTCTTTTCAAGAGTAAAAACAAGTTAGAAATGGTAATACATGTTACACTTAGTTTAAACGTTATTAAAAATGCAATTAAAATGCGAGGGAAGTAATAAATGTGCTAAAAACCCTTTATACAACCTATTAAAAACGTATTGAGACGATTGTACACGTGTTTGGGACCTGTTAGAAAAAGGGTAAAAGATGTTCAAACAAGTCTCTAACAAGTCATGGACTAATGAAAAAAATATTTAAATCGAGGGATGAGATTGATCATATTATTCGTCCCATTCATGAAATCCCCACCAGATTACCTGGCGGTTTTTCTCCTCCAGAACCACTTCGCCTTTGATATACCAGGGACTTCAACCCTACCAGCGAGAGAATCTCTTTTAACTGATCAAGGGATTGAAAAGTAGTTCCTCAATAGTGACAGACCATTTATTTACACTTGCAATTTACTCACTAGTGCCTGCCTTCATTGTGTAATGAATAGGCAGATATATAAGAAGAGTTGTTTTATTTATTTCCAGTTTTTACCTATATTTTCCAGATTTTCAATTACCCTAACTCCAGCCCTTCTATCTCCGGGATAGAGCATCATTATTTTTAAATAGATTCAAATTTAAAATCCAAAACAGCCCATCGCTACGCTACCGCACTCTTCTACACACTAGGATTTCTGGTGAAACACTCCATCTTCTAATTTTCATTAATCTAGTTCTAACAGACACCTTTCAGAGCTCCATCCCTGAATGACTCACCATCCTCGTTATTTTACTATTTTCACTGCAATTCTTGCCACCTCGAATAAACCATTTTGCTTTTAACAACAATTTTATCCCATTTTACCTCGTGAAGAATATCTCACAACAACATTTGCTTCCATCACATTTTGCCTGTTTCAGCTTCTTTAAATGTGAAAACTCATTCATGCACATACATTACTCGGCTATTTTTCTGCCGCACTTTTTGATGGGATTTATCCCCCTTCGCCAATATTACAAAGTAAATGACTGTTTGTGTTGAGAAAAAGAAGGATTATTATTAATATTATTAGTTATAATAATATAAATATTGTCCCACTGTGATAGACATTATTAGATGGTGCGATTCGGTGGTAAAATATTCAACCAAAAACACAAAATCATCCACAGCAAATAAAATGAACAAATAATTCAACATACAAATCCACTATCTCCCAAGTATATATATATATATATATATATATATATATATATATATATATATATATAACAGAGGGCCTGTTCGGTTAACACAACGTCCTGGCGCTTGTCAGTGTAACCCGATTATTACCCTCCCTCTCCTCTAGACTCGCGGACCACCAGAAGGCCTCCTCCAACAAGGAGAAGTACGAATCAACAGATTTCTGGGCCGGCGAGCATAACATTGAGTAAATCGGCACTAGTTCCACTAAGAGTTGGGTTCTAATTCGCGTCATATATGAAATTAGAGGAGCGGCGAGCAAAAGCCAGAAGATTCCTTTAGAGCTAAGTGAAAGACGCTCAGAGAAGAGCCGTTAGAGGAGCGAGGCCTAATCCCTGAGCCCTTACCTCCCCCCATTTCACTACCCCCAGTGGGTTGATGAAGTATATAGACGGATAACTTGAGAAGAACATCGAAGATCGAGTTAGTCATCGAAACGTAGTCCGGCGGTAGGGCCTATCACCAAGGGAATCGATCAGAACTTAAGAAGAAGCTCATTCACAGCCAGTTCTTGGTGGTCACACCGAAAATTAGCCCTTTTGCATTGAAAGGGAGATCAAGTTAGAGATCGACACGACGAATACCAGCGGTAGTGCCCGGAATCAAAGAAAGGAACAGGAAGAAGCACATGCTGAGCCAGTTCGTGGTGGTCACACCAAAAATTAGCGTTTTTTGTATTGTGAATCATTCTCTTACAGCTCTCATCAGAGAAACCCCATATTCCGGTTTGCAACAAAAAGGAGATAGTCCTTGCCATTGAGTAATACCCAAAGTAAACTCCTTCCCTTCCCCCCCTTCATTTGTCAAAGGACTCACTGTTTACTCATCGCTCGTCAGTGCGATTAAACTGAAGATTGGAAAAAAGCATACCTTCACCGTTCCGTTGTTTAAATCATCTGACTAAGACAACGTGCTTAATGCCACCATCGCCCTCACCAAAATCACCTGTTGCTTCAAGCCCATCTCCGCGCCAGTCAAACAGCTGGATGACTGGGAACACGCCCGCGCGCCTAACACCAAAATAATTTTTTCGTCTACATAAAAATTCAAGGCCAAGGCCATTCTCCAGCCTGATTCACGTTTGTGTTTTTTTACAGTTAAAGAAATTCAATTATTTTTGAGTGTCAATTAGTGTCCAATATTAAAGTAAGCTTTGGGTAAACCATTACTTTATATTCATTTGGTTTAAATTAGTAAGTCTAACATAATCTCGTTTATTCATAGCTGTGAGCTTGTTTTTTATTTCATTTTTTTATGTTGTAATTAAAGAAATATATTTTTTTAAGTATTTAATTCAATCGTCGAAACCCTGTACATGGCACGATAAATCCTCACAGATTAAATCACGTAAAGTAATATAGCACTCTTAGAGAAAAAGTAATCAAGGAATTATTCAAGTACGTACAAACCTACGTACGTACACCAACTCGGCCCTTACAATACCACGACAATAGAGAAAGAAAATGATTTATAAACACTTTTTTTCAGTTAAAAAAGACGTGATAAAAATATTCATTTAAAAACTCAATTCAAAGCAATCCTCGAAACAAAGAGGATTTCTTAAAGGCAAATTTGTGCCTAAGGTATCGTTGGTAAATACAACGGGGAGAATTGCGAGAACAAAGACCTGCTCGACGATAAAGGCGAACGTCTTATCCTATTCTTTATATGGCTCAGGTTATTAGCAAACAGGCGAAAACCAACGAGCCGAATTCGGACCCTTGTGAGCCATGGGCCTCATTCGGAACGGAATCATTCATGTCCTAGCTACACCATGGTCTCCATGTTAAGGACCCCCCCTTTACAGAGACTGAGTATAAAAGGAATGTGAGGCATAATAAAAGAGAGAAAGAAGAGGCTGGTTGTATGTTAGTTTAGAGTTGGAAGATCGATGTTGCTGGGGGGAAATTGAACTAGATTTAAAGGGACAGGAGGGAGGGAATAACATGAAATCAAGTGTGGTTTGTATTGGTTGCATTGAAGATCGAGTGGCTGTGCTACTAAGTGAGTAGGTGTATGATAAAAATAGTGAGTTTAAAGGTATACGAGTTGATAATGTGTATAGGGATTGAGAGAGAAAAGACTGATGTAATAGATGAGAATGGAGCGAATTTGAGAGGTTGCGTGCTTGGGGCGTCTTTCCAGGCATGTGCTCTGAAAAAGACACATCACATGGCATCCCATCACGTTTTGGGGCCAGAGTGGTGGGGCCAAAGCAACGAGGAAGTGAAATGGAAATAAAACATCCCCAAAAATAAAATGATCATGACCTGTAATCGAGCAGAAATTCACTGTAGCAGGAAATGAGCACGATTTGAAGTGAAGATGTATAAGAGTAAAACTCTCAAAATATGAATCAAGAACCCATTTCGGCGAGATATGTGGCTAACTATGAAGAAGTCCAATACTGTAAGGAAAAAATGATGTTGGTGGAGTGAGAGTGTGAAATATTGACACGTGCCGCAAGATTTTAAACTGATAATAATTTTTATTTCCATTATTAGTCGCGAGCGAGTCTACAACGCACTCTGTCGGGCGGTTGGTTCCTGTTTTTATTTTTTTTGGTTTTGTTAATAACATTGTAACTATTGGGCCGATTCTAAGGAAAACATTATGTTGTTTTAGATTTTCTTTCTAATAATATAATTGCTTAGTCCGGGAATTATTGAAAGTTTTGAAGGTCGGATTAAGTAAAAACACGCGACATTTTAGTCAGCAGACCTTGTTTTTTATTTAAATATTGTTTTTGTTATTTGCCCTTGTTAATGTATTATAATTTTTATACACTTTCTATGGTTTGTAAATTTCATTTGTATCAATGTTATACTTATACACCTATTTTTGGTGCTTCCCACTGATATCACACCAGCCCCAATCTGTTTACATAGAGGAAGATATATGCGGAGATCTGAGATCTAAATTTAGTGTTGATGTAAATAAACAATTTAAGGACCTGATGGAAGAGTATTATGCTTTTAGCAGAGAAGAAAATATGACTTCAATAAGAACTCGAGCCCTTCATCTCCCTAAACCTTTAATACTATGAGGACAATATGATTACTCCACTGTAGTAGAAGAGCACAAAAGGAAAACCAGTATTTCTATTTAGAGTAGCAAGAGAAGTAGAGGGTTAAAGAAAGTTTATGCAAAAGTATAAAATGTTATGAAAAGTACATGACGAGTACTAAAAATAAAACCAAGAGTAGTAAAGCTTAGAACAAGCATGACAATGATCCATCCCATTCGGTGAACATGAAGTGGGAGTTTTGGGACCAAATAGGGTTAAATAATGACAAAACAATGGACTACCCTTCTTGATCCCTCCATTTTGGAGCATCTAACAAATCTACATGAATGGGCTCCAATGTTTGTCCAATAAAGAACTGTGGGATGCTACCTAATTTAACCTCTGACAAGGATATCTTATCTTGAGTGATAAAAACTCCACCTCTTCGAGTGGGGTTGGAGGATCACACAACCCTTTAGATGAGATCTATCTCCCGGTTTTAAATGCTACAACTCATATTACCTTAGGGAGAGTATTTTGAGGTTGTTTATTGAAAGATTTTGTAGGCGGAGTAAAGTGTCTAGTAGATTGACAAAAACAACCTTCCGTTAATGACATGGATATCTTTGGTCATCACCAAAAATATATAATAGGAAATGAATAAAAGGGTCAGGAACAAGTATTAACACATTCTGGAGGCCAGGGTGTAGAAGAGATACAAACCAGGAATGTAAAACTAAATCAAACATAAATTCCAAATGTCAGAAAGAAACAAGCGAATACTATAGGGCATCCTCCAAACATCTTATAACATAACATAATTTCAGAAATGACAAAGGCCACAAGTGCTCATCCACATCCGGAAAACCCCACTCACAAAATGCATCCATACGATTATCAGATCATACATCTACAATATACAATTTAAACCATCCACAGGAATGCGTCAAAAACATAAAGCATCAGTGCCAAGGATCGTCAAAATCAAATTAATCAAATATACAATACCATAAACTGCATCCACAGGAATGAGTCAAGAATACCTACCCCCCTAAAAAATAACGCTCCCTCACCATATAATCATCCAATTTGCCTTTGAAAACATTCAAGTTTAGAATATCTTCTTTCTCAGGTGGCAAACTATTTCACTAATCTACCACTCTTTTGGTGAATATATATTTACCAACATCAAACATGCACTTGTGTTTTTTAATTTTCAATTGGTGACCCCAAGTCTTATTACTACCTTCCAATTCATTGGACCTATTAAAGGTAGAAATATGGATAGAGTAGTAGAACGAAGAGTGAGTGTGAGTATAGTGGAGAAAATTTTGAAAAGGTAGAAAAGAAATAGTTTAGTTCAAGTTTGAAAGATTTGTTCCCTGGTGAAAGGTTATCTTCAGCAAATGTTTTGATAAAAATAGCATAAAGAATAGAGTTAGTGTGTTTGGTAGATCCTTGGTCGAAGGGTAGTTTTGGCCTATCTTTAAACTCAAGTAACTGGCCAAAATACAAATTTAAAAAGCTTAATCATACCTACGATTAGCTCCTATCATTTCCATTTCCAGTATTTTATATTTTTATGTTCATTTAAAATTCCTTCAGGTCAATTATTTAAAGAAGTCTATTAAATTGAGCTGAAATTTTATGGTAAAGCTTTATTCTTTGCTCCAAATTCCCAATCATTAAATATTTTGAACCTTTTTAAACTGTCCACCCTTTCTTTTCTATTACTGTCCCCGGGAAGGACGATGGGAGGGGGGGTAGCATTGAAACCATTCTAGAGCTAATATCCGGAGGGGGACCTGTGCATTCTCATCCCCGACGCTCACGATGCGTTTCACACTCCTTCACTTCGTCTATCTTGAAGAAACTCGTGCGGGAAATGCCCTCGTTGGGTTCGCTTTAAATGTTTGAAGAGAAACAACACACATGGGGTGTGGTTAGTCGACGGATGTAGTCCGATTGGGATCCAGTTTGTGGAAATTGAAATAAAACCAGGTACCCGCCAGTATGTAGATAGTTCGGCGGGAAAAGAATAGCTATGGTTCGCGTCGTTCAAATTGCATCGGGTGGTGGGTGATGGGGGCAATCTCCTCCACCCCAGACAAGTGGCTGTGTCCAATAGACCCATCTAACAACTCTTGCCTTGTGATTCTCGGCTTCCAGCAACGTACTAAGCATTGCAAAGTATTTAAAAAAGGCTATCCTTCTACAATATATATACATATGATAAACTTCATAAAATTTAGTAAGAATGATTTGAGAATAAAAAATAGACTCTCGGCATTTAAAAGAGCGGTACGACATAATAAAATTAGAATTTATTATAAAATAAACCAGCTAATAGTTTTGAACATCCATTCCCTTTACCTCACTACATAATGTTGTTTCCATTATTCAACCCCACTTATTTCACATAATGATGAGCGCTATGAAGCGCACCCCATCAAAACAAAGGCAACACAGAGAGGAAGGAAACACGGATCGTCTTAGGTTTCCTTTTATTTGGGAAAAGAGAAGCGACGTCAATAAGCTGCGGGATGCAAAGCTTTTCCAAAATTACTCTTGCTCCCTTACATTACACTCTCTGCCTTACACTCAAAACATTACGCTATTTTATATTAAAATAACATTTAGTAACCTAATCCTAATATGCACATAATACTACACTTCGCACCACTCAATGCAGAAATAGGAAAGTGTGGCAGAGAGAATTTATCAAGGAGTGTGAAGGTGGAATTGATTAATACTAACACAAAAACGCGGTTTTTATTGCGGGGAAGGTTGAGTGCAGTGTAATAGTTATAAAAATTATTACAAACTACGTGAACAGAGACTAAGTCGATTGCAATAAAGTTCCTTCATAAATTTCAACATTCATCTATCTATGCTACATCAAAATAATTCCTACACAAACATCAAACGTCACTTCATTCAAACTCAACTTATGGGATATCTCTCAACCTTCATCACTCTAATCGAATTCGCGGTGCTTTCTCTACAACCATCACAAGTTTTTATTTTTTCCCTTCCAGGATAAAGGTCAAATTTTATCTCTCAATGCTAATCACAGTAATATCCGAAGGACGACCACACACTCATCCCCTGATACTCGCGCTTTAAGTACAGCTGTGTATTTCCATCTTCACTATGGGAGAATTAAGCTCTCTTAACTTCTACCTTAGGAGGTTTAACCACCAACGCAGTCAATCGTATTTATTAGTCAATGGCGCCTTCCCCCCCCTTGAGTGTTTTCTTCTTTAGAAATTGGGGCGTCTTCTGAACGACACACTCAGCGCGATCTCATTTACATCTAAGATTCCGCAAAGCCGCAATCCTCGCCCGTTGAGACCTAAGCGAAATGGCCTCGCGCCACTCCCCGAATGTTGCCTTCCCCCAAACGAGACCGAATTCCTTTATTTCCTCATTCTCCTTCCCATTATTGGTCACGAACTGGGTACAAAGGATCAACTTTCAGAATGTAAATGCTTTCATTAGAGACAGGAGAAGGAAAGGTTTTTTTTTCAGGAACGTTTGTTTTTGCTGGAAAAATCACCGTTCATCGAAATGTACCGGGGCATATGTGTCTGCCATTTTGGGATTCGGTCTTATCCACCTCTAATCGTACTGTGCACTTAAAAAATCTTTAGGTTTTTGTATTTAATTTTTAAAAATAGAGGCGAGATCTAAGAAAGTAACCTATATGCCATGAAAGAAACGAAGGAAGAAGCGCACCCTACTTATCCCAAATTGCAGACTCTAGGAGCACTTGGATCTTAGTAGCCCTGAGAGCAGGGAACCCTACCCCAATGGTCTTCGCATCTAGGGCTGCAGTGATGTCTACTTTGGCCTGTTTGACCACCCTTGGAAGCGACTTACTACAGAAGTAGAGCACTAAGTCATGAACGTAGACCGTGCCGCAAATTATGCGGGAAAGAAAGGAGGAGTTGACCGTGTTCATCACAGAAGTGTGGAGGTACAAGTTAAGGACCAAGTCCTTAGGGAATGGAAGGGGAGCTTCTAAGAACGTGAACGGGCGTACATTTGTTTCCAGAGATGATGGTGCATGGTCGTGTGAGTGGGGCGAGGGTGGTTGTAGTTGTTGTGGGTTGGAAAGAATGAGAAGATTCAAGCAAGGATGCGTCTTGGGAAGAGTTTGGTAAGCTTATTGAAAGAGAGCTACAGGGTGTGAGCGAGAACTTGAGTTTGAAAGTGGTATAATTGGTTGCGTTGGTGAGGACGGATAGATATCTGTGCTGGGGAGGCATAAGAGGGGTAGAAGTGGCTGTTGAATAGTCCATATATTAATTTACCACATTTATATACTGAAGGTTGAGGTTCCTTCAGCTGCAACTTCTTTGGGGAGTAAGAAACCTCGCCCATTATTGTGGCATCATCAGATCTATTTCTTGTTCTCGCTATTCATTCCTTTACTCGCTCACCGACAGCAATGAGCGGCGGAATTCTCTTCCTACTTGCGTGAAGGATACTTCACCCTTTCTCTCTTTTTCCAACTCCTGCATAACTCATCTTTTAGTGAACATTAACCCCTTAATCAATATTTTTATTTTCAACTATGTTTATTTATTACTGGCAATTGTGGCAATGATGAGAGTCAACAATATAAGAACACGGCAAATTTCCAAATTATATCAATTTATTTGGCCCTTATACATTATTAAATATTATTCTCTAATATTCTCTTTAATAACTTAGGATAGGGATGTTGTTAATCCCTCATTTTATTAGGAACCAATACATTCGTTCCGTTAGTTAGTAATTAATTTCGATAACAATTGAAAATTGAAATTTTTGTCCAATATATTTCTTGCAGTTTTGAGCGATGCTTCAGTTGTTTATTGGCATTTTCTGGCGCCCAATCGGGGAAACGGATGTGGACAAGCACAAAGCGCTCTAAGTAAACTATTGGGTTTATTTCTTGGGTGAATTAAAGAAGATAGGAAGAGTTGTGCGCACTCCCGAATAACCCACATAGTTTCCTCAGGTTCTTGAACTTCTCGCCCCTTTTCACTTACCCAACTTTAGTAACTTATTAACGAATCACTCTTCATGGGATTTATAAAGGATATTCCATCGTTGGTTTCTGATTCTTACTTTTATCTAGTCAGTTATGATGATCCGCATGATGGTGGCCATGGATAAGAAAGACCGTGACGTCCGTGGTATACTTATAGAACGATGGCAAAATTTAAGCTGAATACCTCTGTAATTCAACGAATTTCATTGAAATATTTTTATTCGTAACGTATTTAAGAAATACTGAGAAACAAAGGCAGTGACGAGAAAAGAAGTGAAACAGACAAAATGAAAGAACAAATGCGAAGTGTTCAGTCAGGGACTACATATAAAAAATAATGAAAAGAAGAAAAAAAACTATTTACTTGTCAAAACAAGAAAATGATCTACCAAATAATCCACTCATCTATAGAATTCATCTATGGATAAATCCATCCAGATCTGAAAATTGAATAATAATTAAAACTGGTAAAAGTCATGCGGTAAACGAGCCATAAAAGTTTACTGAAATATTGATGATTTACAACTCTGGTCAATTTACCCAAATTAACATAACATAACATAACATAATTTCACGTATGACAAAAGCCACAAGGGCCTGTCAAAGGTCATCCGCATCTATCAAAACCCACCCACAAAAATCACGATCGCCAGTGGAAGACAAAATCAAAGTCCCCCAAAATATAATATAACAGATGACAAAAGCCACAATGGCCCATTATAGGTCATCCGAGTCAAGCGGCCTCTTTTTTAAGGCACCCAAACTCCCAGGAAAACTACATCCAGAGGATTGCGTCCAGAAACAAGGGTATCATCAATTAAGCCTTGTTAAGAACTAAATCATGCAGATATAGATATATACAAACAATATTAATATATACAAAACTTAGGAACCATCACAACCTTCCCTCCCCATAAACTCATTGAACCTACTCTTAAATACATTTAAATTTGGACTACCTACTACCCTCCGTGGCAATTTGTTCCAGAAGTCTACACCTCTATTGGTGAAAAAATATTTTCTTAAATCCAACTTACACCCTTGCTTTTTAATTTTCAAGTGGTGACCTCTAGTCCGATTTCCATCATCTAACTGAAAAAACTTTCTAACATCCAATTTTAAACAGCTTAATGATATCCCCTCTCACACACCTCCTTTCGAACGAGAACATATTTAATACCCTTAGTCTATCGATATATTCAAGGTGCCTCAGGGAAGGAATAATCTTTGTTGTCTTCCGTTGCACTGACTTGAGAAGGTTAATATCGTGTCTAAAATGTGGGGACCATGCCTGTATACAGTACTCTAGATGTGGCCTAACAAAAGATTTATAGAGTTTAAGAATAACCTCCTTACTTTCGTAACTGACATTTCTCTTAATGAAACCCAGCACTCTATTTGCCCTATTTCTTGCTTCAATACACTGCTTAAAAAACTTTAATGACTTATCTATTACTACTTCTAGATCTTTCTCATCCTCTACTGGGCTCAGCCAATGCCCATCTCTTTCATAGTTAAATTCTCTATTATCTTTTCCCATGTTAATAACTTTGCACTTATCAAGGTTGAAAGTCATTTCCCCCTTATGTGCCCAGGGTAACAATTTATTTAAATCCCCCTGCACTTTAAAATTATTATCAATATCTTTAACTACAGCTGCTAATTTAGTATCATCCGCAAAAAATGACACTTTATTATTAACTGCCTCCCCAAGATCGTTTATATAGATGAAAAATAATAATGGACCGAGAACTGATCCCTGAGCAACCACACTGATAACATCCCTCCACTCTGATTTTACACAATTTAGCACTACCCTTTGCTTCCTATCTTTCAGCCACTCAGCTATCCAATTTTAAGCACCCCCACATATCCTGATCATTTTTAATTTATGAACTAGTCTCCTATGTGGTTCTTTATAAAATGCTTTACTAAACTCCAAGTAAATTACATCTACATTCTCTCCCTTATCTACTTGATTTGTTACAAACTTCGGAAAGTCTATTAAATTAGTCAAACATGATCTAGCTGATCTAAACCCATGCTGAGCATCGCTGATTAACCTCTCCCTCTCTAGATGTTGGCAAATCCAGTGTTTAACTATTTTCTCAAGAATTTTACAGACTACAGGAGTTAGGCTAACTGGTCTAAAGTTATTTGGATCCTCTTTACTACCCTTCTTCAAAATTGGGACTACATTCGCTCTCTTCCAATCATCGGGTATATCTCCATATTCCAGTGACCTAGTATACAACTTCTCCAGAGCTATTGAGATATTTTCTACCCCTTCTTTAAGTATCCTAGAATGAATATTATCAGGGCTGGAGGCTTTGGTAGCATCTAACTCACCTATTAGTCCTTTTATCGTCCTCCAATTCACACTAATGGTAGTAAACACCTCTTTCCCTGACCGATGATTACTATACATAAGACTATTTAGTTTCTCTTTTGTAAATACTGATGCAAAATGACCATTTAGTACCTCAACTATTTCCTCATCAGTTTCTCTCACAACCACTTCATATTTGATACGTCCTATTTTAACTCTGCCATACTTGTTATTAATTTTATAGTAACTAATAAACTTTCTAGGATCTTTGTTGCTATCCTGAGCTAATTTAATTTCTTACACCCTTTTGTTCTTCTTTATAATCTTATTTAACTCATTCCTAGCCATTCTATAATCACTTAAATTTTGAATATTATTTTCTACCTGTAATTTTTTATATGCCCTTTTCTGCATTGAAATTTTTCTAGCTATCTCCTGATTCCACCATAATGGTTTCCTACTTTTGTTCCTAATGGCCTTTATTGGGATACATTGCTCTTGGACTACATTTATTATATGCTTGAAAGTATCCCACATCCCATAAGCATTTTTACCTCTGAATTCTACATCCCGGTCTACCAAATTTAGCAAGCTTCGTAGTTTTACATAATCTCCCTTATGAAAATTTGGAACTTTTACAGCATTCTCGGTTATTTTACCCTTCTCAATTCCCAAGTTAAAACAAACTATCTGATGGTCACTATTTCCCAATGCTTCCCCAACAGTCAATTTTTGAACTAAATGATCACTGTTAGAGAGTACTAAATCTAATATATTGTGCCCCCTCGTTGGTTTATTAACAAATTGATTCAAAAAATTATCCTCAAAGCATTCTATGAACCTGCCACTTGTTCTATACCTACCTATCATATTTTCCCAGTTAAATTAACCACGAATTTGTTTGAAAAAAGGTTTTCCATATTATTTATGGTGATAAAAAGATCGCTGCCTATAGCAGTCCATGAATAATGGTAAAAACTCATAATGTAAATTTTCTCTGTCATTAATTCCAAAAGTTTGAACTTTTATAATGAATGTTGGGAGTTCGATAATATAGCATCGATTATTGAGCCAAAATGAAGCCTGTTTCTCTTTGGAGGATGGATTAATAAACCTCCAATCTTGTTTGTTCCAACGAAGAAGAATTTATATTCTTTAAGAAAGCTTTTATTTGGCGGAATCTTTCCAAAACTTTGCTTATCTTGTGATGGACCAATCTTTCTTAATTATGGCGTTCTAAAGACATAAAAAATGGATTAAAGTTTCCATGCCTGAATTGAAGGCAAAATAATGGACCAAAGTTGTATGATAAAAACCCTATCCTTACATCTGCTTTTAGAAAATTTGAAAGAGATAAAAGAGTTGCAAATCATCGATATTTCAGTCAACTTTTATGGCTCGTTTACTGCAGGACTTTTACCACTTTTAATCATTCTTCAACTTTCAGATCGGGATGGATTTACCCATAGATCAATTACATAGTTGAGTGGATTATTTGGTAGATCATTTTCTTTTTTTTAAAAGTAAAAAGAAATATTCTTTTCTTCTTCTTTTCCTCATTCTTCTCTAGATGGTCCCTGACTGACCACTACCCATTTGTTCTTTCATTTTGTCTGTTTCACTTCTTTTCTCGTCACTTCCTTTGTTTCTCAGTATGATGATAGAAATCAAGTTTACACAATAATTTTCTAATTAAAATAAATGAAAGGGAATAAAACAGAATTGGAAATAAGCTGCAATTAATATTATTAAATAGATGTTTGTTTCGATAATTGACTTATAAATAAAACATTGGTCTTTGCAGGTATGCGGAATACTATAATAATGTAGAAAAAAAGATAGTTCATGAAGAAAGAGGATAAGATAAAATTTGAAAATGGGGAAAAATTGAAGGAACTGTAAAATGGGAAATATAGGGAAATTGGAAAAGGAATTGAGGATGATTTAGTTTAAATAGAAATAATGCGGACACTCACCCGCTGGGATCATTATAATAGAAGACTAATAATATAAATCTGTTTGACTCCAGCATTTTCTTATCAAAAAGCTTAATTAACCCAACAGTGAAATTGGGATAAATCGACCAACCAACAACAAACCTAAATCTTTATTATAATTCTTCGTTGCTGTCGTTGCTGTCGATTATCGTGTCATCTACAACTCAATTTTTACTACTTGCAACTTATCCATACAATGTTTCGAATTGATAGATATATATAAAGAAAGAGAGAGAGAGAGATATATTCTAAAGCTCATCTAAGTAAACGTCCATATACTTTAGTTGTTCTTAATCACTTTTAGATTAAAAGAAAGTCAAAGAATTTAATTATTTAATGAGGAAACTGTTTTTCTGAGACGACTTTAGAAGTCTGTCAGGAAGATAAGTCACGAAATGATGAAGTCTAGACGTGTCTATTTGATCCCTTCGAAGCTCCGTCAGGAGATGCTTATACAATTGTGAAGACCGAATTCAAAGGATGTTTTGTTCTCCGATCAATCTTCAATCCTGTGAAATAGCGCGAGTTTTTGATCAAATTCTATATATTTTAGGGATATTTAGTGGTGATAATCATATTTCCTAGTAATTCACTGTCTTGTAATTTTTTTTTAACATTTTAATGCTATTTTATTTAAATTAATTTATCTAGTTGAAAAACATTTTAATGATGCCTCTATAAACAGTATCCACACCTTTACCAATCATGTTCCCCCTCATAAGTTAATCACTCTGTCTTACCAGTTCTAAGATACTGACGCCAATTTCGACCCTGGGCTCAAAAAGTCTGAAAAAGGAGAGCACAATTCGGGCAAATTGGACCCATACATGTTAGGAAAAACCTACAGGAGCATAAAAGAAATACTTGAATAACGATAAAACATAGTGCGATACATAATTATTAGCGACAAACTGAATGGAAGATAGAAAAAACCTTGGATAAAATCCCAAACACGGATGACTGCCAAAGAAAAAGCAAAAGTTCTTAATAGTAAATAATAAGAATTTTGCAGTGGGCATCGAGAAAAGTTCTTATTTATTTTGAACTTTAAGCTCCTGTTTGAGAGGAAATAAATTAATTCTCGTTAAAAAGTGTTCAACTTAGATTTCCCTCGGAGCAGTCGTTATTCCCTCCCTCCCTCTGCCAAAATGTGAACCTCGTCCACAGAAGGGCGTGAAGAGAAACCCTGAAAACAAAACACATGCCATTGAGGTTCAAAATTCAAAGAGTAGAATTTTCTGGATAAAACTGTACAAGTGCCAAGCCAAAGGAAACGTAATACACATTTCTCAAGATTATTTACTTATCAATCTCGTCTATGATATAACAATACTATATCTGGTCTGTTTGGTGCAATGGTAATTGAATGTAATCCAGATGAATGGAGTCTATTTATTTTCAGCTCTTCTGAAAGCATTAGAACTGTACTTCTCGATGACTGGAATGAGCGAATATCCTTTTCTTTGGCTTATTTATTATATCTCAAGTAGTAGTACAACAATGTCAAACTTCTGCTAAAGATTAAAATTATAAAAGTATGGTTGGGAAGTGATTGGAGCACTCAAAATGGTAGCATTTTTTATTGGTCTCCAAGTGAGTTTCCATGTCATTTCTCTCATTGAGACAGTAGGATTAACACAAAAAAATAAGACCACAAAGGTCTGAGTTATCTGTTAGAGGGTATAAAGTCAAGCATGAGAAATTAATGGACCCTCAAAGGGTGTTGTTCTATCCATTGCATTCAAAACTGTCTCATAAAGCAGTTTGTTATATATCATAACCTAGAGCTATCTGCCATAAAGTAACTAGAGCATTTCTTTCCCAAACTCTCTGAAACAGTGAGGAAAACTGATGTCTTTGTTGGACACCACATCAGCAAAATCATAGTAGAGTTTTGCTTCTGTGTCTCAAGGCATTTTGCGCAACCACAAGGCTAAGAATTATGTGGAACTGGATGAGAACTTAATCAAAAGCTATGGCTAAATGGGCTGCAGTATTTCCCTTAAAGTGCAACTGCTTGATGGCCATCTTGACAAGCTTAAGGAGAATACTCAGCAGGGCTTCAATCCAAGTCTACTAAACTTTGAACCTAAAATACCAAGGAGTATATAGTGCAAACATGATGGGATATTACATTTGGTGGCTCGTACGGTAAAGTGATTTACATTACAATTGGAAATCCTGAAAAACTGTTCACATCTAACATTTTACTTGTTTTTATGTTTCTTGTTGTAACTGCCCCCCAAATGTATAAATTCATCCGTACAATGGAAGAATATTTTTGCTGTATTCGACTCAGCTTCTCTGCGGAAAAATACTGCCTAGATCCCTCCTTTCGAGGCAAGCAGTGGTTGTTATAAGATAGGTTGTATTCTCGTTCAAAACTTTAAGCAGGCCGAGTACTAATCGGCCAAGTGAAATTTTAACCGTGCCGTTGAAAAGCAATCAAGCTGGCGGTCATACAACCCCAACTCCCCACAAGCCCTTCTCTCGTGTACAAAATCTTCGGGCGGCAGATCCACCCAAATAGTATTTTCCCCTTTGTCGGTGGTGTACCTTTCTGTGCAAGTGCTTTCGGCTCCCGCCTCCAGCTGACGTGTGCAAACCTTTTGCCCATTTAGTTCTTTTGTATTTCTATTTTATTTTTGTTTGTACAGTAGTAAAGATTATTTTGTGTCATCCAGTTTGATATCCAGAACCTCCTAGTTAGTTGATTTAATTCGGCCAAGGAAAATAGTCACTCTTACTTGATTTAGTGCAACTCTTGTTTAAAGTGCATCGTTTAAGGCAAGGTTAATCGCAGTGTCATGCATGATTACCACGTTCCCTTCCTAGTTAAAGTAAGCTAACGGAGGTCAGAAATCTACCTGGCCTACGGCAATGAATATGAAATAAGAAAACTTGTGATTTATCAGTAATACCAGAAGTTTAGTTGTGAAGGTTGGCTAGGTTGTTGTTTTTCATTTATCAGAATCAAACTTAACGAATCATTCAATATATACAAAGAGTGGTTATAAGTTATAAATCATTGCTTAGTTCTTCTCTTCCCAATCTTGTTTTACATGAATGCAAAATTACTTCTTTCTACCCAGGGAATTTTTGTGTTCCACGGCAACTTCTCATCAATTTAAAATTCATGTTGGTCCTCCTCTGATATGACAACCTGGATAAACTTATATAGAATCTTCGGGAATAAAATGAAATTAGAGTTTTTAGTTCCTATAATATTTCGGCTTAAGTTCTTTTTTAACCCATTTCTACTTAGCGTTCTATATTTACTCCATCTCTAAAAATAGTTTTAGAAAACGAAATATTACAGAAAACGAGATTAAATTTCGTATACCTCCTCCCAATATAATTAGTAACCTTCATTCATTCTTATTTTTTATTTGAAAAATGCTGCAGGTAGGTATGAAGCTCTAACACTTAGAACACTATCCTTACTGAGTAAATACCTGCAGTACCTCGTAAAATAGAAATATGGTGTAGAATGAATACCTGATGTTTTATAAAAATAGGGAAGCCATGTTTGAAATCAGCACTCATAATTAGTTAAAAACAACTACACAACATAAGTCAGCAAAAGGTGTGTTGACCAGTGTAATTCATGTTATTTATTTTTCTACCTTCAATACAATTTTAAATTTCCTAACTGATATTTAATGAATTTATTTCTGGAGACTCTGGGAAACTCTGCTAAAGTAGTTTAGGAGCTCGTCACGACAAGGGAAGTTAGGATTTCTGATGGTTTCCTACGACCGGAAAGGTTTGTTTCCCACATATTGATGATCGATTGAAAGAGTCCCTCTTTGAGTTTCGCCGAGAATTCGAAAAAATCGTTGTACAGCAGGATGAAGATTACGTGCGAATCTAAATATTACATGCTGACGACTGAATATTTGCTCTAATCACACCCAAGAGTTTAATTAAGTGAAATAAAACACAGTATCAATCTTGAGTAAAATAGTTATTCTGTTTAAATTATTGACTTTATATTACACAATCCGTTTTACATAAGTATTACTTCCCGCCAGTATTTAACTCTGTTCCTATTGAATAAAACTCCTCAAACTCGAAACAATTGACCTGAATACTCTCTTCAGGTGACTCCCCTTTCAAGGAATCTTTCGTTGCGAATCTAATAATCTAAAGTCAAAGAGGGTCAAATAAACGAGGCAATAACGCGAAGAGGTGTATTATGAAGAAGAAATCTTCACTCTATTCCTGGATGAAAAATCGCATTGTGTGGACATCTAAGAAATAGGAGCATGTAATACTGTCTAAAATGAATGAATGGAGTAATTATGATTCATAAATTATAAAATAAAATGAAATAAATTAAAAATAAAAGATTTTCTTTCAAAAATAAAAATACCGGACTTTTTATGCTGACTCAATCTTTCTGATTGTAATAATGCAAAACAGTCACTAGTTCTGGATGTCCAATATTCAAATATTGCTTGCTCGTATTGTAGGTAGTGTTTTCTGATGAAACAATAATTTCAGTATTGACGATTGTGTGCAAATCGCAAGAAGGTGCCTTGGTGAAGCATATAAACAGCAATGTCTCCAAAAGACGGTGAAATTTCAGAAAAAGATTCTAGTTTGGGCGGAAATATCTGGATATGGAACAAGTCGTCTTCAGATTTTCGATTAAAAAATAAGACAAAAAAGTAGATAAAGTTAGTACCAAACTGTCTACTACCTTACATAAGAGAATGGTGAAACGAAATTCCATAGATACAAAAAAGTCGAGGTGAAACATCACACTGCAAAAGCTCGATGTAAATTCCGTATGTACATAAAATGCTATCAACCTGCTACAATAGCAAGGAAATTCCCCAGATATGAGCTTCATTTAGATTTTTGGGGTCTCCATCAAGTTTGAGTGGCACAAAATGATAATTAGGACCAAACAGAACCTTATTTTAATTCATAAATCGAGAAAGGTTGGAGCTAATAAATATTTAAATGAAACCAATTTTTTGTGAATAAGGCTGCCATAGAACTCACATTTATTTTCCTATTTTTTTCAAAGACTGTCATACAGGAAATGGCTGGCCTACACAACCTCACCCTGGTCTCCATCACGTGCAAATCGGCAAAAAGCCGCTCAGTCATTCCACTCAATCTTATTCTTGTTCTTTAATTGCACTACTCAAAATTCACCCATCCAAATGAAAATGGAGTCAGCCGCTGCACTAGCAAGTATTAAGGTGATATCCATTCATGGGATTAGTATACGAGGTTGTTGCAATTCCTTCTACTCATTGCACTAAATCACCCTTATTTGCCTTTAACTCTTAGCATTAATTTAAACCAATTCACATGAAACATCTGATGATTATAAATATCATTCTCATTATTAGGATCATTCCGGTTCCAGGCACGAACGAGTCTTCCCCCTTTCCCACTGTCATTGCACATAATTCACCCTCGAAACTTCAGGGGTAGCATCATCTGGGTCTCTTTTATTTACTCTTGTCCGCAGTTTAGTGTTCCTTTTGTTCATCTTACGTCGTTTCTTCCCTCAATGTGTCTTTTGACTTCACACATGTTCTTCTCTTTACTCTATCTCTTCCGCTTCTTTGACTTCACATCCAAGTCTTTTTGTGTATTTACATTTTATTCTCAATGCAGAATGAGGTCGTCTTTTTTCAATTTATGAAGGTACTGAATATATGATTTCTTCCTTCATCTTTTCCCGTTTCTTCAGGGTAGCTCTTTCATCAATTTACATTGCACAATTTTCATTCTCTTTACTATAGCCATCATTCGTCTTTTGTGTTCCTGGCTAAATATAAATTATAATCACTGCGCATTATACCACGAGACAACCAATGAAGCGCCTTCCACTACCCTTTCATAACTCCGCCTTTTACCCACTTCTTTCGCATCTTCAGGATTAGGAATATTATCATTATCGCAGGCCCCGATCATCAGCACAAACACATTTTATTCTCTCTCCCTTTGACCCAAAGTCACACATACACCTGCGACCGTGGAGACCAGTATATGAAATTCATCTAATATTCGCCTCTGATATGAACTCATATTTCCCACATTCAGATAACTCAAACAGAGAAAACACCCCTCATCCCTCAGTTAAGGCATAGGTCTCAATTTGCAATTGGAGAATTTTGCAATCGAGTAACCAAATAGACAATTCTTTATCCCTGGATAGAACTGGATATAAAGTTAAACTCTTATCCTCAGAGTTCATAATGAATCAATAAGAGATCAGATCACTTCTCATTCGCATCCCTATTACGCACTTCTGAATTCGGTCATACCCGCTCATCGAGTATGGAAGAACTTGCATCTGACCCCAAACGAACTTGCAATTAATTAAATCATTAAACCTTGTCACTTGCGTTTGTCAAATATAAATTGACTCAGTTATTCTCATTCACTCCTGTTCAGTAATCAATGAATCCAATGTAAAAGTCAATTGTCAACGATTGTAGCAGAAAAGACATGACTTTTTATAATAAAGTCATCAAAACGATGATCATTTAATTCCCTTGCCATGGCTAAATCTCGCAGATACCCCATAGTCACAATATTTCCTTTTGGCACTCCCAGGGTGGAGCTACATTCATAACTTGTATCGTTCTTTATTAGTATCGGATGTTCTCAGTTTGTGAGTGCCTTTTTGTCCATGTTTCACAGCCGGAAATATAAATATAACCCATCTCACTTCATTAAAATACCCATTTTTATTTCAAACTCGTTATTTCATTGTTTTTATTAATTCAAAAGTCCATTTAACAGCCGAACTTAAACCTTTCCAACGGCATAAAATTACTGATTTCAAAGGGAGGGAAATATCTTCATATAATTCTATCGTTATACATCGTTCGAGATCTTCCGTTTGTCTCCAAAGGAAACTCGCGGGTCAGAGTCTTAAGCTCGATCCGTTTTCCTCAGAATTAACTGATTTAATAAAGGAAATCAAAATGTGAATTTAATTTAGATTGAAAAAATGAATAGGGCGGTAACAAATGAAGGTCGGATTAATTGTTCAAAGAATTAAAGTGTAAATGAAGATGTTTTAATTAGTCTTTACTTAAAAGAAATTAAGAAACAATTATCCTCTATTTGTGAAGAATGGATGGTTCAGATGTAAAGTGTGATCGGCTAAAGATTATTTACACGAGATTTAATGTGTTAATTTAATTATTAAAACCTCATTAAACATTTATTCGGTGGCAGAAATTCGATAGTGTTAAAGAGGCGAGAAAAATATATGGATGACTCATTTCGGACGGAAGGAAGGCGTAAAGGTTTCAAAGAGATGCCATTTTTTAACGAAAACGAAGCGCATGGCGAAATCTTATCTAATTTCTGAACCACCGCTAGTCCATATGGATTTATTGATGATTAGATTTGCAAGTACGCACACAGAACAATATATTCACATCCTTGAACAGTAGCAATTTTCATGACACTCCGAAACATATTTTTATCTCTTCAGTCTATTCTTTTCCATTACTCTTCTATTATCACATCACGTCCAAACATTATGATTCACATCCCTATTCGACAATGTTAAAAAGACTTCGAATCGCAAAAGTGAAATTGTTAACACAAAAAGAATCGACAATTAAATGAAAAACTGCAATCGACCCTACAATCAGAGAAATTGTCTACGAATGGCGTTGAATTTTCTCCAAGCGAAAGTGAGAGCTAATGAGAAAGTCGATAGGGGAATTGTAGTTGTCAAAATGCACTCATTCAAGAATAATGGAGCGTTGTGAAAGAAAATAGAGACTAGAATAAAACGCTTGTGATGGGTTTTGTTAAAATTATTGGAAGAATTCTGGGATGTATTGGAGAAATATTTCATGATGAGACTTTGATCTGTAAATGACACTCAAGGCTTAGGGCCGGCGACCAGATGAATGAATTTCTGTAAGGTATCTAAATACTGCTAAAGGGCACTCTTCTGTGACTATCTACCACGATTAGCATCAACTCAACCCAGTATCAGATCAAATTGACTTCCATTCTCTCCTACGTGCTGCAATATTAATACTTACAGGATTTAGCAGTTTAATGATAGAATTGGCAGAATGGTCTTTCGTACACAAGAAATTACATGTAGATAGGCTAATTTCTTTTTTTCAAAATGACAATTACACTTTTAGTCTCTAAGGTTGCTTTGCTTTCTTTCCTCAGCGCATTCAGATATCATTTATGCTCTTCTGCACCTGCAGAGGCGATTAGGAGAATTGAATGTGTGAGTCTACATTTGTATCATTCGTTTTGTCAAGTTGTCTGTTAGGATTTTCCCTAAATAGTACATCTACAATCTGCAAGGTAATCATTATCTTTTAATTACTCTTATCCTTGTTTTTCCTTAATTGCGATTCTTTCTTCCTCTCTGATATTTACAACAATTATATTAAAATATCGGTTTCAGACTTACATTACAGGATGCTAATTTTTCGCATATTTGACTAACCTTCCTTTTCGTTCCTTTTTCTCTGAACATTTTGATTTGGTTGTTGCAGAATAATTGAGTTTGGATAATTGTTAACCTACCCCTTGTTGAAATAGGCACTGAGTCCTCATTCGAATATGCGCAGGAAGTAAAAACAAGGAGAGTTCAGACTTTCTCAAACTCAGCTGAAGGATGGTGCAAGAGATCATAAACGAGCTCCAAGTTTCAGGATTCGATTACGAGGCCGCAGCAGAGAAGAAAGCGAATGGTGGCGATCAGACGCCATCAGAACGCTAGAATTCGTTGTAGGAATTCATCAGATATCAGCAAAGATCGCAGAAAACCGATGCGTGAGATTGCAAAGGAAAAAGGTGTGGATGGAAAGCTCATCAGGTTGGTTGCACAGAAAGAGATTCGTTATTTTTCATACAAAATGAATCGATAATTTCTGTACAAGGAGATGCAGGAAAAGGTGAAACTCTACATAGACCAAGTAGCCTGCAGACAGGCCTTCCGTGGGAAATAAAGACTCTGTGCCATGCCACACCTACCGAATAATTTCGTCGACCACACAGCATCTGACATTTGGCCTTCCAACTCGCCTGACTGCATCCCTCACGACTTAGGTGTGTGGAGCCCATTGGAAAGAGAGATCAATAAAACCAGCTGCATCTCGAAGGACAAGCTGAGGGCTAGGATTGGTAAGGGTTTCAGGGGCCTAACATGAGATATAATAACGAAGGCCTTTGGCCTGTCCGGAGATATAATGGATGCTTTAATCAAAGCCACAGGCGAATTTATCGATTGTGATCGACAGAACACCTCATGAAGACAAACCTACACAAATTTGAAGAATATTTCCAATAAAATAAAGGCATTTTTATTTTTCCTGAGACAGACATCATGCGAACGAATACCGACCGCACACTGTATGTCCTGTAGCCCCCTACCAATAATGCATAAAGTAATTTCAATTTCTTATAGGAAAAAATTGGAAGAGACAAAATGAGATTTCTTTTATGGAACCGAAGATGGAATGCCATTTCCGAAGAGTGAAATATTTTTTTTATCTACGAGCGCTAAATTTCCAACGTTTGCAACTACCAGTGCACATTGTTGGTATTAATTAGAGGCGTAGATTCAAGTGAGAGAATCAGAAACATATCAGTAAGGGACGCAGTTACCATGGAAATGGCTTATACATATTAAAACGAGGGAGTAATGTAGAACAGGACGTATCTTAACTTATTCCAGACCAAAAAGCAATAATTAATTTGGCATCAGAATTATTGTGAGATTTCTAAAAGATGCTAAAATTGAGCTCAGTGATCATGCATTGAAAGTGAATGCCTCTAATATACTCAGGAGGAGACTAGTTGGATGATTATGCCTGCAGCTCCTTCAGCTATTCCACGCAAATTCTCTATGAGTGATTTGTACCTTACATGTGTTTCACTTGTTATTCATAGCCTTTTCTTTCCAATACTCATCTCAACCAAGAATAAAATGGATAATTACAAGCGATCTTGGTTTGCTGAAGATGGCTCTATTTTTGCAATAAAAGGGTCACATTAAATCCACGAATGTCTTTAATTGTGTACCAATGGGAAAGGATGTGATGGGAAAAACAACACCGAGGTCCCAAAGATTTTCTTGTAACTCAGGTTTTCTGGTCGCTCCCCCATTTTCTGGTGACCTGGAGTGAGGAATTCATCGTTGCACCACAACTCCTATCAAAGACACTAATACTCCAAACAACGAGTCCCAAGATTTTCCAACGACCACCCACTCTCCTGGGCAAAAGCAGATATGGATCACGATAGTTCAGGAACATTCCCAGAAGATTTAGAAAACCAAAGCTCAATTTTTAATCTGTAAATAAACCTGTATTATTTTAATAGAACAGAAGTTGACTTCTAATTAAATACACTTAATTGGAGTAAAAATTTTTTAAATAGATTTAGAAAAGTATATTGAAATTATGGTATCGGTTATGTGAGCAATTTATTAGTTAGGGAAGTATGTGCATACATACGGAATAAATAGAACAAATGTAAGAAATTACCTTTGTAAGTAAAAGTATGCAGTATCGGACTTGTTAAAGGCCTGGTAGTGGGATGTTACGCGCAATTTTCGAATGATTCCGTTATTTGGGTAAAGATCGAAAGCCATCTTTCATCGTTTGTGTTTTCGTCATCTCTGAGTCAGCATCTATTTGTTCAGGGTAATTCTGAAGATCCATACTTGCTCCTGAGGACCAGCGTAGCGACCCAGGTTACGGCTCTAAATCGGCTTCTAGTAACCAAACACAATAAAATAAAATAGTCTTATAAAGTATACCTTTCCAAATACAAAGAAAAAGTAGAAATTTGCTCACCCTATTTTTAGTGTGTGATTAAATTATTATTGTAATTGTGACTTGGAAATGAAAAACATTAATAGAGGATAGAAATTCACTCGATAAATGATTATTACTCATGTATATAAATGCATTTATTAGAATTTTGGTGTATATAAATCTCATATATGAGTTGAAACCTTCATTTACGCCCAAGGTCTAGATAAAAAGGCGAGATAAGCAACAAACTTAAAACTATCGTTCACGCCATACTTACAAATCTTTAATTTTTACCCCACATGCTTTCCTCACATTGTATTTCATTACTCTCCATTTTTCTATCATACTTGAAAGCTTCTCATATTTGACCTTTCATTTCTATGTAACTTTCTTACTTAGCTCAGTGCCATGATTTGAGCATTTTATAAGCGGTGGACATTGCTACAAATAACCTTTTCATGATGATCTGACAAACTCTTAAGAAACATAATTAAAATTCTTTAAAGTTTTATACTAAACATATCTTAAACATCTCTTTGTTATTCCTGTTATTCCTGTTCGTTTCACTAAATAGAGATTAGTGAGGATGAGTGAGCGCTGCAGAACGTTCTTATATTTTAATTCCAATTTTAGTTTTAATTAAATATAAATATATTTGTAAACGGATAAGAGCAGAGTAGACGCTTTATTTCTTATCAAATATTAATTATCCCTTAGCATTGATCGTTAGACAATGACTGAACAAGAAAAATTTAAACTTTGTCCATTAATTAGGGCCAATCACAGCTTAAGACTTAATTTTACCCATCGCAATAATATCCCGCAGTTCACTAACCACTTCTGAAAAATGGTTTTAGTAATTAGTTTCTTGTTAGTTGTGTTTATATGTATTAATTAAAGGAAGAAGGAAAGTTATTTTAAATGATTTAGCTATTATTTTTAATGCTAAATAATGTATTTAACCCACATTTGGCAACGATGAGAGAGGGAAATAGGGAGATTTAAAGCCTTTTATTAATCTTATTAGATTTAGTATGCCAATCTTGATTACAATGGGGGCAGTGTAATCAAATTTTAATCACATTATCTTCATTTGTCTATTGCGTAACTTGCGATTATTGAATTTATAGAATAAATCTTTATTTAAAATACTATGAAACAACCTGCACCTTCATTTTAAGACTAATGCATAAGAACTCCGTAAAATTGTAACCTTTTGTCCTTTTTTGTCGCAGCCAAAGAGGAACTTTCCGTCTCTCCTCTTTATTCTACGAGTGGGAGAGGCATTTCTTCCAGAGAGAGCGTTTGCAGGGATGAATTTGAGAGGAAGAGAGAAAACTTGCAATTATCCTAATTGCAGATGTTAACAGAATTTCATCCTTCACCTTTGCATCGAGATTAAGACAATTTAATTTAAGAAATTATGGATGAAAGAAAAACGAATGCGGGGAGGAAGTTTTGAGTCAATCTAGCTAATTTTCATCCTTCCATCACTTAAGATTTACAAAAGCCTCCATTATTTTACCATTAATGTTTGGTATTTTGTATGTATATGCTTTATTGGCCACCACTGAAGGAGATTTTATGTGGTAGGACTCAATGTAGGACTTTTTCTTGAACTTTCTGAATACACTATTTTGCTATCTTTTATAAAGGAAAATCACTTTCCCTGACGGATTTTTGCCTTGATTTACTCATGTCCAATTAAATTTAAACAAGAATCTTGCTGAAAGAGAATCATACTTTTCCAAAATTATCAACATTTGTCCCTTAACTCTAGAGAATTGTAATCCTTTCAATGAAAAAGTTGACTATATATGTATATATATATATATATATATATATATATATATATATATATATATATATATATATATATATATATATTAAAAAAGCTCACAAAGTGTACGTGAGTCAAAGTTATGCAGATACACTCAAAAGGAAAAGAGAAAAACGATTCCGAGTGCTTTCGTCTTTATTCTCAAAGACCTTTTCAAGGAATGAATAGGAGGATGGACATACATTGCCAAAAATAGTGGAAGGGGGGATTAGACTACCCACCTCTGAACCTTAATTAATGGGTACAAAATCCTGAAACAGCTTTATTTGAGATCTTATGTATGTATGTCGAGATAATGGGGTCTAGCATGAAGAAACCAGGGCTAATATATTTCTGGAAATATAATTACTGCATTTTATGACTGCTTTGGCACTGTTTCAGTTAATGTTTTGGTTAAGATTGTACATATGTGGAAAAAGCGCAGATTGTTCACTGTGATTACGTACATTGGCTTGATGATGCTTAATCTGGACATTTAGTTCTAGCCCCGTTTGTCCATCATAACATTTTGGGCAGTTGTTGCAGCCTATCTAATAAACAATGCCAGGTCGGGAGGGGGGGGGGGGAATTTTTTAAAAGAATGCGATAAATTGTATTAAAAATAACATTTATGTTCAGAGGCCTAAGTAAACGAAGTAATTTAATGAAAATATGGTTATAGGGTAAAACTAAAAAGTTTTCGGCCTGAAACTTAGGAATATTAACATTAGTTTGATAATAGGAACGCTTGGCGGACTTATGCCAATAGTCGAGAAAGTACAAAGGTTAGCACAAATTTATCCCTATTTTATATATTCTATCGACTTCTTTGTTTAGGTATTCTGGTGAGACAATTCTAAGAGCACGCAAATACAGAGAGGAGAAAACACTTTGTTTAATGTTATTATGATTATTAGTATGTTATTATGTGGGTTTTCTCTCTATTTCATATTTGATACAATGGTTTCTCCGATGAATTAGACTATCTAGGAAAGAGAGTTTGCGATCTTTTTCAACTTCTAAAGTAAATTTAATCGACGGCAATAAGAGGTTAATTTTAGTAAGAAATGTATTAATATTTAAATTATTAGGCCAAAGGGAAAGGATGTCATCAACATATCGCATCCAAGCTATAGGAGTTTCATTAATTTGGGGAAGTATTCGAGATTCGAAGTACAGAATTCAATTGCTGCGTTGGACATAAAAATTTAAATTCTTATATCATTTATTCCAAGATGGAAGATATAAAGTCAGAATGAGCATTAGTTTTATCTTCGGTATAATATTACCATTTAAAAACATTTTTTTTTTTAATACGGGCTGTTTATTTTCTTAGTCGGATTCACGTGAAGTTTTATCATCGTTGTCTCATTGCTTGAAAGGCAACTCGATTTTGTCATCTGAATACTCTGGTATAAAAAGGAGACAAACGATACAATAATAAAGGAATAAAAGATGCAAAAGGAAACAGGGCAGAATTTGAGCCGGTATAAAGATAATGACTCATACCTTTGGATAAAGAATATCAAGAACTCCACAGAAACATCTATTCTTTGCTTCCTTCCAATATTATGCTTCGATCTGTCCTCCCTCACTCCCCCCCCTACAAGAATCACTGCCTCCCTCACCCTCTCCATCGCTGAGTTTAAATTTAAATATTTGACCCTATCGACCCCACAGGGCGAAAGAGGAGTTAATAATATGAGTCAGATTAAGGACCGTTAGGATAAGTTTGGCTCATTTTGGGCTTCTCGAAGTTATTTAAGAGAAAATGTGAATTCAGTCCAGTCACCGCCATTTATATGCAACCAGTACCCATCTGAGATCACGGTTGTATCTTTATTAATCCCATGCAGAAATAAGAACGAAATATAAATATTCTCTTAATTTTAGCAAATATTTATATGGCGTGTTTAAAATATAAAGAAAAAAATGAGCGGCGTTGATTTAATAATCGAGAGATAAGTGTAGATAGTCAATATAGACAATGAAAGGTTCTCCAAAGGTTCTGTTACAGTCAGGGTTTTTTAGCTTTCTAGAGCTTTACGTGTAATAGAAAATTTTCCGTCAAACTACCTTAAATTTCTACCTTTCCTGCTCGTGTCATTAAAACTACTTTTGCATGGTTTACAGGTGTGTTGAGATAGAAGTGAAAAGAATTGAAATCCCTGCTTTACTGCACCCAAACCACAACAAGTCAACCGTACGACCCTCCACCGAGTCGTGAAGAAGCTCAATAATGGGTAAGACCTCAATGATCGGCCTCGTTTAGGCACACGTCACTTGTAAACGTTTGGCTGTGAGAAAGTCCTTTGAAATTTCTTCGAAGCTCAAAATCACTGTTCTCGCAAAAAAGAAGAAGATCTCGGTGGCCGTGGTGTTCCCTTCTGTTAAAGAGGAAGACGGCAATAGCTTGAGGTGCGTAGAAAGGTCTCTATTCACGAAACGTGGGGAGAGCTGTCATCGCCTTGTCAACGACTTGAAGAGCCATGGCAATCAAATTCTCATTTGTTCTGACGGAAAACCTTCAGGGTTGATCCGTTTATCAACTAGCAGAACGATGGCGTGGTAAGCTTCGGCCGAGCTGACGTCTCCGATGACCACAACGTGTCCACGACCAAGCACACGGCCTATGTGATGAGGCTTCGAAATATTTATTTCGTACATCTATCAATGGCCACAGACGAATCCCTTTGTCTACATACCTCCTGCCTGTCCATGGAAGAGAGGAGGAACATAAACTACAGCCGACAGGGACTGTGCCTCTTCATTGAACGCTTATAGCATAATGAGTGACCAGAAATCCGTGGCCAGATGCATAGAGGTTAAAAAGATTTATAAAGATTCACCCAAGTGACTTGGATGGCTGTAGAGAAACGCAATTTTAGAAGTGCGCTTCAGAGGCAAAGGTGCGAGCAAAACTTCGAAATTGTATAGAGCGTCAATCATAAAATGAGAGGAAGAAAGACACATGGCTGTAATTATGCAAAGCCCAGCCTCAGTTCCCGTACTTATCACAGCCTAGATTAAGCAGGAACTATAATGGGAGGCAGCAGCACAATGGTAGCTATCCCGTGCTTCAAACATTTTCTGCTACGCTACCCTTTAGCGACCATTTCAATTTTACTATAGTCACATAAAATTAGCTTTCTTTAACGCAGGACAGCGGCAAATTAGGAAACCATCGGAATGAGAAACAGGGCATCAATGAAATGGGATGAGGTTTGTGGGGTGGTGGCACTTTTATAATGAGTTTGAGGGGAGTTGTGTCGAAGGAAAAGAATATAGAAAGAGACAATGATAATAACAAGATTGAAAGAAGCAGAGTGTTAGCCAAACGCCTCTACTAGTAGCTTCCATCCATTAAGGTACAGGGTACGAATCTTATAAAGTGAATTTCACTCTCGTCCCGTCTGAGAAGAGTTCTTCTGGTTATTTATTGTAAACAATTGCTCAATTCCATTAATCATCTTCAGTCGTCGCTTCTATGACTGTGTTCTGGCTAATTCCACTTCAGAACGATAAGTTTTCTTATTATATATGTTATTCCTCCTTGTTTTCTAATCCATATATTACTTTACGGGTACATGAAAGTTATGTATTACAAATTTGTTCTATCTTTTCCGATCATTTCCATTTCAGAACTCTTATTCCATTTAATTAATCCGTCACTCAAGTTTGTGTTAATCACAAAGTTATTCTTTCATGTTACTTATATCTGTACGGTTATATTTCTTCTTTTTAACATACGAAGAGAAATTTATCTCAGGCTCTGGTTCGAGGATTTTGTCTTCCTCTCTTCTTTCAGGTGCTTCCGTTGGACATATCTACAATCTTTTCCAATTTTATCTTTGACGAATAATTTCACCTTCTTTTTCATCTTTATTATTGGCTGATTATTGTTTTTCATTTCCTCTCTTCAATGGTCTGCCTCTCTTCTTCCGTATTTGCAATAGTGCTTACTGTCTCGTCTTTTTACGTTAGACATCTGATATGGTCCTATTAAACTAGGACCAGTTTACTGGTTGATAACAGTTTACTGAAATTAGCAGCCATATGATTCCACCACGGCCTCAAAACGGCTCCGAAAAGTGGCGCATGCAGTCTTGATGATGATATATTCACTCTTAGAAAAATTTGGATAGCAGTAGATAAAAGGAGGTGAAAATATTTAAAGTGTGGGGGGAGGTTGCCCTAGTAGGAGGGCATCGCAGTCTTTTTACTTTTGGAAAATTTTCTTTACTTATTTGTATTATGTAGAGTCTATTATGTATTAGTTTATTTACGTGTAACAGTCGTGTTCTTCTTATTGTTCGTGTTTCAAAAGTTGTTGCACTTATATTCAGTTAAATTTTGAGCATTGAAGCCTTTTAAAGCTTTTGTCTCGGCAATTTACCTGTGTTGTTATCATGTTTGGTTTTATGGATACTCTGTGTTTGTTACGTTTCGATTGTGTTGTTTGTTGGGTATCTGTTATGTGTACATTGATGGAATGTTTTCTTGTGTACAGTGTTTGGTGCTTGGAAATCGGTTACGACGTGTGACATTCCCACACAGTCGTGCAGGAATGCCAATTTTGCCACCTTTTACCTGGGTGAAGATGTTGTTTGGGTCCAGTTTCTTCCTTGTGTGGAGTTTCCTCTGACGGCGTTGGTCCCGCCTTCTGACCTTGTTGATCAGTAGGGATGCAGGGTTCTGTACTCGCTGCATTTTTGTCATTGAGGTTTTGTTTGCCGCTTGAGTCACTACTGCGGGATAGATGAGCTTATCCCGGACGTACATCAGGTAGATCTTCCTGATATTGGCCGAGCTAAGGTCTCTAAACTTGTATAGCTTGGAGATTTCTCTCTTTGCCAGGTTGCGCCTCTCCGTGTATTGTCTCGCATATCCGTGGTCGGAGAACTTTAGGCCCAGGACAGTGCCTTCGGCGGAGTAGCCGTATCTCCTCCCCTCGATGATTATCAGGTCCATCAACGTGCGGCTTAGTGGGACGATCTTAAATTTGTCCCTATTTGTTCTAATCTTCCAGCGTCTCTCGTACTGGTTGATGTTGTTGATTTCCGCTATGGTTCGTGCTGCCTGATCCCTTGCCTTCTTCACCGGGCACGGGACGATCTGGATGATGTCATCTGCGAATTGCAGATACATCGTGTCCCTATGCACCGGTGTTGGGAGGTCGATGGTAAAGACCAAGTAAAGCATAGGGCTCAGGCAACTTCCCTGTGGAACACCTGCCTTCAGTTCGAATTCAGGTCCTCTGTGTCCAAAAAAAAATGAGACATGCACTTTTGTCCATGACAAAGTCACAAAGGATCCATTCTAAGACACGGTCTAGCTGAAGGTTAAGGATCTTGTATTGTAGTCCTTTCAGCCAGACTTTATCGAAGGCCTTCTGCACATCCCTCAACACAATGTCTACATAGAACCTATTCGCACGGCAATAGGCTATCTTTTCTGTCAGGAGCGCTAGGGCTGTATCAGTGCCCCTTTTTTGGCGGAACCCATGAGGTTGGGGGTTGTGCGCTCCTAAATCGCTCAGTTGAGCTTGTAGCCTGTTTGCTATGATCTTTTCAAAGATCTTGCCGAGCATCTCCAGAAGAGAGTCGGGCGATAGTTTGCCACCTGGTCCGGGAGCTTATTTCCTTTCGGGATGAAGATGATTTTAGCCATCTTGTACCCGTCAGGAAAGTAGCCTACATTTAGGGCAGCATTCATGGTGTTAACCAGTCCCTAAATGATTTGCCTCGGGGCATTCACGAGGTTGCATTTCGGGATTTTAGACAAGCCTGGTGCCCTTTGTTTGAAGGACCTTATTGTCTTCATGGTCTTTTCAAAGGTTATTGGGTAGCCGTGGTCAACCATCTCTCTATCCTGAGATACTTGCGGGTGGGGGTGGGTTTTGTGAATCATTGTGCCGAGTTCTAGCAGTTGGTCTTCGAAGTCCTGGTCAAAGTCGTCGTTTTCCTCAGGGGTAATAGCAAAAATCTTTTTCCAGTGTTGCTTCCTGCAACTGCGCGCCGAAGCTCCATTTCAATTGCCCTGTTTTTACCCGTTCGACTATCTCCCTGATAGGGGGGTCTGCCGGAAATGGGGTATGCTTGGTTTTGTAGAAGAGCATATTAAGCTCTTCTCCATCTAAGCTCTTGGGCAATTGGGGAGCCTTTCCGCTACTAGCACTTCTCGCTCTCGATTTATTTTTGGGGGGGTTGGGCTTGTTCCTCTTCCTCACCTTCCGAGGATGATGCGGAGCTCGTGAGGTTACCTTCCGCTTGTTTTATTTTTCTTGCAGCCTTTTTCGCCTTCATTTCCCTCTTCCTTTGTGCTTCAATTCTATGGTCTCTGTTATTCGTTCTTTGGGGGGCTTAGGTTTTCTCTGCTGTTTCTGCTACTGTTCTGTCTTCTGCTGGTGGGAAGGGAGTTGCTGGGGCTTCTTCTTCGGGTTCATATTGCAGTTGCAGGACATCCCCCGATGGAGGGTTGTCCGGGAACCACATTTCTTCCAGACCGTTCTTACTGAGCATGGCGTTCAGCTCGGTCGAGAAGCATCCCAGGTTTGTCAGATTCCTCACGTGTGCATACATTATGCACGTGAGGAGTTTCGTCGAAATCTTATTGCTAACCTTTAAGTAAGTTTTTGCGGCTGGGGCACTTTGGGCTGGTCTAGCAGGGGGAATTCTGGCTGCATGAGCATAGGAGGTGTTGGCTCTCGTTACACCCTCTGCCTTTCTTTCTTCCATTTTCCTTATCACCAATTATTTATTTTTATTTTTTTTTTGGGGGGGGCATAACATGGCCATAGCTCCGTGCTTTAGGCCACAGTTAGGGCATCTTTCCTCGGTTGCCGGGCATTTTCGCCAGCCGTGGCCTTTGGTACTGCATTTGGAGCAGGTGATCTCCTGCTCCTTACAGTCTTTTGTGGCGTGCGCTTCAAGCTTAAAGCATCTGAAGCAGATTTGAATAGGGGCATATTCTTCCCTTTCAATCTGCTCCCCGCTTATTTTAGCGTTGAAGAGCAACAAGCCACTTTCCTTCGCCTGCGCTGCCATGGAGGTGTCACTGAAGACGACTTTGAACACATGGCTGTATTCGGTGTTATCGCGTCTGTTCTTGAATTTGACCACCTCTGATATTCTCACCCACTGTTGGTTTCTCATGAGTTTTCTTTAATTTCTTCCTTTGAATGTTGGCCTATCCGAGGGTCACCCTTCCTGCAGACCACACTTCTGTGTGCCTGGATCTGGGGAGGGGTAGTGGGTTGGAGGTTTATTCCTCTCAGGATATCCACCGCATCTTCTTTAGTCAGCTTTTCGATATCCTGCTCCTTTTCGCAAATAGCGACATAGCCTGACGGACCATCAAGCAGGCGGAGCACAGCGACGTTCAGCTTTCCGAATAAGGTTTCATATACAGTCCACTTATCCGGTGTCTCTGAGCCAGCCACTGTTCTCAGCGGTACTCTTGGCGCGTTAGAGTCCGCCATTTCTGGGGTGCTGCCCCTTGAAGAGGGGGTGCACTAACTCTCTTTGTTGTTCTTCTGTCCTTGATGGGTGTTTTGCCTACCAGTGTTCTTAGGTGATTAACTATATTTTACTTAAAGGTGAATATTATTTGCATGGAGAGAAGAGCGCCCCCCCCCCTCGTTTCCCCACAACCTCGATGGAAGAGGGATTTGCCTTTTAAGATGAATGATAAGATGGATGAGATGAGTCCGGATGTGATACTCTCACGGGTATGATTTTATGGCGGACTTATTGACAACGCCCCCCCCTAGGGTGTTTTAATCGCGACCGCTCCCCAACATACCATAGAGTCGGTCCTGGAAGCGGCCTTCACCGTAATGAGCAGTGAAGGTTGAAGTCCGTCCCTTGTCCGGAATATTTCTGACATTGTTCTCTACTGTGGGCTAATCCTCAAACCAGCTTCCTCCAATGCCCCCAATTATGCCAATGCAACTGCTCGGCATAGTTGGGACGAAAAGTGAATGGCAAATCTTCCTCATACTGGCAGCAGGTCACTCAGGGGGCAGGGATGGGTGCTTGGGCAGTCATCTGCCTAAGTTGGCCCTCTGAAAAAGAAATGATGATATTAGTAGTGAGTGAATGATGATGTATTAGTCTCTTTCGTGACAAGGGTTTTTTACGGAGGCGTTTTTGGAAATTCCACAAACTTTTCCTCCTTTGCCGATTCTGAGGTATAACTGCCAGTAAGTTTTCTTCAAGAATTCCGAGCAAGCTGCTGTCTTTTCTGTGTCCCTGTATAGATTTTTAAACACCTCCATGATCTTATCCACCAGCTTGGCGTCGTGGTTGCAGGCAGAGCGTTGGTATCCTTCTCAACCGCACCCCAAACATAGAGAACTAGGAGTGCACGAGTTTAGCGCTAGTCAAGTCATTGATATTATGTGAGAAACAGTTCTAGCTCTTTCCCGATGTAAGGCCGTCCAGCATCAACCTTCTCCATCCAGAATATGACCAAAGTTTTCAGCAGCTCTAAATAGCCATTTATATGGTGCTTAAGACCCTGCTCAAAAGTGTTGGGAGGCATAAGGTCACCCTCGCTGAAGACACATCCTAATCCTATCATAGTTGAGGGAAACTCGGTCTTCACCGCATGGTCCTTGTGCAATTGGTCCTGGGAGAAGCTTTTTCAGGAGCCTCCTCGTCTTCGTCAAGCGGGTTTCCTTTGCCTTTTCTCTCACAATTTGTCCCTCGCACCGATGTTCGAGTGGTAGAAAAGGCCTTGATTCATTCCAGACCAGTTCATGGTGGTGACTCCAACAAGCACATTCTTTCACCAAATCCAGTGTCCCCTTGATCGTGTTTCCTATCAAGGTGTCCTGCATTTATTGGATGAATTGCGTCGATCGGGCGCATTCAGAACGCCTGTTGGGTCCTTTTCTGTTGGCAAATCCTTTGGAGGACGCCATAATAAGGACTCGGTCTCCACCTCCCCAAACCTGAGGGTGCTCTTCTCGTTTGCTTCCTCGTGCTCTGTTTGCTCATCTGTCAAGTCTCCATGTTTGTAGTCAGCCTGGTAGGGTCACTAATATTTGCGCGATAATCATGAGAATAATATGCGCAAATTCCATTGTGAGAGGCTAGTGACAGAAGGGATTGTCTCGGTTGTCTTCTTCAATCAAATTCACACGTATTTTGTTGGCTATTTACTGGTATATGTCTGAAACCAGTGAATGTTATTACTAATGCCGCTCTACGCAACGTCATTTTTCCGTTGGTAAGAGATATCCCGCCACAAGGATGTGCGAGGGAGAGAGACAAAGATATTTCAGGTATATTGTAGGCAAATAAAACAGGTATCCTAACAAAAATTATGGCAATAATTCAAATATAACATTAAAGTTGTCAAAAGACGACGATACGATCGACAAATACATACGTTTGGCCGTAGGATCGAGATATTATTTAAGTTTTAAGATGGAGTCAACCTTAAAGTATACATGTTGATCTATGAGATCACATAATTATTGACCAGGGGATATTCTCAATGGCGTTAAAATGTTTGGAATATTTACGTGTTGGTAAAACCGAAAAACTTCATATATGTACAATAGATTTAAAAACGTGCTGCTTTTGATATTACGAGTAATTATATTTCTTGGTAGTGCGAAACTACGAGAGGACATTTGAGGCTAACAAATCTTAAAGAGAAAAGAAAGAAGTTTGTTGGGGGATCAAAGAGCGGGCGAACCAATCGCTTACAAAATGGTACCAATTGAGTTATTATAAGGATAGTGTGCTTAAATAAGGAATTTCTCAGTAAATGACGTGATTTCCGAAAGTGGAGCCTTCGATTTCATCACCAACCAGACATCGGATTGATGTAACTGAGGCCTGAAGTTGAATTAGATCATTTATAGAGAGTTGATAGATAAATTCCTCTTTATTTTGTTATCATTTCTGGCCTTTGTTTTGAATCCGACGTTAAAATACCGGTACAAATTTAATAACTTCAAAATACAACTCATGATTTAATGGCTCTAAAATGCAGGTCCTAATTTAATGACCTAATGATGGTCGGTGCTCACGTCAGCGTCAGCCTCTGCGCCTTATCGGCTCATAACTCATCTCGCCCTGGCACGTCCATAGAATCTTGCACCCCATATGGGCTCTCACGCACAGCATGTGTGTCCCTCTGCAGCTGACATCTCGAGTAATGTTGGCTCTCAAATGGGTTGAAAACTTGCCATTAAGTCCCATCCCGACCCCAATACCCATATATTTAAAAGATTTCTCTTAAAAAACGTTGTGAGGACAATTCCTTCGTTGGTTTCGCGTTAAGTTGAAGTAATAAATGAATATTCTCTGTCGGTTTCTGCCCCCGCATTGAGGCGCGCTATGTGTAGTCTGATACACCCGATATTAGGAATAGCTACACCCTCTCCCGGCCCCAGTCTCGCGCGTAGTCTCGAGAACCTGGTCTTTTATCGTCTTCCGAGAATCTGTTTTACCCTCCCTACGTCGGTCTCTATGGCAACGCCTTCTCGCCTAATTCCTCACCGAGGTCAGGCTCAAGCTGGGCGGATCTGGTTTTGGAGACTGTAGTGCCTTTCTTACCCCAAAACCCGAAGAAAAAGTTTACATGAGGTTAGTAAATACAGTACCGTCCAAAACTGGAGAAAAAAATAATAAATTTTACATTTTCTGGAATTGACTCGTTTAATTAAATTAAAAATTGCACAAATTGTGATTTGCAATTTTCCAAGATAGTTTTTCTAGTTTTGTTTCATAGAAGAACAAAGGATAAAAAATAAATCTTTATCTGAAGGAAGGATGCGCCCAATACTAGAGAACGCTAAGAAATAACTGAAAACATAAACAGAAAACAACATAAACAGGTCGAGCACAATTGAAGAAAATATTAATAAAAACTCTGCAAATCCCTTTTTTGAATTATTTGAACTCATCTTAGGCGAGGGAAGAGCGATTTGTCGCATTGTTTATCTTTGATTGTATTCCATTCTTCTTACAATCTTCGCCAGAGCTCTTCATCATTCGTCAGTTTCCGGGTCGCATCATTCTCACCGATGATCCTGCACTGACTTCCTATCCAGTTCAAATTAAGGCTAAGCGAAGGCAAGATCATCGCGTTGATATTTCATCATCCAAGAACTAATTCCCCGTCTCAGCTGTGTAACACGGAGCATCATCCTGCAAGAAACGACTGGCATACTTCCGATGTTAGCATCATATGTTCCTGGGGAAAATTTTTGTACACAAACAACGTTTATTTTGCTGCATAAACGGGCAAGGGGGCAGAATATACCTCTTGCAAACATGTCCCACATCATAACGCTGCCTGTTCCAAATTTAACCGTCTTTTCCGGGATGTAGGATTCAATCTTTCAACTGTGGCGCCTTACATGCTGCTTTCCATCCAAACAGAACGATAAACCGTCCCTGTCATATTGTTAAATGAGGTTGATGAGAATCCTCCTAAGATTACTAATAGCCAAGGCAACTCAACTTCATGGTGACTGTCGGATTAGAGTAAATTGCAAGGACGAAAACGGGTCGTCATCCGAAAATTACTCGCCATCATCCACAAAGTAAACATGTAGGTTAAACGTCACTAAATAGCTATAATATGGTGGGATCGTGGATTTATTACTGATTCCTAACTCGAATGGAAGCTCCACAAAGGATTAACAAGGATTTATTGCTAAATGCGAATGGGTTTGAGCTTAGAAAGGAGCCAGAATGGATTACGTCACATGCCTTTTATAGTCCAAAATGAGAGGCTCTTATACTTCCATCTCTCTGAATAGCCACCAACGAGAGGATTAAGGAAATGGACACCGTTTTTAAGCTCGCATGAAATTGTGCGGAAGAACTAGCTGAGATTTATGGACGTAAGTGATGCAATTTAGGTGCTAAGGATGGCGGCCAGGATTTTGTCAGTTGCCCTCTTTGATCCTAGCACTATATATTAGATATATTTTGGTGGATCATCAGAATATATTTTTTTCCAACTGCAGTAGTCAGCAGTTCAAACGGATCTGTTATTGTGTGAGTGTGATAGAACGTTCTGAGGCCGCTTAAATTCAGCCGCTATCACATGTTAGAAACACATGCTACCCACGTGCATCTGCGAGAGGAAGCAGAGCGCGTTATCGCCCACCATAGCAAATGTTTAATCAAGAAGGTTCACTCCCCCGTTTCGCCTTCATACGTCGATCTCGCCAAATTGAGTTAGGCTTATAGGCAGATAAGGTATTTTCCCAGGCGCACCGAGACATTCTCCCGAAGTCCCTCACTCAACTATCCCCTACGCCATGGAGATGGCTCCGGGTATTTATACCATAGCTTTTCCCAATTAGATCAGATCCCGATTATCTTCGCGAGGCATCACGCCGATCCGGTCTCCCTTGTGCACCTAGGAACTCTCTACCTCGAGAACCCCCTTATTGTCCAGAAGAGGACAATATCCCTTGAGTGCCAAGGTTCGTGACTTCGAGACGCCAAGTCAACAAGGCTCCCCTGTTGTTCAGAAAGAGAACAACGTTAAAACAGCCTTTGTCTTTGAGCCCGTTGACAAGAAACGGTTCTCACCCTCCACCCAGTTGTTCAGAAAGAGAACAACGTTAGAACAGCCATTGTTCTTCAAGCCCGTTCGTCAAGAAACGGTTCTCGTTCCCAAGACATCACGTCTGGATAATTTAATTCCCCCCTTTTAACGTTCTTCAAGACAACGCTTGGTTTCAACCATAACCTCCATTGTTAATCTAGAACATCTCTGATTTGCTGTCACAAAGATCGCTCGTACTTCCGAGCCCCACTTCGCTCTCACTCTTCAAAGAAAGTCCTTCCCCTTCGTTAAGGACAACCCCCCGAAGAACCCTTCTGCTGGAAATCACCAGTGGACCGAAGATTCCTTTGCATCGTCTTACTCTGCACAACAACTTTGTAATTACGTAAGCTGAGCATTACCTTTGATCATCTAACCTTTTGTCAACGCAACCCTGTGCTTTAAATGGTTTAGCGAACCATTCCCCCCTTTAATTTTTATTTGTTTACCTTTTTAAATCTCTCCAAATCTTTATCCTCGGATTAGTCAGATATTCCCACGACCCTTTTCATTCTCCGTTTATGTAAACATTTTTTGTGTGTGTTGTTGATAGTTTAATTAATAAAACTCTATTTTATTAATGATAGCCATATTATTTATCCTTGTGCACCGTTCCACTTCTTTAAGCATATTGAAGATAAATAAGCCTCTCCAGGCCTCCCCCCCCTTTTGGACTAACCTCGGTCAATCAGATTACCACGCACTCGAAATATTAGAATAATTCTCTCATGAATAGTAATATATGGTATATCCTCGAGAGCCTATTCTACGACAGTCAGGTAAAATTCATAACGCGAACTATAATTGGTCACTTCCTTCAAACAGGACCTTGGACACTCTATTCAAGCAACCGGAGGAAAAGAAGTCGATTAACGCTATGAATGATGATTCTGATTAAAATCGAGTGATAATTGCTTGAAAAGTAATTTGATTGAATTTTCAGATTTATGTTATGAAATGTATGAAAATCGCTTTGCAATATCTTATTAATTATTTCTTTTAAACACACATGCAACCAAACTCAGACAACTTAAAACAATTATTGTGTGTTTACACCTCACTCAAACTCGACTACACGCAATATCTCCTCTTTTAGGGACCAGTAGACCTACCCGAGAAGGGTGCTGGCCTTCATAGTAGCCACCAACCTCACGGAACAGACGTAGGGAGGTTGGCAAGTAGATATTTTAGGTCAGTTATTTCCTTTATATAATTCAGAAGCGGACATTTTAATTTCCTATAGTTTACTTCCATTAATAAAACTGACCCATTTTCTCTATCACAATTGAAGAAATAAGACAAAATTCTCTCCTACATAACCTTCTTCCCATTCATTCTATGAAATTTCCCTAACTTTTTGGCCATATCACTTTTTCATTAATGAGTGTGAAAGTAGCACAAAGGGATCATTATTCATTTTCTCTTCTTTTCTCCACGCAAAGTTTCATTACCAGAAATTCAGAGCCGTGAATTCAATTTGTCCGTTGTTCTTGATTAATGATATTAGTAAGGGTATTTTGCTCATTTGATTAAAGCAAAATTCAAAATGGTTACTATTTTTTAGTTTATTTTTTTTCATTTTGTATAACTTCTGAATTTTTTATAATAAATTTTGTGAACTTAGGTTTGTCGTTGCTATAAATAATACGTACAAAAGCATCCAAATTTAGAATTTATTGCGAAGGTTCTAGCATTCTCGATCGGAGGGAAATTAGAGGAGGTTATCGAATGTGGATTTAATATTTTAATGAGATGATTTCTGAGGAACCCTGTTATCACCTGCAGTTTCAAGTGGAAGTGAAAACCTTCAGTTCATATTTAAATTACTTGAGAGTGGATGAATCGTAGGTTGTCTCTATGCGGACGCTTAGATGGCATTCTTTGTTTCAATCTTCCGAAGATTAAGAATCATGGCTAGATACAGGGTATTGGTAGCTTCTCAAGTTATCGTGCGATAGGCAGCCTTTGCCAATGGTCCAGCTTAAATAAAGGACGCTTAATAGCAGAAATAATCGACGCCTCTTTCTCCCTTCAGTTTTGGTTCTTTTTAAAGATTCTAAACTTCTCTTTTAAAGTGTCCCAGATAAATATTGGTCTTTCTGTTGGCTTAATATTCAAAGGAGCGCTGCCGCAACATTGGTTTTGGACCTCTGCACTAACGTATTCTCATCCACTTGCAGGCAATCATGATCAAACGTCACACTACTGTCACCACGTGACTCCGTGGCTGATTAAATTGAAGAATGGGAGAAATGTAGTTGTAATGGTTATTCAATTAGCAAGGGAGACGTATATTAGTATGTCTGAGCCATTATTTTTCGAAAGCGAAGGGAATCAATTATATTTGTTTTGTGAGGGGAGAGATTATAGATCTCTACCCTCGGGCTTTTATGGAATTTGATCTTTGAATCCATTTGTCAAATACTAAAGATTTGACTTTCAAACAAAATGATTTATTCTGTGAAATTATTATTCATATCATCATTAGCTTCATGTACACGCAATACTAACTGAATATATTTTCGCCCATAAATCACTCAATACCTCTCTCACTTCTTTATTCCTCCAACCCCGTAGATGAATCCTCCCAAATCCGTAAATCTTCATCATTTTGGGAGCCTCGCAATTGATCCTTGACCGTTTCCTCATTTAAGCCAAGGATCGAAACCCGTGATAGCAAAATCAACGGCATAATCTTGCGCAGAAGTAGTTTCTTAAAGAAGATTTCAGGGCTCATGAAAGGATCCATGAAATTCAAGTCCCTGAACTCCAAACCAGATCAAGGCGAGAATATTACCTGAATGAGGTGAGAGCCTTATGAAAAAAGAGAGTATTAAAATTTTCCGTAGAAATTTCCAAGGGAAACCTTTTGCAAAAAGCAGCTTACCATTTACTACTGAAAGTTCCAAAAGTTCATTCCTTCAGTCTTTTTTTTCAAACCACTTCAGTGCTGGTTGAAAAATCCTGAAATAATTGACGTTTTGCAAGAGATCTGTGATAAGGAATTTGTATTCCTTGATTCCGATTCACAAAAAGATGTTCCGACCAAAAGCCTTCTGATTCTGTTCCCTTTAGGATGGATTTCTTTACTTATTTGAATATGCAATTATATTTTACATGAGATTTTTATCCTTAAATGCTCCCAACCTCAATGTGAAATAATAATATACCCCCAAATCTTCCTATCAAATGAGAACAAATTCATGAATATTTAAAGGAATAACGTCGAGAGCATCTGATACAACCGTCTTTTTCAGCCTAAGTAGCCGCAGCTGAAACAAGGTGAGACGCGGTCCTCCCTCATAAAAAGGTTTAATTTGATGTTGAAGAAACAGAGTTCTTACAAACCAACAAAGTATTCTACTATCAGTCTTACGTTGTTGATGGTTCTGCATCCCTTTAAGACCATGTTTGGAAACTCATATGTGACAAAGCTGTTTGCTGTTGTCGATCACTTATAATGACTCATGGACCAATTTCAAGAAAGGCTAGATCAGTAGAATTACTCCTGTTTTATGGCCTGTGTGATCCTATACGTCTACCCTTGGTCAGTAGAGAGATCCTTTACGGCAGTTACACTCAGTTAAGTAATAGCCTCTCCAATTGAGAAGTTCTGTTGCAGTGTCTAGCATCTTGCCATATTACCTGTCCACTTGTTGACAATTTCCTCCCATCCAGTAGTGTGATCAAGTGTTGCAGGGGTAACTCGTTAGTGTGTAGGGCACAAAACAACCAGAACAGCTTACAAATATTTTTTACTAATATTGGAGCGCCTTCTGATGCCTTATTATAACCCAGTCTCTTTACTAACTACTTTTGCCTCTTCCCGATTAAGGCTATTGTCATTATCGCAGGCCTCGATCATCAGCTCAAACACATTATTTCTCTCTCTCTCCTTTTCTCACACAAGCACACACACTTTCGATCGTGGAGATTAGTATATCAAATTTATCCTACATTTGCCGCTGATTTAAACCGGTCCTTTCCCCATTCTGGTCACTCAAATAGAGAAGACACGCCTCCTCATTCAGTTAAGACATATGTCTAAATCCAAAATTGGTGAATTTGGCAATAGAGGAAACAAATAGACATCACTTCTCATTCGCATCGCCTTTCCCGCTCTTCTCAGTCTCATGCATCCCCTCACATCAAGCAGAGAAGAACTTGCATCCGATAAGAAATGTAGTAAGAAAATTATTGATTACAATTACATTGTTTTCGCTCATTTTATTCTTTTTTTTTAAATCATTTATTTTTGTTCATAAATTTCCAAATTCGTTTGAACCGCCCGACTTGAACCTATCCAACGCCAGAAAACTGATAATTTCTGAGTCAGGGAAAGCTGCTCATTTAATTTGATTGTTAACGTCCATTTTAACCCTCGTTCGATATGATCCGTTTGTTTCCAAAGTACGAAAAGGCGTCAAAGAGGAAATGAATATTTAAAACAGACGACTGGACGCTTAGAATAGTAGAAAAAGTTTCGCGAAAGAGAGAGGTGGTAGTATGGCTAGGGAGAGAGAGATTTAAGATTACACATTTAATAAAGCAATTCAAACTGCAAATTTAATTAAGAAAGAGCAAAAGGAATAGGGCAGTAAGAAATAAAGGTCGAAATAATTGGTAAAGGAATTAAAGTATAAATGGAGAATATTTTGTACCACTTTTGAGTTCACTTTACTTAAAAGAAATTAAGAAACATGTATGTCTTATAGTTATGAAGCACGGATGATTAATATGTAAATCATAATGAGCTGATGGTTATTTATACAAGATCTAATCTGATAATATAATTATTAAAATCTATTTAAACAGTTACTGTTAGCAAAATCTCCACAAAGTGGCAAAAAGGGAGGAAAGATGTATGAAGCAGTCTTTGTTTGAGGGAACTCGCAAAGGCTTACAGGAAATTCTCTTTTACAACGAGGCAAAATTTCATAGCGAATTCCAATCTCATTTCTGAACCATGGGTGGACAATGTGGATTCAGTGATGATTATATACGCAAATAAGCGCCCACATATAAAGACACTCTTTAACACTAACAAGTTTCATGACACTGACTCACATATTTTCTTTTCACAGTCTATTCCCTTCCATTCTGCCTCCACTATCACACCACCTCAAAACATTCTGATTCACATCCTCATTTCACATTATCCACTTAATTTTGAATCATAAGAGTGAAGTCTGAACTCATGATGACCATTATCGATATTTAAAGGAAAAACTGCAATGGATCTTTACTAATAGAGAAATTGACCATGAGTCTCCGATGGCATAATTATGCAACTGCAATTCCTTTATTATATTCTATTCTTCAATGTCTTCGAACAACAATGGGTTTTATCCAAGCAAAACAGAGAGCTAATGAAAAAGTCGATATGGTATTTTAGTTGTCAAAACGGAATCATTCAATAATAATGGAGTATTGTGAAAGAAAATATAGACTAGAATAGGCCGCTTGCGCTGACTCTCGGTTATATTAGTGGGAGGATTCGGAAATAAATTGGGAAACTATTTTACACTGGCAGAGAGTGATCTATAAATAATGCTCTGTTACAGTATTTATATGAAAAAAACCCATTTTGTAAAAGAAAAAATATTTCATTTTTACACCTCTGAACAAAATGTTTCAAAATCAATGTTGGGGTCCTCGGATCAGATGCAACCTGAGGCATAGTTTGCAATCTAGGCAATTAAACAAGTCTTTTCTCATATTTTCCATGGAAAGTTGTCTATAAAATGGATTTTATAAAATTACTATTCATGTGGTGTCACGAAGCCGAGCAAATACACAAGTCGCACCGAGATTACCGAAACAGAACTACTCGGCACGCTCCGTTCATTCCCACAAAAAGCTCCATGACAATCGTGGCTTACAAAGTTAAACTTTAAAAAGACACCAGCCAATGTCATAAAAAATGAGAAGGATATTTAATGCCTTTCTGAACACGGGTACTTTGCAGATGCTTGTAAAACGGCTAAGATGATTTTCTTGCCTAAGCACGTAAAGGATCGAACGTTGAAGGAGAGGTACGGCAAAGTTCGCTTCTAGGATTTGGCGAGAAGCTCTTTTAGAAGATCCTCAACCAAAACTGGTTTCTCGCGGGGAGGAGAACTCTCTCTTTAACCCATATTAATTCGGGTTTAGGAGAAAGCGAAGTAAGAACATGGCGATTAATGTCATCACGGAAAAACTAGCCCAAGCAAAACTGGAAATAAGTTACGTGGACAGTGATGGGTTGGGGTGTATCTAAAGCGTTTGATAAGGTATGGCAAGGAAGAATACAGTACAAGCAAGATCTTATGACTGGGCCTAAGTGAAAACTTAGTAAGAACTCTCTGTGACTATTTCATGGAGAGAGCGGCGTATATCAGTTTAGCGTGCACGGATGGACTAAAGTTTCCGCTCAACGCGGGCCTCCAACAGGGGGGTGCCGGTCCTCCACTCTCTACTTTATTTACACTGCTGATGTTCCATCCTCTGTTAGCCCCATTTACTTCAACATTGAATTTGCTGATGACTTTACCCAGGGAGGAATACGCCTTGGCAAGCTCGTATGACAGCAGCAGAAATTGAGAACCTTAACACCTAAGGGCCCCCGTGGAAAATCTGCACGAACCAAAAAGAGTTCAAAGTAGTCCCAATAGGCAGGAGACTACTATACGATGTCAAGCTGGGGAATAAATGCTATTCATACACCATGGAGTGCAATGTACTCGGAATGAAGATTACTTCACCTAGGTACACGAAGCACATCCATGAAAGAAACACCAAGGCCACAGCTGCAGTCAAAACTCTATATATGTTCATAAATCTCCGTGAAAGCAATAAGAAAAAGACCTATAATTCACTTGTTAGATCAACGCTGCTATACCATGCTTCCGCCCTCTCGTGTATCTCGAAGACACAAAAGAGGAAACTACAAGTGGTGCAGAACAAATGTGTGTACCTAATTACAGGTACACTCAGGCGAGAAAGAAGACGCCAGGAAGAGCTGCACCTGGAGGCGGGATTGCAGTCCATTATCGTTGTCATAGAAGAACGGAAAAGGATTATGCATGAACTGGTTAATCAAGAATTGAACGATGATATCGTCAATATAATTAGACAGAAAAGAAGAGGTATAAGCCGTGCCAGATTTTCAAGCTCCGCTGGGCTTTTAGCTGGTGGAGCAGAAGAGCCGTTCTACGCATGACAATAAAAATGTTTTTACCTAAACCAATGACAAATAAAACCGACCAAGAAAATAAAACTTAATTTCGAATCTTCGCAATTTCTACAAGAATTCCCCCAATAACGACAGCAAATTCACCGCTGAAGACCCAAGTATAGCGAAGAAGACATCTAAAAAAAAACAAATGACACGATTTACACTCACTAAAATATATACAAAGCCACTAAACATAATACTAAAGTAATTAAAGTAATTTATTACTCCAACAGCAAATGCGCTTAACATATCCAAGGACATGAATTTTATAGAAGACAAAATGGCTTGAACGCCATAATCTATCCCAAAGACAACAGAGGACCCACAAAACAAAAAAATATTTAAAAGCCATAGGCCTGATCAACAGGCAATTAACATCTACTTGGACCTACCATACTTCTTTCTCTTTTCACTACTTGTCTATTTTCAGCTATTTGTTACTACACCCTTTCTTTGTCCCCTACCCACACCTACCCAATTGCATCATTCAGTAATACAATTCAGTCACGAATCAATCAAGAAAATAATTGCCGATTATTATCCTCGCCTAAATTAGAAATTAAGGAATTAAATACGTAAATTTGACCTACTAATATTTAAGAGTAACCTAAATTATTACACTTCCATAAATTATGAAGACGTGGCTAAGCTTAAATATAGTCGTCTTTTGAAACAATCTTCGCAAATAGATAAATTTTGCTGCTTTTTATAATATTTTTTTCCCAACAATTAGTTCACAAAAATTCTTTAATAAAAATGAGTGACATTAAGAAAGTAATAATAATCATCAAAATAAACGAAAAAGAAAAAGCCTATGTTTTTTAAAGGCAGCAAAATCTTAAAAATACCAAAAATATTGATTAAAAAAATAATAAGGGACAAGAATATTTCAAGCATAAAAGGACTGTCCATGCCTTTGTTATATGAAGAACAACAATGAATTTCTTCCGAGGAAACCTTTAAAGGAAAAATGAGAAAATGGTTATTTGATAACTTTGGATTACCTCAAAAGTCATTGATAGGAAAAGCATCTAACAAAAAGGTTAAGGAAATTTCCTATAATTAATCTGAGAATGATTATACATTATTGATTATGTTCTATCTCTTTAGTGGATTTATAGAAGATGGATCTTTGTATGTATATTAGAAGAACTAAAGATTTTTTTAAAAATAGTATGACTATAAATAAACTGGTCAAAGAAAACAAGTTATCAGTGAATATTTGCAAAAGGATTTGGATAATTTGTTACCCCAAATCAGAACATTCAATTGATTTCCGTATTTATTCATCCAACGGAGAGAACAATAGACCATTTCCTTTTTTCTTTATCGTGTCAAAATTTTAAGGTTTCTATCGAGGCACCATTGTAAATTTGGTGAATGTGTACAACGACCTCAGTGGTCCTTGTCATCGTGGCATTTCCTAGCTTTATAGAGAGAGGGAAACTCGAAGCCCAAGTATGGTTCTACTAATGAAATTCTGATAGGTATCTAAATAGTGCTAAATGGCCGACTTCTGTGTCTTTCCTTTACAATTCCCATCAATTCAGTCAGTATCAGAGCAAAAAATCTCAACTTTCTTAAACCTGCTGTAGTAGTTAATAGTTGCAGAATTCAGCAATGTAAGGATAGAATGTGCCAAATGGTATTTCATGCGCAAGAAATTACATATAGAAAGGTTTTTTTTTTTTTAAATGACAATTAAACTTTCAGTCTTCAAGGTTGAGTTCCTTCTTTTGCATCTGCAGAGGCTATTGTGAGAAGTGAATGTGGAGAGCATTTATCGGCATCGTTCGTTTCCTCAAATTCTATGTTAGGATTTTCTATAATTAGTACTTCCACATCCGAGGTAGTATAATTGTCTTTTGAGGTACAGTTAAAACAGGTATAGTTAAAACAATTTGAGTGAAATGCCGGTTCAAAACTCACAGTGCAGGGTGAGAACAGCTTTCGTTCGCAATAGTCAACTACTAATTTTACGCATATTTATTTAACCTGCGTGTATTATTCTTTTCCTCTTAAAATTTTTATTCTCTTTTGACACAGAATAAGTGACTCTGGAAAATTGTTAACCACCACAAGTTGAGAAAGGGACACTGAGACATCCTTCAAAGGAGATTTCCGACTTCCTTACCTTCAGCAGAAGGATAGTTATAAAGCTCCAAAGGACCTAGCAGATTAAGAATTTTACTACAAGGAGACAGTAAAGTAAAAAATAGTGTAGGGTCGGCTATCCGACGCTATCACAGCGCAAGAATTTATTGCAGGAATCCAGGAGATATTAAACTGATCGTAGAAAGTCAAGGCCTACCATTGCAAGAGAGAAATGTGTGGATGTAAATCACATCAGGAGGGGGGTGCATAAATGACATTCCTTACTTTTCTTACAAAATGAAGAAGGAATAATTTATTTTTCAAGGCGAAGCAGGAAAAGCGACCTAAGTAAACCACGAAGCTGATCAAGAATTTGAAACACCCTGTAGAGAAATGGCTACATTAAGCATCATGGAGGAGAATAGGTACATTAAAGCCCCTCCTCCCCCCTTCATGAGGAGAAGCGTGGGAAAGGTAGCCGGCGAATAACCATAACGGCTTACCATGTGTGATCTTCTCGCCGCTGTGGGCAGTTGGAGCTAACATCTATTTTAAGGCGACCATGTTAGATCCTTAAACGACGCTCTAACGATCCAATTACCTACGAGACCCATAAACCCGTGGTTATAGAAAAAAAGCTGTGCGAGTCAGAAGGCACGCCAAGTAGCAGTGCAGTTGCGAGCCTCTAATTAGCGAGCTGACTTGGGCACCCCAATGCCACCCTCAGCAGTTCTCGCTCTCCCCAGATGCGAACTCACCATTCGCGTCCCCCCCCCTTGCCTCTGTAGCCTGGTCACCTTCCCCTTTAGATGGGGTGGCAATCCGCCTATAAATAAGCCCCGCAAAGAAAGAGAGAGGATTATTATCAGAAGTCGATGCGCCAGAGTAGGATTAGTTCGTGAAGATCGGTCCTTCGGCCAGACAACAGGATTATTATCAGAAGTCGATACGCCAGAGTAGGATTAGTTCGTGAAGATCGATCCTTCGGCCAGACAAGAAGATTATTATCAGAAGTCGATACGCCAGAGTAGGATTAGTTCGTGAAGATCGATCCTTCGGCCAGACAAGAAGATTATTAGAAGTCGATACGCCAGAAGAAAGATTAGTTCGTGAAGATCGATCTTTCAGCCAGACAAGAAGATTAAAAGTCGATACGCCAGAAGAAGGGTTAGTTCGTGAAGATCGATCCTTCCGCCATACAAGACTATTTCCGTGAGAAAAAATAGGATCAGATTGAGAAAATCGATCCACCCCTTTTCGGGCCGTATTAACCTAAATAGTCAACTTTATATCGGTGCCATACCGAAGAATCCAGTACAGACTGCGAAGAAGTCTGACTAACGAAAAGCAAAGCCGCTCACACTCGAGCGACTCTCACATCTCAAGCTCCGTAAGAGTGAGAGGAGAAGAACCCAGCCCAAACGAGCTCCCGTTCTTTAATTACGTTGAAGAATCAGACACCAAGAGGCGTCAAGCCATCCCTCCTCGACTAAATTCAACCATCGGCCACAACACTCCAAAGCGAGAGATAAGCCCTCCAGCGACATCTGGCAATCCATAATACCTCCTGTCATGTAAGTTAGAAAGAACATTTATATTCATATTGCGATAGTAGAAGTTTAGTACGTCTCACGTTTTAAAGAGGAGTAGAAACCATTGTTCTTGAACCTAGGTCATATGTGTTTGTAGACGAGAGTACTTTAATTTAATGTTTAACGCTAATCAAATAGAGTCGCGATAAAAAATACTAATCGGCAAATGGTATGTTTACGGAAAGCCTATTTGTTTATTTTTGTAATCATATCCGTGCGAGAATTCTAGCTGCCAAAGATAGAAATGTATTAACTGTGGACTTGTAATAGTTAAGTGTTTCCTTTAAAATACATGTTTATTTTAAAATATATCTGGTGTTTCCTCTTATCCTTATGTGTTTAAAATAGCTCTTCCCTAAGAACAAAATTACTGAATTAGCACTCTTAGAACGTATTCTACTTCATCATAGAAGTAACTCATGCCCCTTAAAGCATACCGCTACTAAAAGGGTTTCAAAGAGTATAGTGACAAAAACAGAGGGGCATTCTAGGACACACCCGTTGGAGCCTGACATGTTGTGTTTTTTCGTTGACGATAAATTTATGTTAATACCAAATGATCAATACAACTGATGGCTCTCCTTAGCACCCAAAGTCGTGCTCATATTCATGCAAATGAAATTTCCATCTAGAATCATGGACTTTGATGTCATCAGCAGCGAAGGTGTCGTCATACCACCATTTTCTTCCAAGAGGGCCTCAGGCTGAACTGGAACTTTATATTGGTGCTTTGGGCCAAGTGATGAAGCCCTGGAGGGGACAGGCAGCTACAGAGAGGCCTTACATGTGAAAGCAAGAATCTGTGTCTCTCCACACCAGACGCATAATTTTATCGATCACACACCATCTGACATTTGACCTTCTAACTTACCTGACTATAACCTCCTCGACCTGCTTTTGTAGCGCGCAGTCAAAACAGGGACTAGTAAAACCAGCAACAACCCGAAGGACGGGCTGAGGCCAGTATTGACAGGGCCTTCAGGAGCCTAACATGAGTGATAGTAACGCTGGCCTTTGGCTCATCACAAGGTATTCTGGATGTTGTAATCGAAGCCAGAAGCGGATTAATCGATTAAAATAAAAGAAGATCACGTCATGATGACAAACACACAAATTTGACGAATATATCTCAAAAAATAGAACGATCATCCAATGACCTTAGGCATTTTAGGATAAGATGATAAATGGTCATTGCATTAATGGTTTCCCATAGCTCAAATGGTTAAATGAGGCTTCTGCCACTAGATGGCGCCACCCAGCGCCAAATCTGATTGCAAATTTGAAATTGCCAAAGTGAATAACCCTCGTCCCATGTTCATATGGGTCAAAACATGGCTCTAAATGGGTACAATTGAGCTTTACTCCTGTTGATAAAACGCGACGCCTTAACTGGGCGCTTCGCCGCAGGTAAAAACAACATCGAAGGCCCCAACAGTTTTGTTGTAACCGGGGTTTTCTCATTGCTCCGACCTTTTCTGTTGATCCCTAAATATGGACATTCACAAGAAGTACTTCATTTTTAGACTACAATTCTACTAAAGGTAATTACTATTCTTCTCTCTTTATTTCACTATAATATAAATTTCCTTTAAAATAAACTAAAAGAAGTATGAATAAAAATAAATATATTACACTTAAATAAACTGATTTTTATTTGTATCCTTTCTTCCCTCGTATGAAAATGTGCTTTTTGACTCTTCCTTACCAGATGCGGTTTTTTATTTATTCCCATTTTTGCGCTTTTGAAGAGCTGTCAGCTACAAATCAAATTTCAAGCGGTAGAGAGAATTTCAAGAATTTCTTTTAACCCACAAAATTTGCGAGTTGGTATTATTCCATTTCCAACCTTTCCTCCCATCTCCGACAGATTGAATGGTTCAAGGAAATGGAGCGGTTTATTTGAAAGTTGTCTTCGCCATACTTTTCTCTCTTGAAATTAGATGGTGGGGGAAAGTTTTTTTCAATCTTCGCATCTTCAGGGTAAAACGAGAGGAAATGCTACCAGACAAGACCAGCCATTATTTATGCTTGAATCTATTTATTTTTCCTTTCCTCCGTAAAATCATGAATTCGTCGCTTCATAGCCGAAATATTTAATATTGATATTAAGGGGATACCATTTGAATACTAATGCTAATAATTATAATAAGGTGAAATTCAGGTTAATTATATTTTTTGGAGATAATACAAATTTATTGAGTATATCATTGTATTTTAACATACAGGTAATGCGGTATGCGAAAGAAGGGTGGGATCAGTAGGCCACGATAATAATTATTTCTTTTAAAAACATTTCCAGGACTGTAGAAGAAGATACAGCCATTTGTCTAAATGGATACCGATAGTTTATCTAATTAATTCTTTTGAGAACGTAAGAAAAGTGAGCACTCAGAAGGATATTTTGTTCATTAGTTCCTCTTGTGATATTACCAATAACCTAAGGAAACAGTACTTTAGGCAATTCTTACTGTGTTATCAGCCTATCATGTTAGTACAAGTGTTGGAATCCATTCAGCCCTCGCAAGGGAACAACATTCCTGGACCTGAAGACGACATACAGCCCCAAACCATTACACTACCGCCTCCAAATTTGGCTGTTGGGACAACAATTCTCGGATCATAACTTTCTCCAACTCTTCAACGAACATAAACAGCTCCAGGTGTTCCAAAGATCCGATGAGAAATACAATTTTTTCTGATTGTTTTAGTATCCAATAAAAATTTATACAAGCGTAATAAAGTGGTGGAATTACCTCACTGGCTGGGGCTAATTCCAAATACACAAAATAATTCAGCTGTCACTTTGCTCTGTTGTTAGCACCTGACTTGCAACTAGGGGGAATCTTCTGGGATCTGGGCGAGACTTCTCAACTCTGTCTCTCTTCATGGGAGTCGAGCGCTATTTATGTCCGAGGCTCTCCCCGGGGTTGGGGGGGAGGGGCGGTAAGCGGGAAACAGCTCTACTCTCGAATGGCCTCGAATTTTCTTGCAGAGGCTATTCTGCCAGTGTAAAATTGAATCGTGGTGGACACGGTTCGAGGCTACCGCTTGTGGAGGAGGGGGGGGGGGGAAGGCTTACTGATTTAGGCCTAAGTGGGTCTTCTGCAGCGCATGGAAGTTCCGTTCTGCTCAAGAGATCCCACGTAGGTTTCCCTCACACATCTCCCAACCGAAAGATGATGCTTTACAGAGCAGTTGCGTAGGAAAGGATCATCCCAACCCGTCAAACTAGAATTATCAAAGGTCTAGGGAAATGCTGTCCTGCTACGACAGGTGTACACACAAAAAAAACGTAAATCTGAGCTTTGCGGGGAATTTACAGACATAAGCCTTAAACAGGTCGATTCTAGAGAATTTAACTAATACAGTTTTTAAACAACAGAAAAATCATTGAACATTGGCGAAAATTTAGTGGAACCCCCACCAAAATACAATTAAATGGAGGCATACATATGGGACTAATGACTAAACAATTTAGTGGACCCCCCAAAATTCATAATTAGGAACATTGATGATATAATATATATATATATATATATATATATATATATATATATATATATATATATATATATATATATATATATATATATATATATATATATATATATATATATACAATTCACGTTTAAAACCTTCGCTCCCGCCGGAGTATGGATGAGGTAATCCACGAGTCCTATAGCCTCGAGAACGGGGTAGGGTCCCTTTCACTGGTTAAGGATTTTGTTGCTTCCCGTGGGAAGTAGCACCAGAATCTTCACGCCAGGCTTGAATTTTCGTTCTCGTGACTTAAGGTCCAAATAGGTCTCAAACCTCTCAATAAGTCCTTCTTCACGGGATGCGAGACTCGTTTGTTACCTCGGGTGGACTCACGCTCGAGGGCTTTAGTTTTCTCCCAAAGGCAGGGGGGGGGGGGAGTTGCGCACTCCTTCTGGGCGCGGGAAATCTTATCGCTCCGGAGGGCTTGGAACTCCGGGTCGATAGGGGTTTTTAGGGGAACAGGTGCACAGGATTCCAGGGCTGCATGTGTACGGGTAATCACGGGCTGGGCCACGGGATGGTCGTGAATTACGGGGTTCTGACCGAATAAAACGGAGCAGAACTGGATTGGGGCCGCTACCACTTCGGCCCAACCGGACATAGAGTCACACTCGATGTGACAACGAATTACTGGAAAACGACTGGCCCAGCCAAGGTAGTCGTGGACCACCGCAAATTTCTTGTGGTCGGGCCCAACAGGGGGGAGTAGGTCCTCAGATACTATAATACAGGTGCACCCGGTGTCACGGACGAGGGTGGATACTCGGCGACCGTTTACATTTCCGTTCTCGAACTTCAATCCACCAGGGTTGTTCTCATTAAAGAGAAAGTTTACCTGCGCGAGACTTCTCAACTCTGTGTCTCTTCATGGCAGTCAAGCGCTATTTATGTCCGAGGATCTCTCCGGGGTTGGGGGGGGGGGGGCGGTAAGCGGGAAACAGCTCTACTCTCGAATGGCTTCGTATCTTCTTGCAGAGGTTATTCTGCCCGTGTAAGAGTGAATCGTGGTGGACACGGTTCGAGGCTACCGCTTGTGAAAGGGGGCAGGTAGGTTAGGCTTACCAATTTAGGTCTAACCGGGCCTTCTGCAGCGCATGGAAGTTCCGTTCTGTTCAAGAGATCCCACGTGGGGTTCTCTCACAACGATCATCAACTCACTCAGCTGGTCAGAGATCAAGACTTTGAAAATTCAATGAAGGAAGTGGAACTGGAGCTTGTCACGCTTTTTTCTAGTTGAAAAACTTTCTGGCAACAAGAGAGCAAAGAACGTTCATAACCTGTCCGTGATGTACTGAATGCTTTCAGAAACCTCGGATGCAATATGAACATCAAAGGCTTTACTTATTCTAAATATGGATCGGTTTCCTGAGGACATGATAAAATGGAGACCAGGTACCAGGGATGCCTGTATGCAATACTGATGGATGAATACTGTTGGACTCGGAAGAGAAACACCCCCTGCCTCTGAGCATTATAGGAGTTGGAAAAACAGAAGTTCATTCCGTAAATTCTGAACAATGATAACCTAATATGCAATTTTCATTAACCTTTCTTATCAATGTCTTATGTCTATCTTATGTTATAAAACAATCTTTTTTATATTTAAAAACTTATTTCGGATGAGAAATATTAAAAGAAATCAGCAGATGTCATTTTCAGATTCATTGGTGCCAAATTGTCTTAAATCATTTGAAAAAACTTACACGACGTACACAGATTTTTTGTAACCCAATCTAATCAGTTATCCAAGAACGTTCACAACATCATATCAATCAAATGGGCGTCATTACGTCTGTAGTTTAAAATTAATCACAAATTATCCCTTTGTAAGTGAAAATACACTTTGACATTAGGACAACGGTAAGGTTTACTTTGACACATTTTGAAATAAGTTTTATTAGACGTTAGAAACGCCTCTATTCCGCACCATTCAGTAGTAATATTATCAATTAAACAGAAATTGTACAACCAAGTTCCTCAAACGGGAGACCCTCAACCTTCATAAATGGCTATTCAGCAACTCTAAGGCCTGCAACAGAGCCAGCTCGAGGACTCACCGAGAGTCTCAATTCTTGTCAACTTTTAACAATCTATCTGTGATCGGACTCTAATCTCTGGTTCTCCGTTATTCTTTCTTATTAATAACTGAATCTAAAATCAACGCTAAGTGATTGTGGTCTAAGTCTGTTTATATAGGATGCCATCCCGCCATAATTTCATTCCCACCTTCGCGAGGGAGAGTAAACCATGAAGGAATAGCGGCCTATTCTTCGCTCGGCCTACCGACAGCACTGCGCTGACGTCACGGTCCTTGGTCTCCATTTGTTCCGCCTCTTCAGAACGGCGCTTAACAGTTCCTTGAGTCAATTAACTCCGTTGTCGTTCTGACAGAGATGTAATGACTGGAAGTAAATTGCGATGGATATTACCTTGTTAAAAATTGACGTCTTCTTTTATTTATTTCGTTTTCTTTTCATGAAACCGAAGAAAACGAGATCAAGCGATTGTGAGATGCCACGACCCCAAAATTGGCTCTCTTCGATTGCCTACTATACACACTCAGGTACTTTTGCACCTTCCATAAATAATTAGTAGTAAAAACAGGAAACCAACGATGGCATCACCTCTCAAAGAAGTTGAGAAAAAAGAAGGTGAGAATAGCGACGATTTCCATAGCGACAGATTCCACGACTTTAAGAGACTTGGTCCCTCCCCCAAAACGACGCGTAATTCTCCTACGCCTTCGCATCTCCTCCAATCCAAGATGATCCCCCTATTGGGGTTTTCTGGGAGGTTTATGGAGGCAAATGTGGAAAGTTGTTTAGCTTCACTCGGGACAACTCTCGAAATCCAAACTTTAGTGCGGCTGACATCTGTAGGATTATGTGTCCTCAAAGCCCCAATCGTTTGCCATTCCTACCCCAATCCCCAAAAGTAGATCTGCAGCTATCTATCTTCCACACATTTCACTTCCTCTACAAAGTTCCCCTTCCAAACTCTCTGTGTGACATGCCCTCGTTGGTTTCGCGATCCAAATTTCAGGAGAAAAGAGATTCCCGTTCGTGCTTGGGAGTTGGCTGGAGTAAGAGGAAGTAAGAATGAGACGAAGTTAACAATTTCGAGAGCACAAACAGGAAACTACCTAGAACAATATGAACCAAGTGGACGAGGCGCTACTCTCCTTACTCTACCCGTGGTCAGACCCCAAAATCAACGAAAGAAGAGAATGGAAAAATATAGATGCAAATATCCTCCATCTTAACTTGGGCCGCTTCACTCTCTACGGAGAGACTCGGTGGCTCATCTCTAATTGGGACCCCATCGGCGTGAACCCCAGGGGGCTGAAATGTTACTTTTAGAAAAGGGGAAGAGCATTTGAACACATCTACACAAGATGTTAAGGCGGCGCGGGATGAAAGTGTGGAAGAAACCTATAGGTGAAATTATTGGCAGGGTGAAACATATGGAAGAGATCGTCCGAAGGATGGACCAAATGTACTATGTTTGCTTTGTATAAAAGAAAAAAGAGTGAAAGCGTTAGGAAAACAAGTCTTATTTTGAAGAGTGTTTGAGTGAAAAAGAGGAAGGGAAGACTTCAACTTAACAATTCGATTTGAATATAGGGAAGGTATTCTGTTGGGTTAAATGAGAGGTGTAATAATGAAGAGTTCCATTATGGAAAAGGTCATTGACAATGTTGGAAAATTTGTGGTGAATACAAGAGTACTTTAAGAAGTATCAATCTGAGTAAAACACAGTTGTAATGTTGTAAGATCAGATGTAATGGACACGAAAAAGGTCACCTGTGTAAAGTGTGGCAAAAGCGAGGTGCAAAATTGGATTTTTCTCGAAAAAATTAGTCATTTTAGGGTTTCGAGAGGTTTGGAAAAGTTGTCGTTAAGGTGCATGCGTAATCTTAGTGGTTATGATGGTGGTAGAAGAGGGGAGTAATGTTGGTGGTTTTGGAGTGGAGGTGAATAAAGAAATGTTAGAGGTACTAAATGAGTAAATATTATAAAAGATAGAAGGTGTAATCGTGGTAAAGCTGAATAAAGATGAGAGTAAGGAGGAAAAGAGGAAGGAAAATGTAAAGAAAGGGATTGGAAGAAGAAGACGTAAGAACATAGAAAAAGAAGAAGGAAAGGTCTTAGTTATAAGGAAGGAAATAGAGAAGAAAATGAGGTCGGAAGGCGAATAAGGGAGAAACAAAAAGAAAACTAAAGGTAAGTGAAGGCATAAAAAAGGGGAAATAAGAAAGAAAAGAACAGTTAAGTAACGAGAGGAAAGAAAGAAATAAGATGTAATGACGGAAACAACGACATAATTTAGATAAGAAGATAGATTAAAAGAGTGAGAATAAGATAGACGAAGAGAAAAGAGAGAATTCATTTCCTCGTTTCTTTTCATATTTTCTTTCGTTTTTTCTTCTTTATAGCTATATATATATATATATATATATATATATATATATATATATATATATATATATATATATATATATATATATATATAATATTGAGGATAAATCCCAGAGCCACGAGAAACGGATGTGGCATCTTTTAATTTTTCACTACGTTTCGAAAACTACAAGTTTTCATCTTCAGGCTAGAATAAGTTTACAAAGTTAATATGTATGAAGAAAACTTGAAAAGGCCAACAAGACCTTATTTAAAGGTGAACAATTACAAAATATCAGTAGAAAGTACTACAAGTTAAATTAAATATGACTTGGCAACAGTTAAATTTGCTTTAAGACTGACTCAAAAATTAGTTCATAAATTTAAAGATTATTGCAGAAATTAATTACAAACTAAGAGAAATTGACTTGGCATTATTTAAAGATAATAAATTTGAACTTTTTTTTTTTTGTATTTTGTAAAGACTGTAAGAGTTAAAAACATTTAATATAAAAAGGGAAAATTTGGGTACTTACTAAAGCGGATCCATCCTAGAGTGTGAATGGTAGGTTTATTTTAGCGGCTAGTATATATAAGTTACATTGACGGTTGATTTATTAAAAGGCAAACCAACTAACAAACTGTAGTTAAAATTAGTTAATTAATAATGATATTGCACTTAAATATTCATTGAGTGTAGGTTTGTAGTGTTTTATATATAGAGATTCGAGGGTTCTTAGGCAATGTTTGTTGTTGTTAAAGGCTAATACTTTAAAATTCTCAATAGAAATGTTAGTTTTACAGCTTATGGTGTGTTCCCTAATAAATGACTTTTCCTTTCTATTTAATATTTTGCTTGTGCGCCAACTAATCCCCATATGAGCAGAGAACCTAGCTCCAAGAGACCTAACAGTGCTACCAATGTAAGAGGTTCCAGTACAACTGGGGCATTTAAATAAATAGACATTATCACTGCGGAACTCCAAAGAGATAGGATCTTTACTGTTAAAGAAACTTGCTATCGATAGTTTGTTTATTAAAACTATTTTGGGGTTGATTTGGGAAAAATATCTTTTAAAAATAAATAAGATTTTTCTTTTAAAAGTATCGTTCAAAAAACCCATCTCTGAAATTAGTAAATATATGGGCATTTTAGGAACTTTTATGCAGGGTTGAGGGGGGTCAATGAGATTATCAAATAGCTTTTTTAAAACTTTATCATATAGGTCAGAAGGAAATAAATTATTTATAAAATACTTCCTAAGAAAAATAAATTCATTATGGATTGATTGGTAAGTGGATGATAGCGAGAAACTTCTATGTATTAAAGTCTTTACTGTGGATATTTTATATCCGAAATCACAAAAACTAAAGTAGTTCAAACCTAGTCCTGTGAATGTTTTTTTTCTGTAAATGGTTGTTTGAATTTTCCGTTGGTCATTATCTCGGTTGATTAAAAGGTCAAGAAAGGGCATCTTATCATTTGACTCCACTTCCATGGTGAATTTGATGTTAGGGTGTAAAGTGTTAAAATTTTTTTTAAAAAGTTGGCTATGTGCAGGATTATTAAAAACTGCCAAGGAATCATCAACAAAACGGTGGTAGAAGGAGGGTTTGTAATCTAAATTAGTGGAAAACATTTGATCTTTGAGATGTGTCATAAAAAAGTCAGCTGCAAGTGTTCCCATTTAATAAACAAACCGTCAATGTAACCCCTCTATACTAGCCCCTTTGTTAAACCTACCATTCACTCTCTAGGATGGATCCGCTTTAGTAAGTACCCAAATTTTCCCTTCTTATATTAAATGTTTTTAACTCTTACAGTCTTTACCAAATTTAAAAAAAAAGTTTAAATTTATTATCTTTAAATAATGCCAGGTCAATTTCTCTTAGTTTGTAATTAATTTCTGCAATAATCTTTAAATTTATGAACTAATTTTTGAGTCAGTCTTAAAGCAAATTTAACTGTTGCCAAGTCATATTTAATTTAACTTGTAGTACTTTCTACTGATATTCTGTAATTGGTCACCTGTAAAATAATGTCTTGTTGGCCTTTTCAAGTTTTCTTCATACATATTAACTTTGTAAACCTATTCTAGCCTGAAGATGAAAACTTGTAGTTTTCGAAACGTAGTGAAAAATTAAAAGATGCTACATCCGTTTCTCGTGGCTCTGGGATTTATCCTCAATATTAAATGCAGGCTTCACGGCCGAGCTCCATATGGATATATATATATATATATATATATATATATATATATAGAGAGAGAGAGAGAGAGAGAGAGAGAGTAATAATTCAATTCTTTAAGACAGATAAATGCCATTTACTAATATTCTAAATACATATTTTACATGGACAAAGTTAAGGTAATTATTTATATATATTTCATAAATCCTCTAATAGTCTTGTATGACTGTGGATCGCTTTGATTTGCTGCATTGTCATTTAATAATATTTTTTCTCACATTAGATTGGAAAATTAATAATAGCGTTAAAAATAAAAAAATCGCTAATGCTAATGCAAATATATTTGTAATATCCAATATTAAATATTAAATAAATATATTAAGCTCACAAAGATGGAATAATGCCACATTCCGGGAACTTGGCAATCCTGTTTTAAGGGGCTTTTTAAACAAACCGTGTCAACATGTTTCGACCTAACCGTTCAAAATGGCCGAAATAAAGTTAAATATTTTAAGGTTTATTTATAAATATTTATACCCCAAAACTCGATCTCTCATCAAATAATAATAAATATAAAGACGTGACATAAGTATTCTGGAACGTGTAAATAGAACGTTTGTTTACAACAATAAATAATGGAAGATATTTATATTAGTTTTTAATTTTATTTCTTTTCTTAGATTAATTCTTCATTTACGAACTATCTCCAATTTATTTGATTTTAATTTGTTTAAAATGTCCTTTGATAGAAATAAACAGCTAGCTTGGAATATCTTCTAGTTATTCATAATTATTTCTTGTACTAACGTTTCGTTATTATACTAATAACATTTTCAAAGTGAAAATAATATTATATCTTTGTGTTATTCATACTGATAAGATGTCACGTGTTAAATGCTGCACCACTATGAATTTATTTTGAATTGAATTGTTGTATTAATTTATAGTTATGTTATTCATAATTATGTCAAGGAATATCATTAAAAGGTTTAAGATTTTAGGTAATTCGTAATATTTGCTTTTTAAAATTGGTTCTTTGTCTTTAAATGTTCTTTGTTAGCTCTTTAAATAATTTTAAAGTGTTCTGATATGTCGTTTAGTTTTGTTCGTCCTTGTACTTGTTCTAGATTGTTCGTTAATTCGTCTAAGTTTAAAGTGGTGCTGTTGTATTCTCGTCATTATTATTAGTCTCTTACCGTTAAACCTGATATATAACAAAGTACAGTCATCAACAGGGCAATTAAACTGATAACTCAGATGAACCTTTGAATATTTTGGTAGTGTGGAAAATTGTGATAAAATTTTGATGCTTTTGTAAAAGTAGCATTGAACTAATATTTTTTTATTTTAATATGGTGGCAAAGGTATGATTAATAATATTTCTTAGTAATTTCCTTTTGGTGGTAGTTTTGTCGTGATTTGGCGATTCAAAATAAAATTTTATTTCTGGCTACTTTTGATAAGGTACTTTATTTTATCCGTCAATTACAACAGTAATTTTTCTCCATCAACAAAGATAAATATATAAAGTTAGATACTATTTTTTTTGTGTTTTAAACTTTGGAAATAGGAAAACGCTTTTTTAATTTGAATATTTTCTCCCTCCATAAATAAACAACCTAATTCTTTTTTTATATGACATTTTCCATCGTGGCCATCGATGGAAAAGGAAAAGGAAAACTCTGGGCACCAAAATATTCCTGAGAACGAAAAGAGCGAACTGCCTTCCATTGCTCAATTATCTACTCGAGAATCACGGGTGGAACTCCAGTAAAACCACCCACAGAAATAACGCACCCATTAACTACTCCATCTTAGGTCTTGCAGATTAATCAAGTATCCCCCTAATCCTTAATTCCACCGGCCATTAATTAATTACCATAAACTGTATCTTTCCTTAAATGGAAATTAAGTGGATTTTCCCACCCATCTTTTTATTATTGTATTAAGCATAATCAGTAACTCTTTAGAGACATAAACATTTGATCACATTGACAATCAATAAAGAATGCCCGAACTAGTAGATGACGTCAAATCAATGGACGTGGTTTCAATCGCGAAGCTGATTTCAGAAAGTCCATTCAATATCGTGCTTAGATTTCTTACTGCAATAGGGTTATCTCTACAGATACCAAATTGCTAAGGTGATACGCGGCTAACGGGACATTGTCGGACCAGGAAGAAATTATGGAGGAGTTGAAAGTTTTAGACAACAGATTCAGATTGTCAACTATTTAAAGGGAAAATTATCATTTTAATGAGTGACAAAAAATATCATTGAACTGTTCAATAGTCTTATTTTTTAGGAAAATTCGAGATTATCAAACAACTTGGCTGGAGATTAGTTGAGGGGTTGGTTCAGAATCTTAAAATATTATTTTATATTTTCTCCTTTTTGCTCTTCTCTACCATTTACTTCCTCATGAACCTATTTGATTAGGCCTTTTTCTTTATATTAATGAAGTTTCCAAGGTGATCACCTTATACCATTGCAATTGGATTGATGTAGTAGTCTTGAAAAGTGCTGAGGTTGGTTTAAGAAGACGTCCGGTTATGTGGCTTATTATATTCCGATAGTCCATTTGGTCACGACAGATAGTGACGATTTAGTCCAATTCTTCTGTTTTCCGCCAAAGGTTCTTTATCTGCAAACAATATTTACTAGACCTAGCGCAAAACAAGGGGGCATGAGTCTTCCTGCGTTATTTGATGATGAGGCAGGGTGTCATAGGTCAGTTGTAAGAATAGGCCCATAAATAGGCTTCTGAATGAATAATGATTTTCAGAACATCACTGTTCCTCCCAGGCCCAATAAATAAGAGTAAAACAATTAAGGAATTGAGTATATTATTTTAACCCCTTTGTATTTATAATCTTCCAGCTAACTACCGGATAAATATTAAAATTCTTTGCATCCAAGAATTGACCTTCACACTATAATAACTCCACTCTTCTTGTGAAGAATATTTTTTCGAGGCTTCAACTCGAAACTTGAGATCTAACTCTTCTCAATTTACAAGTGCTCCAATTTGAAGCCTCGTTCGATAACGATTGCCCTTAAATGGACGTAAAATATTAATTAAATTAACATTTCCAATGTCATAAATCTTTTTCAAGCGATCGTGATGAATATTAACGTTGAGTGTGTAGCAAATTTACATTAATTTCAATTATGCAAATATAAAGCAGCGTATTTTTATTCAATATTTATATAATCAATTTTATTCGGGGTGGGGGTAAAGAAACAAAGATCTAAAGAGAGAGGGTGCAGCATTTTTTAAAATGAAGATTCTAATCCCTATTTTTATTTCACTCTCTTCTCCACTTTCACAGAAGTATAATAGAAAATTAAGGCAAAGGATTCAGCCCTTTGGCCTGAATTTGACAATCAGTTGTATCTTGTCCTCGAAAAGGATGTTTTTGCCATATTATTCAAAAGGGAAACAGATCCAAACAATGAATCAGTTTCAAATTAGCTGGAAATTAGGGTTTTATGGCTGGCTGAACTTCGGTGAAGACGCATGAAACAATTTCTCAGCCCCAAAACGAATAACTGAATCCTATAAAGCAAAAGAACGCGATTTTATCGACCGAAATTTCCCTCTATTGTGGTAACGCTAAATTGGATGCGTAATTTTGAGGACTAACTTAAGGGGCGGATTGGAACTGTGGTCGTTGATGCACCAATTAAAAATCGGATGATAATTTGAATTAATATATCTATGGGGCCAAATTAATATCGGATAATAAATAAATGAGATATGGTATATGGGTGTTACATTTGGTTATCAGAGTAAAGAAAAGAAACTTGAAATTGAAGGCATTTAATTATGGTTGTTGATTAATAGTTTCAACTATTATTATCAACTCTTTGTCAATGCTTTACTCGATGATAGATGCGTGAGTCAATAAAGGTTAGGTCTTTAGATGAAAACTAAAAATTTTATCTCCTCTTTTCAACCTCCATTGCCTTTTTCATTGCAATGAAGTTTGTGTGATCAAAATGATGAATAATGCGAAGTTCCGAGAATAAGGATCCATATAGATGCTAAAGAACCATTTGCAAACTTTTGTCAATGGCCCATCGGAGTCTTCTCAACAGCAACGAGTAACGTTAAAAACCAAAGAACACTATGAACGTTCTTCTCTACAAATCTCTATTTACTACCCAAAGCCCCAATATCTACAGATACACAAAAGATGGCTACAAATCTCGAGGTATAACAGTTCCAATCTCAACCCCAAATTGGGCCAAAACTACCAGCCTCTATTAAAACTTTAAACCGAGTTTCTGCAGAAGTCAAGTCTTAACAAATGCGATCCTTCATCCTTGAGAGGGAAACATCCCCTTCGCTATGAGATTCCCAATGAAATTAAGTGTATTCTCTTTATTCTATTTTTCGCCGGTTAATTTCAGACTATTTTCACTTCAATTTCTATCGGCTGTTGCCTTGTATAAACGAAACATTCTTCAGCAATATTCTTCTTTGTTATTCTAAGGTGAGGGAAACGCTTGTAGTCCAATCCATGAGCTTAGTGAGAGTTCCAGTTATGGTATGGTATGGTATGGTATGACTAGGTATTGTTATACCTGATATGAATTGTCTACCATGGTCCGCTATGGGATGGTATGGGAGGACATGGTATATTATGCTGATTGTATGGAAATTGTATGGTTATATTATGGTCTGTCATGGTTTGGTATGGTATGATTGTGATAAGTATATCTTATGGTCGGTGTTGATCTGGATTAGTATGGATTGGCACGGAGAGATGATGTAGTTATAGTAGTCCAACCATTCGAGGAACAACATCCTCTGTCACTTTCCAAATGGACTAAGTCCGACCTTCAACAGGCTAATAATTTCCTTTGATTTCTACACGATTAATGGTCGCTCTTCGGGTTATGGCGGAATTTCGAGTGTGACTGCGATGGTGAGTTGCAATCCATTATGAGATGATGATGAGAGCGGTGCTACTTTCCTCAATGCTGTTGGAGTGAGAGAGAAGGACACATCACTCACGCATCTGCCCTGGGGATATGTAATCACCTTGGAGTTCAGAGATAGATGCAGGAAGAGGATAAAAGGTAAAATAAGGGTTGCCCTGTTTTACCCTCTCCAAACAAGGTTGAATTTCCTCTCCTTGGTTCATACACACGAATATAAAATTTTCTTCATCTTTGCAAACATTTTTTTAATTTTTTTTTGTTTCTTCACCCAACGAAAATCCATCTCTCCTTCCCCGATGATCCGATGTTTTCGTGTGGCTTAGCCTCTTTCGCCACCCACTCACGTGAGACACCATTTCCTCTCTAGACATCCGATGGCTCATTTATTAACAATATTATGGTATTAATAGTATCTTTTTATCTTTTCTGCGCGCTCGAGATAACTTGTGTACACTTATATTTAACCTTTAGCTTCACTTCGCTCATGGAATTTAATTTGCGGTTATTCAACGTAGTATAAGGCAATAAATCCCTTATTGTGGTTATTTGCCAGTTAAATTTTTAATATCATTTACATATTTATCCTTTATTTTTTCAGAATTTGATTTGTGATTTGTGAGAAATTCCTCCGCAAACCTTTCCTCTTTTTATCTGGCGCTTTTGGGGAAAGACTGAAACGTTTATTACCGAAGAGGACGACGCCTCAGAAGCAATAACTCCAATGTCTGCCTCCTGGTTGCGGGAGCTCGATTATGCAATCCACGTCATGGCAAGATTGTGAATCGCGGGATATTCGAATCCTAAATTCTTGAAGCAAGCTAAGGCGTTGTTAACTAGGGGTGAATGAGGAGATTCGTGAAAAGGATTGAAGAACATCACGAAATTATTTACCTTTTGTAATTTTTCTGTCACTACTTCAGTTATTGTCTCTTTCTCTCTCTCATTCTGTACCTTCCTCATCCCGAATCGTAAAATTTGAAGCTTAACTCTACCCAAAAATCTCTCATGAAAATTACGTACTCATCCCTTTGCCTGGAGGCGACTTCGGTTACAGTAGAGAATTCGTGTAAAGTATTTTTACCTAACTTTACACACACCCTTTATACACAGGTTGAATAAATGTGTAAATACAGTCTAGGAAAAATGTATACCTTGCACATTCTCACCGAGATACGCTTATCCATGTCGACCTAGCCTTTAAACAACCCAAACAGAGTTATGACTACCTCACAGGAGATGGATCTGCGTCGATATGTGTATCTTCAACACCTCTTTATTTGCTCCAACTTAAACATTTTCTTCACTCCTTTAAAACGCTCTTGATGTTTTTGGCTTCTTAGATATAAGCAAATACATACAATGTACAGATGTCGTAATAGTGTCTTCTTTATCTTCCCGCCGGACTTTGATCTTGATATACTTCGGTGATGGACGTCATTTTCAAACTTATTGGTACCAAAGTCTCCTCCCGATTTCGAAAGTATGAAACTTTAGTTGTATGGTTCAGCTGATTCTTTCCTTGCAACCTGGAGGCTAACACTTCAGCTACATTTTTTTGAGACCCAAATCATACCCAAGGTCATTCAGCTCTGGTTGCCTAAAATGTTGAGAAGTTAATGACTCTGGGGTCTCATAAGAAGGAGCACCGGATTTTAAAAGTATTTCTTGCATTCATCAGCAGTCTCTCGCTCTTGGTCACTTCTCACATCTTCAGATGGAAGAAATTCTTTAAAAACTGTGATTTAGAGCTCATTAGAGAGCAGAGTAGGTTGGATTGCTGAGGGAATACAAGGATACGAGATTTTGTGTCTGTTTTTCTCGCTAATGCCCTTTGTATTGACCAGTCAAAAATAGCAGTCAGTTGTTTGGTCCATTGATTCTCGCCAAGTCATGAGAATTCCGAAAGTTAAATAAACCCTTACGTTTACATTTTGTCCAGTCACGCCGAATTTCCTCGCAGTTATGACAAATAGTATATGGGGCCCATTTGACTAATAAGCGTGAAGCATCCAGAAATATAACAGAAAGCGTCAGGCTTGTTCTCACATTGACGTTTCGTTGTAGCCATGATAGGATCTAAAAGAAAAACAACAATTTTAATATCTCTGCCGATAACATAAACGTGTATGTAATTAGCTTGGCCACAAACGGCTAGAATGAAAAACTTAAATTTGCGTGAAAACTAGAGTATGTACAGCTGAACTGTTTTCAGATTTGAATTTAGCAGGTCAATAAAAGTAAGAATAGGTAAAAGAATCTTATGCAACTGAAATTTCGAAAAAATTATTGACCAGTGTTATATAATAGGCTGCTCTCGCTATATTTAATAGCATAACGGCGAAGGTCCTACAGATTCTGGTCATGTTTGATTAGTTCCTATTGAGGAGAATCCCAACCTATGAATATATAGATTATTAGGTATAAGAAGTTATCATGAAAAAAGGAAGCATTTAGTTCGAAAAGGTACAACAAAAGTATATATAAACAATAAACAAGATAGAAATAAAAAAAACCTCTAAGTAATTCTCACTAATTAATCTCGAAATTTGCCATATTGTAGAATAATTCTTAGCAATTTTTCTTCCATCGCTTTTCAGTCTACATCTACAAGTCCGCTGAAAGACTCTCAGTCTATTGACTTAAGAAATAAGACATTATGTAAATATGCTTATATGGAACCATATACACAAGACTCTCCCCATTGTTTTGTTCAGGAGAAAAGGTTTCTCTATTATGGATGAGTATTCATGGACTGATAGACTCGGCTAATGTTTTTGCTTAAATCATTGAATGGTTAAGTTATGTAATGAGATAAATCTTTGGGTGCCATCAATGCATAACAAGAAGATGTTAACTTGTTAAACCATAAATAGTCGAGAGAGGAAGATGTTCGGGCAGTATGTAATGAGACGTATAATCTATTATGTTGGTCATTGAAATTATTTTGGAGGAAAGCCTCAGGAAAAAACACGGGGCCTCACTTTATAAATCATATCGAGAAATAGTAAGTGATAATTCAATTACCAATTGATTGGTTGATTTTGGTTGACCATTATATGAAGGGAACAGGCGATGAAGATAAAATTGCCTTTTCCAGGTTAAATAACGTTCGCCATTGTTTTAGAATTTTATTATAACAAAATATCAATTATTTGTGCACATGTATGTGAAGTAATAAAATGCGAGACCCGAAATGCGGACAGAATTGAAGATAAATCCATTATCAAAGAGAAAAGCTACGTTGGATTTAAGTGTCTCGAAAAAAGAGGGACAAAATAATTTGATAAACGCTCAAATAATTGTTATGGGGCAATAAAAATTCACAATGAGTTGGTTTAAACGAACGGAATGTAATGGTTATAGTATGGAAGTAATTGGATTAAAGAGCGGTCTGTCTCTGCTCAAAAAAAGATGCAGGCGCAAGAAACAAAGTGAAAAAGACTCTCCCATGAAACCGGTGCACAGGAAAAGACAAACGTGAGGACAAAACTTCCCTTGCCTGAACTTCGAGAGGATTTCGCGATCTGAGCTTACAGAAGAATAGACTTCCGCTTTAGATTTATCAGATAATAGATAAATGGTAAATACGAGTTGATAACTGACAAAGTTGAGAAAAATCAAGTGTGTTATAGATTAGTATAGATAAAGAATCTGGGAAATGTATAGAGTGCTTTACGATATAAGAAATTATAGACAGTAGGATAGCAAAGCTAGCGAGAGAAGAGAATTGACATAGAGATAAATGTAACTGCACGTAGGGAATAGATATAGAGACGGAAATAATGATAGACACAAAAGTCATATATTTTATATTTTGTGCATGAGACAGATATAAAAACATTCAGGTGGAGATAAGGCAATATTGCAAAGTAGATAGAGAGAGAAAGATTGGCATACCAAAGAGTATTTTAGGAGACATGTGAACCAGAGAATTGAAACCAGAAATTTATACATTTAAAGGGCAAATAATAATAATAGGAAAAGGGAGAGTGGAAAAGACATAAAACTGAGCAAATAGGGAAGAATCGAATATAGATGAGAATTACAAACAAATATTTAATACCACGAGTACAAACGATATAGAAATACTGACCAATAAACGGGAAAGTAGGAAGAAGCAGAAATATAATGGTTGAAGTAATTATTTAATACTGTCGTTTTGCGGTCTTCTTACCATTTCTGGCAATCTCTGGTTTGTATAGTTTCAGAAACAGTTTCCACAAAACGTCTTCTCTTCTCATTAATATCCGTGGCCCCCGAATCTCTATTTAGCAAATAATCTAAGAAGGAATGAAGAATATCCGAAAAAATAAGGAAATATAAAATTACCATTCGTTACCCAAATATTTATATTGGGTTTCTTATTTCAAGAGTCAAGAAATATAGATCCCATATGAGTTATTATGGATTTGAGAGAGATTGTTAAAAACCATCGGCAACAAATTCGTACAAATATAGCAATATTTCACTAGAGGGAAAATACTAACGCAATTTGAGGATGAAATGCGCTGAATAATTAAGTCACACTGATTTAACCTTTCTCTGTGATCCAACATGAGTGATTCGGTCTCTATACCAGATCTTGTCCTATGATCTTTGACTTTATAGCTAGAGGCTAATTCGTATCACTTCTTATCTATGCTAAGACTTAAGTAATGAAAATAGAAGCAGGGCCATCATAAACTAATTAATATCATGGCTTGTTGAGTGACATTTCCTTATAACAGATGAATTATTTAACCTAAAACTTATAATGAAATAACATTTTTGATAAGGTAACTATTTAAAAGCTCATCTCTCTTTCCGATACTACAGTAAGAATTGTGCAAAATACTGTTTATTTAGTGGATTGGTAATATCACGAGGGGAACTAATGGACAAAATATCCATCTGAGTGCTCACTTTTCTTACGTTATCAAAAGAATTAATTAGATAAACTATCGGTATCCATTTCTTCTTAGTGCCTGATAAATTAATCAGACAAATTGCTGTATCTTCTTCTACAGTCCTGGAAATATCTTTAATAGAAGCAATTATTATCATGGCCGACGGATCCCGCCCTTCTTTCCCATACCGCCATAACTATATTTTAAAATACAATTATTATTCAAGAAATTGGTATTATCTCCAAAAAATGAATTTACCTGAATATCACCTCATTATAATTATCAGCATTAGTATTACTATTAGTAAACTTCCACACATTTTCAACTATTTATCCTTACATTACTCGTAATTGTTTCCCTAAACACTACCGACTAACACCGATTATTTGAAAGCTTTAAGATCAATATTAAACATCCCGGCTATAAAGGGAGGAATTCAGGATTTTACAGAGGAAAAATAAAAATAAATATCTTCAGCCCAAACTAACGTCTGGTCTGGTCTGGTATCTTTTCCTCTCGTTTTACACTGAAGATAAGACGATTGAAAAAAAAACATTTCCCCCACAATCAAATTTCAAGAGAGAAAAGTATGTCAACGACAACTTTCAAATAAACCTATCCATTTCTTTGATCCATTTAATCTGTTGGAGATGGAATGAAGAGTTGGAAATGGAATAATACCAACTCGCAAATTTTGTGGGTTAAAAAAAAAGTTGAAATTCTTTATATCTCTTAAAATTTGCTTTGTAGCTGACAGCTCCCCAAAACAGCAAAAAATGGTAATAAATAAAAAATAGCATCTGGAAGGGAAGAAATAAAAAAGCATATTTTCATACGAGGGAAGAATGGATACAAAGAAAAATCAGTTAAATATCAATTTATTTAAGGTTAAAATAAATTATATTTAGTTTTATTCGTTCTTCTTTTAGTTTATTTTAAAGGAAAACTATATTAGAGTGAGATAAAGAAAGAAGAAAAATAATTCCTTTGATTAGATAAAAAACGGCAAATGACAAAAGGTGTATCGAGGAAACGTAAAAATTCGAGTATAAGATCGAAAACATAAATATCAAAACATCAACCTAAAAATGGCATGTAGGACATGTTTGCATTCACTTTCACTCCTCCACTTACTTGCAAATGGAAACTCAAACTATTCTCGCTACCTATTTTATGCTACCACACGAGAGGCGTTTTGATAAGATCCGATGGCTTCTTGAGGGAGAAGACTTCACCGAAGCGTCAATGAGAGTGAATTGCTCAAAATATGAACATATTTCTTGATGAAGAGAGAAAATATTATAATTTCATGACGTGAGTCTTTGGGCATGGATTAAATGTAGTTTTTTCCGCATTTAAAATAAAATTGTTTGTAGTGTATAGACCAATATTTCATAAATTATAACAAAAATGTATGTCGCCAACGCTATGAGGTTTCAAGCCATAGCACCGCACATTTTGACAAAAGTGATGCGGAAATTTCCGCAGGTAAGGGTCAAATGAGTCGAGCCTAAAAGAGCATTTTCGAAAGAAAGATTTTTAAAAATAGGAATATTTGATGATGAAGGCTTAAATATATCCATTCGAAAGATATATATATATATATATATATAAAACAACATTAAAAATAAGCTGTATAGTTAATTCTGTATGGGGCAATTTTCCTGGATCATCATTACCTAACCCACTTCCATTTTACCCTCTCTACACCCACACCGTTATTAAAAGGCTTATTTAATATATCCCCCAGTCTCGTTAAACTAGACCTTGTTACGAAAAGGCCTATTTAAAACGAAATTGGTCATTTTAAATCTTAGCCCTTTGATTTATTAATTTAGTTATGTTTCTCTCGTTTATTTTTATGTATTTACAATTAAGTGCTTATTTATTTATCTTAGTGACTCAAATGTCTACATTCTTTGCTCACAGTTGGAATTTCCGGAAGTAGACATTATCTATTTAGTTTTATGCTTCATTTCTCGTCCTTGATAATATTTTTCTATTTTGTGTCTTTTCGTTGTACATGGGCGGGGCATGAACTGAACAAGTTCGGAAGTACTTAGAATCCGCCTTTCATTTTAATGGGGGATCTTTTGCATATATATATTTAAATATATATATATATATATATATATATATATATATATATATATATATATATATATATATATATATATGAAAAGAAACTCACAACTTGCACGTGAGTCAAAATTATGATAAATAACACCCACAAGGAAAATGGAAAAACGATTCCGAGCGCTTTTCCTCTAAAAGACTTCTTCATGGAATAACATAGGTCAGGACAGAGAATATCTTAAAAAGTAAGGAGGATGGGGTTAAAACGGCTACCTGCATCAAGGTTTCAAATATGAAATTTATAGAAAACCCACAGCCATTGACTCATACATCCACTTCTATTCCGATCACCAGATTAGTGTTAAAAAAGTGGTTTCTCTTTCATGTTTCTCTTCCATGTACCCACTCGTTAGGGTTTTGATGCAGGTAGCCATTTTAACCGCCCACTCCTTACTATTTACGACATTGTCTGTCCTGACCTATGTTATTTCATGAAGAGGTCTTTTAGAATAAAGACGAAAGCACTCAGAATAGTTTTTACATTTTCCTTGTGGTTGTTATTTATCATATATATATATATATATATATATATATATATATATATATATATATATATAAATATATATGAATTTTTGCCGATCTTGTGTAATATTTTTCTAATTCGGGTAATATTTTGGAAGATCATCGCTCCATCTTGTTATTTTGGTCTTCTTTTTCGTCGGTTTTGTCAAGTGGAGTCCAATCGGTAAATTTTGTGGTCCAACCATCGTATTGGAATCTTACCAATGACTCGCCCAGCTCCATTTCAGGCTTCTTGTAGCTCTTTATATCCTAAGTTTGGTCTGTCCATATTTCCATGTGGCTCATTTTCTGTCAGAGCAAGTCATCAGCATCATAATGTGTTCATAGGGTATTAGTGCTTTAAGTTCTTTTGTCAGCTTCTGCTCAATAGGTTAGAATTATGTTTGCTGGTTTAGCTTTCTTTTCAGACAATTTGATATTTTGCTTTGGAAGTTGATTTTTGCCTTTCGAAATATCTACCAGACCCAAATATTTTTGCTTTTTATTTTTTTTTTTTATTCTGGTCACCTTGTAATTTACCTAGGCAAATAAATATATTTGTCTACATTTTAATTTGTGTGTTGTCTTTGATGTTTACCTCTGGCTGCATTTATTGTTTGAAATTCTTCAAGTATATTTCCTATAAGTACAATCTAATCTTCAAATCTCAGATGATTGAGGCAATCTCCATTGATTTAATGTCTTCCTTTGGCCAGTTTAGCATCCTAAAGATTTTTTTAGACACAAAAGGAATACATTTGGATAGATTCTATCTCCTTTTAGGCATGTGTCTGTGATTGAACGAGCTCTGAAACCTTATTCCTTCTACATAATGTATTATATTTAATGTATTATCTAATCTATTGTATCTAATGTGTTTTAATTCCTATTATTCACAATATGAGTTAAGAATTTAGGGGATTTCCTAAATCACTGCCGCAGCCGGCGTGAATGGAGAGCTTAGAGCGTCACGGTGAAAGCTGGCCGTTGGTGTGGAGCAAGAGAATGTTGAACGAGTGAAGAGGCGATGAAAACATTTCAGTGCAACTAAATATGCCTCGAAGGGCTGAGGTGGCCAGATGTCGCCAACATGAGATTGCCACCTGTCAAAATTTAAAAAAAAGTTAAATTCCAAACGATTAAAAACTATTTGGACACTGAATTAAATCGTTGGTGCATTTGAGATGGGCAAAAGTTATTATTGAATAAAACCTCGTCGTATAAAATATCCGAATATAAAATGGTGTTTCAAACCACAGCATTTATAAGCTAAAAAACAAAATCTTTCTTTGGAATCTTGCACACACTAATACCCGCTCCTTCACATACACATTCCGGAGAACTAATCGAAAAATAGTGATTCTTTAGAACAGATTCACCCTTTTGCTTTCTTTTAATGGCTCAAATTGTATAAATACTTCCAAATCATAATACGTCTTAAAACTTTACAGATATTGATTTATGAAAACATTCGGCAGCACTCATTAATGGTGCCTGCAATAGATCCATTAAAGGACGCACTTTTATATTCATCTCCAAGAGCGTACATGGATTCAGCAACAGATTCAAAATATGATCCGTAAATTGATTGACAAAATGTTTCAGCCATTGATCGTTCTTGCAAGCCATAGAATAAGGAAAGGATGTCAATGCGGCAACAAACTTGTTATTGTAAAGAAGAACTGATTCAATAACGGATAACAAAGGACCTAACAATGGATACACCAAATGGTCCTTCACTGATGAGTCCATGGATGTAACAGTAAATTCATGAATAGTTAGGCTATTAAAATAGAAAACTTCACTTTGCCCGGATCCATCATATGATCCATACTGAGCGGATCGTATAAAATTTATAGCAAGAATTGAATTTCAAACAAAGCAAAAGTGTAATTCGTAAAGCAATTTGAAATACAAACTTTCCGTAAGCAATCATCTTTTGATTTATATGTAAGAAAATGAATATTTACACTCTGTCGCACAACTCACGCACATTCCTATATAACTATACCTTATGAACTACATGTACAAATACTTACATATATTTTTCCTTTATATATCTACTGACATATACCATAAAATGCAGCTATTCTCAATAAGGCAAACAATTTTACTTGTATATTTATACCTAAGTAGATCCAAACATGGCTGCACACCACATACACTGAGAAACTAACACTGACTTAAACAGAAAATAAACATACACCTTGCCTTTCACGTTAAGAGAGACAAACAAACATACATTGTTATGCTTAGAGACAGTGTCATCTCTGATATTTAACCAAAACTATGTTTCTATGATTTTTGAGAGCAAAATTTCTGATTTCGCCTACCAGAGGCTATGATTGGACAAGATCATACATAACATGTTCCGTTTATCATAGCTTATGAAACATACTACAAATCGAATAAACACAAAGCGTATCTAAGTCTGCTACCTAAGATAACCGCTCCAGGAATTTACCTAGTAGAGGAAAGCACACCCAAATTACACCAGGTAAATAGGAAAACTGTCAATTTACCGCAGGACATTCTGTTTATTTCAGTAATTTGAAATTGATGAGAAGAAAGAGACGAAGACTAAAGATACTTGGGAATTTTTTCTTGATTCTCTGAATTAATTCAGGTGTTTCACAAAGGTAAAAGGTTGAGAAACGCCTGGTTTGATCCTAACTCCTAATACTTATAAACTAGTCATCAATCCTGCATAGTGAACTAACTTGTATCATTTTTTAAAATCAAAATAATACTTTCTTAATGGAAAATAATATAATTCCTCATTGAAAATCTATAGCTGAGTGTCTGGCAGGATCATCTTTCACTCGGTCTCTCCGAGTCTACTGGCAAACCAAGATGCCTCGCGTGATATCAATAACAATCATTCTTAGAGACACTTTTCTCCCTCTCTTTCTTTTTCCTTTTCTTGCTACTATCCTCATAATGAACGACTTATTTCTTTTTGTTATATGAATATTTTCGGCCCTTTTTCCCTCACTGCTAGGCAAATCAAATTTTTTCTGACAACTGAACATTATACAGTCACACCATAGCAACTAGTTCATGAAATAAAGAAAATCAGTAGAAATATGAAGAATAATTGGAGAGAGATTTGCAAGGCAATATTTGCCTCCATCCGAATTTAATCGTGCGCTGATCGGCAGAGACACAGTTGCCTTCGTTGCCAAGAAAGAGGAAACATTAATTTCTCCTTCGCCCTTCAATCTTTTCTATCATTCTCCTTATCATCACTTCCTTTGCACTTTTGCTCGGAAAGGAGTTGAGACATGTGTGAATGGAAAAGATCTACTCCAGTAGTGTAATGTAATGCAAAAGTTTGTAGTGCAGTCTAGTAAAGTGTAATGGAATAAAATGTAGTGCAGTAGTGTAGTCTATTGGATATTCGATTTGGTTTAGTGAACGGAAAAGCTCCTTTCGTGGAATTAGACATAATATAATGGATAAGTTGTAGTGTAATGTAGCATAGTGGAATATAATATAATGAACTAAAACTAATGTTCAGAATAAAGCATGAAAAATGTATTAGGATAGTGTAGGAAACTAGAATGAAATAGAATAAAAGGTGATATAGTATAAAGGATTGAACATTAGGTTAGGTTTACTAATTGGAAAAATACCCTAAGTACTTTAAATATAATTCCAAGAAATGTAGTGTATTATTGACGGATGTAATACATAAAATTCAATATATTATAATTAATTGATTGGATTTTAGGTGAACTAAAATTTTCAATTAACGCAATTTGATATAATGTAAATGGATACAGTGTTGTTGGGTATAATGCATTAAAATGAAATGCAATCAATTTAACGGATTGTTATTACATACTTATAACTTAGAAAGTAAAACCCAACGAGAGTTTGGAATAAGTTGCAGTGCAATGTAGGATAGAACATAGTAAATTGCGATGTAGTAAAAAAATATGGAATGTTTAGTAATGCTAGTTAATGCAAAATATTTTTTATCGTAATGAAAATCATTATATTACAATCGGAAGTTAAGTACTGCTGTAGTATGTGATGTAATGTTATGAGATGCAAAGTAAAGTTACGACATGTAATGAATGGACATGTGATGGATTAGAGCCATAATATAAAATAATTACGACTGTATTTGAAAAATTGTGAAGTAGCGCAAGGAATGTACTATATGGTACAGTGAAATGGCAAAGCATAGGATGTAATGAGATAGTTTGGTATGTAATGGAATATGATGAGGTGAAGTATAAAGGGAGATCATGGAATTTGATGTGGGATCAATTGAAAGGAGAAATGATGTTGTGTAATGAGATATGATAGAATAATAGGTAAAAGCATGGAAGTAACTGTAATAGTATGTAATGTCTTTGGATCAATGTAATTAAATGACTCATTATAATGTGATAGATTAAAGTGTAGTAAATTGTAATGAGGCGAATTGCAAAATAAAAGGGATTGTAAATTTAATACTTATTAAATAATATTTCTTCTTTCATATTAAATATTATAAATAAATAGATCACGGAAGTTTCCTTTACGACGTACGAGGGGCGGTCAATAAGTTTTGCAATTCGGATATAAGGAAACCAGATATAAGGAAAAGTGTCTTATTATTTTTCAATATAACTACCCTCGACTTCAATGCACTTGCGCCACTTGTCCCTGATGCTTCGAATTCCAGACAACCAGAAATCTCCCGACTGCTGTTTAATTCACTCCTGGACGGCGAGCTTGACATCTTAATCGTCCCTAAACTAGCATCCACGCAGTGCAGCCTTGAGCTGGCGGAAAAAAAAGTAGTCGCTAGGGGCCAGATCTGGACGGTAGGGCGGATCGTTGAGCTCCTCGATCCGCACTCGCGCAGGGCAGCTTTTGCAACTCTGGCCTTGTGGACTTTGAAGACGTTGAAGTCGATCATGGGGTGTGATTTTTCTAAGGACCCAACGGGCAGAGACCATGGTCATGGCTAAATTGTCGTGGATGATGTTGATAACACTTCCATGTGATATTCCAAGTTCTCGCTCGATTTCTTCGACCTTGACCCGTTGATTTTCGAGTATCATCCTATCCACACGGGCCACATTGTCCTCGTTGGTCACGTCTGACGGGTGTCATAAACGGGGGTCATCTTCAAGGGACTCACGACCATGGTCGGAATCCCTATTCCAGCGAGCAATGGTTTCATAGGAAAGGTCGGTGTCAGTGTACACTGCAACCATGCGTTCATGGAGCTCTTTTGAAATCTTGCCTTCCTTGGTCAAATCTTGTTTACTACACGGTGCTTAACCTTCTCCATTGTTGAAAAATTTGTGAATGACGATAGGCGATCAGATACTGCTTCTTAAATAGACGAGGCAGGAGTGTGCGGCTGCAGGTCCTGACTTGTCATAACTTGTCCTAACAGCCCAACAAACAGCCATTCCTCTTTCTCTGTTTTGCCCTACCGATTCGCAAAACTTATTGACCGCCTCTCGTATTATTATTATTATTTAAATGTAAAAAAAAACAAACAACGGGGGCATTGTTGTAGAGAGTTTGAGGAAGTTAAGGAATATGTGAAAGATATATTGCCCAAAGTGTTATAGTTGGGCACTAATCTTACCTACTGGAATAGGAGAGCACGCAACTCTCCATAACCTACCTAATCATAATAAGTCCTCACTCTGGTGTTAAAGAAGGGAGGGTTTCCCCTCCTATAATTATTTTCTTAATGATTCATTTTTATTGAAATAATATGGAGAGCATCAGTGCACCTTTACATGGCGCGAGGTGTAGCAGATAATGGCGAGAGTAAAACTGGGTAAAAGAGAAGATATTAGATTAGTAAGAATTCCTTAGCCCAGCTTTGCTTGGGGCGGGTTGTAGTTAGACAATGTGTAAGAGAAAACGCCATTGCTATAAAGCATAGAAAAATTGGCTAATTAGTCATTTTGTGTCATTACCAATCCAAACAATAATAGTTCAAATGTAGATAGACAGACACGGCCATTATCGAGCTAGGAAACATATAGTGGCACTTGTTAATCGGGTATGAGTCTAGGATTATTTGCCTGTATATAAATAAAATATCGACCTTCATTGGCGCCATAATTTAACAATTAACGGGAAGATCCCACAATGGATTTTGTTCTAATTCTTTTATATCCTGAAATAAATGATAGGCAAATTTACATTAAGGAAGGTGGTATATTTAAATTATCGAAATTTTTAAATAACTTACTGAAGTTGAAGTTAGGAGGGGAGGTGGTGGCTTACTGATAACTACGCGTATATTTTGACGAAGGACGTTCTAAAAATCAACTAATAGTGTTGATTACTAAAGATACTCTATGCATCTGAATTTGGTAGACCTTCTTCAAAAGCCACCAGTAGACTCTAACTCGAGGCTTCAGAACTTTAAAAATTAAAGTGATCAAGAAAACTTGAATACCGCAGTTTGTGGCTTAAATGAGTGTCGCGTGACTCATAACGATAAAACATGAATAAAAATCTGAACTTTTCTCTTTCGGATCTGACTTAAGTTATTTAACGAGAGAGAAAATGGCAGTCAAAAGCACTTGGCTCAATAAATCTCGAAATAAACTAGCAGATAGACCAGAAAATGTATTCAATGTTGTTGATTAAAAGTTATATTTATAAATAATTGTAACCAACAGATAGAAAGGTCTCCATAAATTCTTTATACCACTCACTATTTCCTAACATTAGTATTTGCTAGTAAGGATTATACCAAATAAAGGAGCTATGAGGAGACCACAATAACAAAGGGGCAAACTCCATTCAACTGAGACATATTTCCATTTCTGTTTCATGTCTAATGACTATTTTCCTTAGGAATGTCCTAGTCTGTGATGGGAATTGAATCTGAAGGGATTGACAGCATAGGAGTCTTCATGATCCTTTGACACTTAGCTGCCTCAAGTACGTTGTTTTAGCCCCGGCGCCGGAAAGGAATAAGATGTCATTTTCACGCGTATTTGCAGACGGGTCGAAAGCAATGTTCTTTAGATGTTCCCATGAGTGCTTAGTCCACCACATCATATCTTGTCTATATAGAAACCTTCAAAATGCTACCTCTCAATTTCCATTGGTTGGATGCGAAAAACGGTAGCCATTCACTGTAGTGCCTTCTGAACATTCACATAAAATGATTATTGGAATGGATAAAATATCTAGGTCCATTCACTCATCTTGCAAATCTGAAGACATCTCTCTTCGTCATGCCTCAAAAAGGAATTCACTGATCAATTCGATTGACTTGGCATCACAAATCAATTTATTCTCTATTTAACCCATGCTGAATGCTATGAAGACTGATAGTCACAAAATTGTAGCAGTGAAGAAGAACCTGACTCTTTTCCGGCAATATTTTGTCGGTCGTCCTAAATCGCAAGGATGGAGGAGGTCGATACTTACAGAATGTACACTACTCCTTAACGAAAAAAAAGTCCTTCTCTTCCAAATTAGCTTTTATGTGTAATTGAATATTTACTTTTACACTAATCCAAACACACTAATTTGCTACTCGGGCAATGCACCTTCCGCACGTATTTTCATTCCACTTAACTTGGCAACTTTGTTGACGAACTTTACAAGCCCACCAGAGGAAATGCCCTCTTTGTTTTTTTGCTTCTTGCTTTCAAATAATAATAACAATACGTCCCTAGGGGAATGTTCATCATAGAGTTTACTATAATAATTTCTTAAGAAAAAATATTTAGTAAGTATTATTAATTATTGGAGTAAATTGTGTTGCAATTCACCCCAATACACTGCATTATCTTACATTACCTATACCCCAAGGATAACTGAGAAAACAGCTGATGCTTCTCACTGGATGAAAAAGACGCGTGCTGAGTCTATTCGGGAAAAACAGCTGATGCTTAGCCCGGAGGGGAGAAGGGATGAGGCGGGCGGCGAGACTTCTTGACTTGAAGATGTAAGTGACGGGATCTTGGATGAACGGAAGTTTTTGCGATCCCTGTGTTATTAATTCGGGCTTCTCGATGATGAAACCTGACCAAGAAGCGTATCTTTTCTTGAGTGAGAATTTACCTTATTATTCCTCAATGATGAGAGGTATCTCTGTTTTTATTCAGACAACTGAGATAGGTGATTTCTTTGGACGAGAATGGTATGAGAGTGGGTCTCGATACCATTAGTCTGCTTTTATAAGTGATCGAAGGGAACAGCCTCGGGAGGGTAAGTCCCGCTTGGTTCTAACTATCTTCTTGATTCCCGGTTTGACTCCGGGACTCGTCTTCTTCTCTCGATTATCCCCTTGGGGAAATGGAGGAAAGGCGAGGGCCCATAGTTAAGCCTCTCTCCTAGAGCATAAAGTTTCAACGTTGTGACACTTCGGCCTTTTGGCTGCGCATGGAGAAAGTGAGATTTCATCTATTTAGCCAAAATATACATAAACAATCGAAGGGGACAGTGAGCCTGTTCATAGATTTTTATTCTAAAGGCTCTCACACCCTCCTATGTTTATATTAAAGGACTACGGAATTTGCTGACTGAACTCCTTCTTTGCGAGCGACGCTTCAAGGGTCTTTGGGGCAGCAGGGCAAAGTAGATGGGGTGTAAAGTATCGGCCCATGTAGAGCGTAACCATTGACGCTGTTTAAACAAACTCGCATCTGATTGTTTTCGTGATATTTATTCACCCAGAGTTAGAATCGGCCGAATAATTATAATTTTATTGCTGAATGCTTTCCCAACTTAACTTGGAAGGACTTTTACAATTATATAATTTTAAAGGAAATATATAACAACATAGAGGTTTCAAATTTTGTTAGAATCAGCCGAATAATTACTATGTTATTACAAAAATTAAAGAATCAAAATAGGGACCGACCGACCGTCCGAAGGTCTAATCTACCGACCGACTGATTGAAATAGTAAGATACGAGTATACTAACGCCTTCGACTAGACTCACACGTGAATATTCGGTAATTTAAAAAAAAGAATCACAAATGGTGATGCTCAGAAAATTTGTTAAAATTTAGGCATGTATTATTTTCGTATTTCGAAGGATTCAACTAAGTTATTTCTAAAATAGCTTTACAATTTAATCTTACCACAGCAAAATAGCTACTGGCCAATAAAGACGAGAAAAGCAAATGGAAATTTTGGAACGAATTTAGATGGGAAAAAAGTAGACGTTAGGATTTTGTTTCCGTAATTTAAAAGAATTCGATTAAAGTCGATTTTCTTTTACTTTAAGCCTACGACATCATCTTTAATATTTTTTATAATGGGTTAACAAACTTTATTTGATCTTATTATAATGCGGTTAAGTAGTTAGTTGTCCGTCAATTCCGGTGATGACGTCACTTCATATTCTTAAAAATAATAAGTTGGGCATAGAAAGAAACTTGCACAAAAATGCTTAGAGTGGAAAGGGGGTGTGCATTTCACAGCCCAACATCTTGGCACTCCAGAGTTGGGCTGGTGGCAAGGTGAGCCAAGACCACCAGCCATTGTGGAGTATTGCATGAGACTGCCGAGTCGTCGGTCTAATAACGCTCGCCTAGTGCGGGTAGCCACAGCAGATTTTGCATTAGGGGTTGACTCCCCTAGTATTTTTCCAGTTGAGGACATCCAAAAGACAGTGGGTCAAGAGTTGGTGAGGGACCAGGGCGGGTCCACACGTTGGTTTTTGATGAGATGTTCCTCTTACTAAAATACTTTATAAGAGACTTCTTCCATGACTCTGGTTACTGTTTGTTTTGAGAGAGTAACTTCAGCCACCTAATTAATAATTCTTTGTGACAAAATATTTTTTGCGGTTAAAGAACAATTAAACGACCAGTTTCTGATGGTAGTTCCGAATTTCAGAGTAAGAAATGTTTCAATATTAATTAGGTAAAGAAACAGTCATTGTGAAGTGATATGGGGAAATACTGTTTTATTAATGCAATTAATAATTCATGGAATTACTTTATATTTGTGGTCGCCATTGGTTATTTCTAAAGTAATTTCCTTAACGAGTAAAATAGAACTAATATTTTTGGTGATATTGGGATAGTACTGATTATTTTGAACTATTAAGATATAAAGGAGGTAAAAATGAATATATTAGAGTGTATTTTAGCAATATTTTTAAGAATAGATTTACTTGACCTTTCTTGGAACTACCTCTATAAAACTACAAATTAAATCCATTTAGATACATCAGCTTATTTAAGGATTAAACATGACAGGGAGAAACTGGAATTGCCGCATTGAGCGACCGGTTTCCTCCTATCATTGACTCGTTGGTGGATTCGTTCTTATATACCGACATCTCCTCGGAGGCGAAACCACAAATGGAGCACTACTAATAACCGTTGTTATATAATTTTCGCTCTAAACTCACCCATCTAAAACAGGACAAGTCTTATTCCGCCATATTTACTCACACAAATTCCCTCTAATATCTTACATTGACCTTACTCCTGCACCTGCCTGCAATTCAGTCGCCCTCCTTCTTTATCTCTCGTGCAGGAAGACTTGTTACACGACTTCCTTCGGCGCCTCGAAGTGATCAAAGACACGTCTATATGAAGTCAATCATTTCGTGCCGTATTTTCTCGACAGATTTTGAGTCTTCTTTTATTCTGCAGGTGATTTAAGGAAGATATTATATGGAACTTTTCTTAGATTTGCTTCAGAATATATATATATATATATATATATATATATATATATATATATATATATATATATATATATATATATATATAAATATATATATATATATATATATATATATATATATATATATATATATATATATATATATATATATATACATAGATATATATATATATATATATATATATATATATATATATATATATATATATATATATATATATGGAAAAATATCCAAGACAAATTGGTGTGGTTAAGGTAATGGCATAATTAGACAACTGCTCTGCTTCAGGTCCAGCAGGTGATCCTATCCTCCTTGAACTGGAAGACAACACTTAGGGATGACCCATCCATCAGCCCAAAAAAGCTGATTTCAAAGACACGCTTTTATGTCGTCTCGTTTTACCGTCACAGAAAACTGTTATTATTAATATATTAACAGCGTTGACTGAGCCAAAACGCTCGAAAGATGGAAAAATATCCAAGACAAATTGGTGCGGTTAAGGTAATGGCATAATTAGACAACTGCTCTGCTTCAGGTCCAGCAGGTGATCCTATCCTCCTTGAACTGGAAGACGACACTTAGGGATGACCCATCCATCAGCCCAAAAAAGCTGATTTCAAAGACACGCCTTTATGTCGTCTCGTTTACCGTCACAGAAAACTGTTATTATTAATATATTAACAGCGTTGACTGAGCCAAAACGCTCGAAAGATGAAAAAATATCCAAGACAAATTGGTGCGGTTAAGGTAATGGCATAATTAGACAACTGCTCTGCTTCAGGTCCAGCAGGTGATCCTATCCTCCTTGAACTGGAACGCTGTTAATATATAAATAATAACAGTTTTCTGTGACGGTAAAACGAGACGACATAAAGGCGTGTCTTTGAAATCAGCTTTTTTGGGCTGATGGATGGGTCATCCCTAAGTGTTGTCTTCCAGTTTAAGGAGGATAGGATCACCTACTGGACCTGAAGCAGAGCAGTTGTCTAATTATGCCATTACCTTAACCGCATATATATATATATATATATATATATATATATATATATATATATATATATATATATATATATATATGTATATATATGTATATATACATTTTATTACTAACTAACATAATTAGCCATCTACAGAATGAATAAGCAGAAAAGAGAGAAAGACAATGAACTGCAAGCAGGACTTAGTAATTTAATGACTGATACAGAATTTGAGGACAGCGATGTTGACTCTGAATTTGTATGTGAAGAATGTGCGGAATTTAAGAGTTAAGAAAAAATATGATTAACAAACGTTTTAGAATGAAAAAACAGAATAATAATTACAAATCAACAAGTTCAGATAATGTATAAAAATTCAGACATGTGTGATAGATTTTTGTATATAAAAGCCAATTTAGACGGAAAAAATTTGCTCTTAGGATTGTTTGTTTTCATATATCTAAACAATTCCGATAAAAGCTTTCCCTCACCTTCTTGCCTACAAAATAAGCTTAAAACTGAATACAATATTGACCGAGAGTAAGTTATTATGAGGTGTCTACAGGAAACATTTTGAATTTTTCAGACCAAAACCTGGTAGCTAGAGCCAAAGAGAACGTGGCCACAGACGAAAGATGAGCCTGCGAAGTGCAAGCTCTTCCTGTAAGGAGTAGTAATGCCGCCACTGTTGTTACACTATTATTTTTTTTTTAATTCTGTCATTTAAAAAGTTAATGTATGTTAAAATAGACCAAGAGCAAAGTCCGCGATGTGAATATAGTCATGGCTAAAAGTTTTGATATTAGTTTATTGATAAATGTATATTTTAACTTTGGAATATTAGGAAAAACGTGCTAAGTTTACTAAAAAAAAATAATGTTATCGAATGTATTTTAATATAAAAAATAATTGCAATACGCGAAGTTCAGAAACAAGTTCTGCTGACCAAAAATCGCCTGCTCTAACCTACTCTGATATATGACCTTACGATCTTCAAATCTCTCATTAATTCATATTAATCTATATTTCTCCAAAATATGAAAGGGATCGACACACTAGAGGTCTCTGGTTCCAGCGAAGAGGTCGCAGTCATATCAGTATATTATTCGTACTATATTATTTTATATTCGGCACAAAGATAGAACGATTGCCATTAGAGTATGTACCCATGGGCATTGAATAATCTACCAGCTTGTCCATACTTGTCAATACTTAACGCACTCGTGTTAGCAAATGAGATATCACCACTTACTTCATCGTCACCTTTTGCACCTCAAGGCACTGTGCGTTGTAAAATGGCATTAATTCGTCCGCAAGTTTTCATAGCTGTGCAAGGGTTAAGTCCTTGTGATTGGCAATGATGGGCGCGATGTTTGACGGCAAGGACTGAATAAACTTTTGCCTCATGATTTATTCTCCCTCTACTACCTGTCAAACTGTTCTTCGTAGTTCTCCCAGCTTTTCGAATAGCTCCAGTTTGGTTCGCTCGTATAATCCAACTACTTTTGCCGTTAGAAGCTGATAGTTATTTATAAATAAGACGGCAGCTGGAATTCGGTCGACAGTCTCGGGAGGCAGTGCAGCCAGGACGTTAAAAACTTTGTGTCCTCCTCTCTTATCCTTAAGATATGAACTAGGGCCTCTACTCTTTTGAACCAACTTAATATCGCTGTCTCGTTAGAGGTCGGTGGCTTGATCGTGTAGCCGTTTCGGCTTACGATCCTTCTTGTTTTGCCTTTTTCCTGTCCGATGACTCCATATTTTTTGTCACCTCTTGTCCGGTCGAAGGAGCACCAGTTTAGATCGACGGGTTAAGGCGGTTAAGGCAGAATCTTTATTCTCTGGATGGGGAGTTCGCTATTCTTCCTCTTCACCATCCTCTGAGGGGTTATCAGTCATGGATTTATCTACCTCCTTGGGAGAGTAGCACCCCCATAAGCAGTGAAGAAACCTACTTCTTCAGGCCTACTTGATGTATACGGAGACTGTGCTTATGACTACCTGGCTGTCTGAATGTCCTGGAGGGAAACTGGTCCCTCATGAAATTAAAAGTTTGGTTTCTGTGCCCATTTCAAGATTTAATAGGGCAAACTGGGTGCTCAATTTGTGACGTCCCCTTTTGCCTCTACTCCACCTTGGAATTGAGCGCTACAAGCATGAAGGCGACCCTAATTAATAAATCAACGAACTCAAAGCTATGAGTTTAATCCTGACCACAAAATGACTAAAATATAGGTAGATTTACACTGCTTTGATGATTTTGAAATAGAGAGTTCTTGGTTTAGTTGCAAAGCCCCTTTAGGGCGGCGTGAAGTATAGCAAAATGGAACAAAACTGCCGTCAACATTGGCAGAGTTCCTACAGTCCCGTCTCTAACGCCTGGTCGTGGATATAGCTAAATGAGGGACGTTGAATCAAGAGAGCTAGAGGGTCTATATGCCAAAAGAAGGGCCCCAGGATTTCTTCTTAGTAGACTACTATGGCTTTAGGCTGCACACTTACATTTGGTTTATTTTCACAACGTTTGTCCCAAATCTTTTCACACAAACATTCGGGAATACACAGCCTCTTGGGTATATTGAACATTATTCTGATTAAAGAAAACATTAAGGTCTACTAGGAAACCTGACTAGTGCCCAGTTCTCGTCTTTGGTTAAGTTGCTGATGTCGCTCTATGTAGAATAATGTAGATCGTCTGGTCACAGCTTTAACTCTTTTAATCTATTTACTCTCTGCTAATCCCGAAAGTACATCTTGATCATACACAAAAACTATTTCTTAGAATTTATTTTTGGAACGATAAATGAAATGACATATTTTGGATTCTTTAAGAACTTCTTCACATCCTTTTGGATCAATTCTACAAATTTATCGGATTAGAAAAAGAAATCGTGAGAAAATCTTTATTTTAACTCAATTTTCCAATAAAAGCAGCTTCAATAATTTTTCGGCTGAAATCTGTATTATGAAATATGAAAATATGAAATGCTATTCTTTTAAATAGAAAAATAGATGTGAATTGAAAAATGATAAAAGACAAATATCGGGGAATAAATAAGAATTTTCTGCATTTGACCGATTCAGAATCGAAGGAAGAAAAATAGATGTGAAAATTTCGAACTATCTAAAAATAAAATAGAGAAAAAAGAAAAGATTTTCCGAAAGAGAAAGACAGTTTGTTCAAGAGCCGAAGGCAGTGCAGCAATAAGAAAATCAAGTTTGAAATCAAGTTTGATATTAAGTTGTATCCTATAAATGTCTAACAGTGTGTAATAGAAAGGGAAAGAGCTCAAATGTGTTAGAGAAGGAAGCTACTGTGGAAGAGGACATACTAAGTAGATATTGAATAGATGAAATTATATCAAATTCAATGCGTTAACTTATTCTCTTTTTATTTTTTACTAATTGAAAAAATTAACGATAAATTTTTCTCCAAAATAGTTTTAAAAATAAATTATATTAATTCGTGAAGTTAGGGGAAGTGAAAATGTGAGTATGCTTTGATTGAACTTATATTATTGGTTAGTTAATCAATCTTTTGTATTTAAATTTTGTTTGGATATGGATAAATTACGTTTACTTAAATCTCTGAGGCAAAAAAATATGATATTTTTTTGCCTCTACATTTAAAGATGGCCGAATGATTATAATATCCATTTAGGTCACAAATTCCTCGTGCAAGATGATGATAATTATCATCCTACTTTGGAGGAGGTTTCTTATGTCTATTTCTGGTCAGATACAAACGGCATATATTGAGGGTGATTTTAGCGCCCTTTAGAATTTTAGGTTTCTAGAGGTTTTGTTACCTCTCATAACAATGCTATTTCTCAATGATATTTTTGTTAATTTGTTTGATTAAAGGGTGTTAGGTAAATATTTGTTAGTTAAATAAAATTGAATAAAGGAAACCAAACCTAATAAATCTGTAATAATAGAAACTCACTATCTGCAACGATTAGTCTAAGCGAAGCCTTATTCTTCGGTACCCATGAAAACCGTATTTCCTCAACAACTTTTAATGAATATACAGAATATCCTGGAAATGGTTTCCATTTATACAAAGAGAACTTAGCATAATTGGCTAACCTAGACCAGTAGTGCAATTAATACAAACTTAAACACTTCCTCCTCCACCTTTGCTGCTGTCATGCAATTAATTTGCTAATTAGTTCAATGCCATATCGAAGGTTATGATCGGAGCTAATCGCGGATTTCGGTGCGACGCATTCCCATTAGATTAGGATCATGTGAGAATAAAGATTTGCTATGTCTTTATTTCTTATTATTTTATTACTAGATTTTCTCATTTACGAATATTTAATTGTTTATTTTGAATAATTGAATTAATATCGAGATATGAAAAGGATAAACAACTGATTAACCCGAGCAGGAAAGCAGCAAATGAAGGGATTCGGACAACAGGAGAATAAGGATCTCGATATGAACAGGAAGCGATTCTGTAAACAAGTAAGAAAGTCAAGAGAGGCACGAGCTACTGTGTGAACATCATGTACAAGAATGGCAGGGTACATGTGAGCAAAGAGGTCAAATGTAGATGGAGAGAATACTAGGATGAGTTGTATGATATGGCAATTGAAGATGATGCCAATGTAAATTGGATTGCTCTCGTGTTTGTAAATTGGATGCGTTTTTAGTGTGGTAAAAAAAAGCATACGAGTGATTGTGTTGGGAGAGGTTTGAAAAGGAGAAGGCAGCTGGGATATTTGATATAATAGCTGAGAATATAAAATGTGGTAGTGTTATCGAATAAGTTTAATGGCTGTGTTGTAAGGTACTTTAAAGTGCGAGACTACCTGACGCTTGGAACTATTTAGTAATAGTGTCGTTGTATAGGGAGTTATGGGAGAAGGAAGATGTATAAGGGGAATAAGTGAAGGATTGATAGGGAGTGAACTGTATTAGTTTATAGCGGATAAAGTTTATGTGGATCAACGTGGTTTTATGTAATAAATATTTTAATTGCAATTTCATAAAAGTTTTCGCTTTGTGTTTCCTAAACCTTCGTCCGTATTTTAATTACCCTTCGTCGAAGCACATCTTTCACGCTTTCTACGTCAACTGTCGCATTAAAGTCCTTAATTGACTTCTATTCTCTCCTTTTAGAGGCACAAATTGTATAGAGAGCTTTGTTATGGACGTTTTGATGTAATGATTGCCTGCATAATTTAGTAAGTGAAGTTAGGTTTGTAGATAAATAAGAGTTGCTTGTAGTTATATGCGGTTTAAATGTGTTTATTTTGTGTTTTTTAAACTGGTCTTTCAATAGAGAAGAAAAAGTACTATTATTCTTTTCAATTTTCTTGAGAATTATGGCTTATTTATTTTTCTGTTCAGTAGATTTCCTCCTGTGGCATAAATGTTTAGGTAATTTAACACTTCACTACCTGTACTTCTCAAACTGGAAATGATTTGTAATTTAAGTATGATAAATTTATTCTTGGTTTCAGGTATTTCTTGAGCCGAACTCGTAACATGCATTCACCGTCCGCTGTGACGATGATTTGAATGAAATTTGGCGAGAAGTGAATATTATTTATAGGTCCCGGGTTATGGGGTCTGGTACGTCAACCTTATTAAGGGAATGCAGCGATGGGTTTAAAGATCTTGAGGGATTCTGCTTTCAGTTAAAACATTCGCCCTTCGTAGTTATACAAGAATATTTTGGCATTTTTATTTGTAATTTCTTAGCAAAGGATGATTTAAAGGTTGGTACTTACCTTTATATCTATTATTTTCTACAATTGATCGTTTACTGGGTTATTTTTGTTGGAATGTAGAATAGATACACATCTTTGTCATGGTATAGGATTGATGTAGTCTTGAACTGTCTTTTCCTGTGACTAGTTCGTTGTGTTACGCAGCAGCAGCTATTTCAAGGTTCCTATCTCCTGATACAGTTTCTATTCAATACGTTGTCATTTTCCCTCGGAACCTCCTAATTTCTAATGTGATTCCAAATTTCCCTGCTATACTTCAAACCTGAGCGTAAATTGCATGCAATAAGGCGGCATTGCTACACAATCCATCAGATGCTTCAACCTGGTGAAGATGGTGGATTGATCTCTTTCCAGAAAGATCGCCCAAACATCACCGATGATTAAAGAATCCCTTTATTGGTCTGAAAGGAAAATTCATGATAGGAATAAGGCAATTAATCATATGCTATTCATTGGTAGTTGCCATGGCAAAGGCCAAAGCAAAGTAGGACCGCTCTGGTCGATGTCCCTTTGATGGTAAACGATATTTAAGGGAAGAATTCCCACCGTGAATCGCTGTCCGGGAACTACCTAGAAGGTCGCTCTATCTCTCATCTAACTATACCTAAGGTGGCTTAACATTGCTCATCTTACGAACCGGTGTTTCACAAGGACGATGGTCAAGTGTTGGATTTGAAACCATGCTATCACTGACACCTGGCGAGTTGCGTGCTCAATCCTCTCTAGAATTCTAGGATGGTGTACCTTTAATAATTTTTCTTTTCCGATAAATTTAACAATGAGCGGAGATGCCTCAACCATACGAGTACCTGACCTCATAATGGGTTTCTATGAGCGAATATTTCACTAAATACGAGCGCAATTTATCCCTGAGTAACCCACAGAGTTTGGGAGAATTGTGCTTTGGTCAAACTGTTCCATCGAATAAGCATTAATGACCCATCAAATCTCCGCACACTACATCCATTGAAGTGAACAAGAAAATCTCAAGACTACACTTATATAAAGGTGGGTACTAACGTGCAGCAGACGTAAACCTTAAGTTTGACTTGCATTTTATATCTCTCACACTTTTACCTTAATTATATGTAAATGGAAGGTGGCAAGAAACAATGTAATTTGCATCCAACTTTCTTCTCGAAAACTCTGTTTTCCTCTGATAGATGCATCTGCTCAATCTTCTGTACCGTAAGGGATATGCAGCCATAAAATGGTGGATTTGAGTTTATATTTCGGAATTCTTTCCCCCATTTTTCTCTCCTCTTCTAATGGAAGTTCCAAATTACTTCATCTCCTCAACAGCCTTAAAGTGATGTACAATTTATAAATTTTATTATTTTTTGTTATTTATTATCTCTGTTGTTTTCCATCCATTGTCTCATTATTTTACTAATAGTGTCTTTCCTGCACCTATTTTATCTTAATTTTAATGAGATAAAAATTTTGAGCAAACATCGCGACAAATATACAAAACATAGCAAATGAGTTTGGTGGTTAGAAATAAAATACAAAATGGGATATAATCAGGAAAATAAGCACCCAAAATTCGGTCTTGGTATTTATTATATGAGTGATAAATTTGAGTTTAAAAGTAATAGAACCCCATGGCTCAGAACCAATCACATGCTGGTCGTCCCTAAAAAACGAAAGTTCGAACACATATTCTGGTTAATACAATAAATCTGACCTGGTTAAGATCTGTGGATATGACTTATAACAAGTATTAATTTCAGGCGCAATTTGTGCAAGATTTAAGATGCTAAAAGTCAAAGGAAGGGATGTGTTATGTAGCCTACCTGATTTTTACACTAGAGAACTGAGCAGACGGGAGCCTGAGAGCACTTCAAGATGAGACTGACAACCCTTTGAAGACATGCAAAATGAAGTTTAATTGGGGAATATCTCTCTTAAATTACTAATTTAACATTTAGATAATACAAAAAAAAATAAATATCCATTATACGAAGACAAAAAGTCATTTTTCTTGATTCCATTTCTAAACTCAAATCGAAGATTGACTAATTATTTCTTTCACTGAAATTGAATCCTTTGTTACTGAGCAGATATTGACTCATAAATGGAGGTTAAATTCCAAAGTTAATATCTAAAAAAATATGATTGGATCAGCGTTGAATGCAGAATCTTTTAAATTAAGATCGATTAATGACTATGTGATTTTTAGAAATGAAAGTTCATTAATAAATTTGATTTTACCTAAAAGTACTGATGGAAAACGAACAAGAGGAAAGTCCCTCCAGTGACCAGCGGCGTTTTGGGATAAGATGTTAAATGGTTATTGCATTCATGGTTTCCCATGGTTCAAATCACTAAAAAGTGCCATCTACTGGCTTCTACTAGTAGATGGCGCCACCCAGCGCCAAATTCGATGAAAGATTATTTGAAATCTCTAGGGTAAATAACCATATGTCCCATGGTCATATGGGTTATTTCATGACTCTAAATAGGTACTATTGAACTTTACTCCTTTTGGAAATAGAAAGCGACGCCTGGACCTGGCGCTTCGCCGTAGGTAACTGGATTCGAAGCTCTTCTGCCTCTCTTTACCTTTGCCTCATTCCAGAACTGATCGGCGATTTAGTCTAAGCTTGATCAGATATAAAACTACCACCGAGACCTTAAATCGAACTTCATAGAGGAAAACTCGCACGGAAAATTTGGCGTACGACAATGCGAGAGACACTCGAGGTTAGTCAAGCCCTACTTTACTATTATTCACTTTTCGCTGCGGACGATTTTAATAATTATTGACTTGCGTGTTTTGTTTTATGAATGATGTACTTGCACGCTTAATCCAACTCTCTTGATTTCTCAGCTGGGCTTGGGAGTAGTTGCCTTGGCAGAGTCAAGCGCTTTGTGCCTTCTGAATGGCAATGCTGCTTTTGAAGTGAAACAATAGAAACACGGTGAGCGCCAACGTTGATTCTCGAGGAAATGACAAGTCTCAATGCTTCTTCTCTCATCTTCCACCTGTACAATGAATTGTAAGGAGGAATGAAACTCGTTTAAGTAGGGCAGCAAAATATTTGGAAAGGTAAGAAATACAGCGAGTATAAAGACAAATTAATAACACCATTCTTTGAAAATTTAACCTTGTTATGCTATGACTAAATGTTTAGTTTCCATAGGAAAAGTTAGGTAATTGTGAAAATATAAATTAATCGATATCCAAAAATAAAAATCGAAAAATCATTCTATGAGTAAAGATTACACTCAATTGAATTTCTTCCGAGCTTTTTTTTAATAGTCGCTATAAATTAAAAATAAATATAGTTTTAGAATTATAATCTCTAAATTATCATTAATATATAAATAGAAGTATTGGTATTATAAGAACATAGCTTGACTTATTGATTCATAGGAGAAAAACTATTCCATTTCATTGGACAATCAAGTGAAAATGAAGGTCAAAAAAGGCCTGTTGAGTTCTTCATTAAAAGCATCTTGAAAAAGAAATCCTCGTACCTCTTTATATATGCCTGAGCAATGTGTATTCCATGAAACTATAAACTAACTACAGGTGACAAGGCAATATTTTATTTACAGAGGAATTAATGTGGCTCATTAATAGTCATTCAAGTAGTTCTGCTCTATGTCATACAACCTAGCTGTTAGGAGCAAATGTCATACACCACACAAAAACTAGAAACGTATAATTATGTTTCCATACACATAGATGGCGATAAAGGCTAAAGCCAAGGGCTTATTGGGTTGTGCATTAAAATTACGCTGGGACATTAGGAACAGGTAATCTCCTGCCCAATTAGAGTCTTTAAATGCTGTACATTCGAAAAATATTATAATAATGAATGTATTAATAAAGGAAAGGTCTGCTACATATGTTCTGGGATTATCACTATTAGAGGAGTGGTACAAAATTTACAAGTCATAAAATTCGCCACCAGCTTAAAAATGCACTGAAAAAGATAAGAAAGCATTGGAAAAAGAAAAGATAGGGGTAATATTAAAAAGAAATTAGGGAGACAACGAACAACAACAGTATTATCCTTAATTCTATTATTGTGGTAGAAAATGAAATCAGATGATGAGCAATTCCAAAAGTTGGAAACATCTTTCTAATCTAATATATCTCAGTTCCTTTTCACAATTATTTAACCTTTTGCTTTAGAACAAATGTACTGAGAAATCAAATATGGTTCTCTATTAACCTTGATTCTGTAAACATTCTTAATATTATATGTATTGCCTACGATGAAAAGACCCACACTGAGAAGTAACGAAAATAAAGAAATGAACATAAAATGCAGGATTGAAAAAGCTTAAAAAAAAACAAAATACGGACAAAAGAAATTACAAAAATTGTTCAGTCAAGGTTGTCTCGTCGACTCAAATGTATTAAAAATGCTTCTCTTTAGACAGCTGGAAAATGAAGATCAAACGGTTTGCTAAAGCGGTTATAAAATTCCTTAGGGTATACTTGTTGGAGAGATGGTCCTCATGTCGTTAAATTTGACCAATGTTCAAGTTTACTTTTCTTATTTGAAGAAGTGGATGGAGGTAAAAAAGAAGAAAGTTCTACACCTAAGGTCGGAATAGCTTTTCAGTAAAGACGTTGGTTTCTTACTAAAATCTTTATTATTAACCTCCTTTGTATAATCCCCGTCTCATCAAATTCTCCACTGGTGGTCAATATTCCCTTGCTTTTTAATTTAAATTATGCGTTTTAATATTCCATTGAATTAAAGAATGCTCATATAAAATTATTTTTAATTTTAACATAAATTTGCGTGATTACAAATAAATCGAGAGTATTAAAATCAAATTAAGAATGATTCTAGTGAGATAGAAAGGACCTTTTGCCGTCTTTTTACAGACACTTTAGGATTTTCCTAATAAATTAAGGCATTTTCTTCCATCCTTAATATTTCCGCATTGTATTGATTTAGCAAACGTAATTATTAATGATAAAATTCTGCCTTTAATTATTCAACTAACTTATGCTTACTCAGCCGCCTCATTCCTTACTCACCTTGAAAACTACTTTACCTAATACAGAAACATCGGATTCTTGGGAGAGAAAGAGCATTTTTCCTTCGCTTTCCCTTCACCTTTGACATTAGTAAAGAAACAACCTCCAAGGACTAAACGTGTTTCGAGAAAAAATAACTCATTCAACCTAACAGTGGTGCGACCTTGCTCACAATCACTTGTGCATTGCTAATTTCATCTCATCTTCTAATTCGGGTACATTGTCATTCGTTCATTTTCATTCGGGGTTTATTTCCGTTATTTCTATAATAATGAAATGGTTCATTGTAAATGTAGTTGTTGGTTTAATTAATTCTAACCAGTGATATTGGAAACAATTAAGTTTTAATTTAGATTAGTGTAACACTATACTAGGCTCATTTTCATGTTTGTTTTTCTTTTATCGATGTTTTTATTAAGTGTTATGATTGATGCCGGTTAAATAACAGTTTTGGAATATCCGATATAATGATTGTCTCAAATCTTCAAGCCAATTACATATTTACTTTTAGTTTATTGTAAAGTTCAATTTCAACTGATGCAAAATCGCCATGCTATCAAGCAATGTATTTTAAATAGCGTAGGGGATAACTTTTACCTTAGCAAAAAAGGTGTGCTAAGACTCATTACTCGCTATTGTAGTATCAGCTAGGTCAAACCCCTAGGCTGACCTTACCAAACTGAATTCGCACAATCGACGATGTTCCCTTTCTTCACTTACGCGTCTCCTTTATTATCGGTTTGTCTATTTTATTAAAAGTGCTTTCATCTATGTTCATAGATGCTTGTTTGAGATTGAGGAGTGATCATTTAATCAAATTTGATTTATAAATAAATAATGATTATAATTAAAATCCCAATTACTTTGATTTTCCTTTCTCACTATCTATAGTCATTTTGTTGCCACGCTGATCTCTGCCAACCATTATTATACCAATTTCAGACCATCGTCATGCTCAGTTGTCTACCTAAATCGACAAAGAATTAGGAATTTGTAAAGAAATTAACTTGTTAGTTTCGACTCAGTCAAATGTTGTATTCTTGAGCAATTGCGAGACATGTGTTTTATGAGTCATGAGCCATGTTGCGTTTGAAGAAGAGATTGAACTTGAATCATTTCCGATCATTCATCGACTTCCCATATTGTAACTTGTAGTTTAGAAGCACAGAGAGAGTAATAATATTGTCTAGCAATAGGTCTCATGCTCTACTTATGTGAAGTATGTAGTACCTCTTCCCACCCATTAGGACCTCTCACACATGCAATCTTCAAGCTCTCATAGCCCGTCGAGTGTTGCTTGTCCTGTATGGGCGAAAAGACAAAGAATAAAATTTGTTAGATAGGTCAGGCACACACACAACTTCCTTGACACAAGAGAACCTTGTGTGAACAAAACTCAACCAATTATCCTTACTAATATAATACAGATAGGTTGTTTGTATTATTTTAAGGCAAAGGCCCATCAAAATGCGTCTGTGCATCAACTAAGGGTAGAGTAGACGAAGGCGTGGGTGTATAAGACACGCTGTAAAGCACCAAGGTGGTGGTAAAGATGTTCTGATTGCAGCAGGGCGATCACTTTATATTCTCTGAGTAAAAGTAGAGAGATGCGATCACTAAATTTAACCATGATTACTAAGAAGAAAAATCACTAGGGAGCCAAATTCGGATCCTAGTGTTCTCAGGAGCTGGAAAAAGGTCTGGGATAAAAAGAAGAAAGTCGGTTTTGTGCAATTCAGGTTTAATATTCGAAAAGAATACCAACCTCCCATTTCAATCCCTGCCACTCTGTCGCATTCTCTCTCACTTTCCCATGAATCACACACTCCAGGTAAATCCTCCCTTGCATCAGCCGCGACAATGTCTTCTAACTCATGATAAAACTAGACATCGCCATAATTCAGCGCAGGAAGAAGAATAAAATAAAGGACATGAAATAAATGTGTTTTTTTTGTTTGATTTTAATAAATATATACAAACATTGCTCGGACTTTTTCTCTTGCACACAAATGTAGCAAGAAAATGGAATCAGGATTACAACTGAGTGAATCCGTATATAAATCCACAGTGTACCTCGTTCGGTGAGTTCATGCACAAAGAAGTGAATGAGGTAATTTCAGAGGCACGTTTATGTCCTTTTTAACTCGTTCTATATGAGGATAAGGCGAGGAAAGGACTCATAATTTGAAGAGTCCCGAACTCTTCGTCGACCAATTTGGGAAGATACTCTCTATCTCGGCATAGCACACTGGACCTGAGTCCATGGCAGTTTTATAAGATTTCTCAATTTATGATAGATATCTTTGTCGAACTATTATTGTGCCTTAAACCTCGGGTGTCACGCCTATGTATTACCCAGGGTTGATCTCTCTTATATGTCCTTTTTATTAAAGATTTTTCCGGGTGTTTATATTATGTATGATTTAAGAAAGAGAGAAAAACTAATTTTGGAAAGCCGCATTTTCCTGCCTTATTCTTCCCATAGACCATTTGAAAATAACTGGAAATATGAATAAACTGGAATATGTCCCTATACATTCCCATTTGTGCGCATAGCCAATGGCAGAAGAAAATAAAAAAAATCTCGTTTTTTTCGAAAAAAAATTCTTCTTAATTCGAATATAATCTCCGAGTTGTAAGAAAAGGGGCAAAATCGAGAGTTTGCATATGAAATCGAATTCAGCCAAAAATAGGAGAAAACATCATTGACAGAACGAAATAAGAATTATAATCGAACGAAAACAAATGACGATGTTAAATGCGATGAAGTGTGATAGTGAATGATATTAATGTAGGATGTAATACAACAAAAAGCATTACCCAGAAAATGCATAATTGTGTGTACGCAGACTCCAATTTAGTTTAAGATGGAAAGGGCAAAGATGAGTTGCGTGGCAATTCGCGTCTTTATTGTATCTTGCGCCGTCGGGAAAGAGTTCAAGAAATGTTTTGAAAGGGTGGATTGGAGCTGAATCAGAGAGACCCCAGCTGATATTTGAGGACCTTAGTTAAACGTTGTGAGCTGACTTATAGCCTGATAGTTTCTTGTTTGTCAGTTGAAATACATAAAAGAGTAGAAAGCTCTACACTGACGGCTGTTCATTAGGGACAATTGAATTGTCTATTTTATCGAGAGCCAAGCCTTAGGACCTAGATTACTTTCAACCTTCTAAAATATTAATAAAAATAATATTATGACAAATTTCTTCAAAGTTATCATTATAACTTAAATGACTTAACTTCAATAAAACTTAACAAACAATTGCAGGAAACTATCCCTTATGAATATATATTTATTTAGCAGCTGGAGGTGAACTTAAAGACAGAGGGGAAGAGAATTTTGAGCGAAAAAGTGAGACATCCTCAAAGACATCATGATACTCAAAGGCAACATTACAGACCACATACGAACTCGATCACATGGCAGCCAAAGAAAAGAAATCCTCTGATGATAATTTCATAATTCCTGGTTCCCTGATAATACTAATATACTACTAAGTAGCAAAGTTGCTGAGATAGTTAAGTCTTACCTGGTCTGTTGGTCTCTGGAAATACATGTATAATTAAACCTGACGAAATGGTAATGGTTTCCAACAAACAATGTATATTGGATTTGAAAGACGTTTGTTTAACCAATTGACGAGAATCGGAGCATTGCAAATGAAATGCAGTTACCAGTAAATGAGAGACGCTATGGGGTTAAGTGCTAATTTCCTCTTTTAGTTTCTATTTTTCCCTCTGGGGAAATCTGATCCTCATTCCAAAGTACTTGGGTAATCACACTCACCCTTGGTTTATCGCTCATCTATTAAGAACACAGGGGACGGAGATAAGGACCTGTGTTGCCTATTGTGACAATTTCCGGTTTTTCTGCTCGATCATACAAACCGGAGAAGAAGAGTTGCGCGACCTCTCTGCTTAAGATCACTACTTTTTCCAATGGAGATGCCCTGGTTATATCAGCTATCCTATATTTAATTCTGTCGTTTTCTTGTAAACCACGACCACTAGGAAATATAAAATATACAAGGAATCGGCAAGTTATTTCAATGGCAATCCTGAGGAGTTTACCATTTTTAAACAAACCTCTTCCTTTCCAGTATTTCTTTTCCCATCAAAATTATCTTCATTTCCCCTGCCCCGTCTCTCTTATTCAAACTTGCTTATTTCCTACCAATGGGTTCCTTACTATGATCAATTACAGATTTAGAGAAACGCGCAAATTCTTCCATTGAGCATTTCACTTGCATCTTGTATGAATAGGATTCTGGATGAATCCTCGTTTTATAACCTACCTCTAATCACAAGAGTTAAATTTCTTGGTAACCAAGAAATGACCACAAATTTGTGAAAACTTTTGGCTTGAGTTTCAATTCTGCCCAGGCTAAATGCAAAATCAAAAACTTCGTGATATAAACTCGAAATTCAGTTGAAGTTATTTCCAACTACTCAAAAATGAAGCATCGAATGATAAAGAGTTACTCGAAATTCCTGTTAAATTTCCATTAAATGAACATTTCGTTCTTGATAATTCCTCTATTATGTGATTGTCATGAATATTTACATTCAAAGCCTAGCCTTTTTACGTTAATTTCAATTTTTTCAATTTAAAAGTAGTTTTTTTTTTTTTTAAATTCGTTATTATAATCATCTTTTTCTTGAAAAATAGGATTGAAAGGGAAACAAAGAATGAGGCAGAGAAAAATAGTGTTTTTAAGTCAAAATTATAATTTGGTCCTTTTTTTATTTCCCTCACTTCGCTTCTTTCACTGAATTTTGATAATGAAGTAAAGCAAAGCAAACAGAAAATAGGGCTAAAGTGGCCCTGCAATTGTATCTTTAGCGCAATAAAGAAGTTATTTGAACAGGAAAAAGCGTCTTGGGTATTTACCTTATATCTTACAGGTGAAATAGATGTATGAAATGAAAAATTTTAGTGTTTCCAAATTACCTGGATATTAGGGTGGTAGGGAAGGGAGAGCTTCAATGATAAGAAATATTCCAATTTTGAGTGCCAAAAATCTGTACCGGAACCCTAAATTTAAAGGAATGCGATTTCGGAGAATTCAATATATGATCCGAATGCCATATTGGATACGTCGATTTGGAAGATTGAATTAACTTGTGGCGGTTTTGAGCCATAATCGTTGAAACAATCTTTATATATCTGTCGATAATGAAGTTTTTATAGCTAAGAGGCTCAATTTATAAAGGAAAACGATAAAAATGAGATACAAGATAAGGTGTGTCACATTTGGTCATTATATTAAGCAAAGGAAAACACTTTTAATACATTGAATTTACCTAATAAGGAAGTTCCTTCTTTTACTATTAACGAACTTCTAACGCTTATATTAGCAAGGAATGCGTGAGTTAAAATAAGTAGCTGGCTGTGATGATATATTTGCCTTGATATCACTCCGTTATATCCTTTTCAATTAAGATTAAGTTTAGATGATCGTGAGTTAAAGAGTCTTCTCAACAACAATGAATTAGCTTGAAGGAATAAAATCACAATGAACAATCTAATCTACCTATTGCAGTTACCGACCAGACCTTGCCAGAAAATTTTATTATAACCAATTGAGTTTCAACGCCAAATTGTACCATTCCTACCGCTGTTGATTAAACTTTTTAACCAAGTTCCTGCTTGAATCAAGTCCTAAAAAATGTGATCCTTAATTCTTAAGGCACAGTTCTCTCTTCTCCATGAACTTCTCAACAGAATTTTGTGTATTCTCTTATAGAAACCAAACATTCTTTAGCGATATTTTTCTTTGTTGATTCAAGATGAGATTTAGATGTGGTGATGGTGTCTTCATTGCTAGAGATCGAAAAAGGCCGATAGATTGCTTCGGAGAAACTGATACCAAAGTCGCTCTCTCTGATTCTTTTCGATAAACGATCGCTCTATGTGGGTCCATGGCAGTTACAATGAGGTCTTTTAGAGATGACTTCTAGATAATACATTTAAATTACAGGTTAAATAATTTACGTATCATTTAGTTACCGAAACTAATATCAAAGACTATGTAGTATCCGCCCACCTTAAATATAGTCGTAGAATATATTCTTAGCACAAATTAAAAAGGAGTATAGCAGCATAGATGCAAAGTTTCTATGCTCGTAAGTTGCCATACATTACATTGAATTTGGTAGGTTTATAACATTGTGTACAATGAACTGCCCTGTTTCTCTCATTCGAAATATGGCATGTAGTCATAAACAAGACATCATAGGTGTCGTAGTATGGCCCTCTGTTTTGATCACTATACTCTTTCCCACCCTTTTTGTAGCGGTATGCTTAGTGATGCGCGAGTTACTTCTCTGATGTAGTAGGCTTTGTTCTAAGAGTGCTAATTCAGTAGTCTTGTTCTCAAGGAAGAGCTATTTTAAAAACATAAGGATAAGAGGAAACACCAGATATCTACCAATATAAACTTGTATTTTAAATGAAACCCTTAACTATGACAAACCAACAGTTAACACATTTCTATCTTTGACATCTAAACCCTTCGCACGGTTACAACTGACAAAAATATACAAATAGGCTTCCCGTAAACATACCAATTGCCGATTAGTATTTTAATCGTGACTCTATTTGATTAGCGTTAAACATTAAATTAACGTACTCTCGTCTACATACACATATGACCTAGGTTCACGAACAATGGTTTCTACTCCCCTTTTAAAACGTGAGGCGTACTAAACTTCTACTATCGCAATATGAATATAAATGATCTTTCTAACTCACATGACAGAAGGTATTAGGGATTGCCGGAGGTCGCTAGAGGACTTATCTCTCGCTTTGGAGGGTTGTGTCCGATGGTTGAAATTTCGTCGTAGAGGGGGCTGATTCTTCAACGTAATTAAAGAACGGGAGCTCGTTGGGGCTGGGTTCTTCTCCTCTCACTCTTACGGAGCTTGAGATGTGAGAGTCACTCAAGGGTGAGCGGCTTTGCTTTTCTTCAGTCAGACTTCTTAGCCGTCTGTAAATGATTCTTTGGTATGGCACCGTTATAAAGCTTGACTATTTAGGTTAAAACGGCCCGAAAAGGGGTGGATCGATTTTCTCAATCTGATCCTATTTTTTTTCTCACGGAAATAGTCTTGTATGACTGAAAGATCGATCTTCACGAACTACCCTTCTTCTGGCGTATCGACTTCTAATCTTCTTGTCTGGCTGAAAGATCGACTTCTAATAATCTTCTTGTCTGGCCAAAGGATCGATCTTCACGAACTAATCCTACTCTGGCGTATCGACTTCTGATAATAATCTTCTTGTCTGGCCAAAGGATCGATCTTCACAAACTAATCCTACTCTGGCGTATCGACTTCTGATAATAATCATGTCTCTTTCTTTGCGGGGCTTATTTATAGGTGAATTTCCGCCCCATCTGAAGGGGGAAGTGACCAGGCCACAGAGGCAAGGGGAGGGGGGGGCTACGCGAATGGTGAGTTAGCATCTGGGGAGAGCGAGAATTGCTGAGGTGGCACTGGGGTGCCCAAGTCAGCTTGCAAATTAGAGGCTCGCAACTGCAGTGCTACTTGGCCTGCCTTCTGACTCGCACCGCATTTTTTCCATAACCACGGGTTTATGGGTCTCGTAGGTAATTGGATCGTTAGAGCGTCGTTTAAGGACCTTCTGTGGTCGCCTTAAACAGATCTTAGCTCCAACTGCTTACAGCGGCGGGGAGATCAAACAGGGTAAGCAGTTATGGTTATTCGCCGGCTACCTTTCCCACGCTTCTCCTAATGAGGGGGGGGGGGGGGGCTTTAATGTACCTATACTCCTCCAGGATGCTTAAGGTAGCCATTTCTCTACAATAGGCATGTCAGTATTTGCATGGCATGTGTGCTATCATAAGTTGATTATGGAGAGTTGCATGGTGATTTGTCTCTCGGCAATCATAGAATCTTGTCTTTTTATCCTATCCATATTTTCCCACCTCCTAACCTCATCACTTTCTCTACAAACATTTATTTCGAGCACCCCCCCCCCAATATTTAGTGGTAAGGAAATAGCCCGAGAGCATCGAAGGGGTTAATTAATTTAATTAAGGCAGTCGAGGTATTGTAACCTGGGTTTGGATTTCCGTAGACGCCGTAAATTACGTTTCAGTTTAAGACGCAAAAGACCTGATTTGTCATCTCATCATGCCTTTGCCATGCCTTTATCATCTTCCTATACATCCATCGGTTCCCCAGAAACTCTGTGTCTGCACGCATCAATGACACTAATCAAGGGCGGAAACGAAGTTTTCCTTTGCGCGGATTCTCATGCAGTGGGCGTTATCCAGATTTAGTAGCCTTTTACCACAAAGGTGGTAAGAGTGCATGGATATTCGTTATGCCCCACATTTAGGTCAGATAATAATAATAACAGCATAAAATAGAAATATGGCGCATTTATGGGATGTTGTACACAAGAGACTATATTCCTGAAGAATTCATGTGGTTCTTTGTAATGCCTTATGAGAATATGTGCCTTTATTTTTTTATTATTGTGTATAGATTTTTTAGGAGTTTTCATATCGTGGGGTCTTTCTTTTTTAAATAACCTTGTATGCAAGCCCCTGATTATCGAGACTATGTTAACCACAGCTATTAATAACTATTCCTGTTTGTCTTATTGTATTATTAATATTGCTATTTTTTTTAGTTGTTTTTCGGTAATAGGAATACTGAGCATTTCCTGAGTCCCCTTTATTTAACTTATTTTTGTGCAGAGTACTTGGGACCATCCCTTTTGTATTTGTGTGGGATATTTAGCCATGTAATTACCCTATATTAGTCTGATGTCACTTCTTTCGGCACCTCCATCTAGGAAGGAAGATGTCAGAGAGAGAAAATTACACTCCGCCCCCCTAGAACCTAACGTTTACCCGTAGCACTTGAGAAAGATGCACCTGCACGGCCAGACAGCCCCGAGAGAGCAGCGAGAATTTGAAACGACGGCGTGTCCGTTTGGGTTCTCAATCCTCCCCGTCTCGTCACTTGATCAGTGCCGGACCTACAGCGGCGAGGATCATCAAGCTAAGCTGTGATGCTCGCCGGAAATAGCCCTTACCCCTAGCGCGCTAAGTCTAATGAGACCCCCTCCCCCTTTTTAAACTTCGGCGATCCGCTTCCACCAAAGCAGTATAAATACTTCGGGTAAAGCTTTGAGAAATTAATACTATACAGGTCCGTCTAGTTTAGCATCCACGTACAGTCTCTTACGCATTGTTTCGCCTACTAACGGCTTCCAGCTACGAACGCGACGCTTCATCTCTACACGGCCTTGCTCGTACCGAAGGCCAGAGTTCGCGCCCGACAGACGATAGACGCGAACAGTCAAATATCCCTCGGGTATCGACTTCATTCTCGTCTAGAGTACTCCCTCGGTCATTTCTCAACGAGGTTAAAGAAGAAGGAATTTTGCAAGTGGAACTTTGTAGTGCTCCAGTCAATTAGGCTTTGCGTGAGTCTCCCTGTAATTTGCACTCTCCCCCTTTACCTGGATGCAATCATTGTGCATCGTCTCTCGGACTCTCGTCCCCCGTTTGGTACCCCGGATCTCATCTTATTTATAATCATTTATTTTCTTTTGCTAATATTTTCTTTGCATATAGTAAAATTATTTTTATACCATCAGCTTCTCTACAACTGCACTCGATTTTGTTTACACAGAGGAACAATTTTAACCACATTTTCTGGTGACTTAGATTTATCTTCAAATTTTAATTCGTTTTTTCATGCTGATTTCAAATATATAATCCATTTTTACCTATATGTTATAGTTATTCTGTAATTTGTACTTTTTCGTTTCCGCGAAAACTGCCATCCGGACGGACAGAGTGGGTGCTTGTAGAAAGCAAATACTTCACAGTACAGAGTAGTGAGATAGTAATAAGTGTTATTGCGCAAAATATTGATATGATTTTTTTTCAGGTCTTATGTTAAAGTCATGGCTTTGTCAAGAGGAAATTGCGTTAATGATACACATAGCTTCTGCTACATATGTGGCTGTTAATGCTAGGTCTCCAAAGATGTGGCGAGAGCAAAAGGATCATGTATCGGACTGTTATTTATGTCTGGTGAGTATTAAAGGGATTGCCCAGAGAAATCGGCACAAGATCGACTATTTCAACATTCTCTCGGCAATCCGGCCAGTACCACATTCTGAGTCTGTACCAGTTCCGATCTTTAGTGCATATGCTTCCTCCGAGGATGAAAATGATGTACCTGATATGGACGGAATGGATTCAGAGTCTGCCGATTCATCATCAGATGCTGAACAGTCATTAACTCCACACTGTTTTAATCAAAAGGATTTTAATGACTTGATACGTGATTTGGCGCTCTTCAAGCGAGCTGCAGTACTTTTAGCCTCCAGGTTGAGTGAAAAACATATGCTTGACAGGTCGGTACAGGTATGGTATTAACGAACAATGGAAAGTACATTGATTAAGTATTTCTCTGAGAACAAAAAAATTGTATACTACTACGATGTTACTGGTTTGTTTACCGAGTTGGGACTTGGCACCTATTGCCCTGCTTAGTGGAGACTGTATTTGGATAGGTCCAAGCGTAGCCTCAAGTGTGTCTTTTTGCATAATGGCAATGACTTTGGTGCAGTTCCTCTTGGTCACTGTCCATTAGCGAGAAACTCACGATGACATAAGAATGGTCATAGATTTACTTAAGTATCATGAACACAATTGGATCACATATGCAGAACTTAAGATGGTAAACTTCCTTCTTGGCCAGCAGAAGGGATATACAAAGTTTCCATGCTATATCTGTATGTGGGATAGTCGACTCCACGTCAAACACTGGTCCCCAAATGATTGGCCAGTTCGGGAAACTTTGGAAGCAGGAATGCCAAACATTGTTAATGAGCAAATAGTAAGTCGAGAGAAGATCGTTTTTTCTTCACTTCATCTCAAACTGGGGTTGATGAAGCAGAATGTCCAGGTGTTAAGCACTGACAATGATTGTTTTCAGTACATAGTATCAGCGTTTCCTGCTTTGTCATACGAAAAAAAAGAAGCAGGAGTATTTGATAGTCCCCAAATCCGAAGACTTCTTATTGATTATAGATTTGTGAAAACCATGAATAAAAAAGAGAAGGCAGCCTGGCTCTCATTTCCAGCCATTGTTTGTAACTGCTTGGAAAACAAAAAAGCGCATAACTACGAGGATCTGGTTATTAATATGCATAAAAACCTGCTTTAATATAAATAACGCAAAAGGATAATCAAAATTACTTCATGGCATAATGATAGGCGTGATAAAATGAAAATTATTGTATAATATTAGTTATTGATATTACGAAAATTTTGTAGCATTTAAAGAGAATCTGATTTCAGATTTGAATTGAGTATGCTCGACTTAGGTAGAAAAATGTACTTTTGTCAATTCACCAAATACATTGATTCCCCAGTGTTATTTAACCCTCGCACTGGGATTTATAGCCCAACTTTTAGCGTGCTCCCTTCGCGTGTCAAAGCAGAGTCAATCCTCGGTTAGCATCGACGCTCGAATCTACGACAGACAGGAAGTCTCATCCTCCATGAATAAAAACTTTCGTTTTCAGGCTGACAATTGGAAAACTTTGGTAGAATTTCCACTATAAAGAAGCTAACAATTCTATAAATACTCATCCTTCCCAAATCTTTATTAACTGTATAAGCATGCAATTCTTGTTAATGATGTCATCCTTATTATATCTACGTCATATTATTTTAAAGACATCATTAGTATTATTAATTAGAATATCGCACTACTTTCTGAGAATTCTGAATAACCATAGGGTGATTAAAATAATTATTGATATACTATAAACTTTATTTCTACGTATAATAAACTTAAATTGGATCACGTTATGTTTAGGTAGTTTATAAATACAGCATTCCTAAGAATGATGACATAATACTACGGGGATTACTCTTAAAACAGGATCTATAAAATCAAACAAGAGATAGCTAGATACACCGAGAGACAGACGCTGTTATACACCAAAATCAGTAGTGAATGATTTATTATTGAAAAACGTTGTCTTGTTCAAAACATCATTAGTCAAACTCTGCTTCTTTTGCGAGAATGAGGTTGTATTCCACCTCTTTGATAGTTTTCTAACCTATTCAGCACGTAAGGCTCCATCCTAACCCATAACCTCATCGACGTAAAACTAAGATTCGAAAGATTATGCGTGTGAGCTGTTAAAATCTGTGACCAATTACATTTATCATTTCTTTTCATGACATTTTAACGGTTATTAAAAGGCAGTAGAATTATTTCATTCGCGCATCTAGACACTACATTCACTTGAATAGGTCTTCTAAGGGTTGGGGCGCAAACCGGTCATTTGCTATGGACGACCTTTTTTATATTCAAAGTCATTGAAAATTATACAATATCTTCAAATTTATTGGAAACCAATAAGAAAACCTAAGAGAGAAATGTATTTGTTATAAAAAACTATCAATTCAGATTAATAATAAAATAGATATACCTAATGTTTATTATTAGAAAAAGAAATTCATAATATTGTTAAATTATGTCGGCTTTGTTTTACGAAGTAATTAATATATTATCATAATCCTCATGTTTGTCTTAGTTATGAATTAACGAAGTAACGAACAAAAGGTGCCACTTTTGGGGTGAAACTCCTACCATTTAAAGGGAAGAAAGTATTTTATCTGTTGTCAATGAAGTGAATTATATTACCTTAATGAGGGGTGGGATGTTTTATCTGGTAAGAGGCCCCATGACTGGATTATGAGGTTGACGCTATGTTCGTACGGATGTCCAGCACTAAGAAACATATCTCACGGTTCCTTCAATGAGGTCAAATGTGCAAGTCTGCACCTTTGTTTATGCCACCGATTTCCAGATCTCAGAAATGTACCTGATTGTCTCAAAGCCTCATTGCGTCAATCTTTTATCAAAGGAGACCAAAAAGGGATTATACACAACCCCTGTAAGGAAGGCTGCACCAAAAGCTCAAATTACATGGTTATTAACCCCCGCCTCCCTCTTAAGGTGAATTTCGCCACACGTCAATATTCTTAGAACTAAGTAGAATAGAGCATGAAGGAAGTGCAACTGTTCCGCTTATGGTTGTTTGATCTTATTATTTGTTCATTATAATGCTCTCTGCAGGGCCATTTTATTCCCGGCACTTTATTCACTGAATTTAGTCTTTCACTCTTCTCTCCTTCATTATATAAAGGTGGTTTATTTTGTCTTTATTTTGCCATTTTTATTAAAGATTTGGCTTAATCATCTTCGAAAGTTATTTTTGTAGGTCACTTGGTTGCTAGTGAGCAAAATATCCTATTTCTAAGCTTTTTCTTGCACACGGCTGCTAAATGTTTCTTGATGAGCCAATTCGAACTCACATTAATTAAGAGACAGACATTTTTCCCCCATTTGAGGCGTCTGATTCTCTCGGGATAATTTGCTTCAATGATTTCTTTTATCAGCACAAGAAACATTCATTAATTGTAATTAGATCCGTGGATAAAAATACCAGACAGCCAATTAAGGTTTCGCTGGAGGATTCGAACCTTTTACTTAAGAGCAGTCAGTCGAGAAAAAGAGCCGCACCTCAAGGACTCAAACTCTCTCTATGAGGATGAATAACCTGCATCGTTACTCACTGGTATCCAAGGTATCTTCCATTACGCTTTTTTACAGATGCAATTGTACACGTGTGTAAGTATTTATCTCTGAATTAGTCATAATTCATATCTTGAACTATAATTTAGTTGATGTGGCAAAATAAAATAATATTCTCGGAATATTCCGAGAATAAGTTATTAAAAATATCAATAAAAATATTAGAATGAAACAAAGTTTAACTGTCAAATACTAACTATTATATTCCTGACTCCAGAGAAAAATGAAATGACAAGAAAAGGGTGACAGGCGTAGAGGAATGTTTGTTTGGTTGAAAAGTTAGATAATTAGCCAATTTAAAGTTACTATAAAAACAAATATCCAATAACACTAAAAAATGTGCCCCTTTATAAATTGCTCAATAGCCAATATTTATCTGCCAATCTTCCATACACTGATCTAAAAAACTCTAAATATTTTATTCTTCCAGAAATTGGCACACCTTCATCAATTCTTACGAAAAATTTCTGAATCATTAAAGCATTAATTTTGTTTGCTCTCAATTTAAATTTGCAATTCTAATAAATTTAAAATTAGAAGTTCCTTTAGACCGAAAGATATACCACTCCTAGAGAATTGCAATCGTTTTGTGTAGGAAATTAGTTCTCCTCGGTTTCGCCAGTCAACATATATAGGCAGCACGATTCGCTCTTTTGGGGCAATCTTTTCCTCACCCATGGTCATTATTCCCCGTACTAGGAAGCCTCTTAATTAGAAAGAAAATTCCCCTGTTGATGTTTTTTTTAATCATTGTAAAACTGACATAAATATTACTTACTTTAAAATAATTGGCCGCAACTGCAACGAAAATTGTTTAAGAATTATTGAGTTCCTTCACTTTAATTTTTAACCCACGACTCATAAGATATGTTAAATTATGTTGGCAGTAGCTTTGCGTCCGCGTCCTTTAGACGTCTCTAATAATCTCGATTTTCAACACACTTGATAAGGATCCAGTTTAACTTATGTGGCACTAACTATTATGCAGCCATTTTGACTACAGTGAAAATATGTTAACTCTCTTTACCCGATTTTAAAAGATTCCCTACAGTTTAGAATGTAGCAAATTTAATTCTAGCCATTAATCCCACCTCACTCCATTTAATCCATTTTGCTTCTTTCACACCTTATATTATTAGTTTTACACGTCGTCGTGGGCTGGCGGGTAGGTATTGAGAGGGATGAAATCTCCTACTTTGGATGTCTTAAGGGCAACTGATGGATAGCATCTATTTTCCTCGGTCTTTGTCTGTGAATAACGTTAATTCCTGACTAATGGAGGAGAGTATGTCTGGATGTTCAGGATGTATAATATTTTCGTAGATGAAATATTTTTCATTACTATGACGACCTTATTGGCTAGTTTGGACATTTTTTGAAAACATTGCAATTAATAATCGAAAGTAACAAGAAAAAATAAGTAAAAGGAAGAGCGAATGACAGAATGAGCAGCGTTTAGAGTAAACAACATTGTTTCGGGTTTTCTGAACAATTTCAATTCAAGAAGTAATCGTTTCTACAAGCAGAAGACAGATGAATTCAAATTGGTAATTATTCTTTATCATTAATTTAAATTTGAACAATGTTTAATCAAGGAGGTTCACTCCCCCGTTTAGACTCAATACGTCGATTTCGCCAGATTGAATTAGGCTTATTGGAAGATAAGGTATTTTCCCAGGCGCCACCGGGATACTCCCCCGAAGTCCCCCACTCAATTATCCCCTACGCCATGGAGATGTCTCCAGCTATTTATACCGTAGTTTTTCCCAATTGAAGCAGATCCAGGTTATCTTCGCGAGGCATTAAGCCGATTCGGTCTCCCTTGTGCACCTAGGAACTCTGCCTAGTAACCCCTTATTCTCCAGAAGAGGACAATATCACTTGAGTGCCAAGGTGCCTGCCCTTCGAGACGCCAAGTCAACAAGGCCCCCCCTGTTGTTCAGAAAGAGAATTCTCACCCCCCTTCCTGTTGTTCAGAAAGAGAACAACGTTAGAACAGCCATTTTTCTGCAAGTCCGTTCGTCAAGAAACGGTTCTAGTTCCCAAGACATCACGTCTGGATAATTTAATTCCCCCCTTTTAACGTTTTTCAAGAGAACGCTTGGTTTCCACAATAACCTCCATTGTTCATCTAGAACATCTCCGATTTGCTGTCACAAGGATCACTCGTACTTTCGAGCCCCACTTCGCTTTCACTCCTCTAAGACAGTCCTTCCCCCTCGTTAAGGAAAACCCCCCAAAACACTCTTCTGCTGGACATCGCCAATGAACCGAAGATTCCTTCGCATCGTCTTCCTCTGCAGAACAACTTTGCAATTACGTAAGCTGAGCATTACCTTTAATCATCTAACCTTTTGTCAACGCAAACCTGTGATTTAAATGGTTTAGCGAACCATTCGCCCCTTTATTTTTTTTTGTTTGTTTACCTTTTAAATCTCTCCAAATCTTAATCCTCAGATTAGTCAGATATTCCCACGAGTCTTTTTCATTCCCAGTTTGTGTAAACATTTTTTTGTGTGCTGTTGATAGTTTAATTAATAAAACTATATTTTATTAATGGTAGCCATATTATTTATCCTTGCGCTCCGTTCCACTTCTTAAGCATATTGAAGATAAATAAGCCTCTCCAGCCCCCCCCTCCTTTGGACTAACCTCGGTCAATCAGATTACCACGTACTCAAAATATTAGAATAATTTCCTCAACAAATAGTTATATATGGTATATCGTCGAGAGCCTATTCTACGACATATATATATATATATATATATATATATATATATATATATATATATATATATATATATATATATATATATATATGAGCGTCACTTAAGGAGTTAAATAATTCGAGCGTTCGATACCAGCAGGATGGAGATGAATCATGGATCTGGTCTCCATATACGTTAAGAAGCAGGAGCCTTCGATTGGTTAGTATTTTAATCTAGTCCCTCTGATTCATAATTCCTGCTGGCCGAATGCAATACTCCAGGCTGAGCAGAGGAGTGTGTAAAGACGAGAAATCTGTGTTTAGGAGTGACAGTAGGAATGGAGTGAGATCTTTTGTCTGCTATTATCCAGATATCTTGAGGGTCTGCTGATTTCTTGATTCAATGGCAAATAGGTCTATTCTTGTCATAATTTGACCTATACAAAGACTTGTGCCATTGAGGCGGAGGTGTGACCTCAAATGTTTTCTTCTTGATTCAATTGTCATCCATTCCTCTTATCTGTCTGTTCTGGTGTAAACGAACAGCTATCGTTATCTATCAAACCTGACAACGAACTTAACCTTCTTTAAGTACTTTAATTCCAATATTAAAAAGTGCGATTGAATGAATTACTTATGTTTATTATTTGTAATATTATTGCAATATTTATGATAAATTATTATACATTTTATTTATTACTTCTTATGAAATAATTTCCACCAGTTTAATTAATCTATTCGTTCAGATAAATGAACTTGAATGTCAGATTATTCAACAGGCTTTCAATGTTACACTTCAAAACATTTCTCCTTCACTTTTTTTCGATTAAATGACTTTTGTAAATCAAAAAAGTTCATAAACGGGTAAAAGAGAAGAAAATTCGTGCCACAATTTGAATTTCGAGAACATAATAACAAAACTCTTCCATTACACTAGGCAACAAATTTTAACTTTTTGTTTGCAACAGCCAACGTGAATAAGTGTCTCTAATTAGTTCGAGGGCGCTGTAAAATTCTCTATCACGTCTAGATTTTGTGTAATGACCCCATCCCCCCTTTCGCTATTTTTTCTGATTAATAAATATAAAATCTTTTTATTTTGTATCTTTTTAATTTTTATGCAAAAATATTTTAAAAGTGGGGGACCTTCCTTCTTTCTTCTGGCTTAGGGGAGAGAGTGTACATCACTAGCGAAGTTGCCCCTCCCCCCTTCCCTTAACTTTTGTTAGACGTCAAAGTTTGTTTTTGTAAAGACCAGCAATAATCCTCCATCATATTTGAATTAAAGTTTCCCTGGTACCTCTAAACCATAACCAAAATTTGTTGACGAAAACGTTCGCCATGTTCAGCACTAATCGTTCCCAGATTTTCAGGGAAAAAGTCGTGATGAGAATTCAAAAAATGCATTTTAAGTGACATTCTATATCCCATCTTTTCATACGCTTTCAACATATTGTTTACTATCTCTCGTTAATTTAGAGATTTAAAATTGCCGACAAAGTTTTCAGTGACTTCCACAAAGGGTGTCCATGCTTTGCGTTCCTTTTCATTGAGACACAAAGTGAAGGAATCATCAGAAACAACTCTGCGAATTTGTGGTGCAGTGAAAACTCCAGCTTCTATTTTGGCATCAGATAAAGATCCTTTGAATTTGTTTTTCAAATATTGAAAGCGGTCACTTCTTTGATCCATACCCTTTACCCAATTTTTCATTAACCCTAATTTAATGTGAAGAGGGCGAAGATAAACTTTTTGGGGATCTATTAGAGCATCATGCTTAACATTATGTTTGCCAACAATGTGTTCTCTCTGGCTGGCTCTTCTCGCTTTTTATAGTGATTTTTATCCACTAAACATAAAAAGCTCATGTAATTTGTGTATCCCAACTGTAACTCAAGAAGATGTGATATAACTTTCAAATCACAACAGATGCTCCAGTTAGGCTCTTTGTACTCAATAAGTTTCAGCAACAGTTGCATTGATGAAAATGTTTCTTGAAGACCTGTACCATGGGCTACAGGAATTGCAGCTTTTTCATTCCCATTGTGCAGCAGAACAGCTTTAAGACTTACCTTACTAGAGTCAATGAAAAGTATCCACTCATTAGGAGCATAGTCACAGCCGATTTCCTGCATCAAACCATTAATATTGTTGCAGTAACATAGAGCATTTTCTTGTGAATAAAATTTTGATAACTTCTGGTGACGATCTCGAAAGAAGGATACGATGACATCTGGAAGGAGACAGTTTTTTTCTTGTAATCTGGAGGTAAGTAACTCAGCCTTTTCTTTGCTCAGATCTAAATTTCATACCAAGTCGTTTAAACTTTGTTGGAAGAGTAGAGTTTGTTCTGTATCTTGATCAATTGGAACATATGTTTTATTTTCTTCAATTTCTCCAGAAATCAAGTTAGAATCATCATCTGAACTCAAATGTTCACTTATTTTAGTAGGTGGCTTCGGTACTGGAGTAGATTGATCGTGCGATGCCGGTTTCAACGCTGATGGACCATTTGGATAAACCCTTTTAGATTTAGATTTCTTTTAAAATCCAGCCACATTTGTTAGGCAGGTATAAGAATCATGAAGCCATGGCAAGATTTCAAATAGTAACTTGACCAAGCAAACGATACACAATGCGAGATCCTTATCATAAGGTTCTTTACCAGTTATCAGTAGCATAAATGTGATCACAATTAAGAATTTTTTAATTCAAAATCTGAAAAAATCTGAAAAAAAACACTAATTAGAATTTAATGATACTTGAGGTTCAATATACTCTACTTTATATATATTAATAATGTTAATATAGATTATTTATTAATATATATATAATCATTATATATATTAAAAATTACCTATTAGTACAATATTGAGCAAAAGTGTGAAATGGCTTGAAAAGGAAATTTCGAATTACACAAAAACAAGAAGTGATATGAAAATTCTAAAGACAAATTTGTAATCAGCGCCTAAATATCATCTAGAATAAGCTATTTTCTGCCCTGCAACAAATGTCTGTTCCCTAATGTTAGAGGTAACTGACAGCCAGATAACGTAAGTTCCAGCATAGTTACAGCCCTTGGTACTAGTTGATACCAATTTGGTATTATACAATGATTTATATGATCATCAATAAAACTGATGGGTGCAGGATGCTCTCATGATCTTGGACCGACCTATCATCCCACGTGACGCATCAACACTGTCAGGGTCTAATGGGGTTGGTAAGTGGAAATTCAACATAAAAAAGGGAGGTAGCCTCCCTTTAATATTTAATATAAAATTGCTAAACAACAGCAATAAATCCCGAGCTCTCTCATATGTGTCGCAGTCAAACGCAACATAGCACAGCCTTATTCTCTGAGTGTTGATGACGTTTTGGTTAAATCCTCAGACAATCGGACTTGTGTTTCAAAGAAGAAATCAGATCTGAATCACAAACTAATTAATAATGAGATTTAAACCAAGGTAAATAAAAGTTCTACAAACATTCTCTTCATCACAAGAAAATGATTTATAAACCGCATTGCATTTTTAAAAAATATTAGCAAACGGAAAGGATTTAAAATTAAAAAGGAATTAATATTAAAGACAACGTCTTTACGAAAACGATTACGATCATTAAGATATAGAAATGTGGAAGAGAAGTTTAACAGACATTTATTGTCACAATCATTTTTTTTTTGTTACATTCAGAAAATTTAAGTGAAAATAATGAAATTAATGAAAAGTATTTTGTTAAAGAGAATGAAATTTCGAGAAAGATTCCTTTTATCAAGATATAACGCAAAATATACCTGATTACTATAATATTCAGTGCTAAGGATTAAGACGTTTTAAGAAATAATCCTTTCAATAGGTAATTAAACCTCCCCAAGATATATGCTGTTTAATATCTGCTCTAATTTTCATAAATTTCGTTTAAAATTTTTTTAAAAAACGAAGGATTTAGATTATAAAAAACTATTCCTGGAATATAAAGGTCGGGAGTTATAAAATTCATAAGGGCAGAAAGGAGAGCACACGGTGCCTCAATTCAGGTTCCCTGGAGACAGCGACTTCAAATAAACAAACAGAGAACACGACAAATCATATCAAGGTTACCATAGCAAAATGACGCGGTTTATTTATTACAAAAATGTGCATAAAACATGATAGTTAAAACCACCGTCCTTGGCAAAGGTAGATATGAAAACTGAGGGTAGACATTATTTGAGGCAGGTGGTACAAAGTTCAGAATACGTATGTGCAAGCCTTGAATTTTCACGATTTCAGGTTGACCTATTAACCTATGGTTTAGAGTTGATGCACATCCCTATATCTGACCCCTGTGTATTTATGTCCGTCTCTCAACAACTATTTACCTCCTGCTTCTACGGTCCTCTTTGAAATAAATAAACCATCGATATGATCACATGTCACTATTATTCCATCGATATGTCAAATAGCCAACCGTAACACTATTACTTTTTTCTCGATCACCGTCAAAGAGGCGTAATGCTTTCCGACTACGAAGCTTCACCTCATCATCTCCTCCGGTTTTCTTTCGGGTAAATATTGTGCTACTCACAGCTCATGACGAACCATTCAGTGTAAGTTAATTTTCTTTTGCTGAACGATTAGTTTTTACCATAGTGTATCAATGATTGTTAAATTCTTAAATTTTTTTGTATAATAGTAAAGATTATTTTGTTTCCATTGAACTATTTGACTAATTCGGACAACAGTAGAAAACACACTCACATATCCCGCGCACTTAAAAGTGGCATTCCTCTATGTCTATGGAAGGCAAGCAAGGTGAGTGAAGCCTACCTGTCTTACGACAGTGTGCAATTTTTTTTAATTTGAGCCAGTATTTTTCTTTTGTCCCGTTTAGAACATGAATGTTTATCCAGGTTTAATTTTTTCGAGAGACATTTTAGGGCATAGATAAACTGGCTCGCAGTTGTATGAATAGAATGCATATATTACTGCAGGTTTTAAGGATCAAGGATTCCTGGTGGAATTATCTTTGTGAAATATTGAGGAACCGGACCAAAGATGTCCTATTTTGTAAGTGTAGAACAAACTTTTTTTAGTTTTGTTTACTTACAGAGAGATCTCCATGAAGTATAAAAAAGCTGCATCTATAATTCATCTAAGATAGGAAGAATTCTGTCTCCGTTTTTTTGGCGAATACCTGAGAGCCAAAAGAACTGCAAACAAGTTATTTAGCTATATACAAAGAGAGAATGTTTACGAGAATTGGATAGAGTTGATCATACTATTAGTTCTTTCTTGGATAGCGGTCATTCTTGCGTTAAAAGTCATGTAAAAATATGCTAGGTGACTTTGAGCTTTACTATTGTATCAATAATCATGTCAAATTATACGGAGGAAATCTTGAGATGGAGAAATTTCGTTGTTAAAGAAGTTTTCTGCTATAAATTCTGCCTTTATGTCCTAGACTGGGGAAGCGTCTATTCACTTTGTTTAGAGACCGATTTACGTAAGTTATCTACTGTACATATATCTATCACTTTAGACTTACATTACACCATACAACCTTTATAAAAAAGACTTTTTCAAATGAATCAATCTGATATTAATTTTAAGTTTGGGGTTTTTACACAAATTGATTAAGTTATGGTACCGATTAGATACAAGACTTCAGATGTTAGGAGTGAGGTACGGTCGAACGAGTCGCTTAAACAGATACAAACATTTGGTTAGGAGAATAAGTTAAAGTGATCTTTTGTAATTTGAACAAGGTTCACGGGTCGGCTTTTAGCGATGTTGGCTCCAAATCTGACGATATAGCAGTTACTAATACTCCATAAACAATTTTCCAATATGAAAACATGGTGAAATTTATTCATTAGGGATCTGTCAAGAGCTTCATTGGCATTCTCTTTGCGTTAAATATATCTGATTTACTTTGCATAAGAGTAGTGAATTTGAGAGCACGAAATTTGGGGGCTGAATGGATAGTTAGTTATTTGAAAAAGGAAAGTCATGTATCTAGCGCATGTATCTATTAATGTTTGATAGCTAGAAAAATGCTTAACTTTCATTGGTGATGGTAACTAATTTAACTCTGGGCGACTACAGGCCAAATGAATTGCCATAGCGTTTCATCTTCACCGTGAAATTGCTATTTGAGGTTTGTCCCCACTCCTACATTTGCTGTTGCACTAATTTATTGCAGTAAATACTTTATTTCTGAACGTAGAAAATGTAAAAAAGTGGCTATAACTACATTGTGTTTTATAATAGTAACAAAGTTGATGCATCGGTGCCCTCTTTAAGAGGAGAGCTTGGGCAACGTTTGTTTGGATTTGAAAAATATGAGGGATTAATGAAAATGCTAGAAGCATTTCGCAGCAATACCCTGAGAAAGTTTTGCACCACAGCAATCAGTGAAAATTGTGCAGCAATTGGCATCATGTGTATGGTGAAATCGCGGTAAACATGCCAACATATGAGGTAAAAACAGATACAAAGATTACGTTTAGTTCCATAAAAACATGGTTTATTTACTTTTGGAAGAATTCTGAGCAGATGCATTGGCCTTACTCACCAAAGGAGGATGTTGGAGTGACGATTGAACTCTTCTCCAAAGAATCCGTTTCCATAATGATTTGAAAAATATCCTCCAGTAAATCCACTCGATTAACGAACTTGCATCTTTGAAATTTTGGGGGGAAATCAGTGAAATGGAAGAGATTTCTTATCTTTGATAGTAATGGAATTCAATAAACGATAATAATCAAATGTTACTTTTCAGTTAATTCTTAATTTTATAATAATTTAATTGTGGTTGCATGAAGAGTGACAATAGTCTCATGACTATAAATATCTTGGTTACTTCAAGAAATTTGAGAGAGCCGGCCGAGACGGTTATAACAAGGGTGATTGGGGCTTTAGTTTTGATGTATTAAGTTCGATGTATTAGTAATTTGATGCTAAGTCACCTTTTGCAAATGCCGTATCTTACCCTTTGTATTTCCTTGTCTAATCTGGATCTACGTTAAAAGTGTTTAAATTTCCGCAGAGGAATTAATAGATGTTTTTCACAGCAAAACTAATGTGCATTTGAAGTTGTAGCATAAAGAGAACTTAGCATATTTGCTAACTTATACCATTAATGGAATTATTACAAACTTAAACACTTTGCTGCTCTTTTGCAATTAACTTGATAGTAAGTTTAATACCATGTGAAAGCTATGATCGGAGCTAATCGCGGAATTGGGTGGGACGAATTGACATTATATTAGGATCTTGTGTGAATAAAGATAAGCTATGTCTTTATTTTTTATTATTTTATTACTAAACTTTCAAACTCTATAAAGTGAATCAGTTAAGAATATTTAATTGTTTGTTTTGAATAGTTGAATTAATATACAGATATGAAACGAAAGAACAAGTGATTAAACCTTGCAGGAAAGCAGCAAATGAAGGGATTCGGACAAAAGATGAATGAGCATCGAGATGTGAACAGGAAGCGATTCTGTAAACGAGTAAGAAATTCGAGAGAGCTGGTGGGACAAGTCTGCTCTTTTCACAAACTCACTAATATTCATTTACTGACTTGGTACTGTAAAACTCTCACAATTAAATCAAAATGAGTCAGAAGAGTTCAAACAATTCCTCAGGAATGAAGCCATGGTACCTTACTCTTGTGTTATTTCATAAATCAAACTGAAAAGAGACGAAATAATATATTTATATTTCTGGGTGTATCTAAATAGATATTCTAGCCAACTAGATGTCTAAATACATAGATGAAATAATATAACAGCATAACTGATTAGCTATAATATATCATGTAGTTATCGGTAGGGCAATATGGACGAGCACATACAAAAGAACTGACGTGATAGAAAAAAAATATTGTCATTTTTAAACTCAGTGACCCCAAATTACCCAAGAACAGGTCTTAAACTTCGGTCAGCAGGAAAAAAAATTGTTGAACTGTGTAAGCAAGAAATATTCTTCGGACCAACATTTACGGATGAGGAATTACATCAAAACACTCCAGTTGCTAAACAACGTATTAAAGGGACTCCAGTCCCGAAATATTTGAGAAAACCTTGAAACATTTACTTTCTTAACTTTGGCTACCAAATGTTGGAGCTGCTTCTTTATTTTAAATGTTTTCTCTGTGACAAAATTTTATATTTAAATTTCGGGGAATTTGAATATGAATAACATAAAATATTTCACCTTCTTTCTCTTCCTACTAATCACTTTGCTGAAAAAATAATTATCTCTTACATTATAAGCCTCTAATCAACTTCCTCTAACCTCTGTATACTCTTGATACAGTTTCTGTTTGCAGCATAGGCACCGAATACCAGGGATCCTAAAATCATCGAAAATGATCTTTAATGATGGAATAGGAGGGAATATTGGTTTTATGACGCTGTTGATCTAGTCATCGCCCGTTTTAATCAAGGTCGAGAAATGAGGACGATCCATGGGATACAATTCGTCCTTCAGCACTGGAGAGCGAAAAGGGGGATTGACATCGCCTTTGAACAATGACCAAAGGAAATTCGGAATTTTGAATCCCAAAGGGTAAAGAAGAATGATAGAATAATTAATACGAAAACTGGTGAAACCAAACGCCAGTTACCGAGCAAAAATAAACTCCATGGCAAGTGGAAAATATTCCCAAGCACCAAGTGGCCCCTCTTATTTTAAGCTTTCCTCAAAATGGAATGCTCCTGCTGCTCATGATGTAATTACTTGGTGTAATTACATAGCTAAAAGCAAAGTTTCGGTGAAAATTCTGATGATAATTAAGGCTCCACTAAGGCAAGATATTCACCACTAACACCCCAAAGATTGGTTAGTTCTCCTTCAAAGGAAGAAGAACAAGAGAGACTAAGGCGTACATTATTTCTTAAATGAATCGTCCTTCTAAGTGGGAGGTCCCTTTTGGAATGCATATATGTCCGAAGAGCAACACAAACCTACCAATAACCTGCATTGCTAGAACCATTGAGCAACCAAATTACCCACAAAACTAGGCCGTCATCCTAATATTTCTGGAAAGAGGCTTACATTGATCCATCCTCAAGCAATTTCGATTTTATCAGTGGATTTTGTGTTGCAGAACGCAAGTGATAATAAAGTTCCTCGGACACCATGACATTCAATTAAAACATCCATATTTTGGAACCTCAACCAATCTGCATTCAACCGAGAACCTGTGGCCGATACTAAAAAACCGGACAATGGCAACACAAAATTCTCCTCAACAAAGCAAATTTTGATTAACATCGCCCAGATTTCGCTGCTGAAGTTGGTATCCAGTATTGAAGAATGAACCTTCTTTAGAGTAACTAACGCTCTTAGTGTCATTGTTATCCATCTATCTTATCTGGGTTATAACAAAGCATGTAGACGTCTTTGTGACTCTGCCGTATTCTATCAAAGGTTCCATTGTTAGAGTTAAGTAATCCAAAGTAGTATTACTAGAACACCCCGAATCATCAAAACATTCTAATAATCTCTATCCATTTCTTCTATTTAATCTCTTTACTTACACCATACGTTCCCCTACCATATTTCCTCATTAGGTCAAACTGTATCCGTTGGATTACATAAGGGTATTTTTACTTATCTTTTGATCTGTTGTTTCTTTTATTTAGCGCAATTTCTCAAATCTTTCTCTTCGCGTTTTATAAATCTCCTTTGTATCCTCAAAACTGCCCAACCAATTTGCATCTTTTCAGCCACCACTCACACATCCAACCTATTCATTAATACCAATCTATTATGAAAGACCTTTCCACTACCCTTAACAAGATATTCAAAGAAATCTCTATTCTTCAAAGCTTCTTTCAAAATATAAAGTTCGCCCTAAGGAAATCTTAATGTCGTCTTTGACTCAATTTTACAACTTAACCTCGGCCAATGACTCCACTACGGATACTTGTCATGTATTTGTGAGCTAGAACCATCATTGCAAAGCAGAGATGTGTAAGGAAAGAGGTGCGTGCCCTCTCAAGCACTACATATAATCCTCTCGTCCTCGAGATTGGTATCTTCTCTAAATCTCTACTTCCCCTAACTTCACTATAATAGTCGAGGAAACATTTGTGTTTATAATTCTCATGTGGATTTATGGCCAAAATGTATTAAATTGTGTGGAGCATTGATTTGTGACTAAATGCAATAGTTATCCCTTAAAATTGCTATGATTCAATTTGAAAATAAAACTTTATTGACTGAAACAAACATTTTCCTAGTTTAACTTAAATATATTACTAAATAGAAAGCAAAACAAAGTTAGAATAAATTTGATTTATAGTATATCAGAACGTATTATACAATCATTAACAGCAAAGAATGGTTATCACAACTAGGTGCACAACATGTTATGCATCCTCTATTTGTTTTTTATCAAGCTTTCTTGGACAACTTTTACAACGTATTGTCCGCTTTTCATGTGGTTTATGCTGTGATGGTTATATTTTATCTTCAGTCACAAATGCCTCCATCCAGAAATGTTGGTGGATTAGATGCTGCAAAGTTGTTCAGAGAAGTCTGAGAGAAAGTGTCCAAGTTTTTGGTGTCCTTTATGTAGACTACGTGTCTTGGCCATGAAGCAGACAGCAGAATTGTAAGCTGAGCCCGTCAATATCCAGTAGAAAAAATGATAGGACCTCTTTTTGGTATGCGTTTACCTGGGTAGTATTTGACTAATAGGTCTAACTTATATACTCCGCATTATAGTCTCGAATCATACAAGATGTAAAAGTTTCACCTTCATCTAATTTGTTGCATTAAGCACATTATTCAATAATGCTTTAATTACTTATGGAGCATAACTGAACATCATGTGATGATGCTCTTTGCTGAAGCCGACCGTTGTCGAAAACAATTTAAGAATTCGAGAACGTTGTAATAATAGGAGTATTTCACGTTTATTCTTCATTATTGTTTCTAAATGTGTTATATGTTTATTAATTAGATGTAGCACAAGACCAACGTTGACCAGTGTAAAAGATGTCACAAATAATAGTTTTTCCTGAGGTTAGAATAGTTGTGGTAAGATCAGAAACGAGTCTCTTTGCTCGTCGTCTTTCTGGACAGTCACAACCTTTCCATGTAAGAAGTATATCTGCACATTCTAAAGATACACATAATAGCATCAACCATACCCCAAGATTTATGCCATATTTATCTGATTTTGATGGTATATATGTATTAAAAGAATTAGTTATTCCTAATTTACATAAGGGAAAACTTTGTAATTGACATGCCTAAATGAGAACCTGCCAAACTCCATGTTAGGCGCCAACTTTCTGCACATCTCGGGGGGGAAACATTGTACCACGTCATTAAGTTCCCTTTGATTAAAAAATGTTGGCATCTACGTGATCAGTACCACAGTCATTAATACCACTCACACTTTGGTCCCTTTTGGATTCTTCAATTATTTCATATACCCCAATGTCAGATATCACACTCTCTCAATCGTTATCTATTACATCTGATTTATCTAACATTGCACTTTTATCATAAAACATTGAGTAGGAGATAAACATTTTGAAACCATAAAAAGTTTATAATAATATTCTTTTACGCAGCCATCTTGCTTCTTTTTTTCTTTAACCGGGGTCTTGACTTCATGGCTTCGTGACTGGATCACATTTGCATATTCCTATTGCAATCTTAGCCAATTGTCTTTTAATTTAATAATTGAAGGTTATTTCAATCGATAATTGATATATGTTACTCTCAATTATTATCAATGATACATCAGCTTCGCATCAAAAAGTTTAGAGTAGAGAAGTATGCAAGAAAAACAACCCACAACTGTGGTATTTCATAATTGCATGAAACCAAATTGCATTTGTTTGCAATTGCATACATTCTATTTAGCCGCTAGTTAAACAGACCTGTTCTATGAAAGGTTATTTGGTGTTACGAGCTAAATGAGCATCGGTCTAAGAATCTTCAAAATGCGACCATCTTATTTAGTTTTTAAATAATGACTTGTATACTAACGTCTTAACAGAGGCGACCACAGGCCACCCCTACAAAAGTAGGTACCTATTATGGTGTCTCTTAAGGTTTTGTTATTCCAATCTTTCGAGCAGTCATCCGTTGCCTTGAAACACCAAACATTCTTAAACACTAGTCCTCTTTCTTAGTTGGGTTCCTTTGGAGAAATGATGGGCTGTAGTTGTACTTGATTCTCGATCCTTCTATGTTGTCCAATGCACTTGCGAAGACATATGTGTATTTTGTGTTTTACCTCTAGAAAACACATTCGAATTGACAAGATTAAATTATTTTACCACTTTGTAAATGGAAATATTATGAATCACCCTGTAGTATCCGCTGATATTAGATATATTCTGGAATTATATTCTTACCACTACTCTTAATAGAGGAGATGATTACGGATAACATATTTTGTAACTCTATACGATTTCATACATTGCATGAATTCAGATCGAATAAATTTATAAATAACATATATTTAATTCCTCTGTTTTCTTATATACGGATGAAAAACAAAAGTAGATCCATAAATAGATGATATAATCATAATCATTTCAAAATAAGCATAGTATCAATGTCGGTAATGCATATTTTCTTTTCGCATAACTGATTTATTTCTCCCGAAAGGTTCATTTGGGTATCTTTAATAATTCTTATAAGTTTTTTTATTTCTACAAATATTTTTGAAACATTAAATAAATTTCGAATAGTTGTTGGAGCGTAAATGACCCGAGAGCGGAGAAGGTGTCATTTAATTAAGGCGGTTGACGGATGGAAACGTGGGTGTCTTTCTCCATAGACTCAACATTATTGCTCGGCTCAAGACTTCAATCGAGCTGATTTATGCCTTTCTTATCATCATCATTATCATTAACCTCTTCATCATGATCAGTACCAGAATCTCATAGTAAGATTTTTAGATAGTTAGTCATGGCCCAAAATGCCTGAGTTGTTTTCTCGAGTATTACGGCTTACTTCCATTGTTTCATCAATCTGAATAGATATTGATATGGGAGGAGCTAAAGTTGTGGTGTTTGAACATCGTGAAAGAATGGCTTTCTTGGCGTGTTGGCGCTCTTAAGGGCATTAAGGCATCTCTCATTGATCAGTTATTTATTTAATTTTTTAATTACCAAGTTTGGGGTATTTTTCACGAATAATTCATCACTTCTGTTCTTTTATATGTCATCAATTTGGTTTATGTTCACGATCGCTTAATATTTTTGTTAATTTTTCCCGAATCACTATTGATTTGTGTTATTATCACGAATCATTCATTATTTGTGTTTAAGCAAAATTACTTCTTTATTCTTCATTGTTTCGTGAAAATTCATGACATGATTTTTTATCAAGAATCCGTCAATATTTCATGTTCTCATTTATAAATCTTTCACCATTGTACTCTTTGTCCCAACCCATCAAATTTAATATCCTTTTAACCAGTCACAAATAATTTGAGTTCTGTATTTACAAAATGTCTCATTGTTTGTATTATTTTTCTTATATATCTGATTATTTATATTTTATTTATCACAAATCTTTCATTATTCGCATTCTCTTTCTGATCCTCCTCATCATTTGTTATTTTAGGAACCATTCATTAAACTTCACCTTTTTCACAAATCTTCATCAATCTTTTTCTTCTTTTTGCGAAACTTAAATCATTTGTTTTCTTTCTCCCTATTTCAGAATGCTGACCCCGGTTATCCTGCATGCCCATTGCTTCGATCTCTCTCCTCAGTTAATATCCTCTGGTGCCTTTCCTCGTTCCCTAATCCTTTTATTTCCTACTTCGATACTAAAATGATTATTTTATATTCATTCAAGTCATTCCAAATGAAACACGTGTGTAGTGTCAGTATAAATGTTGCCTTTTTTCCTTTATGGAACCTTAAGGTGAATAGAAACGAGCATCTTCGAGGAGAGGGATAGAATAAGCCTCTTCCAAAGAAGGCGAACCATAAAAGTAAAAGGAAGTTCCATTTTGAATCAGGAATATAAATTAGAGACGAGTGTTTTGGCTCAAGCAAATTGCGCTCCCGTCAGCCTCTTTTCGCTGTTAGAGGCTAATCTTTGTAAATGCAAACTACGCGTGTTACGAACGCTTTGGTTATTCACAAGTAATCACCTAAAATAGAACCTGCTCTTTTGCCCTAAATACGGAAGCCACTTTCTTCCACTTATTTCTTTTCTCAATCCATTTACTCAGGATTTTACTATCCAAATTCGGATTTTATCTCGTAGAATTACTTGATCGGTGGCTTGGAGTGAGGCTTTCAGTTATTTTGCCCTGAATAATTTATTTAATTTCTTAAATTTTATCGCCTTAAATTTTTAAAGTTTCATTTTGTATGTGTAAAAAGTAGCTCTGCCAATTATAAAGATCAGTATCTTTTGTTTTCCAAAATTCTGTTCAGTGGAAGGAAATCTTTTTTCCCGCTTGATTCTTTTATCGCATTAATTATAATTTCATTGTTCACGGAGGAAAGAAGTTAGAAATTTGATAAAGTTCCAAGAACATCATTTCCGTAAATATGAAGAGAAAATACTTAAAACATTCCAAAGCCAGGAGGATAAGAGATAAGATTACGGAATGTAAATCGATAGAAAATACTGCTAATTGCCATATTATTGCCATAAATGATAATTGTATCCATATTATTAAAGAGAGAGTTTAAGGAGCCAGAATCATATGTTTAGTGTGTTGTGAGACATTTTATTCTGAATAATTAGTATATTTTTTTCTAATAAGCCATGATCAATTCTCAAGAGCTCCTCTTTATGAATAATAAAAAAATCCCATATGCTTTATATTTTTACAATTAATTATATGAAATTTGCCTAACTAGCTTGTAATAAAGCTTTCCCATTATAACCTCCAAACACTTTGTTTCGTCCTCACACAGAGAACGGCAATTTCTAGTCTTCACTGATGGAAATATTATTGAACATTGTTACTTTTGAATTAAGGATTTTGGCAACAGAATTTGAGCACTTTTCCTGGCGTAAAAACACAACTATTTCTAGTATTTATTTATGTTTAAATATCGTATAACTATATTCATTATATATTAAATAAGGTTTAGAAACTAAATGTCATGGAAAATAACAGGAATTAAAGCATCAAAATTGATCTCTTTGGAAATATTGCTCGAAAAGTCGTGGCTTAATTTTAAATAAAGCATTGCATGATTAAGTTGCTTTTCCTTAATCGCCTCAGACAGAAATTTCCCCTCCCTCTTCATGTATGAAAAGTAGAAAATTTTGATTTCGTTTAATAATTCTTTTCTACATATATGATTTCATTTCCGGCTTTCTTTTATTCTAGTCCATTATTTTCACTTCTTTAATGTTAAGGGTACAAAATATAGTTCCAAAATCACGTAATCACTAGATTCAAAGTTCAATAAATTAATGAGTCCAAAGCTTTTCATTTTACTTAATAAAAGGGGACGATTTCTTGAAATTAGAATTAGCTTCATTTAATTTTTATTTTCCAGTTATTTGTGAAAAATTTAATTATTTTATTAAGATCATATAAATTAAAACCAAGGAAACAAATGTAAGAAACAGAGGTGAACAAAGTGCTTAAAAATGATATAATCAATGGGAGATGGTTGAATGGTATGGCAAAGTAAGGTTTTTAAGTTGTTTTCGCTTTTATGTTTGAGAACCAAATAGTAACTTAGTGCTGAAGGGTGTGTGGGTGGAGGTAAATGGGTAGTTTGAAATAATTAGGTGATTGAATTGTTTCAAGATGTGGTCTGCTTTAGTCCCACAGAATTTGTGCGGAAGACCCGACGAAATTCTTCCTCTCGCAAGTAAATAAATAAGGAGTCGATAGATTAAATTTAAAAATAATCCTACGTATATTGATCGTAAACTCGTATTAAATCTATTTATTAAATACTTACTAAATATTTAAAAGGGATGTAGTATATAGATGTAAAATTGAAGATGATTGTATATGACGTGTTTATGGTGTGAATGAAGGTTGTAAGTAAATTTGTGACTGAGAATATTCCTGGCTGGTTTTGGCATCAAAGAAAAGCCTAAGGAAATATAGGGATGCAGAGAATATGGAAGAGGGAATTATAAGATGTGCGAAGGGGTCGTAAGACCTTGAGATTGAAGGATTTATTGTATGCACGAATCTATGAGAGCAAATGAGCTTACGAAAGGAGAAGTGAGTGATATTGTTCATATGTGTGCATGCAAATGGTTTCTGTAGGGGTGCCTTGAGGCCGACTGCCAGGGGATCACCACTTACTATTTAAGATGCTGACGCAGATCCCCCCATTGTTATGAAGAGACAAGTGAAGGGCTGTTGTGTGGGTGGTAGTTCATTAGCTCTGATTCACGATGTCGCCACTTTGTAATGGAACAGTTACACAGTTACGCAAGTCATATTATTCTCCATGATACATCGCAGTATTTGCATCGTTTAATAAGAATTAATTGGCTTGAGACATTTTTTAATCTAACTTTACGCCCTTTGTTTTTTTCGAAATTCTAAACATTAATTTAATTAATGAGAAAGCAAAAAAGAATTAGCCGAAATTACAAATTTTAATTTAACCGAAATAATATCCATCGACCATTAGATATATTCTGAAGCCTCCATAACCTAGGCAGACCACATAGGTCATGCGTGATGAGTTATATATCCAGATAGTTTACCTTACCATAGCGACCACATAAGTACTCGTACAAGGATATCGTAGTTTATTCACAGGCTGAAATTTTATGCAATTTTATATAGACGACTTCTATTATAATGAAGATGGGATCATTTAACTAAACTCCTGAACCCAACCAAGGTAGCATTTCTTCAACTTTATCATATTTACAACTTCCTTTAGGATGGCAGGTGGTAAAGAAGGATATGTAAAATCAAGCGACAATTTTGGTCGAAATGTTCACCTACCTTTGATTTTATATAATAATAGCAATCAATTACAGATGAGTCTATCAAAACCATCGATTAGCATGAAGATGGTATCTTTATTTTCTCGATTTATTCTTTATAAGTATTTGGAGTTATCAAAAATATGATGGGTAAAAGCGAGTAGCTTCTCTTTTTCCACTAAATTAGTTTAAAGATATTTAAAATAAAATGGAAAGGATTGATAAAGACCAGCAAATAGCTTCACTTTCAGACCTGAAATATATCTTCATCTATCTTTTGTAAAAGCGTGGTACACGGAAAGACAGACAGACATATCTCTTAATGGTAATGATTACCAATTTTGGGGATCTTTTCTCACACCAAATTTCCAAATTTATAAGATTCGGATGCATTAATCCTACTTACATCTGACTTTTATACTGTTGGGATTAGTATTGCTCGAAAAAGGCCGCTATAAATTATTGAGAATATTTCGTTAATTAAATGGGCTTCAGGTGAGTTATAAGTCTCGCTTGGTAAATACAGTAGTTTGATGGTAATTCCGGCTCTTTACGAGTTGTAAGAAGGGGAAATATTGTTTTTAAGTACACTATTCTCTCAATACCCTCAATTATTATCTTCTTTGTAACCTCGATGTTTACGTAAATTGCTTAATATTTGGTACTTTATTATGCAAATTTATAGAATATTTTCAACCTGATAAAGGAAGTTATTTTTTACGTTGTGTTCGTTATTTACGGGGACCGTTTCAGGATTACTCTTGTACGTATCAAATTTTTTAAGAGTTGTATATTCTATTTATTATAACTTTATCAAGGACTATCTAGTTTATTTTTTAAAATATATAACACTCCCCCAGCCCTAATTCTAAATCGATGGGGGAGGAAAAACCTTAAATTTTCAGGCATTTCATGAACATAATAAGTCCCCTATTTATGAACTGATCTTTGTGAATTAAACACTTTAGGTAAATTTAAACATTCCTTTACATCATTTTGATGAGATCCTTCAAAAGTGGGATTAAAGTTTTCTTTAAGAAAAAGTTAACTTCGAGTAGTAAAAATTTTCTCATATTCGTCAATTTTGGCTACCCCCACCCAACTAATTTATTTTTTACAAGTAAATTTGTAAATAACTCGTCAAAACGCTATGCAGAATTTTTTATATAATGTTTTAACCATTATTTAGTAAAAATCGACCAATAAATAACGGAGTTGTAGTGATTTTTGTTAATGTTTTTGTTTTTTCGAGAAAATGGGCTCCAAAGTTAGGAGAGATTTTTTATGTTTTAACAGATCGGAGAAAGCGTGTAATGCCCAAGCTACTTTATGTACAGAGGCTATATACCTTCATATATATATATATATATGAGTGTGTATGTGACTGTGTATGGATTACAGTATATAACATATATATTGGACTCCCCCCCTAATGAAAGGTGCACACACACTTCCTCTTTTTGATAAAAATCGCACACAAAGTTCGACGAATATTGTTGTACAAATAAGTTAATAACTAATTGGGAACCACTTTTGAGAGTTTAAGTACATTTAGAGGAAACTTTGCTCCTTCAGATAATGGGATCAGCTAAAAACACTGAAATTTCGAATTTGCGTGAAAATTGACTGAAAGGATTCGTCTACCCAGTTTTAACGTGATTTATTAAGTTGTCAAGAAATTAATGAAGTTTAAGTAAAAACAAAGTAAAAGAATTTAATACACAAAAATTACATTTATTTGGAAGTTTTAATCATTAACTTCCATTTCTGCCCTATTTTAAATAAGAAGTAAGTATCTTTCTGGAAGACTCCATTGGGGTTTAATCAAAAATATTTGAGATCCCAAAAATAGGAGGGGATTTTACCATTTAGAAGGGATCAATGAGACGTGGAATTGAAAACGCCTTGTTTCCTAGTGACAGCGGTGTCTGCGGTCTTGTTTCAAGAGATTTTATTATTGCCCGGCAAATTGAGTGTTTCGCCGTACTCTTAATTTCTCTTAAAACTGATTAAAAGAATCCTTAATTGGGAATTGATTTGGGTCCAATCTTTAGTACTAGGCTTCCTAGGGGTAATAATAACACTATTAAAGAATAGTTTAAAAGTTGTGTGCTTCTAAAATGAGATTAGTTCATTCTTATGTGTTTTCATGCATTGAATACAAATATCACCTTAAAATGATTATTGGCTAAAGGTTTAAATATACGCGGCATGTATTATTTGATTATTTAATTATAACGTACAGTATGTGTGATTATGTTTTGAACTGTAATCGATATATACTCTCTGCCTTTTTGCTTGACTCTTATAATGGACTGAAGAGTCATCTGTTGCCAATGTCCAGCTATAGTCTGCAAGCATTGTTGTGATCCATTTACCCTAGGCCGTTGTCCAGCCAGAGAAATTTCAGACTCATTTAGAAGAATTAACCAACATCCTTTAGTGTCTGGGTTCGTATTTGATGCCAAATGCCTCCATCGCACCATTAATATTGTTGCAAGCCACTAAATCACCCTCTATTATGAAGAAATCGTTGAACTGCTGCGGCCGTGACGAAATTTTGAAATTTTCACATCAGCTGCAAGGAGTTTCCACTGTTGATGACAAGAGCCTAGAAGTTCTGCCTTATTCTTTAATAGTTGCAGATCTAGGATAAGGTCATAGAGCTAACGTTGTGTTGTGAGATGTGGCCTAGAGGAGTGTGATTCATCAAAATTTGCATCATTCTAGCAATTTGTCTTTGGCATGTTCAACCGAAATTTGAACAATACATTCTCTTTAAAATTTGAAATTGCTCTGTAATTTTGCTCTCCAGGCATGTTAAAAATTTTAAAGTTAATCTCTAAAAAGATAGAAAAAATAACAGGCATAACAATAGTAAATTATCGGAATAAAACCATTTTATCAAAACTGTCCGTTTGCTTGTTTTTTGTAGAGAAATGATAAGTATCTATGTGGTCTAAGCTTTCGTTTTTTAACTTCAACTAGAATGGGCAACAATGCAGGCTTTAGCGAGTTAAGTTAAGAATGTTTTATAGAGTAAGCTTTATCATTTAGAGGAAAACTTCCGCTCGATAGACTGTAATAGACTCCGTAATGATTGTCCCAAAGAAAGAGCTGAAATAGACCAGGAAAACTCTATCGCCTGAGGATAGGAGGTGATTCTCCGACCGGAATTATCTCGCTGAGATAATCGACTTCGGGATCGCACAATAACTATAAACTAGAGATAAACCCACCTATAAGAAGTATAAACTACATCTAACCTCGACAACAGTTAGTTAGCGAAGGGCAAACTAGAGTTAATTAAACTTTACCTATACTAATGTTTAATTAAGGATATGCTTTAACTATTAGCCCTAGAATTCGCTTCTATTATGAAGCCTTTTTCTCTCTTATGTTTCATCTTATCGCTCGCAGCACCCTGGAACTCAATTATTTCTACACCATCTCTGATCCATAAACAACCGCACCGATTTTTGTTCCATTACACCTCGTCAAGATGTCCCACATGGGGATATTTATACGTGTTAACCGTTGTGTGTCCTCTTCCACTCATTGTGAATCATCATGCAATCAGGGAGAAATGCACTTGTGATCCTATCTTTGATTCTGTTTGGGTCTACCTGAGGTCTTTTCACCCACTATTGAAGGTGGAGGATAAAAAGTGCTGTTTATCGGCTAGGTGAAATGTAGTTGCCCAGAGCTTCTCAAATCCTTTAGAGAGGAGCGACAACTCTTGACTCAAAGCGTCGATCTCGCCTTCTGTGAGGAAGGGGGTAATAAATTTTGAGGACTATAACGTCCGTTTTTGTAACCTGTTCCGAAGGGTGCTCTACAGTGGGGTTGCTGACATCTGTTAAGTCTGGGACAGAAGGTACTAGACAAATAGCTGTTGATTGAAGTGTCCGAGGGCTCAGCGAAGAATTCAGTTAACGGAGTAGTATCGTAGCTTTTCTGCCATAACGTTAATTTCTTTCTTTGTCACGATCAGCCGTAGTTGTTTTTACCAGGAGATTGTCTTATGCTTTATTAAGGCTTGCTTGATGGTCTCTGGGTACCAGGTGACTGGAGTGGATAGGATTATATCGCACATGTTTGTGGCAGCGGAATGTTTAAAAACTCAGATTTTATGTACTTATTTCACCTTATTGCTCACACCTCTATGGAAATCAAAGATGACTTTGCCATCTTTAAGCAAAAGTTATAGGTCCAGCACTTTTTTGGTAAAGAGCTAAGAACAGGCGCAAGTCACTTACTTGGGAGGGGTTAAATCCTCGTTAGGCTCAATCGCACGTGAGTATAATTGATTTCTCGGCAAACGCAGTACTTAAAATGAATTTCTATCACCAGCAACGACCAAAAGAAAGGAAATACTCCCAAACATTCAACAATCTACTTCGTGGCTCAAATATTTTTGACATCAATGGGAGTTGCTGTATCAGAGTAGGACCTAAATTTCTTTGTTTTAATTTACCTCCTTAAGCATTAATAGGATCGAATGTTCGAATTACACTTGGAGAAAGTTAAATATATACTTTTTTCTGAATGATTGCAAGGAGAGAGTTTCAATTTTGTGATCAAATGAAACACAAATTCTATAATCAATTTAATGTTATTAATAAAATTGCAAAGAAAATAGGGAATTATGTACCTCATAATACAATGCTAATGAGAATTAATTTAATATTAGTTGCCTGAATATATCGCTTCAATATAAATACTGTTAAAGCACTGTAAATATAGGAATTGAGTGCTATTCTTTTCACAGTATTCTGAAATTAGTGATGATGCTCGAAGTGAATTAAATGTTTCCATATTTCGGTGACATTATAAGAGATATCTGTCTAAAAAACTCACCTAGCAATTGGAAATAGCATCGTTTGATTAAAGGTGCTCATCGGTGAGAGGAGTAGCTGCGAATGGTGAGTGTTCCCTTGGATGCAACCAAAGATGCAGAGCTCTCTTCAGGCAAGCGTTAGCTTCTTTTGTTTCTAGCGTATGAAGAGACTATAATGAGATTAAACAGACTCTCTACCTCTCTACAAACAGGAGTCACTCTAAAAAATTTAAGGTAATTTTACGAAGCAATAACTATTCATAACCTTCACGTACAACCACATACTCGTGGAACGCAATGTAAGTAATATATGACATATAAAACCAATGCCATACAATACTATAAAACCCTACTCCACTCGGAGGGCGCTAAGTCAAACGCCCATAAATGTTACACACAATCACAGACAAGAAGGTAAATAATCCATGTCTTTCATTCACAGCCTTCACAGTGAAACCTGAATGGCCCATCCAAACTCTTGCTAGACACAACAGACCGAAAAGTTCACAATTATTTTTATCATGAAAATAAGGGTGCTCATATCCAGGTATGACCTTTCTTTAGAATAAATATTCAGCAGTCGATAATTAATGATGGTCAATCAATATTTTAAGAATCGATATAATTAATGGACGACAGATATTTGATGTGAGAAAGAATGATAATTGAATGAGATGAAAAAAAGATAGATTTGAATCCGAGGGAATTTATAAAAGCAGTATTTATTATTGAAAAAATAAGGCATTAACTGACGGTGTGATCTTTAATAGAATATTTGTGACTAGGCTAATAAAGAAAAGTGTTAGGTTGAGGGAATTCGAAAAGTGTATGGACGAAAGAGATATTAAATTTTGTTGCATAAATCGATTTATGAACCGATTTGGCGACGATTTTAAAGCCAAGAACTTCCCTCATCTCTAATTATTGTGAATTATTAAAATAATTGGATTAAAACTAACATCTATGAACTATTTTCTCAGTTTATTTATGCCGTTTTATATTGATTCCATTCACTATTGGTATACAAGAACCATGGTACTAATCATACACCAGAAATAAGGCACGGAAAAACAATGACCGAGAAAATGGTATATAAGGAGAAAATACATAATATAAGGGCCAAGGCAATGATTCATAGGACCCGTTTGCTCAAGATTCAAGGCATTTTCAGAGTGCCTAAGAAAACGTATAATTAATAGATATTGCAAGACACAGCTCTGGAGTGCCAATTGGTGTCGAATTTCCAAAAGGTTAAAAGGACTATGAAAGTTCCCTTAAGGAAAGAGACATTACCCATCCATCCTCCCTCTTTAAATCATTTAAAGAGAGAATTGTGGTGGAGTGATTAAGTCGTTCATTTCAACCTTAACACAATGGCTATTGCGAGGAGGGGGAGATTTCTAAGGAGTGGAAATTTCGTGTATAGCTAAGTGCCACGAGGTGCTTTCACAACACCCTATTTTCTCGCGCAAGAACATCAGCATAAGCGCCCTGAGTTGATTAATTGGGTACTGAGGATCCCAAAAATGCGATTGGGGGGGCCATAAAACACGAATCTCTCATGCTAAAGGTTCTTATGGTTTTTTGTACCTCTCCAATGTTAAAATGGTATCTTTTTTATAAGATTGGTGTTAAAACCGTTTCCACAGAGAGTAGTTAGTGCGCATCAATGCCGAACAAATAATCTCTCACTAGAATCATTTTTGCCTTACGAAGCCTAAAGCCCTATCGCTTTAGGCCTCATCGTCCAATGGTGGCCTAAACACGAGCCTTCAGTAAAATATAGTCCAACCCTTTTATCATACAGAGCGTCCACTTTTTAAAAATCTAAGCCATTCAGAAACCTATATAATTAACTAAAGATTTACAAGTGTATTCCAATCCATTTCTCTCCCATGCCTGCTTCATCAAAAAGCATTCTCTATCACAACATTGCCTTTTCAGTTGGTTTCCCTAAATTATAAAAAAATAAAAATCACAACCTTGTTCCCCGATTGTATAAGGGAAATTAGATGCGGAAAGTCAAAATTAACTCAAATTCTTCAACAATTTTCACGAGCAAAGGAACCTTTTCAAAAGTGATCGAGGGAGGAGCCATTCACTGGGGCAACTCGTTTTTTGTCCGTCTTGTGTAAGCTGTAATGAATTTTTAAAAATCCGGATAAAACTCGTATACTGCTAAAGTTAACAAGAGCAATAAGTCCCACATTTGTAGGGCTGTAGCAAGTATTACAGTAGTAAATGCTAAGATTGAGGGAAGGAAGCAAGGTATGCTGACCGAAAGTTGCCTGCTCTCACTTATTCTGATTCATGACCTTAGGACCTTCAAAACTTTCAGTAATTCCCAGACTAACTTTGAGAGGACCTTAACAATTATATCATTTGAAAGAGAATGTAAAACAACATGAGGGTTTCAATTTTCGATAGAATCAACTGAATAGTTTTCATGCTATTGCCAAATAATTCTCCATGTAACCAAGGGAACAGTTCAGCAATATATCATTCGAAAGTGAATGTAAAACAAAATAAGGGTTTCAAATTTAGTTAGAATCAACGTAATCGTTATGAGTTTATTGCCAAAACTACGTAAGTTCCGAGCTAACTTTGGAAGATCCTTGGTAGTTATATCATTCGAAAGAGAATGTAAAACAACATAAGGCTTTTAAACTTCGTTAGAATCAGCCAAATAGTTAATAATTGATTCCCCACCTAACTTTGGGAGGATTTTGAAAGAAAATGTAGAACAAATTAAGTGTTTCAAATTTTGTTAGAATCGGCCCAATAGTTATGATGTTATTGCCAAAACAAAAGAATTCTTGGGCTAACCTTAAGAAGACCTTGGCTATTATATCATTCGAAAGAGAATTTAAAATAACATGAGGGTTTTAAATTTTGTTAGAGTCAGCCGAATATTTACAATGTTTTTACCAAAAAAAAACAAAATAAAAACGGGGAAAGACCGACCGACCGACTAAATGAGATGTATAATCGCCCGCGACTAAAAATCTTGGACTTTACCCCCAGTTTAATTTATTTGAGGAACTCTCCCGGACAGTGTAAACGAGACTACTGATTTATTCCAATGTTTCGCTAAAACGGTTTTAGAAAATGCCGTAATTTTGCAGATCAACTTACTATATAAATATAAGATGAACAGTATTTGAACTACTGATACTTTTTTCTAGAACAACAGTTTGTATATTATTGTCAAAAATTTCCGTTAGTGAATTAACATTGCTCTTAGCGTTCCAATTCATTGAGGTATGGTCTCTGGACCCGAGTGGCCTATCAAGGAAGTCCTTAACGCCACCCATTGGGAAAAAGTCTCAACCATACTCAAGGAATTATAAAGAGCGTATTGCTGGAAAACAAACAAAACAGAAAATAATAAAATTGGTGATAAATGTCGCCTTTCCAGGTGAATTGGCGAGATGTAAAGGGTGTAGCTAATGGGTTTATGAGATAGAGAAGAAATAGTGGTCGCGAGTTAATTTCATATTGTGTGGATTTAATAATGATACACTTAGTATTAATGGTACTTATTAAATGTCATTAAATACATTTGAAGAGTAAAGTATTTGACATATTTGATAGTATGATAATTGCATGACGCACATACTCAACCTATACATGCTATTCATGCAGATAAATACAATTGAAATGAGATTCGACGAAAAGACAAAATTATCGTAAATTTGTTAAAAAACAAAAGGTTCTTCTCGATCTTCTTGATTCTGAAGATATGTTTAGCAGCAGTAAATATTTAATATTTACTACTTATTGTGGGAGGGATGGGGACTGAACTAGTACTAGCTACTCTACTTCTGAGTTTGATTCGCCCTTTGACTCAAGATACATCAGTAAATTTAGAAGTCAAGAGTCATTGTATTTTAAGCAGTGATGATATGAAGGTAAGTGAACAAACTCTTTTAACATGTGATTTAGGGGTCAATGTATTCAATAATCCTATGAACAAGACAGATAATTAATTCTTTAGTAAAAGACATGAAAATATTTTTTATTGTAATTGTCTATGAAGCAACTGGCTTTGTGCCTCCGAGCTAATGCTTTATGGATGAATGAGTTGAGTTGGGTTGCAGATGCAGTTTCGCATCACTCTAACATTGAGAACATCACCAGTTAGAAATAAAATGCGTGTTGATGTGTGAAGGGTTCATCTACGATATATTGATTGGTAACCTGACCTACATTTTTAATATGGCATAATTAGCTATGATTTACAGGTGCAAAATATGAGGTCAAAGGAATATTCGTAAACGCCTCCTAACCATAAACAATCAAAGCCTTTAAACAGCCGGTAATATCCTTCAAGGATGGTTTCTCTATAGTTAAGGACAGACTACTCATCCAGTAAAATTACAGATGAAGTTTTGATTTTACACGTAGAAAAAGATTCTTTTGAAATCATTTAAGATTTCCTTTTCTCCCGAAAAATGTCAATAAACCTGAATTATGTGCTGCTAACCTAAATTCTATTACTCCATTCTATCTTCCCTTTTATTTCATTTATATTACATTGTATATTATATTAAAATATTAACCTTAGAAAGAGTAAAATAATATTTATAAGTTCTCCCTCCCCTATTTCAATTACGCGAGGCTAAAGCAATAATGTGCTCCAGTCTTCGACCGAAATATTTTCAGGAAGTTTAGCAAAATTTGCATTCAGGTACTTTGACAAAACTTAAAATAACTCCGTCAATTTTTTATCCAATAAAGCCAAAGTTTTTTATTTTATATTAGCTTAGTCAGCAGCAAAAACTAGCAAAGATTGAGCAAAATGATATAAGATTTAAAAATGTGGAGACAAAGTTTAGTCGAACGATCAAATTTGATAAAAGATATTGTTTCCCTGAGGGACTTGAATCGGTCATTGAATTTACTGTCTTTGTTATTGCCTAAAATTGAAGCAGAACGGTAATCAATACCACTCTTCTTAAGTGCTCATCCCAAAAGCATAATAGCTCTTTGCCTTATTAGAAGAGCAGAATACGGAGATTTGGGTGGTATTGTGAAAAATAAGTATGTAAGGAAGGGTTTTACCTGAGATCATATATAGATGTTGATGTTCAGGGTTTAACCTTGATTGTACCAGGTGCTAAACCACTCAGCCACACGTTGCTATGAAAAACAAATGGTGTGTGAAAAAAATGTTTGGTTTGTGCATACTAAAATTGTAATGGTGTGATGAGGAGGTTGGTTTTGGTGGTTGTGGTGTGAGCTGAGCTAAATTGTGGCATAGTGGTAATTATCATGATCAATAGACCTTAGTTACCTGAACACCAGAGCGACCTCCTGGCAACTACTAATAAATCCAGTGGTAAAGATTTACCACCTTTACAAGTATTGCATGTCAGTCTATAAAGCATAACTCTACCTTCCAATTATTTCAGCTTGTGTAAAGCATAGCAAGTCCTCGAAACCAGAAATTCAGGTGGCTTGGAGATGGCAGAAATCAATCGACAACGGCTAAATCTTTGCAAGTTCAACACAGAGGAATCTTTATTTTAATTCTTTTAATTGCTAAACATAGAAGAATATTTTTATAATTTCTTCAAATTTCGAAAAAGAATGGATGGCCTCTCTAACGAAGGTATTTTTACTCAAATGGTATTGGTTAGATAACTTACTGGTAGTGGAAGGGATTATCAAAAGGTTAAGTATAAAAAAAACATTATTAACTGATTTCGGTAATGTGGTAAACAATTTACTAACCCTAATTGATGAAGAACGAGAACAAAATTCCGAAATTAACACTCATTAAATTAAAATGGCAGAAATCGTATGTTTTTAAGAAAATAGGATCTTCTTCACTTCTTAACATCATGGCTCAAACAGAGGCTTTGACCATCAGTTAATACCCAACGTGAAAAAGATCCAGCAGAGCCCAGAGTAGAAAAAGAGAGTATCAAGTCAGATTTCTACCTAACTGCCCTTCCAGCTGACTATTATTGAAGAATTTTGTTAGGTTTAAATTAATTAGGTGTTATTTAACAAATATTCGCATAACTATGGTTTATAATAACGTTAGATTGACATAGAATATAATTCCTCTAAATATATTACCCCTTTCATGATCGACCATGAATTCTATACACTTAATTCTGTCGACTATTGTATCATCGCGGCTCATTTTTCTCTCAATATTTTAAACTCAGTGAAATAAAAAATTAAGTTACCTTCTGTTCATTAATCCAAAATTATATTTTTGATTGTGAAATTAGCAGAATACTTTATTTTTTTCTTATTTCTCTATAGAATTAATGATGATAAAACCGTTATCTCAGCTGGGTACTGTTTGCATATTAATGGCGGTGACTGGACTGAGTTCCCATTTTCTGCCGAATAACTTCAAGAAGGGCGAAATGAGCCAACCTTTCTAACGATCCTTAATCTAATTAAACATTATTAACTTATCTTTCACCCTCCGGGGGTCAATATGGTGAAATAAGTAAATATAAACTCAGTGAAGAAGGAAAGGAGGGAGGTATTGGGAGGTAAGGAGGTTTGGAGGACAAATTGAAAGAGGATATTGGAAAGGAGTAAATATTGGACGTGTATGTGTGGTTCTGGGTTTTCTTTGTTCAATGTCATTACTAATTATCTTTATACTATTTCAAATTTATCAATGGTATCCTTTGGCATCTTTTATTCTTTTATTATTGTACCATTGCTTTTCTTTTCATACCAGAATATTTAAATGACACAATTAAGTTGCTTTTCATTCAATGAGGCCACCATGATAAAAGCTTCATGTGGATCCGACTAAGGAAATAAATAATCCGTATTAAAATAAAGACTACGTTAATTAATGGCAAATATTATGCAGAAAATATAAATAATATTTATTCTGACTTTATATCTTCCACCTTCGAATAAATGATGAAATAATTTGCGTTCTTATGTGCAACATGGTTGACTTATGGACTGGAAGATCCCTAACAGTAGTCAAGCATTTATGTAGGCCATAATTGCTAGTACGTTATCTGACGCAGGTATTTTTAGATTCAGTTTATTATTCGTTGTTTTTAAGATTCAATAATTTCCTATAAATCGACGCAAATTCGTCTTTCATGGTTCGCATTGAAGTTTGTCTACAAAAAGCTCTTTCAGACAGTGTTTATATTTAAAACCTATTTTTACTGGTCTTTATTTTCCTTTATTTTTAGCGTTTCTTTATTGCAATTGTATTCAATTGTCTACTTATACTGCCCCTTCTATAGTAGTCCAGTTGACTTAGCTTATTTGATCGCAGTGTGCACATTCTACAATTGTATACACAGTTTTATATGTACGGCTTTTGTCTCTAATTCAGTAGCCAATTAGTGCCGATGTACCATTAAAATATTGCACAGTGTTACACAATAATTGCATCATTTATTTGTCCATGTTTCTTGGATTTATTAATGAATTTAAATGTTTGCGTCATTACTTTTATTTTGGATTAATGAACTCAGTTTTAATTAAATAATAAATGATTGAACTCTACGTTTTGCTCAATTTGCCAAATACGAAATATTTGGACACAAAATATGACGAGATGCTTCAATGATCGAGAAAATTATGACGCCCTGAAATACAATGATGAAGAGAAGATGCTAGGCAAAGGATGTGATGATGGTGTGAAAGGAATGAAGAGGATTCAAGGTCCATTTTAAATATGGTTAAGGCATTTATGATTAAACTTGGTACTAACCATTAAACAGGGTGCTCTCGATGATTTACTGGGTGATGCGTTGGAATATCAACGCCTGGGTAACGGGTTACATACAGATACATTACCTTCGTCGTTTTATAATATATAATCATCTGAATCTTGTCCCTTTGCTTATTAAATTTGATGATACGTTTAACAATATAATGAAATGCACTATTAGGTTGAGTATAACAACATGCATGTGATGACCTCAAAAATAAATATATCCACGATGGATGTCAACGATCGAAATCAGCCGATGATACATCGAAGAGAAGAGGTAGGGTCTTTATCACTCAAGATAAGATATCTTTGGCAAAGGTTGAATAAGGTAGCAGCCTGCAGTTCTTTATTGGACAAACAATGGAGCCCATTCATGTAGATTTGTCGGATGCTCCAAATTGTGGGGATCCAGAAGGGCAGTCCATTATTTTGTCATTATTTAACCCTATTTGGTCCCAAAACTCCCAACTCAAGTTCCCCGAATGGGAGGATCATTGTCATACTTGTTCTAAGCTCTACTTCTCTTGGCTATATTTTTAGTACTCGTCCTGTACTTTTCATAACATTTTATACTTTTGCATAAACTTTCTTCAACGCTCTTCTTCTCTTGCGACTCTATATGGAAATTCTGTTTCTCCTTTTATGCTCTTCTACTACAGTGGAGTAATCATATTGTCCTCATAGTATCAAAGGTTTGGGAAGATTGAGGGTTTGAGTTCTTATTGAAATGATATTTTCTTCCCTGCAGTTCTTTGTTCTCGCAACTCTCCCCGTTGTAGTTGCCAACGATACCTTGAGCACAAATTTCCCCTTAAGAAATCCTCTTTGTTTCGAGGATTTCTTTGTACTTTTTCAAATGAATGTTTTTATCACGTCTTTTTTAATTGAAAATAGAGTTTGTAAATCATTTTATTCCTCTATTTCTTTGTTTTCACTATTTTCATCTCACCCACTGAGGAAGGATGGTCTACTTTCACGAGAATCCATTTGGCCTAATTCCCTCGTTACTCTCATCATTCACTGATTCAATTCCTTAACCCGCTCCGATGACTTAACTGCTTGGATTAATTTACTATGTCGATTTAGGTCTTTGTATTGACTCTTTGTTATATATATATATATATGTATATATATATATATATATATATATATATATATATATATATATATATATATATATATATTGCTTATTTGGGGGATAATGGATTTGTATGTTGAATTATTTGTTCATTTTATTTTCTGTGGATGATTTTGTGTTTTTGGTTGAATATTTTACCACCCAATCGCACCATCTAATAATGACTACAACTGTGGGACAATATTTAAATTATTATAATTAATAATATAAATAATAATCCTTCTCTTCCTTCAGACAAACATTCATTTACTTTGTAATATTGGCGAGGGAGAATAAAACCCATCAAGAAGGGCGGCAGAAAATAACCGGGATAATGTGTGTTCATGAATCAGTTTTCACATTAAAAGAAGCTGAAACAGGCTAAATGTGATGGGAGCGAATGCTGTTGTGAGATATTTTTCATAAGTTAAAATGGGATAAAATTGTTGTGAAAAGCCCAATGGTTCATCCGAGGTGGGGCAAGAATTACAATGAAAATGATGGAATAGCGAGGATGGTGAGTCATTCAGGGATGGAAGTCTGAAAGGTGTCTGTGAAAACTAGATTAATGAAAATTAGGAGATGGAGCGTTCCACCAGAAACCCTAATATGTAGAAGGGTGTGGTAGCGTGGTGATGGGTTGTTTTGGAATTCAAATTTAAATATATCCAAAAATAATGATGTTCTATCCCAGAGATCGAAGTGGTGGAGTTAGAGTAAATGAAAATCTGGGAAATACAGGTAAAAATTGGAAATAAATAAAACAACTCTTGTGTATCCACGTCTCCATTACACAATGAAAACAGCTACCAGTGAATCAGTTGCCATGTAAATAAATGGTGTGTTACTATTGAGGAACTACTTTTCAAAGCCTTGATCAGTTAAAAGAGATTCTCTAGTTCGTGGGGTGGTACTCTCTGGTATATTTAAGGCGAGGTGGTATTGGAAGAGAAAAACCACCAAGTAATCTGGTGGGCTTTCATGAATGGGACGAAGAATATGATCAATCACACCCATGGATTTGAATTTTTTTTTTCAATAGTCCATGAGTTGTTAGAAACTTGTTCCAAACATGTTTTAAATTCACCATTAAACAATATATAAGATATTATGTATATAACTAGTTTTAAATACGTTTCTACCATAGTCTTAATACGTTTCTAATAGGTTGTAAAGAGGTTTTTAGCACATTTATTACTTTCCTCGCATTTTAATTGCATTTCTAATAACGTTTAAGCTCATTGTAACATGCATTAACATTTCTAACATGTTTTTTCTTTTGATAAGACAGTTTTAAAGCCTTCTTAATGTTATCTTTGTAAGATAGATCACTTCTTCAATAGCGAGAAGCATGGCTTAATTAATTGCCCTGATTATTATCAACATAAATTTAAAGGGTTTGAAAAAGATAAACATTGAACATTTTCCTACATTGCTTAAAGGCTTTTGACACGTATCATATTTGCTTAAGACTCTATTTGAAGCTAAAGATGCAAGGAATAAAGTCAGTGTACTAAAATCTATTTGTCATGAATGTAAAATATTTATCATCAACATCGGTCATTAATGTCTTTCCATAAGTAAATGTTATCTGACCTTTTATTATTTAAAATTTAAAAGGATGGAAATTACACGAAACAATTTACAAAAGCAAAATATTATTCACTATGAAAACTTGCTTAAAGAATATGTGTTTCTAAATGGCAGATTCAATTCAAAGTAAACAATTGTAGGATAGTTTAAATACATAGGCTTTGCCATGGGTAGCCAAATATTAACAAATTCAACTTGCAAAAATATTTAGGATTCTTAATCTAGATTTAATGATAAAAGCGTCACAAAAATAGCCTAGGATATTTTACGTTTAAATCCAAAGATATTATTCATCACTTATTCATATTAAATGCTTGTAAGTCAGATTTTACAGTATGCGTTGCAATTCTGGTCTCCGCAAATGGGAAGAAACGTTGTAATGTTGGAATGCGTCCAGCTTCAAGCCATGAAATGTCGAAGGTAGTCAGAAAGACTGAGGCAAGTCAACTTATCTTTCCAGGAAAATTGCATCTGCACTACCTTCACATTGGAGAGTTTAAAATACTAAGCCTTCTTCACTCATATAAATTATGACTCATTCTTTGATTGAGGAAACCTAGTACCACCTAAATATAAGGATTCCAAGCTAGTAAAGCAAAAAAATTGTTCACTTTAAAAGAACACAAATTTGGAACAACCTGCTTAAAATTATCGTTGGTATCACTGCAGAGAGGATCAGTAAACTAAAAGTTGTGAAAATAATTCCTTTCTTTCTCTTAAATATCTTTTACTTTTAATCTCAATTATTTTTTTTTATTTATCCTCTAAATGATCTTAAGGTCTTTGTATATTTACAAATCTCTTACTTTATCTCTTAGTTATCTGCGTCATTATATTTGTATTGATATATATGGTGTAATATCCTGGGAGAATTTTTCTTTTTCTAGGGAGCATAATTTTCCTTGATTAATGACAAAAAAGGTTTACAACCACAATTCCGGACCAAGACTATTCCAATTCCTTAATTTCAGCATAAAAGAAAAAGAGACGAAAAATAGGCAGCATCGGCGCAATCCCTTCCGGCAGAGAACACTTAATGAACGTAACTCTCCATCGAATTGTGCCGTAGAGGCAAACCCAAGAGTTTAAAAAGATCGATTGTAGGAAATTCTCGAGAGAAAACATGTCTTTTGTTTACGGCGAAACTTCAATTCACCAGTCCACCTCAACCCTACTCCTCTTTTCCACTTCTAGTTACTTCCCACTTATCTTGGGATAAAAAGCAAAAATATAATAAAATATCACTCCTGCGGGAAATTAAGCAAAAGGTGGAAGGATACAGATGTAAGAATGCCTGTAAAGAGAAAACTGAATTGTTTCATAGCGTTTCTTTGTTCCATTGGAGTTTCTCCACGATTGGATTCCGAGTTATAGAACACAACTTCGGAAACACACATGTGAGCCTCATCGGATATGGTGCAGTGGTGGTGGCTCAAAGTTTAATCGACCTTCTTTCCAATACAATATACATGTCTTACTATGTAAAAAGCTATGTAAATTAGGAAAGAGATAGAGTGGTACGAAGAAAACGATTGACATAGCAATGAGGAAGGGAGTCTTTAAGAGCCTGTCCTGAAGTTAGCGTACAGGTGTGTCTTAACTTTTAGAAATAGTGCTCCACCTAAGTTCTATTAACCAAGGAAGAAGTGAATTGAGTCGAAGTAAGACTCAACCTTGCGAAAACTTATCCTCCACTCGAAATCAGATGAGACTATTAAGAAGAATACAAAACAGTAACTATACATAATGATCAGCCTCGCCATATCCAGCTATAGAACTATAAAGAGAGTGACCGGAGTTGAACTATATTAAGGGCGAATTTAGAGATCCGGATTCATCAAAACTAATGATAAAATCCACGCAATGGATCGACTCTGTTTAAGTTGCGATTACCTGTTTGGATTCCGACCGGGGAATCAGGAAGCTGCCCAAGAGAAATTGGGAGGACCTCGAAGGGGCACCAATTTGATGATGTCGGGAGAATCAAGGTGTGTAGGAATGGATTCGACAGGTGGTGCTAGTGATTGCGGATGTTTTTGAACAGGATGATTAAAGGATTAGTTGATCATGTGTGTGCTTAAACCAATTCCGAAAAGGGTCTAATTTCTGTATTCTTAAAATGGATTTGATAAGTCATCAAATTCCATAATTCGTCACCGTTATGCAAAGACAATGGATTAACAAAAAACTTCGATTACCTTCGAAAAATTAACAAAAAAAAAATCATTTCTAATCACCAAAGGATAAAAGTGACAAATAGAATAATTAAAATTTAAAAGTAAAGAAGTAAAACGTTGGTTTACAAGGCAAAATTAATCTCCATGGAAATTGAACAATATTAACAACCACCTGAAGCCACTTCTTATGTTAAATTATACTCAGAGTAAAGTGTCTAATAGCGTAGCCATTACTCATGATTGACAGCGGAAGTAAAGTACCCAATTTTGAGGAAAAGGCCAGGTAGCAAACAAGGCTCTAAATAAATCAGTCTATCAACAGCACAAAAACGCTTACCTGCAGACCATCATATTGAAATCTTAAGTCCATACTCTGGATCCTCAACAAAGCTGAAACCGTTCGAGAACCGGCAGCCCTTCCTTAAACGGCGGGTTCATGTGGACCTCAAAATTCACGTTAAATATCATTGATGGAGTATCCAGTATAGAGGAGTGAATTGCAGAAGTTGTGAAGATGGATCAACGCTTTGGGTATTTTCTTTATGCCTATAACTCTTTGATTGCCTAATACATTCCTAGATATGCCCATATATCTTTGTGACTGTTATTTATAGGTAATCTGAAAGGTGTTGTTGGATACCATCAACTCGTCTAAATATTTTAATAAGGCTCCAATTTTCCAATTATTCTCTTCAACCGATATTCCTACGCTATACAAATCACATGAATTTATTTACCTTCCGCACATTTTTAATTGAGGTAACTAAACCTCTGAGACATAAGTAGGTGAGATCCCATTGATGCTTTATGGAAAATTTTGAAAAATTAATGATAGGATGTGAACTGTAGCGATGTCCAATTATTTTTAAGTAATCGCATTGGAATGGCATTTGTGGTAATTGGTAGGAACACCATTTTTATCTTTTTGTAGACGTGAGCTTAAAGGTACTTTTTGAGTAGTATTGTAGGTAGTCTAAGGAATCTCACGCTCAGATAGATCTTTGGTGTAACATTTGTGTTACAATTTTGGTAATATAAAGGATTCGGGACTTGCCTAATATCCTGCTAGTAGTTATTATGGCAAGTGTATAATACTGATATTTTTTCTAATGGTTACAAGGTAGTTCGATTTATGTTAATCAAATTTGGGTGGTCTTTTTGGTAATCTCACGTGGTAAAATTGTAATTATCTCAAATGTATTTCAGGTTACTTCATGAGTTCTATTAATGTGGAAGCGATGTCAAACATCGCTGTGAAATCTTGGTGAAGTTTGTGAAGGAAAGGATATTGAAAGCATCGAGCATTTAAGGAACTTTCTTGGAGATTTGCATCAACACATCGGTGCATCAACATTACTTTACCCACAATCCAACATTAATTAGATGTTTGTACATTCCTCCATTTGGCACAGGCCGTGTTGTTGCTATGGGTAATTAGTTCTTTTTAAACACCAGTTTATTCGTCAGACATCCATTATTCCCCTTCCTCTTCAACCTGGCGTTGAACAATCCTCACCTTATGAAGGACACTTCACAAATACGGAAGTTTTAGATGCCGCCCGTTTCTAAAACATGACTTTTAAAATGTTTTGTATCGTAATCAGACGTCTCAAAACCACTTTTTTCTCAGAGCAGAAATTCCTACCCGTTTATAAGGCAATGTTTCAGAACCAGAAAGTTTCATGTACTTCCACTACTTCATTTCAAATCTGTAAGCTTGGTGAGTTAGGGGGAAGCTCCCGATGAGAAAAAGAAGCATGAAGGAAGCTGAAGGAGGCGCACTTCCCACGGTATTTAGAATGTCAAAAATGGGAGGGAGCATCGATATGAACGCAGGGAGTACGTGGGGCATGTAATGATTCTTGGGCAACATTAAATTCAAAACTTAGGATACGCAATTATGGTATCTGTTTTGATGGTGGATGGGTTATGTAGATATTATTAGAGGAAAGAATAAGTTCTTGTATTGAAGCTGTAAAATAATGGATATTTGTTTAGGGTTTTATCCATTATTTACAAATGATAACTCGTTCATTTTTAATCTTATTGAGACAAGTTTTCTCTGTAAATTTCGGGAAAATATTGTTCGTGTAAGGAAGACTTCGTGAGTTATGAGTACCGGAAGTGTTAGGAGATTTAGGGGGGGTTGGCAACTAGATGAACATATCCTCAATGTATCTTCCTCATTAAAAAGTGCAATCAAGATCTTACAATCAAAATTATGCCATCAGCATATACAACTTTACATTAGAAACGTTAATCTGATATTTATTTTAAGATTAACAGAAGAAAACCAGGCGCTAGTTTTGAACTAGATTTCACAATAAAAAGTATCAAGCGACCAACAAGTTCATGAACATTCCTGTTTTTTAGATGTCTTGACAACGGAGTAATATCTTTTACTGTATGATATTCAATCTCTGATTGATCAGAAAGAAGGTATTTTTGTTTCATTTCATTTTAAGCGACCAATTTTTTGCTTTTATTTTACATAGAACAATCCAGAATTAAATAATTTCATAGTTTGCCTGACCTATTTATGTTGGTCCTAGATAATATTTCAAGATCCTTTATTCCATCACTGCAACCCTTAATTTTTGTAAATAGTTACGGTGTCTAAAAAAACAGTGGTGCCAATGGAGGAGAGAACTCAGTGAGTAGACGAAGTCGACGCCCTCACGTCAGGAGCAACTCTATGATCAGGAAAACTACTAAATATGATGCTAAGCTTATCCACTTAAGTCGCTTCCACCCCCACTAACCTCTTTGTGCCTCAGGTCTTGCTTTGTTTCTGTATGTACCCTTCTGATTTAAGTTAAAAAAACAGAATATTAGCCGATTACTTTGCCATAGATCTGACATGTCGTAACCAGGGGTTTTGAATATAGCAAATTTCATTTAAGCGAATGAAATCAAGTTATGGAGATAAGTCGGACATGTTTTTGACATATTATGATAAAGCGACAACACTCATTGGCAGTTCATACAAACATTCACATACTGCTTCAGGTAATGGACGATAAATAGTGCGATTAACCTTCTGTCTCTAGGCTAAATAATTCTCTGTATTATATTAATGCGATATTTTTTTATATAGATTAAGACAAAGAAAAAATAAACAAGTTCAGATGAAAAGTAAATATTAATAAAGGAATTAATTTAGTTTTCTGACGGCAAATTGAATAATATTTTTTGCCATTGAAGAAAGTTAATAGATCTAAGACAACATTGACCGAGATGTTTCTTTTTCAAAAATACACACATTTAATTTATATATGATGGCGAATGTGTGAGGTGTAAAGTAATAAGCTATTAGGCGTAATGAAAGGGAATTAATAATTCTACATATTAGAGGTGGATGACTCAGGGAGGGAAATATTAATCAAAGTCACGAGTATAAATTCGGTTTTAAATTCATCTTTAATAAAGTTGCTCCAAAGCTAAGATATGAGGGAAGAACTAAAACCATCATGATCTCGTAGGTTCTAGGAGTCTTCTAGGTAAATATTACCAACCAATGGGTGAATATTTCAGTGATCTCCTTAAGACACCATGAGTTATAATCAAACTTATCTTATAGCGACGCTCAAATTGCAAGGTAAAGTTGGCTCAAAGAGGAACCTCACAAATGACCACCCTGTTGGACCTATGAAATCTTAAAATCGGGTACACATATTAAATGCTGAAATAACATGCCATGTAGTAGCAATGAACCAATGTATAATAGAGCGAAATACTAATATTACAATTGTACATCTATTATGAAATATTTGAGTGTAAGAAGGTGAGCGAATAGTAGGAGGCTTACACGTAAACATACATACATACACAGGCGAGGAAAAAGCTGCGACCGGAATGGTGTCGGGTCCAACCAGCTAAAGTTGACGTTGACCTGCGAAACGACAAAATCAACTTTCATATCACCTTGCTATCGTTGCGAGCCCGGATGGGCCAAATATTTCTACATTTAAACGCACACACCCTTTGTCCCCGCCCAGCAGTCTTAACAAAGGAGCAAAAAAGCATACTTTTGACCTTATAAGCTCCGCCCCGCGTCCAGAATAGGACGAAAGAAGTCATGCCCCCTTAATTGGAAGTGGTATAAATGGACGGGTTGATAAATTCTCATTATCATTTTTTTATTCATATTATATGTATAAAAAGAAGGTAGACTCTATGACCAGTGACCCCTCTAAGGATGGAGCAAAAGAAGCCTGGCGAATTCACTCATCCAAAATAAAGAGTCCGCAAACTCAATCATCGGTCCTGTCACCCCTTATCTCTCTATAAACTGGTGACCCCTTCGACCGGGCAGTAAGTTAACTAAAGAGCAAAAATATGGACTGTTGGACCATCAACGGGCAGGGCTAGGAGAAAAAAAATCACCAACCCCAAGACTACTCAACTCTCAAATCAAAGAGAAGTTTGCCTGGCGAATATCATCACCTTTGACATCTTCTTTTCACTGAAGCGTCCTTCAAAATGGTAATAAGCTCATTTGATTTCTACCCACTGGAATACTGCTAGCAGCTGGATGAGCTAAGATGAACCGTTGTAGTTGGACGTAGGTGGAGACCTAACTGGGCAGAAAATTGTTCAGTATCCCCATACGAACAGAGCGCACATCATCGTAGCTCAAATGCCCAACACTAAACCAGGAGGAAATCAACATACAAACCCACGTCATTCGTGTTCAAATATTAATAATGATAAAAATAGAGTTTAAAAATACCAGTACATATCAGGTTAAATTGCAAATTCAGTACATATCTAGTGAAAAAGGTATAAATTCAGTGCGTATTTATTAAAATGTGTAAATAGAGAGAAATCCAGTGTCTGGTTTTAAGAAAAATGATATAAATTTGATTACAAATAATCAAGTGTACAAAGTCAGTGTAAATATTAATTCAAAGTTATCCCCGCATTCTTATTCCTGCGCGTACATAAATTGATGCATATAAAAAAGAAATAGGTTTTGTTCTCAGATTAGGATCTGCAGCTGGGCATCACAGGGTGTGGAACAAAGAATCGCAGTATTGCGGCCACTTTCAAATTAATGTGTTTCAACCAAGCATAACAAATTGGAATAAGAAGGTAGATTTAATGTAGTTTGAGTGCACATTTAAGAGCAGCAGTTCTCACTTCCCAGCGATCTATAGAACCACTAACTACCGTGCGTAATTATGCATATAAAAAATAAATTATTGTAAGACTCCGTAAGTCTAAAGAATCCACATTCAAGTTAAAGTTGTACTTAAAATAAAAGTTTAGCTCTCATTTTTTTTATTTTTAATTCCGGGTAGTTTCATTACATTGACTCGGCTTATTTTAATAAAAGAGAAAGAGGCAATTTTCTCCGCGCGCCGAATTTTTTTTGTACCAAGCACTTTGCCTGTGGCCAATTGTATATACCATGTATTGTAATCAATACATATAGTATTATCATAGTGACTAAATATATAACATGTATATTGTATCAAAGCAATGTAAATCTGTGGTATTATAGATGAAAAATGTGTTCCCAGGGGTCGATGTATATTAGGTTTTCATTGATTACACTCCGTGGCTCGAGGGGGAGATTTGTAGTGACGCCCGAATCGCAAGGTGAAGTAGACGCAACGGGGAACTTCACAAATGAGTACCTTTTTGACCTATGAAATTCAGGTAGTCTTTCTGAAGCCTTTTTGACTTCCTAGCCCAATGATGCCTGGGGGGGAATAAAACAGCCCCGATTGGGGCGACAAGATTTTCCAAGAGTGTGATTTGGTATTTTAAACGAGGAGAATGAATTTCTTGCGGCCGATATTGCTAATATTTAGTAAGGCTGTGGTGGTCGGTGGATTTAAACAGGAGACCCAAAAAAATCTTTTAATCTTATACAAACAACAATAGATATTTACAGAATAATATAGAAGCGATTTTGTTAACACTGTAATTAATTGGATGAAATTGAAATGACAAGTATGACTCATATCAGCCGTACTAGACTTAATAATTACACTAATTACCTGAGGGAAAGCGGGAGGTGACTACTAGGTAAGAGTTAGCCGTACAAGTCTCGATAATTACATTAATTACCTAAGGGAAAGCGTGGGCGAGTACGAGGTAATTCTTAGCCGTACGAGGCTCAATAATTATCACAATAATTAACTGAGAGGGACCAGGAGGCGATAGTGGCGTAAATCACTTGGTTGGAGAGCGACACACCTCTTCCTCGATGAAGCAAAATGTAAGTCTTACGATTTTATGGAGAAGACCACGAGTATGGGCACTCAGAGGAAGGTATTTCCTCAAGGAGGAGAGTTAAGCGCGATATTCCAAAGTAGTTTTCGTCGTTCCGCTATAGATCCAGCTGCGAGGCCGAATAGCACCAGGTTTTTCGCTCGAGGATTGCGCGTCGTCAATGAATGATTCCAAAGGCCTTTTATGATGCCGCGTGGATACCTTCGGTATTGAGTTGGCTTGCTTACTGGGAAGCAATGGGGAGACAGCTGGCGTCCCTAAAGCTCGAAGAATACTTGCTCGATTATCCTTTGGGTGGAGAATATATATTATTCCGACGGAAGTTCCAATATTTGCCGATGGAAGCCTTATTGGTTCGGTCCCACAACCTCCATGGTAAGAATCAGCGGTGAAGGATGTAAGGCCATAAACGGGACGGGTTTCTGGCGTTATCGCTCCGCAAGTTTACCGAAGGTCTGTAAACAAGGCTACTTCATTCGCTCGCTCTCTCTCACTCCTCATTTCCTGACAGGCACATATATTAAATACTGAAATAATATGCCATGTAGTAGTAATAAGCAAATGTAGAATAAAGCGAAATAATTATATATATATATATATATATATATATATATATATATATATATATATATATATATATATGAGGAATTAAACCACACTTGGTGAATATCCAAAACAAGTATACTTGTGTAGCGACGCCCGTATTGCAATGTGAAGTAGGCTCAACGACGAACCTCACAAATGAGCACCCTGTTGGACCTTTGAAATATTGAGATTATGCAAACATATTAACAACTGAAAGAAGACGCCATGTACTATTAATGAACCAATGTAGAATATAGCGAAACACTTATATTGCAATTGTACATGTATTAAGAAAAAAATGAGTGTAAGAAGGCGAGAGAATAGTTGGAGGTTCCCACGTCCAAAAACAAGCATACACACTCGAATAAACAGCTACGAGCCAAATGCTTTCAATACGAGATAACGAGCAGGTGAAACGGAGACAGGATTGACAAGGTAAGGTTCACGTGGACTTGTGGAAAAACAAAATCAACTTTCATATCACCTTGCTATCGTTGCCAGCCCGGATGGGCTACATATGTAGACATTCAAAGACAAACACCGTTTGACTTCACCCAAAAGTCTTATCAAAGGAACAACGAACATAATTCTGAGCCTATAAGCTCCGCCCTGCGTCCAGATTAAGACAAACGAAGTCACGCCCCCTTAATTGCAGGTGTTATAAATGGACGGGTTACAACATTCTAATTTTTATTTTTAATATGTATTTATTATCATTCATCTTCGTATTTTATTAGCGTCAAGAGTCTTTTTCTCGTCCTTAAGTCCAGCTTTCCTAGCCCCAAGTATTGAATGTAGGGGGAAATTTATAGTAAAGCCACGTGAGACTCGACTCTCTCGTTTGCCCAAATTAAGGGAGACCTAAGTCAAGAATAAAGCCTACAAAACACCATTTTCCTTTCGAGTCCTTACTTTAACTCAATGATAACCAAGTTACCTTTAAAACCCCGCCTTAAAAAGGATTCCGGGTAAGAACTTGGGATTCAGGTCAAAGTTGACGTTAAAAGCTCAAAGGCCTTCGTCCGACATCCCTTTACGGGTAACCCTAACTCAAGAATCAAACCCTCCTTAAACTGGTAACACAACTTACCCACTTAGCCCCCTATAATCTCATCCTATCAATCTCATCTCTAAGATGACTGACATCAGCTACATGTTTTAAAACTTTACAAATAAATTGATAATATTGATTAAATTGAGAACTAAGCAAATTACTTCCTATTTTAAGGAAAATATGGAGAAACGAATTTAAATAAAAACTAGGTAAAATACTACAAGCTAATTTTTGACCTGTAGAATACAAACTCAGCCCAATTTTATTAGTTACCCTTCAATACCTAAATAATATTGCAAGCTATTTAAAATTTTCACAGAGATCAATAAAATAGTTTTTCATTCCAGAAATGAAAAATGTCCATGCAGGAAACTTCTATTCCCGTTTACCGTTGTGCCAGTCAAGTGACGTCGGCGACCATGGATCTCCATTACTCCCTGTTCTCCGCCAGTCTGATCAGGTCTACAATTCTTCGTCCATCACTAAGGTGTTGAAGAACCGTGTCCATAACCTTTGATCTTTTTCTTCCTCTCTCTCTCGCTTTCCCTCTATTCTTCCCAATAGACAGTGTTTTTTTAAGTTGTCTCCTCTCAGGATGTGTCCAACAAATCCACGTTTCCTCCTTCTCACGTTCATAAACAGACCTCTCTCTGTAAGCGGCCTTCTTAATACTTCTATTATTAGTATCAAAAGTCCCTATGCAATTGAAAGAGCGTCACTATCTACAGTATATTCATATTTTCAATTTCTCGCAGTAAGTTCAATTTCCAAAAATATTCCCTCTAAATCAGCTCCAAATTAGAAGAAATAGGCGAATACAATAACCCGCACTTATATGGCCTACCAAAATCCCCTAAATTTAAAAAAGAGTAAACTAGCAGGAACAATTCTAATTAACGACAAACGTAAAACCTTAAACATATATTAATGACATTCTTATACCCAATGTTAATAATATAGCTTAATTAATTTATATAACAAATTATAATTAAGATAAAATATATAGTACCGCAGCATTTAACACGTGACTCTACAAGTATTTTAAAAAATATATGCACTACCTATTAACTTAACACTTTCGCCATTCATGTCGAAGAATTACTTTTGAATTTCGCGCTTTTCTCTAAATCACCAACATACAAAACCTAACAATTCAAAACATTTTTCTTTAATGACCTGAATTTTCAAACCAATTTCTTAAACAAAAGAACTGACGTTTCAAAACTGAGGATTATAAAAATAAAAATTCCTAAAATCAGACCTTCTCGAACCCAACTGTTTTACACACTCATTGTTTCAAACACGAAGCTTCATATACACTGACGTTTCAAAGCCACAGACTCTTCCAAAAGGCCCCCTTTCCAAATCACAGCTTTTGTAAAACCTTACCTTAGTCATCCTTGACGTTTCGAAGCACAACATTTCAAAAAGACTGAGATTCAACCTCCCAAATGTTTCTAAGCCTAGACTTTTAAAACCTTGTGTAACAAAAACATGTCCTTTCAAAACACCGCTTTTCTAATCCTATAAATTTGAAAAACATCGAGGTATCTACATATACGTTTCTTGCCCCATCGGTTCAAAACTCGACATTGCACGAGGGCAAATATAAACAAAATAAGGCATCATTAAACATAAATACTCCACGCCCATGCCCCAAAGTCCCTAACACCGACATAACTTTGATGGGGGGGGGGGCACAGAGAGAGAAGAGTTTGACGAGAAAGAGAAGAAAAATAAAGGTGTTGGAGAAGGGCATCCTACCCACTCTTTCATCTAAAATATTAAGATCAAGGCAACTCCTTTCAGGCGTATGTGAGAGCTGTATTATCACGGTGCATGAAATTATTACACGCTGTCGTTGCACTGAAAGGAGGGAAGTACGTGACTGTGGTATAAATTGAGATTTGTGAAACCTGAAATTAAACTTTAGGACACAAAAACGTGAGGGTTCACTTTTTGGCCACTGCGTGTATCTTACTCGGATATTTCAGGCAAAAGGAGAGAACTATTCTTCTTTATTTCCAGAAATTAATTGCATAGACTTACATGGAATAACTATTGCATTTGTGGCATGCATGAAAGGATGATATATAAATTATCAAAAGGAAAGTAATTTTGCGTTCTACCAAAGTTATGAATCATTCTATATTTACGCTAAAGACATAAGTTTGTTTTCTACTCTTTGCCAAAGCTGAAATGACATGGTTAGTTTACAATTTAACAGTAGTGACAACGGAAATAACAAGATTTGAGAAACCTTAATCTGTGACGGAAGAAAAATGCGAGTGTCAATTTCCACTCGATATTTAATCTGGATTTGTTATTCAGTTTCAGATCGGCTGAAATAGGGTAACTTTTTCGATTTTCCTAAAACACTATCGAGCCGACTAGATTCCACATAAGTTATTACAGTCCATGAATTTTCAGCTTTGTCTCAGTATCACTTGTGTTGACCAAATTGTGAATATGAGGAATTCCTCTCCACCAGCGCGATCCAACGGACTTAGTAATCAAGGCCTTCACTTCCCAAGCTGCTCAAACATCTTGAAAACGCAACTACGTTGCCAAGATGCTCCCGGCAAAGTTTTACCTACCTCACCCGTCTCTGTAAGCAAAACTCAAATAATGCGTTCCATAATCACTTTTTACCAGGTATGTACTTCTCAAATTAAGGCGAAATTTACCTCGGTTTAAATCAAATCACTCATAACTTTCAATTATCACGAGGAATATTTTCTTACACATCACGATAGTGATTGATAAGTACGTGGCCTAAGGTAGAAGGACATAAGTTAACCCATAATCAGCTTTAATCCCATACAGATCAACTCTTCAAATATTTACATACTCACCTTTAAATTTAGAAGTTTTTTATGTTTTCTAGTAAAGAAAGCTGAATACTAGGTGACAAAATCCCTCATAGTGCAGCCATTCGCTACCTCCCTATAAATAGCTCATACCAGAATTAGATATACTTTGTTACGGTGGAAAAGCTCGCGTGCTCTAACGACCCCTAGAGCAGCCTCAGTGTATTTGAGCACCTGGTCGAGGATGAGGGTCCAGACCAAGAAGGATCATCCAACTAAAATACTCCAACCGCCAAGCAAGCAGATGTGAAACGCATTCCTGATTACAATGACCTCAAGCTCGGATGAGAGGTTGCAACTCTGGAGAGGACCCGGTCGTCGCGGTCTCCTGGTTCCCTGGGCATCAATTTTTGTAGTGAAGATAGTGGGTGCAATGTTTGTGCGCTAGTTCATCCACTCTAAACAAATACACACAGACATACCCTGGGAGAAATCGCTAACGCGCACTTCAAAAATAGAACCCCGGGTGCAAGCTATACTCGTCAATAAGCCGTGTCATTAATGACCACTTTGTTAAGAAATAGGCACCTGAACTTAAAATGAAAAGGGAAGCCTGAGAGATGTTATTTGGTAATAAAGGCCTGACACCGTCTCCACAATGGAAGCCATAGGCAAAAATCCCTGATGTGATATCCGCAAACAAGGTTTTAACAGAGCGTTACCTTGATATGGAATTAGGAATATCCCTGGAAAGTCTCCGTGCAGTTATCGACATTGATTTCCATATGACAAAAGTTTCTTCAGCTCTTTAGTTCACAAAATTCTTCGAGCCGATCACAACCGGCTTCAACACACTTATAGCAAGGGAGAATCTTGCTATTATTGAAGGTACGCCCGGGTGGTTTCTTGAAAGATTTTTACTTTGGATAAGATTTTGGTTCAAGTCTTTCAGTCAGAGACTCTAGAACTACCGAAACAATGGAAACATAAAGAAACTTCAACTTCCTTGAAGGCCAAACAACTGATATTTTCAAGGAAGTTGATGACCTCAATTTTGAGGGATTTAGAATTGTCGATGAAGCTTTAAGTGAAAAAGGGTCAAAACTTCACCCTAGCCTTCTTTGCTAATATCTTGAGACAATTCGAGAGAAAATCGTAGGTAGCCGTTCGTTTTTGGACACCTAATTTGGTCCAACTCAGACTACAATCTTTTTGTACGTTGAAAATGGAGGTCAATTGACGGAATTTTGCCAATGATGATGATGCGATTAATGCTGTAGTTCTCTATTTAGATCACCAATACACTAGCCACTACAAGGAAGTGATCTGTAATGCTACAAGTCCAAAGCAATGAGTGTGAAAACACCAATCGTTCTTGGCCCGAAATTTTCAATCATCACTCGTATTCTCATACTCAAATTCTGACGAGGAGAATTATACAAATTCAATGATGGCTTCAAGATAAATTATGAGACAAATATTTAATACTGATTTTGGATCTAAACGACGAAACCAATTTTTTTTTCTCTTAAAATACAACATACGCTGGGCCAAACTATAACAAACACAACACAATGAAAAAGTCATTATATATTTAAAGCTTGCTACTATACAAAATCCAGAATTGTGAAAGCTCTGCCTTTCCTGATTATCTTTGCCTTCTAAAGAGACATGCAGGAAAATAGAAACACATCAATTTACTAAAATAACTTTATTTGTAAATATAAAGAATAAAATATAATATTTATAGTTTCTGGACTTCGGAGTAGTGCCTTTTAGATCCGTAAATCGACTAGGCCTAAATTTTACAGTATATGTTATGTGGTCACATAAGTGTGGTAATTCAGACCGAGTCAAGATTTGCATGAAACTGGTCCCGGTGCATTTGGTGAGTATTCAAACCTGTTCTCTCAAACATCTTCGAGCCCATGGGTTAAGCCACCCGGCAACCTTACACATGCCTTGTGGAAGAATATGGATGGTAACCGAATGGTTTATGCCATCGGCTCGAAGAATGACAGTTTGGGATCTTAGATTCACCGAATATAATTCTACTAAAAAATTCATTTCTATTTTCTATTCATTTTTATTCTCATGTTCTTCTTCCTTTATCTTGTCAAATTTTATATGTAATAGTTTTAATTATGTGGGAGGAATATACTTTTATCTTCGTGTGTGTGTATACGTGTCTATTAGACAAATTTTGTGTTTCTTTATTAAGATGTATCTACTTATTTTTTATTTTTCCTATATTATTCCTCCTTTTCACTTCTAGTAGTTTTTACCTTTGGTTCCTAGGGCTGGGCAACTTTCCCTATTTTCACTTCTTTCTACTTCATAAATTTCTGCACGAAACACTTATCTAAATCATTCTTGGGGCGATGCCTTCGTTGGATTTTGCTAATGTTAATTAACCACCCACTTTTTCGCTTTTTCTACTGCTTAACTTCTTAAGAATATATCAATAAAGATAAGATTCTCTCCCCCAGCATTAAAGATCCACCAAGTCCCTTCAATCACTCCTTTTCTTCATAGGGAAATGCCCAAGTTTGGTTAAGATACAGATGTTTGAAAGTTGCTTTAATAATGCAATTAAAGGTGGCTCTTCCCAAACTACAAGAGAATTATGGTTGAAATGTGCGACGAAGAGAAACTTTTGCTATGAAACGCACTCATAACAGCCAGTGGCTTAATATGGAGCTGTTTAACCTTATGGATGTTTTGGAACAAATATTTTCATTTTACGGCTACAACTCTCATTATGACTAAACTTTGGCACGATTTATGGTTTTACCAAAAGGGAATTCAAGCAAAGACGTGCATGAATTAGCGTTTAAATAAATATTCACCGCATACTTTTGGATAAAAGAAGCGATAGTTTTGTGTAGTTATAATGCTATGAATTTGGAAGGTGGGAATACGACCTTTTTATTGCTGTAGAGGAGAGAGAAGGATAGTCAGGAAAGTCCTGAGTTCAAAGGGATTGACAAATGATTTCGTGATGCAGAGATAAAAGAAAATATTATACTTCTTTTTTAATTGTGTTTAAAAGGCGATCCTCTAGTTTTATAATTCACCCAAATGAAAGAAATATAAGTGTAAGGTTGTATTAACACTCATTACCTTCCTCTAGTGTTTTTTATTAGGAAATTAAAAGTAGAAGTAAAACAGAAAGAAAATTATAAATATTCATCTAGCACCCCGTTAAATATAAGAATATAAACAATGTGAAGATTCTTTTCTGTCCAAAACGCTAGAAAAAGGGGTAAGCTCCTCTGATTTGAGAACTGTTTGTTGGACCGAGATAAATAAAAGTTTCTTGCCAGGTCTGTTTTGAAACTGTGTTTTGAGCATCACTCTAATTTTCAAGTGGCGAAGAGGTGTAACATACTCGTATGTGATAAAGACGTTCTGTGATAATTCGTTCTTCTTGGTATGGAAAGGGGTTTATTGCTCTAAATCAGCTTGTATTTGGAAACTGCCCTTGCCATTCCACAGCAGGTTATACACCATTCTATGCCTAGTATCTGGTCCATCCATGCGTATAATATAATATAAAGAACTGAGAGAAGTAAGTATAATATAAAGAAAACAAAATTGTGAGAGGAAAGAACGATCTTACTGGAACAGGATTCTCCCATTAAATCTGGATTATACTTAAATATTGAGGCACCTTCGAATTTAAACTTTTTAAAAAACACTTTGCAAGCGATGATTCCATCTATTTAAATCATTTCTATAAAACTGATGACTTAGAGAATGAAAACAAGTTAATTAAAACGGCTCTTATAACATCACTCACAGGAGAAAAAACGGGTGTTTTATGTTTTTTTAATGCTTAAAAAACATTTGCTCGGAGTTAGGCCAGGACTGGAGATTGTATGTGAGATCAACTCCAAATCAAATTTCACTATATTTCACTTTATTATAGAATCTAAATTAGCGGGGGAGTTTTGGTGAAGAAAAAGGACTCTTCTGTTAATTTTTCCGGACACTTCTTTGCCCTATCCTTGGGGGTTCTTCGCCATTACCTTTGCACATCATCGTTCAGGCTTTACTTTGATGGGTCCTTTTCTACTTCTTGGTAATCTTTGTTTTGTATTACTGAGCTTCAATCCTTGAGTGAAAATGAAATAAACTGGACTTGCCAATATATTCCATTTGGCTTCTATTATTTCCATTATTAATCGACAGTTCTCTTCAATTGCTGCTCGCACACGATTGATGTTTTCGTCCCTAGCTGAAGTTGATGGTCTCTTGCTGCGAATGTCGTCTTCACGCCCTATCTTCCATCCTGAGAGTGATTGTTCCATTTATAAATACTAGAGTTTCGGGAGCCACTGTCTTCATAAGCTTGTATTAATATACCAATAATCTCACTCTCCCGCCACCAAATTGTCCTGAAATTTGCTGTCCGTCCTTACATCAACTTTGTATTTCTGCAATATGAATTTAAAGTGCCTCGACTTCATTCAAAAGTATTTTCTGTCTAAGTGACTAATAACAGATAAGTAGAAGTTCAAATTAATGCAATTAGATTTTTCAGAGGTAGCACATTTTGTTCTACTTTTCGTTTTGTACGAATATTTTGAAAATCCATCATACACATAATAAGTATTAGAGATGGATTAAAATTATGATATTTTGGGAAACATAACCTTCACTTTTGGCCTACATTATCATGAAATGGTTTGTTAATTTTAATTCTCCTGTAAGCCACTTCAAGCTGCTACTTCCAGCCTACATTGATTCTCTCTTTCCGTTACTACATTAACGGAAAAACTCCATTTGTTTTCTATTACCCTTGAAATTTACAAATGCCTTATATATATACATAAAGGCAAAAATAAAGGTCGGCTTCGACAATGTCAGTCCTAATAGTTTTGATCTAAAGTTCGTTTGCTTTCCATACGACGTCTATAACAAATAAGTATGTTTACAAAGAGAATACAGATCGCACTTTTACACTAGGATATATGGTATAACGGAGCCACTCCTGTCAATTAATGCGTGACCTAAGAAATCAGATTATTTAACAATCATTAATTGCAAGTATCAGGCAAAATCCATCCCTGGCAAGCCTCTTTTAAGAGGTCAAACCTTGGCTCTTAAAGAGGAAGGATCGGATCCGACTTTCATTCTTATTCATCACATTTGGAAATAATAAGTCATCCTACCCCATTACCGGATATCCGCACTTGGAGTCAAATGAAACGTAGGGACATTAATCCTACTACTCTCTATTTTTGTACTCTTCAACTTGTATTCAAATTAATTTCTATTTGCCTTTTGTAGGAATTTACATACTTATGCTTCCAGGATACGTTGCATATATGGATTCTCTATACCTAAGTTTAATTTTAATCTACGTAAATATGGTTCTATGTATCGTTCAGCTAGTGATCACTACTTTGTGCTCGCTACGGAGAGCACAACTATAAGAAATTTGAAAATAAGATACAGCTTCAACCCTCTCTTCCAATGTCCTCCTCTTTTTTACATGATTCTTTGACATACAATTTGAGGGACAAAAAGATCTTTTTTCTCCAAGGTGAATGAACCATGAAAATTGCCATGACTCTTCCCCATTACCAACCGTCCCTTTCCTAACCTAATGGGTCCATCCTCCACCTTAATACATTAGGTCATTAAGTGCCAATGATTATTTCAAAAATCCAGGAATCAGTAGAAGATCAGTGATAGAGAGGATTGGATATTTGTCACGGCTAATAATAGTGTTTTTATTTTTCATTATTATCATGAATAAGATCGGTTTATTGCATAGCCGATCGTTTTTTTAAATCGTTTTTTTCTCAATTGGTGCCCCATGAATCTATTTTTCCGATGGAGGCAGTGAAATAAATTGAGTCAACTTTTGTTAATCACCATAGAATGAGTTTTCAGATTCCAGACCCTTGTAAAGGTCACGAGTGGCAGGGAGTGTACTATCCAGGTAAATGGGGGGGATTGTTTCAATGAGAAACGAAAGAAAAGAGGAAATACCTCCATCAGAAGTAGAGCACGTTTGCTCCACTAGTAGAAATGCGTGCTCAAGAGGTAAATCTGAGATGGGAAATACGTTGGTGTAGTTACCTGTCTTTAGGATCTCTAGTTATACTACATTTAAACTTACAAACTTGCTAAGAATTGTTCGAAATTTAGTGATTCCAGATTTAAAATTAATCATTAGTAATGTGTGATAACTTCATGGACTTGTTCCAAACTAAAGAAAATGAAAAAAAAATTATAATTTGATCCCCAAACTTTGCTTATGGAGGTAGGCTATTGAATTTCTAAATTTACCCATTAGGAAAATAATGTTAGGATTTTATTAATTTCGGAAAAAGATTGGGAATATATAAAAGGCTGTAGGCCCAAACATTTTCAGGCACCAAGTCTCATATATAAGAGTCCAAAGGATTGCAGTATGGCGAGTTAGGGGGCGTGATGTTTGGAGTGATGTGGTCAATAAAATTTATGCAGCGTCATGCTCTCACACATACGGCCTTCCAACGGCGAATTCTTGAATCCAGGGACACAAAAACTCAGCAAGGTACTTAATAAAGCTTTTCGGGGAAATAAACGAGATATAAAGTGGTACGTACCCGCTCTTGACTACCCGAAACACCCGATGTTGCCCGGAAACCTAGGGGTCATGTGTCTTAGAGTGTATTAAAATATAACTCATGCGATGAGTTGCGTGGCAATAGTATAGTTGATGATGAGTTGGCGATAGGTTAGTTTGTGATGTGTTGACTGGCGATAGGTTATTTGGTGATGAGTTGGTTGACGATAGGTTAGTTGGTGATGAGTAGACTGGCGATAGGTTACTTGGTGATGAGTTGGTTGGCGATAGGTTAGTTGGTGATCTGTTGACTGGCGATAGGTTAATTAGTGATGAGTTGGCTGGCGATAGGTTAGTTGGTGATGAGTTGGCTGGCGATAGGTTAGTTGGTGATGAGTTGACTGGCGATAGGTTAATTAGTGATGAGTTGGCTGGCGATAGGTTAGTTGGTGATGAGTTGGCTGGCGATAGGTTAGTTGGTGATGAGTTGACTGGCGATAGGTTAATTGGTGATGAGTTGGCTAGCGATAGGTTAGTTGGTGATGAGTTGACTGGCGATGAATTGGCTCGCAATGAGTCAGCGGCGATGAATTATCTCATTTCTTCGAGAGCAACTCTGTCAATTTCCCTTTCCTCCATCTCTCTCCGTCCGTCTATTCAGACCACAGTCAACTAATTATTATAATACAGGTTTATGTTGTGTTGGTAGTCAATTTTCTTGATCTTTTGGGCACGAACACGAGAGAAGTATTTATAAAAAATATTTAAAAACTGAAAATCGACAACATTCAACTCAAATTAATCATTTAATATAAAAAAATCGTATGCTTCTGCATATAAATACAAAATTGCATATAAAACAAATACAGTTCTTTTAAAGCAAGTAACCGAAAAAAATATCCAGGTAGTAATTTTACCAGATTTTGTATAAGGGTCTCATCGTCCGCTCCCTTTTTAAATAATAGAAATTCTTGCTTCTTTTTTGGAATAGAAAACATAAAACTCAGTATCCATTCTTGTAATTTGATGACGCTGTTCATGTTCTTCATTTGATAACCAATAATTTATATCGTTTTTACTCTTTCACTCTTACACCTAGTCAGAATCTCTTAGTCCTCTGACAATTACATACCAACAGAGATTTTGTCCTTTGAGGTTTATCTAATCAAATAAAACCACAAAATGGAATCAGGTAAAAAATGTAAGTTATATAAAGTTCTTCAATTAAAAGTATATTTATATCTTTCTAAAAAATAGCGTGAGTGCAATAATAAACGGCTTTTAATTCTCTATAAGATAAATTATGAACTTAAAGGACCTAAATATGTATGAACGGTACCATAAACAAGATTAACTTTAATAAAAAGGCAAGAGCGAATGGGATGCAGGTAACTCTGACGTCAAAATCGTAAGGTTAGTTATTAATATATTTTCTAAAATTAAACCAATCAGACGTTTTACCAATTTTTTTCGTATGTTAAATTCGGGTAACTATAACAAAGACTCAAGCAAAAGCAATTTATACTAGGCAGTGCTTCTAAAGGTATTGCCAAGTAATGCTATGAGTTAATTATTTCAGTTTAATTCGATCTTTATTGAGTACAAGTTGACAAAGTAATTCAACCTCCTTTTAGAAGCAATGGTAGAGTATTTACTGAGAAAGACTATTCTATTTATTACAAGAGGATAGATATTTAAATAATGTAAATAAGATGGCATATTGCCATAAGGTTATAGGTAGCAAACTTTGGGAGAAGAAGAAGAGAAGTAAGTTCTGAGTATTCCATAGAATAGAAAAAGAAATTCTGAGTTGAGAAAAAAAATAATAAAATCTTTAGGGGAAACGAGGAAGCAAATTGAGGCCAGGGATGATAACTAACTTTTCAAAGGGTAAAATGTTAAGGATTGCTCGAGAGACTAAGGAACAAAGGTCACCCTGACAGAAAGAAAGAGACGGGATTTGAGCGAGTAGAAAAGCGCTTGAAGTAAACACCTATTCTTCCATGATAGTAAAGAGAGAAACGACAAAGACAAGGAAAAGGGATAACAGAAAGAAAGCTTTAGAATCAAAAGCACCAATAATGAGGATGACGAAAGAAATCGAGACTAAAATTGAAAGACCCGTGTGACCACCAAAGATTCCTAAAAGAACCTTAATAGAAAGAAAATAAGTGAGACTTTGAGGTGAACCCGGAGCCTATGTTTCAGCAACGCAATTCATTTTCATCATGTAACCTCCAACATATCATGTGACCTCTAACATATCCTGTATGAACTAAAAGCCAGGTTAAGTTTGGTTAGCCAATTGCATCCATAAAAGCTGGGATGTGGTTTATAGAATTGGGGGAAAGAAAAGTGTAGAAGACCGGAAGGTTTATTTGGTGGCTAATTTCCCATCGGCCTCTACTGCTACTACAAGTTCTGAAGTATTTTTGGCATACATAATTTTACTGACATTTTTCAATCTCTCTCCGGTGCTAAATGTCCTTTTATTGCAGGATTCGAACCAGGAAGCGCGCTGACTTTCAGCCAACGACTAAACATGTCGAATGTTGAAGAGGTATTTCCTAGCGGTTTTGGTTCTTAATTCAGTACTACAAATTAGTAAAATATTTCAGACTACTTCTTTATAATTGATATTCTAGTTGATAGAACAGGATATGTTGGAAATGGACTGTCTTCTTTGGTTTTTCGAAATCTCGTGAATTCAATTTGGTTGCTGTTCGCATTGATCACAAGCCTCTATCGTCTTTTAGACAATCACTTTTCAGTCATGGCGCCATCTAGTAACTTTAGTAACAGCCTCCTTTTCAGTACTTCATGGAACAACTATTTGGGTTTTTTTAAATATTTAATGGTATCCTATAAATATATTAAATGTCTGTCTTTATATACCATGAAAATTTCATTTACCTCTCTAATATTTTTGAAAATATTTTAATAAAGGAAAATGGTTCTTCCCTTTGCTCGGTAGTGAATTCATACTTGTTTAAATTATTTTTCACCTCAACTATGGGACCCATTTCCACTTAATTAAATCCTTCCAGTACATCAGAGCGCGTCCTCCAGCTTGAAGGTCTCATGACGTCTTCTACGAGCACGACGCCGGGCATCATTCACATATAGGCGGAACCGTGATTTCTCTGACAAGATAACGAGTTTCCAGTCCTCAATACCCCACTGTTGGTGCCTTCCCCCCAACCGACTGATCGTCGAGTGTCATAGTGACTAAAGCCCTCTTCCATGTCACTCCGCTCCATATGTTCATGTTATTATGTTCTCTGCCGAATATTCGTTCAATAATGGGTGCGAGAAACCGGCTTTGATGTCATGTAACAATTCCAGCCATAGAGTAAAGCGACTTTTCGCCACAAACCGTAGGAGATATTCCCACGGTTCCGGTTCGTTATTTTGCTCTTTCGGCCAAAATTCCGGCGAAAATTTCCTACAGACCAAGATTTTGGACATTGTAGGTATACACCTATAAATTCAGGTACTTGATTCTTTAAATAAATGTACTCACTCCTTTTCCCCGCGGCGAAGCGCAAGGTCTAGGTGTCTTTTTTTCAAGAGGAGAAACGTTATTTTTCAAAAGGAATAAAGTTCAATTGTACCCATTTAGAGCTATGAAATGAACCATATGACCATAGAACATACGGTTATTCCCCCTGGTGATTTCGATTCCCTATCGGATTTGGGGCTGGTTGGCGCAATCTAGTGGCAGAAGCCTCATTTAGCCATTCAAAGGCACTTGTAAGTGATTTGAACCATGGGAACCATCAATGCAATAATCATCTTATCACAAAACGCCGCAGGTCATTGGAGGGACTTTCCCTCCTGATTTACGCCCCATTTACCCAGCAAACGAGACAGTTTCTGCACTTTAGTACCTCTGTTAAATCAATGAATCACTTTACACAGTTCCTTGCTAGTAGTAACCTTTCGATTCTTATCTTTCAATGCTACCTAAATTTCCCGTTAATTTGAACCATTTTAAACGCTCTACCTAACTCATTTTAACGTTGAGATCTAGCAAAAGTTTCTATTTTTTTTACAGGACCTCTTTCTCCCGTTTGAGAGGAGGAGAATTCATTTAGGAATGTTTTGAGATCTCTTTTTGATCATCCTTTGTTGCCCTGGTCCTATTTTATGTCAACAGCGTCCACAAAGAATCAAGGAAATGAAACAATGGAAACCAAACAAGTCCCAATGATGTTAGAAATTCACGAAAAAAAACATAATTCAGATATTATTATTATTTTTTGTATTAGTGGATACAACCCTTCTGTTACTTGTTTGTGAATATCTGTTTCACGCCGAGTCGATACGTATTAAAAATGTTATTATTTTTTGAAGATGGTAGAACAACGAAAAGTAAGTTAATAAATAAACACCAAATTATTATTATTATTGCTATTCTTCTTATTATTATCATTGATGTGGTAATATTAATGCATTATATTAAATGACCTTCAAAACTTCTTAAAAATTAAATCCACTTTTACCATTCAATCCAATTTTGCAAAAGTAAAAGACACAAAAAATAAATAAATGGGAACTGTAAATATCTATCTCTATTCCATGTTCTTTATAAAGAAAAGGCGACAACAACAGAAACAATTAAATTGGAAGATAAGATCAAAAGGAGAGATTAATATGAGACGTCAGGAGAAAAACAAAAAGAGAAAGAGGTATTCAATTATAGAATAAAATGTACATAAATACATAAAGATATACAATTATATATATATATATATATATATATATATATATATATATATATATATATTTATATATTTATATATATATATATATATATATATTTATATATTTATATATATATATATATATATATATATATATATATATATATATATAGACACATACTCGTATTTGTATTCGTATAGTTTAGCAGTAAATTTTCCTCGTAACATATTTTATTGAAGGTGACTTCTAACTTATTGTTAATTGTTTTCTTTTCAATTCCCTCGATTTGTCTTATATTCCGCTTTTGGTCTTGGCTTAACTCGTAGATTATTTCTTCCTAATTCATTAGAAAATCGTGACGCACGAGGGCAGAAAACTGGTTCACTAAGCAAAATGAAATTCTTTATTGTCCTGACACGTTTCGACATATACACATATCATTTTCAAAGGCTAAACAGTTGTGGCTAAAAAATAAGATACAGAGATTTTATGTATGTGATTAGTTGTGTTAACATTTTTACGAACATATTTATAGCAAATGGACTTCTTTAAATGGTTGAGACTCTAAATATAATGGTCACATGATTAAGATGAGGATGGATTATAATTAGGAGCTGGCGGACAGGAGAAAGGCAACATGAATTGCCAAATTGTTTGAATATTTTCTTTGATGTATATGGCCTCTAATATAAGCAATTTTCGTCAGTTTTGGTCGTCTGCTAAGATTTTGGTATTCTCTCCAAGCGACTTCCGGTCCAATTCTTTTCCCTGCTTTTCCAACGTATGTTTCCTGGGGGCACCGTTGCTAAAGTGGTAGGTCATTCTTCGTGTTAGCTTTGTTTCGGTCCTTACAATATATGAATGAGGTTGGAGTTCATAATCTCTCATTTTACAAGTATATTCATATATCAGGTGACTTCTTTGCTTAGCTATTAGTTGAGTTCCTGAATTGTTTCTCCTTATGAGATTGGAGGTGCGTTTGTTGTTGTAGCAAATTATGAGGGATACATTATTCCCATTTTGTGTTGCTTTGACTCCTCTGTTAATGATTTTGTTTATAATTCTTCCTTCTGTTTTGTAAGCTGTGCTCATTATGTTCATGTAGTAGAATGTCGTGGTCTTCGTGAGCGGATACCTTCGCTGCAAAGAATACAGTCTACTTACGTTGCAGGCGGCCAGATGGATAGACCAGCTGTACAGGTCTAATAAGAGGTGAGTCCGTGAGGAGATTAATAGTTGGCCAAAGGGAAGATTTAAATACCAGATTCCCTTTAAAGTTGTTGAAAGATTAAAAACAAAAATAAACTTTAATTAAATTAATAAGGTTAATTATGGAAATGTCTACAAAGGCAAATGAATGGGAGAACAATATCGCTTCCAATGATATACTAAAGCAAATACTAACCAGTTTAACGGTGATCAAAATATCGGATTTAGTCAGACAGGGAAAATATTGATAAACACTGGGGAGTTCAATTAAAGGGTCGGGAGGAGGATATCAGGTGGTGAGGACAAAAGGGAGGATTATCCTCGAAAAGGGGTAAAAGGGTTTTACCTTGACTGCTTAACTCTTGGTGAGAGGAGCTATTTTTACGAGCCGAGCTAGTCTTGCAACTCGATTGCCGTTGTACTCTTGACGGAGGGGTCAGATTTACCAGGAGACGAGTAAGGAATTTTCCAGGCTGGGTGAGGCACTTGAATTGTGATGTGTAATCTCAGACGAGGGGCTAGGTTTCCTTGACGGGAAGAGAAGAGTTGTTCGTGCAATTCTCCAAAGAAAAAGTCGTTTCACGAATTAGCCGATTGACAATGGCCAAACTCACGACAATCTTTCCAGCCGACGAGACCTAACTCCGAGGTTCGACTTGACACGAGGGGTTGTATCTTCGCGAAATGGTGGACGGTACTCTCTGACAAGTAGCAGGTTAAATAACCTGCTGGCTTCCCCACTAGAAAGATTCCAGGCTTGGCATTATCTTGTGAGTAACCATTTGCTTCAGTCTCCTTATGCCTAGACGAGATAACACAACCGAGGAAGCTTCTCATAGGGTCCACCCTGGCTTACCCGGTGAGGGAGGGTCGGAAAAATACGTTTCGGAGGAGAATAGGCCGACTGATCAAACACAGGTAGTACCAGCCACTTTGAAGATTTCTCACGCGAGAATCGTTCTCTCTCCTTGCGTTTAGAGATCTAGCTTAGGCTCACATGCTCTCTGGTTGAAGGGTAGGGGAATCAAGGTGGACCTTAGGGTTCGATCCCTTACACTCCTCCCTTCCGGAATATGCCTTTTCTTGGAGCGAAAGGAAGAGTAAAGGGCATTCCCAAACATGGAAAATGGTCATGCTTGTAGGATATCATGAGTGGGGACAGAAAATTCGTAACCAGCTTCGGACAGGTGTACACATGTATGACTATCTGACTAAACTGATACAAGTAATAAAAAAATCATTACGTATACCCCAAAAATTTACTTAAACAAACAAACCTGCAAATGTTAGTGGAACGGAAACGACAAAGCATTATATTATATACAAATCCGCAGGAGTACAACATCCCCATCGCAGAAAAATACATAAGCGTCAAATGGTATACATAGAATGGGTAAATATAATAACATATTGGAGGCTTATAATGCGAGTACAAAGTGAGAATAATATAGGAGTAAGTATTCCTACTTTAGATGGGGGGGAAGACCATACGGGGTTTCTACTGAGACTATCTGCTAGGACATTGGCACTTCCTTTAATATAGAGAATTCGAAATTGCTATTCTTGGAGGAGAGAGCTCCATCTCATCAAACGACCATTTTGACTTTTAGAATTCTTTACATAGGCTTGTGGGGTGATTAGTTTTTACAATAAACTCCTTTCCTATTAAATACATGCAAAATCTATGTACACTCCAAACAATCGCGTGGGATTCACGTTCGATAACCGAGTAATTCTTTTCTCGCGTCAGGAGCTTCCGGCTGGTGTAAGCAACAGAGTGACTTTCGCCGTCCTCTCCATATTGGAGGAGTACACACCCGATTCCATCATTATTTGCGTCGGTTGGAACGCCAAAAGGCTTGTTTGGGTTTGGGAGCCTTAAGAGGGGGCAGATGCCAGCTGGTCTTTCAACTTATGAAAATGGGCGGTAGCTTTGGGATTCCAGGCAAAGCGATCCGGCGACTTATTCTGAAGCAGGGAGCAAAAGAGAGCAACGAGTGAGGCCAATTTTGGACGAATCGCCGGTAAAAAGACGTAGATCCCATGAAAGAGCGTAACAGCTCCTTCGTCGGCCAGTGAAAGCCAATTTGTTCTAGGACTTAAATCACGAACAGGTGTCGGAAAAGATGCAAAAGGGGGTAATAATCGGACTGAGGAGGCTCAGTAGAATAAATGGAAGTTTAAATAGTTTAAGAATCTCAATCTTGATATCAGTGATTCCCACAATAGAGGAGCCTGAATTGATATTGTGATGCTGTCTTTTTTTTGACGAGTCGCACACTTTTAATGGTTTTCAAAGTAATCGTAAAATATAGTTGTCTAATCTCTTAGTAATAACTTTGCAATGCATAATACTTGCTGAATCTCACCATTTTCACATTAAGACTAATTGAGGTTAAATGTTATGTGATAGGTTAGGTCAGTATTTTAATCCAATACCATGATGCTTATAGATATTCATGAGGAGATCTATGTCTTAGATTCGAGCTTCCCTTTATCTATAAGCCTATTAAATGAAGCGTTGCTAAGGGAACCAGTTAGGTCATTTTACAATATTGAATAAAAATCACTTATGGATAACTTGAAACTATTGTCACCTACCTAACTATTATAATTATGGTTGAGAATTCCGTTCGACGTTATAATTTGTAATAGTGCCTCTAAAAATGAGGGATATTTATTGACTTTAAAAAATAATAAAAACCTTAAAACTAGACATAATCAAGTCACAAAAATATGGTCTAATATTCTCTCTTTCCGTTCAAAAGGTATCCTATTTCTTTTGCAAATATTCACTAATAATGTATTGCTTATGACCAGGGTATTTATAAGCATATTAGTTTAAATAATTAGCTCAATTTTTCTCAGACACCTTGATCTTTATGTCTATTTCACTTAAAGAAATAGGACAAAATTACTTATGCATAATCTTTCTCACTTTAATTATAGGAAATTTCCCTAACTTCTTTATAAGATTGCTTTTCCATCGGTGAGTTTTCAATCTATTAAATATCTATTTTTTCTCATTTGTTTCCTTGCAGTTTCCTTGGAAGAAATCCTTGCCTCGAAATTCTTTTTCTCCTCCGTCACAAAAGTAGGTTCAGTTCTTTTATGCTGTAAATATTTTGGGCATTTGTTATTCTTGACTTAATATTATTGGTAAGAGTATTTTTAAGATTTCTCTTCCGCAAAAGAGGAATGTTTCTTTTTTTTTTTTTTTTAACTATTGTTTTACTTTCTTAGTTTTACCGAATATTATTGAAGAAGGTTAGGGAATTAATGTTTGTGTGTTGGGAAAAATAATATACACTTTTGCAGCCTAATTTATCTATTTGGGAAGATAGTTTGTAAAAATGGTTATAAATAAGTCAAGCAACGTCCTCGTAATTAAGAAATTATAGCTAAAGCTCTAGCAGTTACCTAGACAGTTCTTGCATCGAAATCACGCTAGTGTTGTAATCAGATTTCCTCACCAAATTAGTAATATATTAGATTTATTAAACAATAGGAAGCCTTGTTATATTTTATTCAATTAGTTCAATCCCGTATCCTAAATTTGATTAATATTTTAGAGTTGAATGATATAAAATATATTAGCTTATGAAATCATAACAGCTACCGGTTATTTTTGCATGTGCAGGATAAACAATTCGAGTTCTCCTCTCTCACTATGAAGTCGTACCAGAGAGCCATTTTGCGTTAGACAAGGTACACTTCGGTTCTCCAGGCATGAACGATAACTATGTGAAAAAGATTCTATTGGAAATTACAAACTTTTCAAGAGTTACACAAATATTTTTATTTGAGGGAAAAAGATCTCAAAAACGAATAGAAACTCATTTGTATCAGTTATCCAATAAAAACTTTAAATTTCCTTTTTTTTTTGTTTGGTAAAAAATGCGCGAAATATTTTGGTTACCTCGTTACACATTTTTAGTCCTCTTTCAATTTCGCTGTGCGACAAATTTTGATTAAAGGTCATATCTAAATTGATCTCCCACCCTTTAAAACAAAAGTCTATAAAGGTAAAAATATTTCCACTTAATACCCTTTATCTTTATTAATAAAACCTATTCTACACTGATCTTTTAAATGTTTTAAAGTTTAAAGTCCTTTCTTGATTAGTATATAGAGAAATTCTCATTTTAAGCTCAATTATAATTATCTACAAGACGTAACTCAGGTATATGTAAAGAGACCTACAAAACCTCCTTCATAATCCCTAAATAACCCACATCTCCTTAAAGATTTAGCTATCTGTAAAAGCTGTCCGTAATCGCTTTTCTCACCCAATCAAATTAATAATCCCTCTAATGATTCTCTTCGGGACCCCACCTCTTAATCTCGTGTTTATTTGATCCTAACTTGGGGTGTTGAAGGAACTGGGCAACGGGGAATAAAAATTTTAAATCGGGGCAATTTGTGGTAATAAAACTATATATATTTTGATTACTCTCTTTTTTTTTAACCCTGACAAATTAAGTATATGAAATAATGAGCAAGCATTGCAATTACAAAGAACCAATATAAATGGTTTTTCTGCAACTTTTAGGTATAATTCAAGTTCATGATAGTCAATAAAAATTCATTGACATTTTTTTAAACTTACATTTAATATAATAAAAGAATGTTTGGGGATACAAGATGAAAAAGAATCCTTAGTTTACTGAAACGTGAAAACCAGCTCATTTATATATCTCTCATGAACTTTCAAATGTTTTAACCAGTTGAAAAAATTCATTTTGCAAGAAATTTAAGAAATGATTAGCAAAAATTTATTTGTTAAAAAAATATTTTATAGGGAATTTTCAGAGGTTAAGGATAAGACGAGTGTAAGAGTTGAAGTTTTTTATATTAACACTCATAATTTGTCTATTAATTCCTGTAATCGGGCAAGTATAATGAATTAAAATCACTTTTATTGCTAGAAATTCGCGCAACTGAGGATATATAAGTCGATTTATTTAATTAAAATAGTTGAATATCGATCTCTAAAGTTCGCTGTGTATTGGATAATCTATCCATAGACTTCGTTCTTCAAGCCACCATACATCCAAGTATATCTCATTTTGGAAACATTAAGGCGAACTACGCATTTTCAAGCGACCCTCTCACTACCACGGTTCCTCAATTGGTTTAATTTGACAGCCCTAAACACAAGCTTTCTCAATGGAATCATGCTTTCTTCAACTCAGACAAACGTTCATAGCTTGTTCATGGAGAACCTTTACCCCCTCTCCCGCACGCATAATTTCTATTGCGAGAATTTAGATACGTTAAGAATTGTCACACGCATGCATCACTTACATGTTTCAAACCCTTAAATCTAAATATTGGTCCTGGCTTTGATTTCCATATATATATATATATATATATATATATATATATATATATATATATATATATATATATATATATATAACACCAAAAATACGTAAGCCCATCAGCTCTCTACAAAACAACAGAGAAATATTCTTAAGAAAAGATGACAAATCCAACATATACGTCATTCTAAACAAAGAAGAATATAACAACAAATTGAATACCATCTTAAGTGACACCACTAAGTTAAACGCTTGAAAAAAGATCTAACAAAAGACTTAAAAAAGAAAATAAACGGACAGATAACTAAAGCTAATGCACTCATCGGGGGACTTCACTTACAAAAGATCATCGGTGATTACACACCAGGTTATCTGTATGGCAATGTAAAAATTCCTAAGCCGCACAACCCATTGTGACCCATCATCTCTCAAGTCACGACTCTTACGTACTGTTTAGCTAAAACCATAAATGCATTAATAAAACCGTACATCCCTTCGAAATATAGAATAAAATCCAAGCAGGAATTCATTGACATACTCCACGCTACAAGACCGTGGAATGTGCCTATCACTCATACCATCGACATCATTATAAAAAACGTGTACCACCATCCTACAATGTCTCCTCCAAATCTAAACCAAAACATCTTATGGAGCATGTTACGTTCATGCACATCAGTGGCACCATTCAGGACAGCGGACGGTAATCTATACCCGCAAGTGGATGGAGTGGCTATGGGGTCCCCCTTGGGCCGACCTTCACCAACTATTACATGGGTCAACTCGAGGAGAGATTATTGGATATCATGGAAAATAAGCCACACACATATTGCCGATAGGTAGATGACATCTACATCAACGTCCAAAAGGACGAACATCTCGTTAACATCAAGCAACATTTTGAGCAGAACTCTGTGCTAAAATTTACTAATGAATTCAGCACAGGCAATAAACTCTCTTTCTTGGACGTTGAGGTTCATAACATCAATGGGAACTACATCAATAAAGTACATAGGAAAAGTATGGACATGGAAAGATGCCTTAATGCAGAGAGCGAATGCCCTGAAAGGTACAAAATAAGCGTAATTGGCTCATAGATCCGCCGAGAAAAAAATGCAGCTCTACGTGGGAACTTTTCCCCCAAGAGATTGCACGAGTAAAGCAAATACTCGTGAATAATGGTTTTTCAAACAGCCTGATTGACAAACAACTCCAATCATTTTTAAATGACCATTAAAAAAATTCGGATAAAACTGAAAGTAATGATGGAGAAGTTTACAACATCAAAGTGTATTACAGAAACCAGATGGCCACTGCCTATAAAATAGATGAAAAAAATATCAAGAAGAATATTAACCGTAACATCAAGGTTAAAAATCCAGCAGATAAAATCCAACTCATCATCTATTATAAAACAACAAAAGCCAGCAATCTTCTGATAAAAAAGAACATCTGCCCAAACTCCTCGAATCTCAAGTCAACTAACCTAGTTTACGAGTTCACCTGCCCCGATAAAGACTGTAACCTTTATAAAAACTCTAAATATATTGGCATGACAACTACCACACTTTCGAGACGGATATCTATGCATCTACAAAGTGGAGGGCCTAAGAACCATATGAAGAGTGTACATAATATTAACCTAACGAGAGCTATGCTCGTTGATAACACCATTATTTAAAAAAAGAGGTTAATAAAGCAAGGCTTAAAATCTTAGAAGCCATATTAATAGATAAGCCGGCCATCAACAGTCAAGCGAAAGCTGGAATCGCACATTGAAACTATTTTAATAATTCCACTCACAGTGAAAGGCTCATTTCCTCTAATGTTACGTCTAACCAAGGCGGAATAAATACCCCTTAAAAATCGTTTTCTTTCACTTTCAGCCAGATCCTCACTCCACTCATTACATCGGTAAAGGAGGCAAGGACATTTCGAAACGCTCCGAGATGATCGAGTAAGATCGAAAGCTTAGCAATTTTAGTTTGGTTTTTACCAAACAAATTCATATAAAAAAAGAGATGAATACTAGACAAGTAATCCACTATCTACAAGATAGAATAAAAAAAGATAGTTAGAAGAAGAGGAAGTTGCCAAAGGAAATTAAATAAGGCAAAATAAATACACAATGGTCATCAACAAAATTTGCATATTATATATATATATATATATATATATATATATATATATATATATATATATATATATATATATATATATATATATATATATATATAACGTTAAAACTTTATCAGCATCTTTCTAGAAAATTCAAATGGTTTGAAACTAAATACCTTTTTTTTCAATATTACGCTTTGAAAGTTTAACTAAAACTAGGCAATGGCTTCGCCACTCCCCCCATAGGGAGGAGGAACTTACGCTTCGCTACTAAGATTAAAATTTCAAATCTAAAAAAAAGCAGCCATGGTTAAATTTTGATCAATTTTCTCAACTTCACCATTTGTAATTCTTTTCGTTTAAAAAAATTCACAATATTTCGATACTTATATTTATTTCTAAACTTCACCATTTTGTTTTTTGATATTATAAAAGAATTATTAGAAATAACTTTGATAAAATAAAACCTAATTCATAATCAAACTAAGATGAAATTATTTTTCAAATACCCCCCAAAATCCCCTTCTTAAATTATAAAGTTAGTGATGATGATGATGAAGATGATGATGATGATAATGATAACGTTAGATATTATCTAAAAAAAGTAATTCTAAATTGTATATTTTAATTGAATTTAGAAATTCTATACTATTTGATAAAAAAAGTGCAAAAATCTTTCGTAACTTTGAATTTATAAAAAGAAAATTCGTGTTACTGATCGATAATTCGTTTTGAGACATGTTTTCATTGCTGCAAAACATTCATACAAAGTTATGAAAACTTACGTGGCAATGGCGGCGTTGCCACTAGTTAGTATGCCACAAGAAAGAACTGTGTAAACATTTCCTTTCTTTCATCATGCGAAAGGCTAAAAAAGATTCTTCTCACTCCAAAAGCGCCATCGTAAGATAATACGAGGTTGAATACACAATGCGTTCTGGACAGTTTAATAAGCTTATAAGCTTTTTGCACTACACCAAATAGAAGTGAGAGAGGGAGAGACATTGTGTACCACGTTGGAAAAATAAGTACTCGTCAAGTACAGGGCACAAAGGGTTCCTCTACTGACGAGTAAGCACGTTGAAGCCCGCAAAACGCTTGTCACAGATAATGTGTACAAAGAAGATCATTATTTCAACAAATTTCTGTGGTCTGATTAAACAGTAATAAAATTCTTCGGCAAAAACTACAATAATTTTGTTTGTCAAGAACCTAATACCGCCTACAAAGAGAACACCGCCCTGACAACGGTGAACCATGGGGAGGTATCTTAATGATTTGGAGATGATTTTCAACGGCAAGTGCATGAGTCCTTTACAGCATAGAAGGATCGATGACCTCAGAGGAATAGGCAAGATTCTAGAAGATCATCTCACTAGCCCTGCCCCAAAACTCAAGATGGGTAGACGTAGGGTTTTATTAGCCCCCTAACGAGCCTAAGCATAAGTCAAGGCAAACAACTGACTGACTCAGTAGACATCGTTTGAATTTTATTGAATGGCTTAGCCAGTCCCTACACTTGAATTTCGACTCCAGAAAGAGTTGAAAAGTAAAGGTGGAGAACAACTATTCGTTTCAATCTTGCAGATTGAAGCGAATGGTTGTTGAAGAATTGGAGAAGAATCAGTTGATTTATGTAAGAAAATTGTTTCGTCCAATAAGAGACGTTTCAATGCTTTTCTGAACAACAATCGACAAAATATTAACTTTATTTCTCATATCATGTTAGGAATACCTTTTTACATCCGTTCTGAAAATTTTTCGTTTCTATATTGTAGTTTATGATAGTTTTACAAGTTATTATTTTCCGTTTCATATTTATATGTGATTTATTTATTGCAAGTTTAATGGTGTTCTAATCTCCTAAGTGTAAGGAATTTCATATAATACCTTTTTTATAATTATTTGATCCTCTCTATCATATAATAATGTATACGTTTTTACCTGCGGTGAAGCGCGAGGTCAAAGCGTCACCTTTTTTCAAGAGGACTAAAGTTCAATTGTACTAATTTACAGCCATGAAATGACCTATATGACCATGGAACATATGGTTATTTACGCTGGAGATTTCAAATCTGCAATCGGATTTGGCGCAAGGTGGGGCCATTTAGTGGCCGAAGCCTCATTTAGCCATTAAGACCCAACAAGTTACCCATATGACCATGGGAAAACCATCAATGAAATAACCCTTTATCATTAATTGACGGATAAGGTTTGGCGCGTAAGTTGAAATTATAATTTAAATTGTGGTAACTTAAAAAGGCACAGAGCTATTTCTTTTCAATTTCTTGAAAAGTTTTTGAACTAAGATAATTCCGAATTAAATGATTTGTAGTGGTAGAATTTTATTGAAAGTTTTTAGTTTTATTTCACTTGTGTCGTGAGCAAATTTCTTTCTCTCTTTCTCTCTCTATTCCATCCTTCAGGTATGCCAGAATAATTGCAAAGAAGGGAATATTAATTTCTTCTTTCATACTCTATTTTTGTTTCAATTATAGGATTACTCATATGGACATAGGAGCCTTGTTATACTATAATTTTAAGTGAACTACAAGCAGAATTGGCTGAATTTGATGCGGATGCCAGAGTTTGATGTATTGTACACGTGTGACAGAGTTTGATAAATTTGACCCCGTGCCAATTCAATGTCGCTGGGTCATTCACGGTACACTGCACAGATCTATTTTATTTTGGTTTTATTATTCGGGTTTGAGACCCCTTCCAAATATACTGAAGGAGTGGGGGTAATACTATTTAATTACACAAGAATTCGTGTTTTAAACTAGGGCGGTATCAGTATTTTGATTTGAAGAGGTCAGGATAACATAGAAAGCGTGTTAGATATAATATCATTATTGCAATCAGAATCCCTAAAAAGATATTGGGTATTGAAAAAACAAGAAAGAGGCCCAAGGGTATTCATGACGTACATAAAGTTGTTCCAGAATTTGACAGAAAAATAGATTTGCTCGAAGGTTTTACATCTAAATATCATTCTTTAGCCTCGATCCTCGATGGCGGGGGCTCATTAGGAGAGGCACGTAGCCATAATTTTCTCCAGTAGAACTATTCTCTTTGGCTTAAAATTAAAATTCTATGCAGTTTAACTTTCTCTCACATGTCTCCGACCAATCAAGCACAAAACAACCATCACTTTGTCCATGAAAAATGGTTCGTCAGTGCTTTGTGGAATGCAGCATTCTCCCATCTGTTGAACATGCCACACTGCCCCGCAAAACACCGACCACTTGTTGCTAGAATATTATAAAACTAGACTACAGGGAGGCTATAATTCTATCCACGAATGTAGTGAGACCTTTAACAACTAGCTAGACTTAAACCGAATAGCGATGTGAAATCCATACGATCAGAACGAAGAACTTTGTGGTGCGATCTGCTGTGTCCTTTCGTTCCGTTGGGATTTATCTTAGGCGTAAGGGATTATAAGCACTTTTTCTTACTAAACACAACCATGTAAACCTATAATATACTTACTCATTAGTCTGCCCTCTCTACACCAAACACTCGCTTGTATAATTAACCCATCACTTACGCGTTTTTGAATCTCTTCCCTCACATTGACACTCACTCCCTCATTCTCCCTTTAAAAGACTATTTCCATCCATTCCTTGCATATGCCCATAGTACATCACACTAATTCCATTTAAACCACCATTTAGTCACCTCTCTACCATAAACATTTCTTTCCATGGCCATCCTCACTCTAACAGCCTTCACACACAAATCGAGCCTCTCATGTTGTCTGGTTTACTGCTTTCCCTTCAAATCAATCCTTTTCCTTCCATTCCATAGTCTCGTTCACATCCTCTCAGGCAACTTCATGGCACATTTCACACTCAAACTTTCAGCACAACTAAGGCTCTAATCGTCCTAGACTCTCTCTTACCACACAATAATTCGAGTCTTCTGTACCACTATCATTTGCAACGCCTCCGAGATAAGTAAAGATTAACCCCTTGTGCAAGAGCGAAATCCCAGACTCGTAAATTACATCCCCGCTCCTCAATTCCATATATCATTACCTCATTCATATTTAAATTCTCTTTATCTCCCTTCTCTCACATATTCTCCTAAATGCTAATATAGGGGCTTCTAAATCTCTGTCACTATCATCCACTACTTCAGTTCATCAGCAGATACTAACATAGATCAGAGGCCTCAATAATCCTGTCACCCATTCACCCCCTTTCCTCATTCCATTTGACACATCACACAGTACTTCATCCATAAAGACATTACACACATATTCTAAGCATTAACGAAGTGGAAAGTTTGAGAGTTCAATGCAATTGTTTTTTAACCGGGGGAAATTTACATTTTTTATCCCAAGTCATTTGCTCCCAAAGCAGCTTCCATCTGCATCTCACACTTCACTCAAACCATTCTCCCCGGCTATCTTCAACTGCACACATGCTTTACAGCTATTTTTAAACAATCTAACAGCTTACTAATACCTTTGTTTGACCTACCATAATGCTTCTATATTTATCCGATCCCACGCTTCCTTCAGATTCTTGATCCCACAATACACTTTACACTTGTTGAGATGAGAGAAGTATGGGGAGAGAGAGAATGATAGCATGAGAGGTTTTTTTAGTTTTTTTTTGTGGGAGGGGGGGTTGAGGGAGGTTGGTTTATAGATGAGATGATGAGTATGAAGATAATTAATTGCCAGGTCACTGGCTGATTGATCTCTTTGGCTTCATGGGTTCTTTGTCTTTACTTTTCATCTTAGCTTGAGTGGGACCTTTGCAGCTGCGTTGAATCTAATTTTGATGATTAATAATTTTTCTCTTAATATAAATCTTTTCCGTTTATCAGTTTGTTTCTTCTAATTTCCTTTTCTGTATTTTTATTGTATTAGTCTCTTTTGACTACATGGGGCATTCATGCCTTCATTTTCTTTTTTCTTTGCTTGGAATTCCATTTTGGATTTTTTTGTTGATTTTTCAACATTTTATTTGTTTGTGTCCAGTTATGTT